>OY757012.1:126374745-127574745 GCA_963580285.1 Lucinisca nassula
ATTGGCTGGAAATTATTGCGGTTGCTTATATTTCTTACCAAATGCAGTAAATCCACAGATGGCGGACATCACAATTCAGCGAAGGCTGATGGGTAATATATGTTTGATCATGTACATGTTTATGGAAAATAAGTGCCCTTGTGCTGTCCAATCAAAAGCCTGGAAATTTCTGTGTATCACGTAAACAAGTCCGTGAAATGAACACCTCACTGAATCCCACTTTATATAGAGAAAACGGGGGTTTATGGGGGTACACATATTTTTTTTTATTTCTGGTCCAAGATAAAGGTTGTGGGTACTCGTTGGAACCGCCTCAATGAGGCGGTTCTAACGAGCACCCGCAACCTATGTTTGCAGTATAAATAACAAAAATATTACGGATTTTCGTCAGAAAAGTAGCCATTTTGAGATGTGAAAAAAATGCACTATGTCGCACGGGTGGGTTATCGCAATGCAGTATAACAAGTCAGAACGTTCCATCGCAGATTGACGTTATCCATTCAGACGTTATATTAGTAAGTGAACGTATTAGAATAATAGATATATGGTTACTGCGGTCGGTAGAAATCGTATTGTGTTACTATTATGCATGGTATTGAATTTCTTTCCATCCGAAATCCTTATTTCAACCCATATTGTACCGACAAAAGAACTATTCCGGCTTGTATATACCTGCGGCAGATGCTCTTTCAAACATTAGGAATATCAGGTAGCGTTATTTTCAAAAAAATGTTATCATAAATTTGCAAACAGTAATGGTTCTGATCGGACGCCGCATTCTGCAGCGTCCGATCAGACCTACACAGTTTTACCAGTGTTCCCGTTTTGGGGTATCCTGTACAAAATGGGTAATATAGTAAGAGAGATAAATGAAAATTCAATAATTTCAATTTAGTGAACAGGATATGAACAATTCTGTAATTGAAACTTGTTGTTTAAACAATTACTCAAACTGCCACCTCGATGACAATACATGTAATTATCATAACGCTCCTACGAAAAGGTTCAACTTAGCATGATGGGACAGCGAGGACTCAGATCCGAAAAAACTCGCACGAGTCCTTTTAGATCCTGACTGAAAAACCTGGCGCTGACGCGCCTTCATGGACAAGCAAGCTTGTTTTGTTTTGTTTGTTTGTTTGTTTGTATGTTTGTTTGTTTGTTTGTTTGATGTTTAACGTCCCCGTCAACACTGTAAAGGTCATTTTGGAGACGTTGCTTCCGTTTTGCCTGGGCAGGCTTAGATCCTCTAAGCGGTTTACCAGTACTCGTGTATGGGTCAGATTCAGCTCTACGTGGAAGCATCATGCAGCCCATATATTTCTTCAAGCCCCGATGGGCGGGGGCCGACCCACTTTATATAGGGAAAACTGCTCTACGTCATGTTAAATGGAACAAAACACGAACATAAACCAAATTCACTATAACCAAATCGTCAAATCCCATAAAACGGCCAAATAAATACAACACAAATGCCGGGGACTCATAAAAAATCAACATATTGCGCAAACTGTCACAAGCTTGCACCAAGTCCATCCAGAAAACAAATCTGGTGAAAGTTTGCGGCAGTGTACTTATTCAGTTTGTTTCAAGAATAGACCTTAAGTACTCTTTAGAACCGCCTTGAGAACTGACAGCTAACCCATTTTGTACCTGAACCCCCAAAACGGGTACCCTGGCAAACAGTGCAGACCCAGATCAGACGCCGCAGAACGCGGCGTCTGATCAGGGCCTGCAATGTTTGCAAAACGTTCAGCCATTTTCCAAATAAATTTTGAAGCAAATACAACCTGTCACCCCTAAATTTTGAAATTTACTCCTGCTATATATAAGGAGGAAGATTCCATTTTTTGGACAAAAAGGGTTAATATTTTTGAACAAAAATAAGTGCAGTACGCTTTGCGTGTACCATTGTGAAAAAAAAACAGAAGTGAAGGCAATGACTAGGAACCGATACAATTACCTTACACCTACCATCAAACAACAAAGGCATAAAACGACTTCACCGTAACGAGCGGAAAGCCGACAGGTCAGTTTTTTTCAAACAAAATTGACAAATGGCAGATGTAAGTAGGACACAGATGGAAAGATAAACCATGGCAATTGAAAATCAAATCAAGCACCGTCAGTAAATTTGTTTTACTGGGAGCTTTAAGGGGAAATGGAACACCTGGCAGATTGCTCGGCCATGTTTCAAAGGGAGACAACTTTCAAGACTTCCTGTTCGCTTTTCTTTAAGCCCTGTCCCACTGAAAAAGGGGTCTACTCTTAAAGGAAAGAATTTGACCCCTATTGGCATGGGAGAAAAGACAGTTTTGGAGGAGTTGCCTCCACTGATGGTGCATCCATTCCCCGAGGCCACAATCCTCGCCTTTGCTTCCGTCGTGGTCCAGACAAATAATTTGTCCGAATTTCTCTACATCAAATGGGGTAATCAAGCGCATTCTGCACTTAAGGTGCTACATGTACTCATCTTACCTAGATCAAACTCAGGATGCCTGAGTGCCTCGATTCTTTGACTTTTTGTTTCAACAGTTTCGTCATCTTCCTCCAGTAATGGCGTCAACGTCCGCTTTGCCAAAGCTTCCGATGACACAGATGACACGGACAAGAACACTTCGCCAGTCGACATCGCTTAGACGCTTCCCTTCACCCTTCACATTACATCTGAAATAATAATAATAATTATAATAACAACAACAATAATAATAATAATAATAAACATTCGTATCACCAAGAGAGTAAGAGAGAGTGATAAAGCTATTAAGGGTTGCCTTCAGATACGGAAAAAATGAAGTCTCGGTTTTATTGAGGCTCTTCATAGGCTGTAATTAACCCTCTTTGAACAAAATGGAATCTTCTTCCTTATATTTCTCCAAGCCCCTATGGGTGGGGGCCGCGTAGAAAGGTGTACTTTTATCAAAAGGAAACTATGAGGAAGGATGCCCTAAACTAAAATTTGCAAGAGGGAAATACTTTAATGGCCATTCAGACGCTCGGTCTGTCCAGGAGAACTTTGATTTGATAAAGTCATTCATTCAAGCTTCGTCCGAAAATCATATCCCCTCCAAAACAAGCAGGTCTGTATCTTCAATTCCTTGGATCACACCAGAAATAAGAAGAAAAATTCAGAGGAGAAATAAGATTCATGCTAAGGCAAAAAAGTTGGGAAGTGGTAAACTCAGAACAAAATTTGAAAACTTGAGACGAGAAATTAAAAGTGACATCAAAATCAGCACGATCTATATGTAAATAACTTGGTAGGTGATGTAAAGGCAAATCCCAGAGACTTTTACAGATATATCAATAGCCAGAAGAAAGATAGGCAAGGTATCCCACCCCTTAATAAAAGAGGAGGGAACGGGGTCGCTGAATCGGACTCTGAAAGGGCAGAGGAATTGGCTGGTCAATTCAATGATGCATTTAATAAAACTGAGTTCAACGAGGTTCCATTGACTGGAAGATCGGCCCCTTTCATTGAAAACATGGTGTATCCTCGGCGGGAGTGATCAAGTTACTTGAAGGCTTGAACCCGTCTAAAGCTTTAGGGCCTGATGAGCTTCATCCTAGAGTCCTGAAGGAACTAGCAAACGAGTTAGGTCCAGTGTTTGCTCATCTTTTCCAACAGGCTCTCGATACGGGTGAAATTCCCAAAGAATGGCTCCTAGCGAACATATGTCCACTTTTCAAAAAAGGAGACAGGGCTCTTGCTCGTAATTACCGCCCGGTGTCACTGACCTGTGTTCTATGTAAATTGCTTGAACACATAGTATGCTCAAACATCATGGCCCACTTGGATAAACATAAACTTTTGTCAGTCAGACAACATGCATTTAGGAAAAGGCATAGTTGCGAAACACAGTTGAGCACGGTTATTAATGATTGGGCAAAAATCCTGGACAAAGGGGGGCAGGTGGACACATTTATTCTGGACTTCGAGAAGGCTTTTGACACCCCTCCTCATGACCTACTTAAATCCAAATTATTTGGTTATGGAATTGGAGGGAAGACTCTCAAATGGATAGATTCCTTCCTTTGCTACAGAAAGCAGCGTGTTGTTGTTAATGGTGAATCTTCAGTATGGGCACCAGTTTTATCTGGGGTCCCCCAGGGGACTGTTCTTGGTCCACTGCTTTTCTCCCTGTACATCAATGATATTTCTACTGACATTGACTCGGAAATAAGACTGTTCGCAGGCGACTGTGTTTGCTATCGGAAAATCAGAGATACTGAGGACCCAACGAAATTTCAGAAGGATATAGATAGATTAGGATGTTGGGCACGAAAATGGGGCATGAGATTTCAACCCGTTAAATGTAATATTATGCAGATAACTAGGAAAAGAATAAATAAAACTGAGGCTTCTTACACCTTAGAGGGAACGGTCCTCGAAAATGTGAATTCCATTAAATACCTTGCTGTGACAATCACTCACGATTTGAGATGGAATACATACATTAGCAACATGTGTACAAAGGCGAATAGAACACTTGGTTTCCTGAGGCATCATCATTCGTCATCGAGTATTCACTCAGTCAACATGTCTTATCCTATGAAGGAATACCGACTACCAGAACCTCTGGTAGTCTTCTTGAAGTCCTGTCGACTTCATGGCGTGCCTCAAGTACACACAGAACTTGAGCCGCAGAGGGTAGCTGTCTCCCTCACCTGGGACTTGAGCCTTCCAGCTCCTGAAAGACCCAGGAAACCAGCAACACAGATCCGGCCACAGACCTGGCAAGCAGCGCCTCCAAGAGAAGAGATCGTGACAACCGCACCAGCGACGATTACTTTTCAGCGCCAGCAAACAACCGACGCCGCACCAGCGCCCGCCGCACCCACCATCCAGCTACCGACGCTCCCGCCAACGCCGTCATCGCCAGCACCAGCTCATCCCCAGCCCGAAGAAAGTCCACAGCCAGCGACCACCGTTCCATCACCCACAGAGAGACCACCCCCGCCTAAAGCACAACGACGCTCGTCACCAGCCCAACCCACTAGAAGAGGGAGGATCTGGACATCGGAAGAAAAAGACTTCGAGAAACTGCCACCCAACCCACAACAACCATGACATGAGAAGTACCACCTGGGTAGAGCCTGGATAGCAGCTACTTCCGACTCCCCCACCACCATCCTAGAACTGCACCGCCTGAAAAGACCTAACGAAACGATCAACGTGGACCTTGCCGTATATGCCTTCAAGACTAAAGATACGCCCATCTTCATAATCTACAAGGGACCCACCTCAAAGTACTACGACGAGCACATCTACAATTCCATCGAAAAACGCACCGAAGAGACCCCCCTGAACAAGAAGAAAACCCGGAAGGTCCACAAGCTATTCCTAGATACGGCGATGACGGAGGGAGTGGTAGTTAGGAGGGCGCATCCCTCCTAAACCTGCACCGGACCAAGATCGTGAACTTAGGGCCGCATGTCCGAAAACCCTGTTTACCATGGGTATTGCAAGGCTACTTCATGTGTAGCCAGTCCGACGCCAATCACGCGGCCCTAAGAGAGAGGAACCCGACCTAGTTTGCTCGGGCGAAACAGAGAAATCGCGATTTGCAGCCGAAATTGGCATTGATTTCTCTGTTGCTTCATGCCCACTTTCGACCTGGCGTTCAAAATTCAAAATTAAAGTGCTTCTATTTTACTAAGGGAAGGGCACTGGCAGATCAGCACGATTCGTATTCCGCTGACCACTGCCGCGATTCGCAGCCCAGAAGCACTAAAACTTAGCCTCCTTGCCTTTCACCTCTACCACGGCCAGACGGGCAATGGCTATGGAACACGATTTGCAGGTCGGAATTGACCAGGTTCCATAGCCGCGATTGACAGCCCACAACTATTTGGAAACTACGTCAAAAACCACGGTAACTTACAGACCACTTTCACCTTTATTGCACGGCGACTGAGGCGAGAGGAGTACACCGGAATTAGTGTACAACTCCATGCGAAAGCCTTTCAGAAAGTGGGAAAACTAATCCTGGACACGTTCTAGGGGTAGCCCCTATGTGCTTATAGCGCCCGGTTACCTTAAAAACCAGTTCAGTCAGTCAGGTTTCCTGAGGCGAAATCTTCACCAGTGTCCTCAGGATGTGAAAGAGACAGCATATAGGGGACTGGTTCGCCCAATCTTGGAATATGGTAGTTTCATTTGGGACCCAAGCGGAGTGGTCCTCAATGAATAAATTGAAAACGTTCAGAATAGAGCTGCAAGATTTGTAACAGGAAATTACTGCTTTGAAACTGGGAGCATGACTGGAATTCTAAGAAAAGTAAGATGGGAGTCTCTCAAGAAAAGGAGAAGAGACAGTAGGCTCATACTCTTATACAAAGGTCTAAAGGGTGCTGCCAGCATCCCAACAGATGACCTTGTTCCCCCAGCTAGGCACTGTAGAAAGCACCATTCAATGACGTTTCAGACCCTTACTGCAAGAACGGACATTTATAAAGAATCATTCTTCCCCTGAACCATTAGAGATTGGAATGCCCTTCCGATTCGATTATTTCGACAGCTGAAGGTGCTGATGATTGTGTAGCTAAATTTACCTCTTTGGTCAGAGCTAGGGACTAACTTCCCACATCACAGGTCCTGGTGTATGAATGTCATTTGACGTGTCACAAGTAAAATTCTGATTCTGATTCTGACCACATGGTTTCCCTGTACTGATCTCTTTCTTGAAACCCTAGTTTGATTAGATGATCTTTGCTGTTTAATATAGTTCTAAGTCAGTATTGAACCATCTCACCAACAAGCCTTTGTAATGTTGATTTGTGTTCAGTTAGCTTTCACGTCCCCGTTAACACTGTTTAGGTTACTTTGGAGATGGTACTTCAATTTCTTTGAGACTTTTACCCGATATTGAGCTGAAATGACATCTAAAGCCCCACCGTCGAGACAAACCAACAGAGTTTATATGCAGAGACGACCCGACTCACGCCACTTTGCTTGGACAGGCTTAGACCTTATGGAGCGTAATAGCTCTGGTTAGTGCACTTGCGTCTGATGTTAGAGGTCCCGGGTTCGATCCCCGGCAGCGGTGTTAAAATTTTGGTGTCCGAACACGCTCCATTGTCATCATTTGCAGAGATGAATGCCATGAAGTGCACCGTCCTTTGGATCGGGACGTTAACTGGAGGCCCCCTGTGCAGGGAGAACCATCCCCATGTGCAGGTTAAAGAACCCTACCGTAAATTTATGATTACTGTGTATGCTTCCATCCTGCAAAACTGGAGTGTATGTAATATACACCGTCTGTGTCCCCTCATTGGGTTAAGGCGAAACCGAAAGAAAGAAAGAAAGAAAGAAAGAAAGAAAGAAACAAACAAACAAAGAAAGAAAGAAACAAAGAAAGAAAGAAAGAAAGAAAGAAAGAAAGAAAGAAAGAAAGAAAGACCTTCTAAACGGTTTACCAGTACTCATGTGCGGTAGGTTTCAGCTCTAAGTAGGAGCATCGTACAGCACCATATATTTCTCCAACCTCCGATGGGCCGGGAGCACTTGATCTGAACTCTCTTGTACAAACCATAGAAAATGGAGTTTATGAGGGTATGTATTCTGCGCAAGATCTTATTGGTGAGATTCTAAAGAACACGATTATCTATTAACCTTTTTTGTACCAAATGGAATCTTCCTCCTTATATACAGCATGAGTCCATTTCAAAATTTAGGGTTGTCAGGTTGTGCTTTCATCCAAATTAATTTGGAAAATGACTGAACGTTTAGCAAACAGTGTAGGCCCTGATCAGACGCCGCGTTCTGCGGCGTCTGATCTGGGCCTGCACTGTTTGCCAAGTACCCGTTTAGGGGTTTCCGGTACAAAAAGGGATAAGAAAAAATATCACAGTTTTCATCTGAAAAAAAATGTCTCAAAGCTCAAAACACAAAAACCTGTTCTATCAATGGTGTGTAATCCCATTACTATATGGGCCAGCGCATGATAAAATCTACAAGTGGGCTTGAGCGACCAGCGAAGACTCAGATCAGCCTGCGCATTCGCGCAGTCTGATCAGAGTCTTCGCTGATCGCATGTACCTACTATAGGCTAATATCATAAGCAAAATGTCATGTCATAGTGGATGGGTGCGCAGGTTGATTTGAGTCTGTGCTGGTCTCACCGGTCTTATTGTAGGTTTTGTTATGCGCCGGCTCATATGATGTTACCCCAGTTAAGATTCAAACCAGCTTGCGTATTCATACAGTGATAATTTACAGTCAATATTTTTGGGAGTCCCGATGACATAAAATACAGCGTTACCTCACACAACCATCCTAATACATTCAATATATATCACATGTTCGAGGGGCGTGCATTTAATTTTGGCACTTATGGCCCACCATACCGCTTGGCTGTAAGAAGCAAATGGAAACTGCGTTGATTGCACTGTGGAGTGATTTTCTAAAATAGGGTGAAATTTCGGTCTAATCCGTTCAGTCTTTCAAAGGTTATTGTTCAAGTTGGTTCAGTACCCTTACTGTATACAAAATGAAAAAAACAAAACACGCTTTGAAATTAGGGCCTACATTAAAGGTCGCCTTGGTCTGAATGGTTAATTTTCACAGATATAGTGAACTGTGTCAGATGCATGGGACATCTGGTGTCTCTAAAACATGGCATGAAAATTTAAAGGTGGTAAAACTGGCCTAAAAATGTGAGCACCTTCCCGCCCAACCCTGAAAAGCTGCTGTAAAAGCTAATGTTGCTGCTGTAGCAGATGTGGTCTAACAAGATGCAAGGTTCACGGTGAAAGAAACTGCAGGTAGTGTTGGTGTTTCATCGGGAATAGTTCATAAGATTTTGACTCGACTCAGGAGTTTAAACTAAATAAGGTTTGTACACGATAGGCCCTGCATCTCTTGATCAAAGAACAAAAGACCAACCGTATATGTGATAAGGTTGTAAATCTTTTGAAAAAGTACAAACATTTTGACAAACGTAGAATTTCGGAGCTGTTTACATGTGACGAAACCTGGGTCTATCATTTTGAGCCACAGAAACGCATCAATAGTAAACATGCAGTGGCTGCGAAAAGACCAAACAAGACCGGTCATTGCCAAAACAATTAAAAGTGCAGCAAAACTTTTTAAGGGGTATTTTTCAATTGAGATGCATCCATTGTTAAAATTTTCGAAGCAAAGGGCAAAACAATCCCATGTAAAATTGATAGGAATGGTGTGTTGTCAAAAGTAAAGACACATTATGAACAAAAGTAGTTTTATGAGGTCTGTGCCTTATCCATGGCAACGTTGTGGCGGTTCTAACGAGCACCCACAACCTATGTTGGCATTTTTCTTTTTTCTTTTTTTTTTTTTTTTTTTTTTTTGGTTTTGGTTTTGGTTTTACGGCCCTTTCAAGAATCCTATGTTGGTGGTATGAATAAGAATAATATTGTGGCTTTTCATCAGAAAAGAAGCCATTTTGGAGATAAGAAAAAAATGAACCATGTATCGTAATGAAAAAGGCGCTGATAAGCCTGTGCGGATCCACAAGCTGATCAGCATATTTGTTGATCGCAAATGACAAAAAACATGACGTGACTCAATCGCTGCTCAGAAAGTTCCGAAATCTGAGCAAGCGGATTCAGTTTGTTTCCAATTTTTGGCCTAGTCAACTTTATTTAGGTTATATCGAGCCGGTCAGTTTACCTGACTCCCTCATTACGAAAACATGCCTATATAAATAAATACGTTGTAAACTTTACTGTCCTACAAAAAATCGAAATTTTTAGATGAAAAATTGTGATATTTTTCTTATTTCTGCTCAAAATATAGATTAGAGCAGATACCCGAAAAATGAGGTTTACCTCTGTAAAACCAAGTTTTACTATATAAAAGTGGGTTCAAGGGGGTCAAAATTATATAGGCGTGTTTTCATGATGCTGGACAGGCTTATTCATAAGCGCTTAACCAATATAGTGAAGATTCTATCACCAGGAACTTATATCCGCCCTTCTTGAAACAGCGGAAGTTTGAGTGAGTGAGTGTTTGAGTTTTACGTCCCACCAACAGCCAAGGTCATACGGAGACGGGACGGATTGAAGACACATCCGAAAGTCTGGTGAAGCCCGGGGTGGAACCCAACAGGGGAAAGATTCCATTATCATCCCAAAGAATATTGCCGATCGACCCCCCCCCCCCACACACACACACACACACCACCAGAAGCGCTTCCGACTGAATTACAGAGGCCGGATCGGTACTAAGAGAATACGAAATAAAACATTTAAATCCTTACGTGCACATTGGATAAGCACCATAATACCGCAACACATAATCACATTAATTTGTCTATTTAATGAAAACCTTTGTTAACTCCACTTTATAAGAAGAAAAAATGGGATTTAGAAATATGCAGGCATGTTAATACACTATATGTTTCCTTTAATGTATGCTAGAAGCAACAATAAGAACGGCTCCTCACATCACTTTAAGGGGAATGGGAACACCTGGCATATTTTTCCGCCATTTTTCAAAGGGAGACAACTTTCGGGACTTCCTGTTAGCCTTTCTATAAGCCCTGTCCCACTGAAAATGGGGTCAACTATTAAAGGAAAGAATTTGCTCCTCTGGAGCAAATTCTTTCCTTTAAGAGTTGACCCCTATTGACATGGGAGACAAAAATACTTTTGCAGGAGTTACCTCCCCTGAAGGTGTTCCCATTCCCCTTAATTAGAGAAAACTTGGATTTACTGGGGTATACATTATTTTTTCTTATTTCTGCTCCAAGACATAAATTGTGGGTACTCGTTAGAACCGCCTAAATATAACGAACATCCGCCACCTACATGTATGTTTGCATAAAAACTGATTTTCATCAGAAAAGTAGTCATTTCGGATATGTGAAAAATTACAATATGTCGCACTGGTGTGTTATCGTAATGGTTTGAGGCGGAATCAGGTTGTTATTTTTTATTATTTTTTTTTTTGTATTGGAGTTTAACGGCCCAGTCACCACTATTTTAGGTCATTTTTGAGCCACTCAGTTTACCTATTCAGACTTTTGCTGGGAAGGCTTATACGTAAGCGGTTAACAACTACAGTGCACATTCCAGAAACTGACAACTGCCATTCTTGAATCGGCGGAAGGGAAAGAAAGACTGTAGAAAAGATTTCATGATCAATCTCCCCAAAAGAATGTTGCTGACGCCGGCAGATATCGAACCCACATCCTCCTGATCACCAGTCAGGAATCACGTTGACAAATCCGAGAAATGAATACATTGTACCCTGTAAGTCTAACTGCATAAAGAAAATAAATTACATGGGTGTGCATTATTTTCTTTACTTTTGCTCAAAACTGAGTGTGGGTACTTGTCAGAACGGCCTCATTACGGTGGTTCTGAAGAGCACCCACAATCTATGACTGATGTAGAATATAATGAAAATATAAAAACAACCATCTGAAAAATTCTAGTTATACAGATCTGATGTGCGTTATCGACATGGCTTTTCATACACCCACTTTATATGGCCCCCGCCCATCGGGGCTTGAAGAAATATATGGGCTGCATGATCCTTTCACACAGAGCTGAAACCGACCCGCACATGAGTACTGGTAAACCGCTTAGAGGATCTAAGCCTGCCCAGGCAAAGCGGTGCGAGTCGGTCCGCCCATCTTATAAACCCTATTGGTTTCATTTGGGCGGCAGGGCTTGAGATGTCATTTCATCTCACTGTCCCACAAAATTGGAAGCAACGTCTCCAAAATGACCTTTACAGTGTTGACGGGGACGTTAAACCTCAAATCAAACAATCAAACACAAACTTTATCCCCAATAGGTGGGTTTGCCTTAAGATATGTCGCCATCCTCTAGAAATATAGGTCTGGGTGTGAAAGCAACAATGGCGTGAATCTGTAAAATCTCTCTCTTCTTCTCCTTCTTCTTCTTCGTCTTCTTCTCCTTCATCTTCTCTCTCTCTCTCTCTCTCTCTCTCTCTCTCTCTCTCTCTCTCTCTCTCTCTCTCTCTCTCTATCTCTCTCTCTCTCTCTCTCTCTCTCTCTCTCTCTCTCTCTCTCTCAAGAGGAGTATAGTTGGATGTTTTGGGGGAAATATATACTTGTTGTCTAGTCTATATTGTTTAAAGTATCAAAGCTAATGGAAATAAAGATACATGTAAATAAGGATTGCACTACCCTTTCGAAATGTCGAAAAAATTTGGAAGAGAAAAAGTATCCATTAGTGCCACGTGAAATAAAGGCTATAAGGTTCAAACAATTCGAACTGTTATATTGCATGGTCAATATGTCGAGTATTCTAAAATCTTAGATTTTGGCATAACTTCAACAAAATGCTCCAAATGCTAAACAAGGATAAAAGTACGTTAAAAACACCGCCTTGAGCCGTGCAGTGAATATCCCCCGCATGCACGTTGTCAATGCGGGAAAAAGCGGTGCGAGTCGGCCCGTCCATGCTTATAAACCCTATTGATTTCATTGGGCGACAGGGCTTGAGATGTCATTTCATCTCAATGTCGGGTAAAAGTCCCACAAAATTGGAAGCAACGTCTCCAAAATGACCTATACAGTGTCGACGGGGACGTTAAACCTCAAATCAAACAAAAAAATTTCATTGCGGGAAACCGCTGCCAAATAAGACACCGACGTGAGATACGTAGAAGCCTCAGTGGTGTAGTGGTTACGCTACTCGCCTTGTAAACCAGGGGTCGCAGGATCGATCCCGGGCTTCTCCAGACTTTCGGAGGAGTCTTTAAACCGAGGTCCCGTCTCCGTATGGCCTTAGCTGTTGGTGGGCCGTAAAATTCAAACACTCGAACTCGAACGTGAGATACGCTTTTGGTCTTGCTTCTTAAATATTTTTCTGATGAAAATTAAAAACTTTAAGAAGAAAAATAAATCGAAATGGTCAGCTCTAGTATATGAATAAGTCGCAGTTTGTCGATCAGCTGTAGGTGGAAAATAACTCGCACTGCAGGGTCGTAGTTTGGCCTAATTCAACTGACCTTAAACTGTATTACTCAACAATTCCTAGCCTCTAGTTGATCTATTTCCTAAATAGCCTCCGTAACATGTGTAAGAAATCATTCAAGGCTATTTAGGAAATACATGTAGATAAACTATGACATTCTCTTGCTAAGGAATGATTTTTAATAGTTTTTGCCAAAACCTCTTTGTGCATTTCGCGGCTCAAATGCTTAATATTTTGATCTGTAGGCGATGAATTGAAAAGGCCATCACAAAGCTTGGCTGTCCGGTTTTTTCTTAAGCCCTTTTAACACTCTCAAGCGATTAATCTCTGTCAAATCGTTTATTTAAAGCAAAATCCAATTATACTGCGTCTTGCATCACCCCACAGAACCTTACCAACGTCGTAAGTTACAGATTTCATATTAAAGCAGTCAACTGACTGTTATAAGAATCTTATATGGGTGTGAGAGGTGGATGGAAAAATCCGTCCCGAGGGTCACTGTCCGGCATCACGAGGCTTGCCGAGTGATGCCGGGCAGTGATCCCGAAGGATGGATTTTTCTATCCGCCCCTCACACACATATAGGATTCTTTTTCTTGCAAACCTTCCATTTCTTAGCGCGAATTTTTAATGGTGCAGTCTGACACTTCGAGTACCGACGTCTGCCATTTTGTGATGACATTACAGGAATGTTTAGTGACGTCACATAACGTGCTGTGACGTCAACCTTAACGACGGCGCATACGAGGTCGTAATCAACCAGTGCATTTATAAAACACGCGATTATATTCGATTTTGGGTCGAACACCAGGTCAGAACATACATTTCTGCCCCAGGGTAAAATCACGGATTTGCTTGTCTGGTGTGCAAGAACAATATATCTACTCATAGGGATATAATGCCAGCTACATTTCAACTACACGCCTTTGTAAACCGCATGTTCTATTGGGAAATAAGTGGCGCTTATGCAAAATATATAGCGGCCCTTACATTCGTGTTCATGTATTATTGAATTTATTAAACTCGTTGAGGAAAAGGGGTAAAATGCGAGGCTTTGTCGAGCATTTTATCCTTTTTCCTCAACGAGTTTAAAAAATACAATAATACAGGAACACGAATGTAAGATTCTATTTATCATATGACTTTTAAAACAGATTTTATTTACGATTTTTTTTGGACAAAATGTCACTATTCCGTCATTAGTAAATGGAACGTCGTTTTAGCAGCATTTTAGCTAGAAATCTGCTATTTGTTCTAAGAGATCTGCCGCTGCTTACCGATTGAACCAATGCCAAACTCGGTACCCTTTCTTTCCATATTTATCTTGTCAATGGACTAGCAGTCAAAGCTTCTATCATATAGTATTTTAGTTTCTGCTTAGCTCTCACAGACAGCACTTCCAGTGAGCTAGACTTTCTATTAACGTCATAAATGAAGCCCATCGGGGCTTGAAGAAATAGATGAGCTTCATGATGCTTCCACGCAGAGCTAAAACCGACCGTGCAGGAGTACTGGTAAACCGCTTCGAGGATCTAAGCCTGCCCGTGCGAGTCGGACCGTCCATGCTTATAAAGTCTATTGGTTTCATTGGGCAACAGGGCTTGAGGAGTCATTTCATCTCAATGTCGGGTAAAAGTCCCACAAAATTGGAATCAACGCCTCCAAAATGACATATACAGTGTTGACGAGGACGTTAAACCTCAAATCAAACAAACAAATTTTGGCACAGGATATTGACCGTCCGCATACAAAAAGTGGTACCAGATTATGGTTGCCCATATGTAGAATAATGCCCCGGTTTCTGTTCGTAACTGTAGAACAGAATAAAAATGGGAAGAGCTTAGCAATCATGGAAGCTAACCTCTATAAAGGGCAATTAATGGTAATATGGACTGTTGGAGATAATGTAACCGATATTTACGACAAATGTTTTCTGCAAATTACTGCATCACGAAAACACACCTATATAATTTTGACCCCTTTAAACCTCACTTTTAAATAATCAAACTGGGGTTTACAGGGGTAAACCTTATTTTTCTTATTTCTGCTCTAAAATATAGATTATGGGTACTCGTTTGAACCGCCTCTAAAATATAGTCTGTGGGTACTCGTTAGAAACGCCTCGTTCTAACGTGTATCAGCAATCTATATTTTGAGCAGAAATAAGAAAAATATCACAATTTGACATCTCAAAATTTTCATATTTTCGACGGTAAAATGTACAATGTATTTGTATAGGCATGTTTTCGTAATGGTGTAAAGATACTCCTGGAACTGATCAAAACAGAATCCAAAGCCTGTTACAAACATCAAAGGGAAAAACTGACAATTCTAACATAGCGCGCCTATATAGGCAATGGCAAATAACTGTGTTTTATTCTACACCAAATCACGGCAAGGAAGAGCGTGACGAGTGAAGTCATTAAAAACTGCCAATTTATGACGTCACTAGTCGATTTCCTTGACGTTAGACGGTGTAACGTCATATTCTCGCATCGAAAACGTTAGAAAAGGATATAAATGCATGCGTTTCAGCCGATAATTTTAGCGGGATTTTTTCTGTTAATGGCGAAAAGTTGTGAGATTTTGAAGGAAACAACAGCATTATTGTTGGAATAGAAATAGATCAGCTCCAGCCAGTGATTTGTTGAGCAATAAATCACAGTTTGTCTTTCAGTTGGAACTAGTCAAATCACGCGCGCTACGCGCCCGTGATTTAATCTACTTTACAAATGACCTCCAAACTGTGATTTATTACTCAACAAGTCATATTTAGAGCTGATCTATTTCTTAAACACAGCGTAACAACCAATAAAATCACAAACGCCAAGCCGAGTTAGCGCCTCATTCCCAAACAGGTGGTAACTCAAGTTTCCGCTACTAAACTGAACAATTTAGACACACATATACATGTGAGTGTTATAATGAAAACAGAGAAAGATAGAACAGCATCAAACATAAAACAAATGAAACCACCTTTGGACGACCAGTTTTATGGGGCACCTTCCTTAACCCTCGTCTTCCGCCGCGGTATACACGTAGCTGGCTGTTGTGTTCGCATAGAGGTGTCCTAGCTCGTCAATGTTTCATCAAGGACAACAATTAAAATCAGTGAAAATTCTGTGATGAAGCAAGAATGAGGACTTGACAGTTACAACGCGTTAAGACACCTTGGGGTGACAGTAAACCGGAGCTAAAGAAAACAAACAGTTGAACCCCGCTCGGCCAAGAAACAGACAAGTGTACAGCCCCAGTCAACAAAATGTTCAGCTTTTATATTGGGGCTGTCATGGGGTCTGAACCCCTAACCACCGGGCGCGAAATAAAAAAGGACAACAAAGCTGTTAACCGATTGAGTTAACTATCAAGCATGCAGATTGTCGCATCACATGTATCCTGCGTAACAAAACGTAATGGCGTCTGGTTAAGTTTAACTTTGTTTTAAAATAGAATGGTCCAATGACTTTACGGATGGACCCATAGGATCTGGAGTAAATGTTATTTGCTCCTCCATGCCCGGAACAGAGACATTGGTCAGCGGAGGCTCCACTTTTGTTTCCTTTGTGGAGCCGAAAAAATGTATTTCTTTTTCTTTTACTTATGTAAGTAAGGTAGTTCGATACAGTAGCGACACGATGATACCAAAAGAAGAAAAGTATATGAGATGGGCGCGGCCCACAGCTCAGTAATTATATAAAAACTCACATAAATAACATATCGGGTAGGAATATTGTTTGGGTAGTTTGCACATGGTAAAACGTGCCAAAAAGCATGTTTTCTGGAGCGAAGGGGTTCCTGCGTTTTTATTATCTATAAGATAAATAATTTTGCTTTACTGACAAGAATCCTGTGCCAGGCACAAATTTTTAGCCGGTGCCACATTTCATACTGAAGAAGATTAAAAAGATTCCCGTGTCACTGTATGTCGTATAGCATTATTAAATCAATAGAAATTCTTACGGAGTTCGACTAGACGAAAAATAATGCAACGGAGATGTACAAAACAGATTTGTTTTGCATTACCAAAGCATAACTGCCCGGAAGCTTGCTCTTATATTGAAAAATGATCTCATTTTAGTGAAACAAACACATATTCTGTTGATACCACTTAGACTGCGGATCATATAATCTCAGTAATACCAAACAGACAGTGGGAGTATAAAAGCGTTCTGTGAAACTGGTTTATTATTGAAACTCACCCAATTTTTCCTGTCAGATGATACGGTTTTGTCCTTGTTGTCCATCATGTTGTGGCCAACCGGACGACCAGAGTCCCTTACGCGGTCGACCAGAACCAAGAAACGCCGTTTTGGACGAACAGATTCCGTTATGCCTATTCACCTAGAACTTGAAATCTGTTTTGTTTTGAACTTGATAGAAAGTACCGGAACCGGCCAATTGTAGATAAAATAGTTAAATTTGTTCCGTCGCGGCCATCTTGAAAATCTGTTTTAAGCTTCATCTCCTGAACCGAAAAGCAGACTGATTTGAAATTTGGCAGGAAGTATGAGAGCGACTTGTAGAGCAAACGTGGCTAAAAACGTTGTTATCAGAATTCTAACACAGCGCGCCTATATAGGCAATGGAAAGCAAATGTGTTTTATTATGCAACAAATCACGGTGCGGAAGAGCGTGCCGAGTAACGTCATAAAAAGCTGCCAATTTATGACGTCACTCGTTGATTCGTTGACGTTAGACCGTGTAACGTCACTTTCTCGCACCGAAAATGTTACAAAAGAACATAAAAGCATGTATTACAGTAAATAATTTTTGCGGAATTTCTTCTGACAAAAGCGAAAAGTTGTGAAAATTTGAAGGAAACAACAACATTATTGCCGATTTCAAGCGTGTTAGAATCGAAATAGATCAACTCTAGTCGATGATTTGTTGAGTAATAAATCACAGTTCGTCGGCCAGTTGTAAGTAAACAAATCACGCGCGCTACGCGCTCGTGATTTGTCTACTTTACAACTGACCTCCAAACTGTGATTTATTACCCAACAAATCACAGCTAGCGCTGATCTATTTCTTAAATCTAAGCTGGCCCCCAACGGCCGCCATCTTGATTTTTTTTTTTTTTTCAACTTCCTCTCCTGAACCGATAGGTCCCAACTTATTTGTTTTTACCTTCATGCCATGACCCTTTAAGTGCCATCACAGATTTTTCCAACGCTGTCTGATGTGGTATTTTGAGTTGTCGACCAAAGTTCTTAATTAAACACCATGTAATCCCCTAACTGCCACGGATTAATCTTGTAGTGGTGCTTATCTAAATCAAATCTGGCTATTATAGCTACTGTTGTCCGAAGATAAGTTGAAAGTGACGTCACCGAATGTTTTTGTTATCAAGCATTGTCCACTGTTGTCAAAAGGTATAGTCTTTCAAAACGCAGTGAGACGTGAATGCACTTTTAATTTTGGACTAGTCCGCGTTTTAGGTAAATCGCATTCAGTTGGGGTTTTATATTGGGCGATATAGTTTTACTGAGGATCGTGCATCATATTAAACACTTTGCCACGAATTCTACATAATGGCATTATCAAAAAACGTATTTATAATTTTAAAAACCTGTGGTAAAAGAAATCCGAAACCTGCTTCCCCTAAAACATGGAATAGCCTTATCACGCTTGAACGTGGAACTCTCAAAGGTCGTTGATAAACTATACCGAAGCGTCGTTACCTTTTATCAACAGTGGACAATGCTCAATAACAAAAACATTCGTTGACGTCACTTTCAGCTTATCCTCTGACAACAGTAACGACGCTTCGGTAATGATAATTATAACGGTATAGTCTGTCTTGCCAGCCAATGATGGTTTTGATAATGATAACAGTGCAACCTGTCAAACCTGCCTGTGGTGGCATCACTGTCTACTTTTCCCTCCACAAGAGTTATACCAAAATATATTAATACATTTCTATGTCGCCTTCGCAAACTGACACACCAATAGCTGATTACGGTATCACACCCGTGCGACATAATACATTTTTTCTCATCTCCCAAATGGCTTCTTTTCTGATAAAAATCGGTGATATTTTTTCTTGCTTATATTGTAAACATAGGTTGTGTGTGCTCGTTAGAACCGCCTCTATGAGGCGGTTCTAACGAGTACCCACAACCTACGCCTTGGAACAGAAATAAGAAAAATAATATATACCCTAGTTTTCTCCATATAATGTTGGGGTTTAGGGGTAGCTCATTTCACGGACTTGTCAACGTAATGTATGGAAAGAATATAGAGCTTGACGAAATGGCTCATAATATACCGTCTCATGTATGTCAGCATGTTAATTCTTTCATCACGAAAACACGCCTATATTATTTTGACCCCCCTTAAACCCCTCTTTTATAAATGAAAATTGTGGTTTACAGAGGTATATATTATTTTTCTTAATTTCGCTCACAAACATGTTTTGTGGATACGCCTTAGAACCGCCTCGCCGAAGCGGTTCTAACGAGTGCCCACAATCTATGTTTTGTGAAGAAATCTGAAAAACATCAGATTTGTTTTTTTTTTATTATTTGTTTTTTGGTGGTACAATTTTCAATATATTTGGATAGGCTAGTATTCGTAATGAGACTGAAACCCTATATTCACAAGAATGAACGCGTCCAAATTCAATGAATGCAGAGTCCATGATAGAAACACAGAGCGAAAGGATTAATGCTTACTTCGCGCAGTAACCGAAACGACAGTCATTACATAAACAAGTGCATGTATAAAGTACCCGGATATTTATTATTTTACATAATTGCACATTTGTTTATATTGGAGTTTAACGGCCCAGTCAATAGTATTAAGGTCATTTTGGGCCGGTCAGTTTACCTATCCAAAATTTACCTGGGCAGGCTTATATGTAAGCGGTTATCCAGTACAGTGCACATTCTTTAGCCAGAAACTGACAACAGCCCTTCTTGAATCAGCGGAAGGGATACAATCTGTGACAATAACTTTCTATACATGTATCTCCTGGTATTCAAACTAGATAATTTCAATACTACGTGCATACTTTAAATGAGCAGAGTAGATGCCATTTGCCATAATAGGGAACCATACGTATACACTACATATGTAATGTGACATCAAGTTCATCATGAAAACACGCCTATACAAATGCATTGTGACTTTTACCACCGAAAATCGAACATTTTAAGATGAAAAATGGTGGTATTTTTCTTATTTCTGCTCAAAATAAAGATAGTGGGGACTCGTTAGAACCGCCTCAATTCTTATTTCTGCTCAAAATAAAGATAGTGGGGACTCGTTAGAACCGCCTCATTGAGGCGGTTCTAACTAGTACCCTCAATCTATATTTTAGAATAAAGATAGTGGGGACTCGTTAGAACCGCCTCATTGAGGCGGTTCTAACTAGTACCCTCAATCTATATTTTAGAGCAGAAATGAGAAAAATGAGGATTACCCCCTGTAAACCCCAGTTTTACTATATAAAAGTGGGGTTCAAGGGGATCAAAATTATATAGGCGTGTTTTCGTGATGTGATAAGGGGGGCAGAAACCCGAAAATGGAAAAAAGCCAGAGTATCAGTTATTGTCCAACATATAGAATTCCACCCACCTACATGTTTTCTATAAAAATGGAGCTGAGAGCCAAAAACATTTTTTATATTATAGACGGCAGAGGCGGCCCCCGCCCATCGGGGCTTGAAGAAATAGATGGGCTGCATGATGCTTCACACATAGCTCATCACGAAAACACGCCTATATATTTTTACCCCCTTGAACCCCACTTTTAATTAGTAAAACTAAGTTTTCCGGGGGTATACCTTATTTGTATTATTTCTGCTCTAAAATATAGATTGTCGGTAATCGTTAGGACCGCCTCGATGAGGCGGTTCTCTGAGTGCCAATATCACAATTTTTCATCTTAAAATTTTCATTTTTTCGGCGATAAAAGTGACAATGTATTTGTATAGGCGTGTTTTCGTAATGCACATAGCGGAAAGCGACCGAACACGAGTACTAGTAAACCGTTTAGAGGATCTAAGCCTGCCCGGGCAAAGCGGTGCGAGTCGGACCGTCCTATTGGTTTCATTGGGCGACAGGGCTTGAGATGTCTTTTCATCTCAATGTCGGGTATAAGTCCCACAAAACTGGAAACAGCGTCTCCAAAATGACCTATTCAGTGTTGACGGGGATGTTAAACCTCAAATGAAACAAACAAACAAAATCAACGGCAGATAACAATACCAAAAATGGTCAGAGTAGAGTTCCTCGGCAATAATATGCTTACGTAACTGTTCGCTGTGACAAGAACTTTCACGACGTCCACGACGTCATGGCCTTGTTAGGATTCATTACGAAAACACGCCTTTATAAGTTTACCCCCTTAAACCCCACTTTTATAAAGTAAAATTGCGGTTTACAGGGGTTTGCATTATTTTTCTTCTTTCTGCCCAGAAACATAGAGTGTGGGTACTCTTAAGAGCCACTGAGGTGGTTCGAACGAGTTCCCACAATTTATGTTTTGACGAACCCATTTCAATTAACCTCTTTGCCTAACGTCCGGGGACAAAAGAAACGCTGTGAACGACTCAAACATAGATAACAAACAGTGTATCTGAATATTCAAAATCTAAACAACGGCATGAAATGCATATTGCTCCATTGCAACAAACTAGGCTTTGAGAATTTAATTTTAACGAATGTTATGCAAAAGGCGGCAAACTTTGAGTGTGGTGAACTATCAATCATTCTTCAGTGGTTTACAAATGTGTTGGTTTTGTGTCTACAAACTTATTTAATGTTGAGATAACAACGTCCACACTTCTCTCTTATAAATCTTAAACCTCCTCACTAAAATCTGTTCTTGTATGAGAAAAAGTTTGATAAATAAATAAATAAATAAATAAATAAATAAATTGGTTGTCTCATCCTTATTTCTCCTTCTAATTTTAAAATACACAATCTCTAAGAAATGTCTTTAACATGTATGTACATTGCAGATAAACTCCGCCTTTTTTCCACTTAAAGCATAAAGTCTGCATGAAGACGGTTTCCGTCAGCAAGCATCTACAGACCAGCTACCGGTAATAACCCATATTTTCTTTTTCTCCGCGGTAATAGGCTTTTTTTTCTCGGAGAACAAGCGATAAATTTCTCCGAGAAGAAAAATATTTCGCGTTTCAAAGCGGTTAATTTCTCCGCGAAACGCCGCGAAATTTCTCCGCGAACGTCGCTTTTTCTCGGAGAAAGCCAATTAGTACAGGTGAAGTCGTTCACGGTGTTTCTCCGCGAAATCTGCCTATACCTACATGTATATTTGTTCATGTGCATGTATTTTTTCATGCATTAAAATTCGGTACACAAAGTTTGAAGCATATTACGAAATGCATCTTTGTACAAAGATCGACAACTCTAGCGATTGTAAAGTATGAGTTTGATCCGGTTGGAGTCATAATGATTTGCATCTTATGCACTTTACAACACAGTATGAACATGATGAATGTTTTCTGTGTTCCTTTTTTTACTGTTGTGTAAACGCTTCATAAATTGAAAACTGTTGATTTTCTATCGGTTCACCATATTGGGAGTACTTTATTTTTTCTCAAGTAAATACTTAAGAAAAATCAAACTCAATGTATATAATAACGGGGATCCTGCTTGTACATGTATGTGTGGGCGCTGGTCTCACTCTACATTTTGGTTTATCTTTTCGAAGTGGCTATTGCCAGTTAACTGGTAATAGCGGTTTTACGATAAAATCGCTATTGCCAGTTAACTGGTAATAGCGGTTTTACGATAAAATTGCTATTGCCAGTTAACTGGTAATAGCGATTTTATCGTAAAACCGCTATTGCCAGTTGACTGGTAATAGCCATTTTAACGTAAAACCGCTATTACCAGTTAAAAGATTAATATAAAATATCTTATGACAATTTTTTATTGTTATTGAAGCATGAATGAAAACGAACTACTGAAAATAAACAAATGAATGAATTTCTGACACGTAGACATACATATATGCGAATATTTTCGGAAGAAATATGTAAAAGGTATGTTCCTACTGCTTCCAACAACACAGTATATAGGTACTAGAACTGTCTCATCGAGGTGGTTCTAACGAGTAACGGGTAAAGAATGACATTTGGTTTCGGACAGAAATATGAACAATAATGTGGAGTGGGGTTTAGGACCTACATGATCTATATTGTAGAACAATTACGGAAACACGCCTATCTAAACATATTACAAGGAGCGTGATGACTCAAGTGGTTAGTGCACTTGCCTCTGATGCTAGAGGTCTTGGGTTTGATCCCTGTCAGCCAGCGTTGATAAAATTTCAGTGTCCAAACACGCTAAATTGGCATCATTTGCAGGGTGAAAGGTAATAATATGCACCGTCCTTTGTGTCACGACGTTAACTGGAGGCTCCCCTGTGTATGAAGGACCATCAACTGTGCATTACACGATTAATATGTAGACAACACTTGCCGAAAATGCCCATGAGGGCATAGATAGATAGATAGATAGATAGATAGATAGATAGATAGATAGATAGATAGATAGATAGATAGATAGATAGATAGATAGATAGATAGATAGATATTTTTTCTTATTTCTGCTCCTAACATAGATTGTGGGCAATGGTTAGAACCGCCTCGTCGAATAAGGGAAATAATGTAAACCCCTACAAACACCGGTTTTTACTATATACTGTCTAAATTTACTGATATACTTCATATTTCTGCCCTAGACTCACTAGAACCCCTTCAAAGAACTGGTTTTATCAATAACCCGCATTCTTGGACTGTTACCGGACTTTGAGATGAATTGACATCTCAAGCCCTATCGTCCAATGAAACCAATAGGGTTTGTATGCATGGGCGGTCCGACTCGCATCACGCTTTAAACTTCTAAGTGGTTTACCTGTACTCATATGCCATGCGGCTGGTTTCAGTTCTGCATAGAAGCATTATGCAACCCATTCTATTTCTCTTGAAGCCCCGATGAGCTGGGGCGATTATGGATTACATATGCAAAATATGGAAATGCTTGGTCAAAGCAGAAAAACAAAAACATGCATTTAAGCCATTACATTCATAACTGTAAATGGAATAATTCTGCACGTCAACTGGCAATAGCGATTTTACGTTAAAATTGCTATTACCAGTTAACTGGCAATAGCGATTTTATCGTAAAACCGCTATTACCAGTTAACTGTCAATAGCAATTATATCGTAAAACCGCTATTACCAGTTAACTGGCAATAGCGATTTTATCGTAAAACCGCTATTGCCAGTTAACTGGCAATAGACCTTTCCTTATCTTTTTCTTACACTGCGAGTAATTAAAAATCACTGATGCTTACACTTAAGCTCACATGTAGCCCGAGTGAGATATCTAATGTTTAAGAGTAGGTCACGGAGGCCCGCTTGTGTTTCTTGCCTTTACAATTCAATTTTGCTCGTACGTGTACATTAACCCATTTCAGACTGGAAACCCCTAAACGGGCACCGTGGCAAACAGTGCAGGCCCTGATCAGACGCGGCGTCTGATCAGGGCCTACACTGTTTGCAAAATGTTCGGCCATTTTCCTAATAAATTTTGAAGAAAACACAACCTGAACCCCTAAATGTTGAAATGGACTATGCTATATATAAGGAGGAAGATTCCATTTGGTACAAAAAGGTTAATATGAGGAAATTGCGCGGCAAGCATTCCAAGGCTGCATATAAGTTTGATCTCTAATTTGAATCAGAACCACAAAATTCTCCAAGATAATCAGCGAAGTTTGTACAGACATGTAACCTGGGTATCTTGTTAAGTCTACTGTACACCCCGAAGGTAACTGGCCCCCGTGTCCTAATGGGTAAGAGCGCTGACTCTTAACCCATTCAGTAACAGAAACTCCTGAAGGGATACCTTGGCAAACAGTGTAAGCCTAGAACAGACACCACAGAACGCGGCGTCTGATCAGGGCCTACACTGTTTGCAAAACGTTAAGCCATTTCCCGAACTAAATTTTTAAGAAAAAAACAACCTAACACCTGTAAGTTTCAAAATGGACTCCAGTATATATAAGGAGGAAGGTTCCATTTGGTACAAAAAGGGTTAATCATCGGGTCATTAGGTCTCTCCGCTGTGGTTTGCGCCTCGCTCAGGCCACATACATGTAGTTTGGTAACGAGTACCCATATCCTACATTGGACGTCTAGGAACAGATTAAGGAAACTGTATACCTTGTAAACTCCAGTTCTCTCTAAACATGTATGTGTGCAAGTAAAATGGTGAATAGTGGGTCGTTCATTACATGGGCTTTATTAACATGTTGATGCACCACCTGTTTGCTCCAACTGGGAGTGTTTATTAGTTAGGGGTGGGTGGGGGTCGGGGAAGGAGACTTGGTAGCGCAAATAATGAGTGCGAATGCAAAGTAGCAAGTCCTTTTTCACGTGCCTGCATGAAGCATGGCGCAATATAGGTGTCTGGTTTTTCGTCCGTTCGTCCGTGACATAGACCTAGCCTGTGGTGGAATTCATGTGTTCCTCGTTAACTGGTCACTAACTTTGCATTCAAAGCACCGCTTGCTGTACCAATTTGACAGTTTGTAATCATAAATAAATGAGATGAATCTGAGCTTTTGTTATTGTTTGTTTGAGGTTTTACGTCTCCGCCAACACTGTAAATTTCATTTTGGAGAGGTCGCTTCCAATTTTGTGGGACTTTTACCCGACATTGAGATGAAATAACATCTCAAGCCCTGCCACCCCATGAAACCAACAGGGTTTATAAGCATTGACGGTCCGACTCGCACCACTTAGCCTGGACAGGCTTAGATCCTGTAAGCGGTTTACCAGTACTCGCATGCGGGTCGGTGTCAGCTCTGCGTGGAGGCATCATGCAGCTCATCTATTTCATCAGGCTGAGCTTTTGGTAAATGTCACACAG
Source organism: Lucinisca nassula (assembly GCA_963580285.1). NCBI lineage: Eukaryota > Metazoa > Mollusca > Bivalvia > Lucinida > Lucinidae > Lucinisca > Lucinisca nassula. The sequence goes on from OY757012.1 coordinate 126,400,590, forward strand.
CATTATGGTGTTAATAACCTACATGTACGACTCATTATGAGAACTGGCCTATTCAAATATATTGTAAAATTTTACCACTAAAAACGGACAATTTTCGGATAAAAATTCTGGTATGTTTCATATTTCTGCTCGAGATTTTGGGTACACTTTAAAACGACTCGGCGAGGCGGTTCTAACGAGTACCCACAATCTATATGAGGAGAAATTAGATAAATAATATATACCCCTATAAACCCCAGTTAAAAGTGAGGTTTAAGCGGGTAACAAATAAATAGGCGTATTTTCATGTTGTGAATTAAAAGTTGTCACGATACTTTAAAAATTGAATTACTAAAATGAAATTGTATAACATGAAAGAATATTTTATTATGATTTAACAATGACTACCATTTGCTTTCGTTTACAAAAACAACGCCAAACAAACGAAGAAATAAAAACTTCACGTAACCCCAGTTGTATTTTTTTTCTCCGCGAAACGCGGGTAATTTCATTTTCAATGAAAGCAATCGGTCAATTTTTCGCCGAGAATCTCCGAGAATTTTCTCCGCGGAACCGGGAGAAATTTCAGCGAGAAATTTGTCGCTCATTTTATCTTTTCTCGCTGTTTTGCGGAAAAAATAGCCGATTTCGCGTTAGGCGGCTTCTCCGCGAAACAAAAAAATGGGTTATTACCGGTAGCTGGTCTGTATATAGCCCACAGCAAAGACTAACCGCGCGGGAAGATCAGAGTCTTCGCTGTGTGCATGTCCGAAGACACATTTTCACTTATGGTGGCTCATATGACTAGTTGAAACGTGACAATTGTGACACCGAACATACAGTGGCGCCATCGTTTAACTGTCCACGGAAAAGTATTCAAAATGCTTGTTAACAATTTGAAAACGATGCGTTTGGACCACGTTCGCAAGATCGTTTGTATTTTCAGCCTATGCGACTGTTCAAAAGTTGTCTAAAAAGATATATATTAACGAATTTTACTACAATGTATATATTTCGTTGTAAAGATATTATATTCTGAGGCGGTTCTAACCAGTGACCACAGTCTATACTTTAGCGCAGAAATAAGAAAAATATGTTTGTCCCTTTAAACCTCAGTTTTGTCATATAAAAATTGGGGTCAAAGAGTCAGAATTACATTGATGTGTTTTCGTGATATTTCTGTTTAATATTTCTATTTTTACCATAATGAAAGATTCTATTTCATCACATGGACGTTTTGAAAGCCCGGAATATACCGAACGATCATATAATGTGCAAAATGATGATGTAGGGCGAGACATTTTACGATCATCAATCGACACAACATTACGTAATTTGTATTCTGGAAAGTAGAAGTAAAACAAAGATCAGGAATCGACACAATTAACTTACTCCACCCACCAAAGACACCAAAGGGAAAAAGCGACCAGACCATAATGGAGTTAGTGTAATATTGTTGTTGTTGTTTTGCTGAGGTTTTCCGTCGCCCATTACGAAAACATGCCTATACAAATACATTGTAAATATTACCACCGAAAAAACAAATTTTAAGATGGAAAATGTGATATTTTTCTTATTTCTGCTAAAAATATCGACTGTGGGTACACGTTAGAACCGCCTCATGGAGGCGGGTCTAACGAGTACCCACAATCTATATCATAGAGCAGAAACAAGTAAAATAAGGTTTACCCCCCTCCCCCTGTAAACCCCAGTTTAACTACATAAAAGTGGGGTTCAAGGGGGTTAAAACTATATAGGCATGTTTCCGTGATGGTCAACACATTTAGATCATTTATTGACTTTGCTACCGATTTTGAGGGTCTTTTACGCGATATTGGGATGAAATGACTTCTCAAGCCCTACCGCCCAAACAAACCGCTATTACGGTCCGACTCGCACTACTTTGCCCTTCTAAGCGCTTTTACCAGTGCTGAAAATTAATGTTAGACCGGTTTTAGCTCTGTACAGAAACACCATGCAGTCAAATCTATATCTCTAAGCCCCGATTGGTGGGGGCGTCAGTTTAATGCGAAATTATTTTGAACCGTCAAACAGCTCTGGTGGTTAAAACAGAATCATATGAATAAATGACGGGACGAGTATATTTAAAACCGAAACAAACCCATTAAAAGTCTTTAACCTGTACAACCCTCTGAGCTAATTCAGCAAACAACAAATTATCGATTTTTTTAAACAATTTGCGTGCGGTGCAGAATATTTCTAATTGTCGTCTGCGGAAAAAATACACAGCATACAGGGCGTTAAATAATTAAAACACATGACCAATGTAAGATAAGACAATATTTTATGCTTTAGAAATGATGTCCTGTTGCTGATGAAATGTTGCGATATTTTTCGTCTTTGCTTCAAACAGATTATGGAGTGAGAACCGCCTCATTGAGGTGGTCCTAACAAGCACCAGCAATCTATATTTTCAGTTCAAAAAAAGGAAAGGAAATAATATATCCTTGGAAAGCCCACTTTTCTGTGAATAAAGCAGAGTTTAAAAGGCTATTCATGTGTAGTATAATTTCAATATTACGACTATCTTTGGGACGGTTCAAAAGTGGTCATTAAGACCACTTTTGAACCGTCCCAAATGTGGTCTGTTTCTAGGGGATCCTGTTTGTAAAACAAAAATACGGAAAGAACATTTGAAACAATTTAATATACTTTTATGTGGTCTTAATAGCAGAATTTTAGTGTACATGTATCTAGGCAGACTTACAATTGCGATGTTTTCTTATCTTTACATTAAAACATACATGTAGATTATGGGTGCTCATTGGAACCACCTAAATGAGGCGGTTCCATTACGAAAACACGCCTCTACAAATACAATGTAAACTTTTCGGCCGAAAAAGGGAAAATTTTAAGCTGTAAAAAATATGATATTTTTCTTATTTCTGCTCGAAATATAGAGTGTCGATACTCGTTAGAACCGCCTCGACGAGGCGGTTCTAACGAATACCCACACTCTTTATTTTAGGGCAGAAATAAGAAAAACAATGTTTACCCCTGTAAACCCCATTTTTACTATATAAAAGTGGGGTTAAAGGGGGTCAAAATTATATAGGCATGTTTTCGTGACGCTAGCAAGCAAGCCCAGTCTGAGTTTTTGAGCAAAATATTAATAATAATATTAATATATTCTTGGAAAGCCCGTTTTTCTTTGAACAAAGTGGGGTTTTACGTTTATTCATTACACAAACTTGTTAAATCTGTTGGAGAACCCCTCTAAACCCCACATTATATAGAGAAAACACTGGTTTACATTGTTAAAAATTATTTTCTTATTTCTGCTCTAAGGCACATGTTGTGGGTATTTGTTACAACCGCCGGTTCTAACGAGCACTCACAGCCTATGTCTGGATTATAGATAAGAAATATATTACAAGTTTTTATCAGAAAGTAACCATTTGGAAAATATGAAAGGATGCACTTTATGACAGGGGTTTGTTTTGATAATGCTAAGATTACCTTCAGCGCTACAGATTCCAATGCTGGCAGAATTATGTACAGAGTGTTTACTTCTATAACTCTAGACTAAATGTTATATTATGATCTAGGCTACAGATTCCAATGCTGGCAGTGTTAACACTTCTATATAGCTAGACTAAATGTAATATTATGATCTATTCAGATAATGATTTAGGAAAACAACTTGACACCCGCGTTATATCCGATATACCCCGATGCAAATATTTACGCTCAATTGTTCATAAAAACTCCGATTTCATTGTTGATTATGTGTTGAAAAGAGCACTAACTAACAATGTCAATATGGTCATCAAAATAAGTCAGCCAGGTTAAAAACAAGTCAACCGAATTCCATGCGCCAAATCATAGCGAATTTAAACAACACAGTCATATAATATGAACAGTCAAACACAGCGGCTCGTCCGCTCCGTGATTAGTTGAGACACTATAAAGGTGCTTGCTGTGCAGGATGATCAGCGTCTCAAATGTGCGTACTTGCCATCTTGTTTGCCCTGCTTTGGCTTTCAGTATAATGTTTGTATAATTCTTCTTTGAGTAATCAAATCAATTCAAGAGCAGTCCAATATTCGACAAGACTTATTTACAATCGATTCAAATGTACCCGTCAAAATGCTAATATATTTTAAGCCGAGAAACGGCAAAACCTGCCAGAAGGCGTCCGCGAGCAGCGCAGACTCTGATCAGACTGCGCAGCGCAGTCTGATCAGAGTCTTCGCTGATCGGATGAGCCTTCTATGGACATGACTATCGAAAGAGCAACCATGAAGAGAAGATTCTGAACAGATTGGCAGGATAAACAGGCTGATCGGACTACTTGCAAGCCTTATCGACGTCAAAGTACTTTTCTGTTGCCCGCCCCATTTATGTAAATAAGGTTATTTTTTTTACATAACCATGCTGTTTGCATAAAAGTGTAGCCACGAAGAATGTCACTGTTCAAAGATAAGTGTTAAACAAATACAAGTACAGGTACAGTTTAAAAAATCAACTTAATTTTTTTATGAAGGAATATTGAATTGCACGACCCGCAGAAAAAGCGACCGACTGAAGTCGGTTGATTTTCTAAGAATGCCCTAAAATCACCGTGTCATTCTGTCAGTCTGTCAGTCTGTCCGTCCGTCCGTCCGTAACCCGTTTGTGAAAATTGGTGATAGTGACTTAACCGCTTGGAATATTTAAACAATTTTTGGCATACTGATAGATATCAATGAGATCTAACCAATGAACTTGCGAAATATTACATTTCATTTAGTATAGCCTCGCCGAGGCGAAAAATGTGAAAATTTTCGAACTGCTTCTCCTCGGAAACCGTCGGACCGATTGAAGTTAAATTTCATATGGAGCCTCTTTGGGAATGGGGAAACCAAAATTTGCTCATGGGGTCCAGTTCACATGACCAGAATGGCCGACAAGCCATATATGGTCTGTCTGTCTGTCCGTCCGTAACCCGTTTATGAAAATTGGTGAAAGTGACTTAACCGCTTGGAATATTTAAACAATTTTTGGCATACTGATAGATATTAATGAGATCTAACCAATGAACTTGCGAAATATTACATTCCATTTAGTATAACCTCGCCGAGGCGAAAAATGTGAAAATTTTCGAACTGCTTCTCCTCGGAAACCGTTGGGCCGATTGAAGTCAAATTTCATATGGAACCTCTATGGGATGGGGGAAACCAAAATTTGCTCATGGGGTCCAGGTCACATGACCAAAATGGCCGCCAAGCCATATATGGTCTGTCTGTCTGTCCGTCCGTAACCCGTTTATGAACATTGGTGATAGTGACTTAACCGCTCGGAATATTTAAACAATTTTTGGCATACTGATAGATATTAATGAGATCTAACCAATGAACTTGCGAAATATTACATTCCATTTAGTATAACCTCGCCGAGGCGAAAAATGTGAAAATTTTCGAACTGCTTCTCCTCGGAAACCGTTGGGCCGATTGAAGTCAAATTTCATATGGAGCCTCTATGGGATGGGGGAAACCAAAATTTGCTCATGGGGTCCAGGTCACATAACCAAAATGGCCGCCAAGCCATATATGGTAAAAAACCTTCAAAAATAGTCTTCTCCAGAACCACTGGGCAGATTTCCACGAAACTTGATGAATAGCATCTGGGACGTAGGCCCATCATAAATTGCTAAAATGGTGACCCTGGGTTGACATTGACCTTCTTTGTGCCTAGGACAAACTTTGACACATATGCTTTTGTATTGGAAAAGTGAGAATGCATTTTATCCTGCAAACGATTCAGAATACAGTACTAAAGTATAAGATATATTTTTGCTCCTTGCGATAAGGAGCATTTATTGGGGGAACCGGTTTAGGTCCAGGTCACATGACCAAAATGGCCGCCATACCCATATATGGTAACACTCAAAAAGCTAAAAGCATCCGGCGAATCGTGCACTTCAGCTGAAGCACTGGTTCTGTGTAATATTGAATTCTGTGTGCCTAAAATCGTTTGAGTCATACATGACATTGCAAACTTTAGTAGCCATGAAGGGTCAGTCTGTCAAGCCTTCAAGAGACGGTTCTGTTGAGCACCCACAATATATGTTTGCAGTAGAAACGCGAAAATCACCGCAAGTAGTATACCATTAAAGAATTCACATTATCCTTTGGAAGCAAGGAATACACCACAGAACTGGAAAATATGGAGTGTACATGTTATCTGGGCCAGACTAGCTAGTTTCGGCAATTCAGGCCACATCAGTGACCCTCAGATATTTTCAAAATTCCACAATGGAATCAATGATCCCAAAGGACAAGAAAATATAAACTACTCTATAATGTAGGGCAGGGAGACTTTTTACGGCCGTCACAAATTCCCAGACACCAGCTGTAGTGAAGTCAACTATTAAAAAATTCCGCTATTAAGACCACCTAAAATTAAGACTAAATCTTCTGTTAAAAGCTTATTGAGAAATATCAGTTATTCTTTCTTTGTGTTTTCCAAACCTAAGGTCTCCCAATAAGAGATCGCCTTTGGAACTGTTCAAAAGTGGTCTTTAAGACCACTTTTGAACAGTCCCAGAGGTGGTCTTAATATCGGAATCTTACTTTATTTCTTCTTCCAAGTCGTAACACAGGTTACGGGTGCTTGTCAGAAACGCATCACTGAGTACATGTACTCACAGCCTATACGTGTATATGTCTTTGAGCAAACATAAGGCTAATAACCTGAATGTAAACCCCCTAAAACCCCAGTTTTCTCTCTATAAAGTGGAGTTAACACGGTGTTTATTACACGGACTTGTTGACGTGCTAGGTTTCTAACACGAATTTGTTATCCTAATGTATTTCTCGAACCTAACTTTGTAAAGGTACATGCGGTTTCTTCCGGATCTTAACCCATTTTTTGTTTTTGTTTGGTTTGAGGTTTAACGTCCCGTCAACACTGTAAAGGTCATTTTGGAGACGTTGTTTCCAATTTTGTGGGACTTTTACCCGACATTGAGATGAAATGACTTCTCTAGCCCTGTCGCCCAATGAAACCAATAGGGTTTATTAGCATGAGCGGCCCGACTCGTGCGCACTGCTTTGCCTGGACAGGCTTAGATCCTCTAAGCGGTTTACCAGTGCTCGTGTGCGGATCGGATTCAGCTCTGCGTGGAAGCATCATGCAGCCCATATATTTCTTCATTGTATAATAGTGGAAACTTCCATTGCTATATGTTGCCCAAGTCCATTTATCATTTAAGGGGTGTCAGACCTATTTTTTATTCTAATTTTGACGGACAATTTTGTTAGCAAATAGTGCAGGCCCTAATCAGACGCCGCGCAGCATCAACGTGTACAAACATAGACATGTACATAGAGTTATCAACTCCTGGGCTCATGGCGTCTAAGTATCGTCACATCAACGCCAGTGCAATGTCAAAGCGTTGCATCGACGTTGTTACGATGTTGCTACGACGTTGCTACGACGTTGCATATGTGCTGGGGAGTACGCTTGAACAAACGAGTGTGCTTGTAATTTGCTTGAAAAAAAAAATACTTCTATACACAAATTGTTGCACATCAAATGTAACAAATCAAACTCTTCATAATAAAATTTGCCTATGTAATATGTTTTGCATAACGTACAAATACTTTTTTACAATTTTGATTAATGTCACTAACCGAGTCAGACGTTAATTTGTATTGAATTTCATGTAAATGGGTTGGAACTGTAATTCGACATTGATAAGAACAGGCTTAAGTAAATTGAAATCTATCGAGCTTTTATCGTAATCCATCTATTTTACTGATACATGGGAGTAAGTCTCTTATAGACGCTTTTCAACCTTATGGTATGTAAGTCTAAGCATAAACTGAACTTGATTACATTCGCCAGTGCAGCATTATCTAACGTGGGTGGCATAACAACTGAAATCTCAGCATTATCTCATATGAATTTTACAAATGAAGGCACAATGTTGAGGGATGCATTCACACACATAACGCTTTCATGTATTTTTCCTGTTGTCTGGAATAAGATCAAATAAAATACATTTCATACATATATTAATTTGAAAACAGACAGACATGGCAAGAAATGAGCGAGCGGCACTGACCTGCAACATCTCTCCCACTCGTGCTGTCAGTGCTTTGTTTGATTAGGCTACATTGTACGTATGTCTCAAGTTGCATGTTAAAAACAAAACCTTTGATGTACTACTGAACATATGTGCATCGTGCAATTATGGTTTACGATTGTTTGCGAGTTACTAACTCAAAAGCTCCACGTCATCTTTTAGGCCGAAGCTATGGCATTGCCTGTCCGGTAGCTTGTCAAATTTTTACATGACTTTGATGGAGCTGGAATGGCATTACTGTAAAAAGTCTGTGAAATGAAATCCCTTGTAAATCAAACTCTAGATTTGGAATAGTAGATTTTACAACTTCATACAGTCGATTGAACATAAATTGTGGGTACTCCGTAGAACCAACAGTCATTGTTTGAACTTACAAAACGAAAAGATCACTGATTTTCATCTGAAAAATGCTTGTTCTGGAGATACAAAATCAATCCTTATGTTTAGCAACGCCTCTGTCCCTCCCATCGGGGCTTGCAGAAATATATGGGCTTCCACGAAGAGCTGAAACCGACCCGCACACGAGTACTTGTAAACCGTTTAGAGGATCTAGGCCCCTTCCAGGCAAAGCGGTGCGAGTCGGCCCGTCCATGCTTATAAACCCTATTGGTTTCATTGGGCGGCAGGGGTTGAGATGTCATTTCATCTCATTGTCGGGAAAAAGTCCCACAAAATTGGAAGCAACGTCTCCAAAATGGCCTTTACAGTGTTGACGGGGACGTTAAACCTCAAATCAAACAAACAAACAAAGCCTCTGTATAACAAGTAACTACATGATATTTTTTTTTCTCTCAAAAGAATTTTTTTTCGAGACCAAATATAGATTGTTGGTGCTCGTTAGAGCCGCCTCAATGCGACGGTTCTAACGAGTACCAACAATACCGATTATGGTTTAGCGTAAAAAAGGAAAATAACTCACACTGCCGTAAACGCCACTATTCTCAATATGAAATGTGGTTTCGAGGGGTGTTCAATAAATCTACATGGACTTATTTGTTAACCTGTCCTAAACGAGCACTGTTTCAATTTACCCTTAAGGAGAATGGGTACACCTTCAGGAGAGGCATTTCCAGCAAAAGTGTTTTGTCTCCCATTTCAATAGGGGTCAAGTCTTAAAGCAAATTCTTTCCTTTAAGAGTAGACACCTTTTTCGATGGGACTTACGAGTCCTATAGAAAAGTGGACAGAAAGCCCCGAAAAGTGTCTCCCTTTGCAAAATGGCGGGAAAATGTCCTTGGTGTTCACATTCCCTTTAAAATCTTGTAGTTTATGCAGGCAGGGTAGATCCTGATTTTTGGCCCCCGCCCATCGGGGCTTGAAGAAATATATGGGCTGCATGATGCTTCCACGCATCCCACATAGTTGGAAGCAACGTCTCCCAAAATGACCTTCACAGTGTTGAAGGGGACGTTAAACCTCAAATCAAACAAACGAAACAAAAGATCCTGATGAGACGTCTGACTGAGTCTGCACTATTTGCCAATGTCCAAGTACACTAGCCCAGTCCAGATTTTACAGATACAGTTAGACAGCCCTTTTACACAACGCTCTGGCGTGAAGAAAGAGGCTGCTATAAATAACCATTGTCTGGATTAGAACAGTGGTCAGCGATAATAATCACGTGGAGAACAGCAAGCGGGAAGCTTCTGTAGTTAGTAACTTTGAGCCGATTGATAAACAATCGACCCAAAAATTCGCCTAGTCCATAGACTTTCTTACGATCATATATTTTGGTATGACCGCAGACTAAACATGATTTAAAAATATTCATAATTATAATGCTATATTTGCATAAATCAATTCAGGAGAAATTCTACTGTCACGCAAGTAAGATAAGATCGGACTAAATGATATTGTATATATAGGCCGAAGAATTTTCGGAACTGAAGCTTAATTAAAATATTCTATTCTGCACTCTAAAAATAATTAGTTTGCATTGAACCTTATGTATTTGGCGCTATGTATATTTCTTTTTCCATTTATTAATAATTTTGGGAACAAAAATGTCAACTTTATACATTTAATGTTGCAGAGAAAATATTTAATAGTTAAATAATAAAAAGAAAATATTGGATGACGAAATTTATGAAACGAGCCTTCGGCGAGTTTAATGAGGCTCATGTCATTAAATTTTTATGAAATGACCACCATCACGTGAACAAGTCCGTGAAATGAAGACCCCCCCCCCCCACTAAACCACACTTTATATAGAGAAAACTGGGGTTTACGGGGTATACATGATTTTTCTTATTTCTGCTCCAAGACTAGGTTGTGGGTACTTGTTAGAACCGCCTCGATTAGGCGGTCCTAACGAGCACCAACAACCTATGTTTGCAGTACAAATAAGAAAAATATCACGGATTTTCTTCAGAAAAGTAGCCATTTTGTAGATGTGAAAAAATACACTATGTCGTACGGGTGTGTAATCGTAATTGTTTATCATTTAAAGATTTTAGATCTTAGTTTATTGCAAGTTATCATGTCATATGATTGTTATGAAATGACGTGTGTGTGGTGGTGGGGGGGGGGGTGTGTTAAAGGCCCTTTAAGATTCTTATTTCATCGTTAACCGAAGTTTCCAGGGAAATCATCTGATCCTGAATAAATTAAGACTTCGGTTTAAGACTCATGAAGTCTAGGATTGAAACCACGAACCCTGGTAGGTCCTCGCCCATAGGGGCTTGAAGAAATATATGGGCTGCATGATGCTTCCACGCAGAGCTGAATTCGACCTGCACACTAGTACTGGTAAACCGCTTAGAGGATCTTAGCCTGTCCAGGAACGGCGGTGCGAGGCGGACCGTCCATGCTAATAAACTCTATTGGTTTCATTGGGCGACAGGGCTTGAGATGTAATTTCATCTCAATGTCGGGTAAAAGTCCCACAAAATTGGAAGCAACGTCTCCAAAATGACCTCTACAGTGTTGACGGGGACGTTAAACCTCAAATCAAACAAACAAACGACCCTGGTAATGAGGCCAGTAGCTAAACCACTACATTAATTCATCGTGGATATACCCCGTCAAAACTGATTGCTTTGCTTTCTGTAGTATTTTTTGCTCTTGGTGCTATTGGTTGCCTATTCTCCACATCATGTTACATGTAACACGTCCGTGAAACCCTTTTGATAACTCGTCCGTACGACATAGTGCATTTTTCACATCTCCAGAATGGCTACTTTTCTGACGAAAATCCTTCATATTTTTCTTATAAATGTTCAAAACATAGGATGTGGGTGCTCGTTAGAACCGCCTCATTGAGGCGGTTCTAACGAGTACCCACAACCTATGTCTTGGAGCAGAAATAAGAAAAATAATGAATATCCCCGTAAACCACAGTTTTCTCTACACTGAGAAAAAAAATAGTCATGCCGACTAAGGAACCTAGTCAATATGATTGTCCAAAAAAGCACTATGCAAAATAGTCGATGTGACTAGGAAGACCTAGTCAAGCATTTTGACTAGAAAAACTAGTCAACTTGACTAGCTGTACTTAGCCTAGTACGTTTGACTTGCTTCATCTAGTCAAAGTTCACTAGTTTAAGCTAGTCATATGTACTAGCTTAATAGTCAAATGTACTGGTGTGACTGTCAAAAGTACTAGCAAGCATGGTCAGGATTACTAGATTCTTAGTACTGATTACTAGTTGCTTTAGTCGTAGATTACTAGATTCTTAGTACTGATTACTAGTACTCAAAACACATATGGAAAAACATGCTGTGTAAAGGCGCCTTTAGGAAGATAAGAGAAGAAATAAAAGAATATTTCTTACCTGCAGAGTTATATTTTCATATTGCAGAAAAGAAAATCCCCATTATTTATGCTTGGATTCACGGAAATGTCGACTTTAGAGCTTCTGGACGTACATTTGTATGTTGACATTGTCGTTGTTGTTGTTTATCTTGTAAGCATTATAACGCTGCTTATAACCACTAGGTGCTTAAGAAATAAAAGAATACCTGCAGAGTTACAAACAACCAGTGCTTCAGCTGAAGTGCACGACCCGCCGGATGCTTTTAGCTTTATGAGTGTTACCATATATTGGTATGGCGCCCATTTTGGTCATGTGACCTGGACATCAAACGGTTCCCCCAATAAATGCGCCTTATCGTAAGGAGCAAAAATATATCTTATACTTTAGTACTGTATTCTGAATCGTTTGCAGGATAAAATCCAACACAAAAGCATATGTGTCAAAGTTTGACCTAGGCACAAAGAAGGTCAAGGTCAACCCAGGGTCACAATTTTAGCAATTTATGATGGGCCTACGTTCCAGATGCTATTTATCAAGTTTCGTTGAAATCTGCACAGTGGTTCTGGAGAAGACTATTTTTGAAGGGTTTTTACCAAATATTGCTTGGCGGCCATTTTGGTCATGTGACCTGGACCCCATGAGGAAATTTTGGTTTCCCCCATCCGGTAGAGGCTCCATATGAAATTTGACTTTAATCGGCCCAACGATTTCCGAGGAGAAGCAGTTCGAAAATTTTCACATTTTTCGCCTCGGCGAGGCTGTACTAAATGGAATGTAATATTTCGCAAGTTCATTGATAAGATCTCATTGATATTTATCAGTATGCCAAAAATTGTTTATATATTCCAAGCGGTTAAGTCACTATCACAAATTTTCTCAGACGGGTTACGGACTGACAGATAGACAGACCATATATGGCTTGGCGGCCATTTTGGTCATGTGTCCTGGACCCCATGAGCAATTTTTGGTTTCCCCCATCCCATAGAGGCTCCATATGAAATTTGATTTCAATCGGCCAAACGGTTTCCGAGGAGAAGCAGTTCGATATTTTCACATATTTCGCCTCGGCGAAGCTATACTAAATGGAATGTAATATTTCGCAAGTTCATTGGTTAGATCTCATTGATATCTATCAGTATGCCAAAAATTGTTAAAATATTCCAAGCGGTTCAGTCACTGTCACCAATTTTCACAAACGGGTTACGGACGGACAGACAAACCATATATGGCTTGGAGGCCATTTTGGTCATGTGACCTTGACCCCATGAGCAAATTTTGGTTTCTTCCATCCCATAGAGGCTCCATATGAAATTTGACTTCAATCGGCCCAACGGTTTCCGAGGAGAAGCAGTTCAAAAATGTTCGAAAAATTTTCACATTTTTCGCCTCGGCGAGGCTATACTAAATGGAATGTAATATTTCGTGAGTTCAATGGTTAGATCTCATTAATATCTATCAGTATGCCAAAAATTGTTTAAATATTCCAAGCGGTTAAGTCACTATCACCAATTTTCACAAACGGGTTACGGACGGACCCAAAGAAGGTCAAGGTCAACCCAGGGTCACAATTTTAGCAATTTATGATAGGCCTACATCCCAGACGCTATTTATCAAGTTTCGTGGAAATCTGCCCAGTGGTTCTGGAGAAGACTATTTTTGAAGGGTTTTTACCATATATGGCTTGGCGGCCATTTTGGTCATGTGACCTGGACTCCATGAGCAAATTTTGGTTTCCCTATCCCATAGAGGCTCCATGTGAAATTGGACTTCAATCGGCCCAACGGTTTCCGAGGAGAAGCAGTTCGAAAATTTTCACATTTTTCGCCTCGGCGAGGCTATACTAAATGGAATGTAATATTTAGCAAGTTCATTGGTTAGATCTCATTGATATCTATCAGTATGCCAAAAATTGTTTACATATTCCAAGCGGTTAAGTCACTATCACCAATTTTCACTTACGGGTTACGGACGGACAGACAGACAAACCATATATGGCTTGGCGGCCATTTTGGTCATGTGACCTTGCCCCCATGAGCAAATTTTGGTTTCCCCCATCCCATAGAGGTTCCATATGAAATTTGACTTCAATCGGCCCAACGGTTTCCGAGGAGAAGCAGTTCAAAAATGTTCGAAAATTTTCACATTTTTCGCCTCGGCGAGGCTATACTAAATGGAATGTAATATTTCGTAAGTTCATTGGTTAGATCTCATTGATATCTATCAGTATGCCAAAAATTGTTTAAATATTCCGAGCGGTTAAGTCACTATCACCAATTTTCACAAACGGGTTACGGACGGACAGACAGAATGACAGACTGACAGAATGACAGACTGACAGAATGACAGACTGACAGAATGACACGGTGATTTTAGGGCACTCTTAGAAAAAACCGACCTCAGTCGGTTGCTTTTTCTGCGGGTCGTGCAATAAGAACAAAGTGCTCAAGGTGAGTACAACAATCCACTGTATGTTGGGTGAAATAATATCAGAATCAACCCACTGTATGTTGGAGCATGTTCTCCTAAACGTTAAGATGGCGTCTGGAACGCTTCCTCTACACATTCTGCAAGCTGTCAATCAACATTCGGCGGGAAACCTGTCTAGACACCCTTGTCATACTGACTAGAAAGGGTAGTCATACTGACCAGATGCCCTGTCAACGATTATTGATTTACGCTTACTAGAGAGACTAGTTAAATTGACTAAGAATGCTCAGTCAACCTACAGACGACTAGGTGACCCTCTGTGTTTACTAGGTAAACTAGTCGAATGTACTAGTTTTTTATTTCAGCGTATATAAAGTAGGGTTTAGAGGGGTCTTCATTTCACGGACTTGTTCACGTGATGTGAACCCATCTTAACTACACTTAAGATAGATAAAAGTGGGTTAACTGGGGTATACATTATTTGCTATATTTCTTCTCCAAGACATGCATGTTGTAGGTTGTTGGTGAGGCTGTTCTAACCGGCACACACGACCTATGTTTGGAGTCTAAATAAGGAAACATCACAAAATATCATCAGAAAAGTACCCTTTTTGGAAATCTGAATTATTGCACTATGTCACACGGGTGTGTTGTCGTGTATCACGTGAACAAGTCCGTGTAATGAACACCCCTCTAAACCCACTTTATATAGAGAAAACTGGGGTTTACGCCGGTATACATTAATTTTCTCATTTCTGCTCCAGAACATAGATTGTGGGTACTCGTTAGAACCGCCTCATATTAAGGCGGTTCTAACGAGCACCCACACACTATGTTTCGTGTATAAATAAAAAAAAATATATCATGGATTTTCATGAGAAAAGTAGCCATTTTGGATAAATGAAAAAATGCACTATGTCGCATGGGGGCGTTATCATAATGATTTTCTGGACATTATCATTTACTTTGTTGTATTTAAATCTGATAAACAACTTGTTAAGTTAAATATAGAAGCAAAACTATTTATTGCCTATCTGTTATTCCTGCATTTATGAAATAATTTTTAAAAAGGTGTGTGTTTTATTTAGCTTGTAAAGGCTTGTACAATAATAGAATTGTTCCATACAGTAGGAGATAATTTTCTTTGTTGTAATTTGGTTTTGGTATTTATATATTAAAGATAATTTTACTTATTTCAGATGACAAAGGTGTCCCTCATTTACAAAGTATAACTGAATTATTTTAAATAGAAGCTTTCAAATTATGACACTAATGGCATACCATTACCATACTATATTCGTGTCCTAAAATGACGTCATTCATATCTCTAGAACAAGCATATTTCACATCAAGTTACGAAAACACGCCTATACAAATACATTGTAACCATTATCGCCTCAAAAATGAAGTTTTAAGATGAAATTGTTTGATATTTTTCTTATTTCTGCTCAAAATATAGATTGTGGGTACTCGTTAGAACCGCCTCATCGAGGCGGTTCTAACGAGTACCCACAATCTATAATTTAGAGCAGAAATAAGAAAAATAAGGTTTACCCCTGTAAACCCCAGTTTTACTATATAAAATATATAAATGTTTTGTGGTGTTCATATCTATATAGAACAAGCATATTTCAGATGGAATTTTTTGTTTTTCTAGTGAAGACACAGATTGTGGGTGCTCGTTATAAATGATGCGGTTCTAACGAGTGCCCACAGTCTACGTTTTGTTAGCAAAATGATGAAATGAGTTCACCCGTAAAGCCCATTTTTGTCTATATAAATTGGAGCTTTGACGAACTTGTCCAACTGATGCTAAGTGTTTAGATCTCCAACTTTAAGTTGATCTTGTATACTATACAAACATTCTTAATGGCCACTCAGTTTTCATGAAATTCCAATATCACAACTCCGTTTGCAAGCATACCAAGACAAGCAAATGTGTCAGTAAAGGTTTAACACAATTTCAAATAGCAGCGGCTCGTTCACCATGGATAAACTTCAATAATTCGAACACGAGTTGCTCGAGTGGCTCGTTCACCATGACTAAACTTCAATAATTCGAACACGAGTTGCTCGAGTGGCTCGTTCACCATGACTAAACTTCAATAATTCGAACACGAGTTGCTCGAGTGGCTCGTTTACCATGACTAAACTTCAATAATTCGAACACGAGTTGCTCGAGTGGCTCGTTCACCATGACTAAACTTCAATAATTCGAACACGAGTTGCTCGAGTGGCTCGTTCACCATGACTAAACTTCAATAATTCGAACACGAGTTGCTCGAGTGGCTCGTTTACCATGACTAAACTTCAATAATTCGAACACGAGTTGCTCGGGTGGCTCGTTCACCATGACTAAACTTCAATAATTCGAACACGAGTTGCTCGGGTGGCTCGTTCACCATGACTAAACTTCAATAATTCGAACACGAGTTGCTCGAGTGGCTCGTTTACCATGACTAAACTTCAATAATTCGAACACGAGTTGCTCGGGTGGCTCGTTCACCATGACTAAACTTCAATAATTCGAACACGAGTTGCTCGGGTGGCTCGTTCACCATGACTAAACTTCAATAATTCGAACACGAGTTGCTCGTTTACCATGGCCCGAGTGGCTCGTTCCCCATTGCTAAACTTCAGTAATTGGAACACGAATGGCTCGTTTACCATGGCTCGAGTGGCTCGTTCACCATGGCTAAACTTCAGTAATTCGAACACGAATGGCTCGTTTACCATGGCTCGTTTACCATGGCTCGAGTGGCTCGTAACCATGGCTAAACTTCAGTAATTCGAACACGAATGGCTCGTTTACCATGGCTCGAGTGGCTCGTTCACCATGGCTAAACTTCAGTGATTCGAACACGAATGGCTCGTTTACCATGGCTCGAGTGGCTCTTCACCATGGCTAAACTTCAGTAATTCGAACACGGATAGCTCGTTTGTCATGGCTAATTCAAACTCACTCCTGAGTCACCAGAGAATTTTTCCCAAAGCTTTAGATATCCATATACAGTAAAATTCCTGTATTAAGACCACCTTTGTGACTGTTCAAAAGTGGTTTTTTACATTACGATAAAACACCCGTACGACATAGGGCATTTTTCACATCTCCAAAATGGCTACTTTTCTGATGAAAATATATCATATTTTTCTTATAAATGCTCATAACATAGGCTGTGTGTGCTCGTTAGAACCGCCTAATTGAGGCGGTTCTAACGAGTACCCACAACCTATGTATTGGAGCAGAATTAAGAAAAATAATGAAGACCCCCGTAAACCCCAGTTTTCTCTATATAAAATGGGGTTTAGGGGGATCTTCATTTCACGGACTTGTTCACGTGATGAGACCTGTTTTGAACAGTCCTAAAGGTGGTCCATGACCAGAGGTCACTGTGTTCAGAAAAGAGAAAGAAAGAATATCTACATCCTCCTAAATAAGCTTTTTAATCAAGAATAGGTCTTAATTTTATGTGGTCTTAATAGCGGAATTTCATTAAATATTGGCCCCCGCCCATAGGGGCTTGAAGAAATATATGGGCTGCATGATGCTTCCACGCAGAGCTGAATCCGGCCCGTACACTAGTACTGGTAAACCGCTTAGAGGATCTAAGCCTGTCCAGGAACCGCGGTGCGAGGCGGACCGTCCATGCTAATAAACCCTATTGGTTTAATTGGGCGACAGGGCTTGAGATGTCATTTCATCTCAATGTCGGGTAAAAGTCCCACCAAATTGGAAGCAACGTCTCCAAAATGACCATTACAGTGTTGACGGGGACGTTAAACCTCAAATCAACCAAATCAACCAACTGTATTAAATATAATAATTTAGGGAGTCTTTTTGAGATTTTATATCAAAAACATAGATACATGTATGTCGTATGTACATGTATACAATGCAATCGTCTCAACGAGGCAGTTCTAACCGTCACACACAACAACCCTTTATAAACATTCTTAAGTAATTCCCCATTATGCATCATGATTTGCCCTCAGTAATTCGTACTACATGTACCTGTATCCCGGGCAAGCTTTCAACATAGCAACAGATAATGCTGGTATTTTGTGATACATGTAATGGAAGATAGCTTTTGTCAGTTGTCCACAAAAACCTGTGTTCTGGGTATTTATTAGAACCGCCTCGCAACCTATGTTCTGAGTATTTATTTCGCCGAGGCGGTTCTAATAGGTTTATATGGAGACGTCTCTGATGGGAGCTGTGGGTTAATTGTATCGATTTCTGATCATTGCCTCTACTTCTATTTTTATATGGAGAAGTAAGGAAAACTAGTTATCTACACTCAGTGTCATCTAGTAAGAGGCCACCTTTAAACAGTCACAAAGGTGGTCTTAATAGAATAAGAATTTTGTTGTATTTGCGATGTTTTCTTAAGAACACTTTTGACACGGACATCGACGGAAGCGAACGATGAAACAAGCAACGCTAAGCTTATCGCCGAATTTTTAGCACGCTTTCCTGAACGTACACTTAGGTGGTTACATTTGCCGAAATATCTAACTATGAGTGGAAATTCAGATTTTTTTTTCCTCACCATGTTTTATCATTAGCGTGTGTTGTTTGAGGGCTAACTAAAATTTATTTATGTTACATTTGTAAAATACGACGAGTGAAATAAAATTCGTACTGCCCGATAAACAAGAATGATGATGATGATGATGATGATGATGATGATGATGATGATGATGATGATGATGATGATGATGAAGATGATGATGATGATGATGATGATGATGATGATGATGATGATGATGATGATAAAGTTTTAAGAGAAGCTCAAATTAAGGCCACTTCTTTAAAAAAAATGCAATGTTGAAAAATCCGTCCTAAGGGTCACTATCCGGCATCACGAAGCTTGCCGAGTGATGCCAGACCTTTAATCCCGAGGGACGGATTTTTCAGTCTACCCCTCACACCCGTGTGTAAGATTCTTTTTCATTCATACCTTTCTTCCCTGAGAATGATTTTTCGCTCGCCTAAACGATGTCCAGGAAAAGCTATTGCACTACCACCGGCTTCGGCGTTGGCGTCGGCTTTGGAGTCGGAGTCCGCATTTACTTAAAGTATTTTCCAAACAATATGATGGATTTAGTTCATGTTTGGTATGATATAGACCTAAAGTTTTTTTAACATTAACCCCGCCCATGCCTATGGTCTCAATGTCAAGCTCACAGACCATACTATGATTATGGTGGATTTGGTTCATATTTGGTATGATGAAAGATATAAGTCCATAGCTCATGGACTTAGAATTTTTACGCAATATTTTGTGTGTGTGTGTGTGTGTGTGTGTGTGTGTGTGTGTGTGTGTGTGTGTTTCTTTTTTTTTTAAATTGTTGTGTTGAATGCTTATATGTTCCAAACAATATGACGAATTTGGTTCACATTTGGTATGGTGAGCGGAACCCGGGAAGGGACATTAATTTTTTGTTAATATGTTGTGCGAACAAGATATTAAGTTGTGCGAACAAGATATTATCTTGTGCGGACAAGATAATATGTTGTGCGCAGAAGATATTATCTTGTGCGGACAACATAATTTATCTTGTGCGGACAAGATATTATGTTGTGCGGACAAGATAATATCTTGTGCGCACAAGATTTTAAGTTGTGCGAACAAGATACTATCTTGTCCGCACAAGATCTATGTTGTGCAGACAAGATATTATCTTGTGTGGACATGATATTATCTTGTTCGCACAACATATCATCTTGTGCGCACAAGATATCTTGTCTGCATAAGATAATATGTTGTCCGCACAAGATAATATCTTGTGCGCACAAGATTTTAAGTTGTGCGAACAAGATAATATCTTGTCAGCACAAGATCTATGTTGTGTAGACAAGATATTATCTTGTGCGGACATGATATTATCTTGTTCGCACAACATATCATCTTGTGCGCACAAGATATCTTGTCTGCACAAGATAATATGTTGTGCGGACAAGATAATATGTTGTCCGCACTTGTGCGCACAGGTTAATATGTTGTCCGCATATTACCTTGTGCGCACAACTTATAAAATAAAAAAAAAAAAACATGTCCCTTCCCGGGTTCCGTAATGCGGATATGATATAAGTCCAAAATTTCATCCAGCAGTACCCCCGAAAATGCCCTTGACACATGTTCACAGACTTAGAAATTTCTAATATTAAATTAAATTTTTAACAGCTCATATATTCCAAAACCATGATTATTATGGATTTGGTTCATATTTGACATGACGATAGATATAATCTCGTTGATTTATTAAGCAATACCCTCGCCCATGTCCATGACCTCAAGGTCAAGGTCATGAACTTAGAAGTTTTACATTACAATTAATTAACAGGTCCTTTTATGGATTTGGTTCATCTTTCGAATGATGATACATCTGTAGATACAGGTCCAAACTTTTATCAAGGCATCAAATACACTTTTCCAGGCAAGCTATGCTGTCTGATGACAGTACTTGTTTTTATAATTTAGTCACTTCGATTGTCGACATCGGTCATATTTTGATGCGGTGTTTTTGGCATCAAACTTAATGACGGCGTATGTGACGTCCTATTCAACCAATGCACATAAAAAGAAAACGTGAAAATTTAATTCTCAAATTTCATCATTATCCCTGCGTAGGATACGAATTTCTATCCAAGGGTTTAAGCCCAGCATTTCCTTATCTGGTGTGCAAGAAAATTCGATCTAAAATCATTATATGCCATACAGAATCTCACATTCGCTGTCATTAGGATTGTTTCGTATCAAATTTCATTAGATATGACCACTCGCGTAAAATATTCTGCATACCATTATAGCGACGTTTTCTGGCGGACACGTTTGATGACGTCGATAGCAGTAAATTTTCATTTGACGTTTGACCACGTTCTACGCTTACGTTTATTCGTACATAATATGGAAAGTAGTAGCGCCATTTTGCATACCGACTGACACCTTGGAAGCCCCATCACACACATGCGTTTTGACCCATTGAACCCCACTTTTATATAGTAAAACTAGGGTTTACAGGGGTAAACCTTACTTTTCTTATTTCTGCTCTAAATTATAGATTGTGGGTACTCCTTAGAACCGCCTCGACGAGGCGGTTTTAACGCATACCAACAATCTATATTTTGAGCAGAAATTAGAAAAATATCACAATTTTTCATCTTAAAATTTTCGTTGTTTCGGCGGTTAAGTTTACGGCTTAAGTTTACGCGTGTTTTCGAAATGTATTACGTTGAGTCAAGAAGAGCAGTTATCAGTTTTGGACGAAAGAACGTGCACTGTCCTAGTTACCGCTTATGTTTTGTTTGTGTTGAGGTTTTACGGCCCCTTCAACACTATATAGTTCATTTTGGAGGCGTTCCTTCCGATATTGTGGATTTTTTACCAGCCACTGAGGTGAAATGACATTTCAATCCCTACCGCCCAAAGAAACCGCTGGGGTATGACGAACGGTCCTACTCGCACCTCTTTTCCTGGGCAGACTTAGACCTTCTAAAGCGTTTTACCAGTACTCAAGTTCGGTCGGTTTCAGCCGTGTGCGGAAGCACCATGCAGCTCAATCTATGCGGCCCCCGCCTATCAGGGCTTGAAGAAATAGATGGGCTGCATGATGCTTCCACGCAGAACTGAAACCGACCCGCACACGAGTACTAGTAAACTGCTGAGAGGATCTAAGCCTGCCCAGGCAAAGCGGTGCGAGTCGGTCCAACCCGGGGACGCATAACCTCAAATCAAACAAACAAAATCGACCGGTTTCAGCCGTGCGCGGAAGCACCATGCAGTCCAATCTATGTATAAAAGCCCCAATGGGCGGTATGAGCTTGTCCAAGAAAAGTGGGATTAGTTAAACTGGCCGGTTCAATAAACCCATCACGAAAACATGCCTATATTTGGACCCCCTTGAGCCCCACTTTCATGTATGAAAACTGGGGTTTATTAGGGTAGTTATATTTGAGATTTAACGTCCCCGTCAACACTGAATAGGTCATTTTTGAGACGTTGCTTCCAATTTTGTGTGACTTTTACCCGACATTGAGATCAAGTGACCTCTCAAGCCCTGCCGCCCAATGAAACCAATAGGGTTTATAAGCATGGACGATCCGACTCGCACCTCTTTGCCTGGGCAGCCTTAGATCCTCTTAAGCGGTTTACCAGTACTCGTGTGTGGTCGGATTCAGCTCTACGTGGAAGCATCATGCAGCCCATCCATTTCTTCAAGCCCCAATGGGTTTATTAGGGTAAGCCTTATTTTTTCTTATTTCTGCTCTCAAACATAGATTGTGTGTACTCGTTAGAACCGCCTCGAGGCGGTTCTAACGAGTACACACAATCTATGTTTTGTGCAGAAATAAGAACAGAATCTCATTTTACATCCCAAAAATATACTTTTTTCGGCTGTAATATTTACATTTTATTTGAATATGCGTGTTTTCATAATACTTAATAGTGTTGACTGGGTCGTTAAAGAGCTCTATCCAATTTGCTATTGCATTTACATTAAAATCAAGTCCCATATTGAGAAAAAATGTAACTTCACATACCTTTTTTCTGATATAATTGACAAGATGTCCTTGTGTCTTTCTATTTTGGGCTTAACTCTAGCCCTCTTGTTCCTTTGGTTAAACCAATATAGAATAGATCGGCGATGATTTGATAAAGTTTACAAAAACAACTTGACTTTAGCACAAAACGGCCGACATACAAAATTCAATATTTAAAATCAACGATTCAATATTTACAGCCAATTGTTCAGCCTTGATACAAAGATCTTTAAAGCCCGCTTTAAAATGTTAATAATGGTTTATTAAGTCCACTTTCGGTCAATGTAAATACACTTTTCATTAAAGTGCTCTTTCGTATCACACTAGGTTGTCGTCTGCTCAAAGTCCGGTGCAGTAAATACATAGCGCTTTCTTGAAAGGAAACATCGATTTTGCGTTAGTAATTCAATGATGAATTATAACTTTACTTTGAAGATATGTGTTAAAAGAGATAAGCAAGAAGAGTATGAATGGGACATTCATTCAAAGATAACAAAAAGAGCGATATCCCTCTGTTGAAAGGCTGTGCAGTGTACTGGCGAGTGGGAGTTATGTTCGGTGTGAAAGTAAGTGTTGCCGGTGAGTTCCGTTCACGAAAACACGCCCATGCAAATGCATTTTAAACTTTATCGCCGAGTAAACGAAAATTTTATGATTAAAAATTGTGATAGTTTTCTTATTTCTGCTCAAAATAAAAATTGTGGGTACTCGTTAGAACCGCCACTATGAGGCGGTTCTAGCGAGTACCCACAATCTATATTCTAGAGCAGAAATAAGAAAAATACGGTTATCCCCTGTAAACCCCAGTTTTACTTTATAAAAGTGGGGTTTCAAGGGGGTCGAATTTTTTTAGGCGTGTTTTCGCGATGACTGCTTTGGCTTCAGAAGGACAATGGCCTGTTCTTTTAGCAGGAGCGGTATCAGAGAGGCAGTTTTTTAGCTGTTTTTTTTTTCCAAATCAATTCTATATTTCCTTTTCTAGAGACTGGGCTTGAGATGGAAGGTTGCTTGAGAACTCGCCGTTGACTCTTTGGCTTTTGCCAGTTTCATCCCGAAAACACGCCTATATAATTATGACCCCCTTGAACCCCACTTTTATATGCTAAAACTGGGGTTTACAGGAGTAAACCTTGTTTTTCTTATTTCTGTCCTAAAATATTGTGGGTACTCGTTAGAACCACCTCGATGAGGCGGTTCTAAGGAGTACCAACAATCTATATTTTGAGCAGAAATAAGAAAAAGTATCACAAATTTTTACCTTAAATGTTAGTTGTTTTTTTTCTGCGGTAATGTTTACAATGTATTTGTATAGGTGTGTTTTCGTAATGGTATTCCCGGCCCGAGTAGCGAGGATTTGAACTTTTTCATTTTTGAAAACTTGCTAAAATCCCTGCACTGCTGGACTAAATGGAGGCTGACAATGATGAAGACCAAAGAATGACTTGAATCAAATGAAAAACAAAGTTTATTTGAATTTAAGGGGAATGGGACACCTTCAGGGGAGGCAACTCCTGCAAAATAAATTTTGTCTCCCATGTCAATTCTTTCCTTTAACAGTAGACCCCTTTTTCAGTGGGACAAGGCTTATAGAAAAGTGAACAGGAAGTTCCAAAAGTTGTCGCCCTTTGAAAAATGGCGGAAAAATCTGCCAGGTGTTCCCATTCTGCCCAACATCAATGCAAACATGAACCACTTCATGTGTAAACCCATCTTTGGGGTTAAGCAACCCATAACAATTCAAACTGGCATGCTCACCAGCTTAAGTCTTGAAATTTAGGATTTGGCAAGCATGAGTACCATCACGAGAACAAGTCCGTGAAATTAAAGCCCGCTAAACCCCACTTTATATATAGAAAACTGGGGTTTAAGGGGGTATACATTGTTTTTTCTTATTTCGTCTTCAAGACATAGGTTGTGGGTACTCGTTAGAACCGCCTCATTGCGGCAAGTGGTTTCAGACAAGTACATGTATTTAAACACAAACACACACAAGAACATACATCCTCTCACCAGAAAGCCTCATTGAGGCGGTTCTAACGAGCACCCACGGCTTATGTTTGCAGAATAGATAAGGGCGAGTGAGTGTTTGAGTTTTACGTCCCACCAACAGCTAAGGTCATACGGAGACGGGATCTCGGTTTAAAGACTCATCCGAAAGTCTGGAGAAACTCGCGATCGATCCTGCGACCCCTGGTTTACAAGGCGAGTAACGTAACCACTATACCACGGAAGCTTCTTGAGAATAGATAAGACAAATATCACGGATTATCATAAGAAAATGAGCCATGTAGGAGATGTGAAAAAATGCACTATGTCGCACGGGTGTATTATCGTAATGTTAAAGGGAATGGGAACACCTTCGGGGAAGGTATTTTTGTCTCCCATGTCAATTGGGGAATAGGTTCCTGAGAAGCAGATTCTTTCTTTTAAGAGTAGACCCCTTTTTCAGTGGTACAGAGCGTATAGAAAAGCGAACATGAATTCCCGAAAATTGTCTCCCTTTGAAAAATGGCGGAAAATGTACCAGGTTTTCACATTCTCCTTAATAAACTATCTAGGCAAAGAAAACAAGAGATGATCAGACTGTGCTGAAGCACATGGTGGTCTTCCTCTTGACATAAATTAAATCGTCACTGCCGGGACTCATCGGAGGTTAAATCCCTGCACGGTACTTAAGCTCCGCTATTTGTCCGTTATCCGCGGTCCCGTAGGGGCCGTGGACACAAATGACTGGTGCATTACTGTCGGAGGTGGCATCTCACTTCATGTAAGCAATGAGAACCGCTTTTATTGTCTATACCTGTTTAGTAGCAGTGATGGTAAATGACCGACCCGTTCTTACCTGTTATCTGGGTCGTAAAACAACAACACAACAAACATCTGTACTGGCGATCACAGGTCTGGCTCCCGTCCATCGGGGCTTGAAGAAATAGATGAGCTGCATGATGCTTCACGCAGAGCTGAAACCGACCGCACACGAGTGGTACACAGCTTAGAGGATCTAAGTCTGCCCCGGCAAAGCGGTGCGAATCCGTCCATCCATGCTGATAAACCATATTGGTTTCATTTGACGACAGGGCTTGAGATGTCATTTCATCTTAATGTCGGGTAAAAGTCCCACAAAGTTGGAAGCAACATCTCCAAAATGACCTATACAGTGTTGACGGGGACGCAAAACCTCAAATCAAACAAACAAACAATCACAGGTCCGTATAATAAATAACTTGAAAACTCCATGCATTTTATGTAGCGAAAAATGGGAATTTCATTGGTAATTATTTTTTTGCTTATAACATAGAATGTAGGTACGTGTTAGAACCTCATCCTTGGGCGGTTCTAACGAGCACCCACCGTTTATGTTCGGGGCAGACACATCACGAAAACACGCCCAAATAAGTTTTTGCCCCACTTGAACCCCATTTTTATATAGTAAAACTTGGGTTTACAGGGGTAAACCTTATTTTTCTTATTTCCGCTCTGAAATATAGATTGTAAGCACTCGTTAGAACCGCCTCGATGAGGCAGTTCTAACGGGTACCCACAATCTTTATTATGAGCATTTTGAGCAGAAATAAAAAAAAATATCACCAGTTTCATCATAAAGAAATCGTTTTTTCGGTGATAAAGTTTACAATGTTTTTGTATAGGCGTGTTTTCGTAATGCTAAGTAAAACCAGTGCTTCAGCTGAAGTGCACGACCCGCCGGATGCTTTTAGCTTTGTGAGTGTTACCATATATGGGTATGGCGGCCATTTTGGTCATGTGACCTGGACCTGAAACGGTTCCCCCCAATAAATGCGTCTTATCGTAAGGAGCAAAAATATACCTTATACTTTAGTACTGTATTCTGAATCGTTTGCATGATAATATACATTCTCACTTTTCAAATACAAAAGCATATGTGTCAAAGTTTGACCTAGGCACAAAGAAGGTCAAGGTCAACCCAGGGTCACCATTTTAGCACTTTATGATGGGCCTACGTCCCAGATGCTATTTATCAAGTTTCGTGGAAATCTGCCCAGTGGTTAAATTCTGGAGAAGACTATTTTTGAAGGGTTTTACCATATATGGCTCGGTGGCCATTTTGGTCATGTGACCTGGATTCCATACGCAAATTTCGTATTCCCCAATCCCATAGAGGCTCCATATGAAATTTGACTTCAATCGGCCCAACGGTTTCCGAGGAGAAGCAGTTCGAAAATTTTCACATTTTTCGCCTCGGCGAGACTATACTAAATGGAATGTAACATTTCGCAAGTTCATTGGTTAGATCTCATTTATATCTATCAGTATGCCAAAAATCGTTAAAATATTCCAAGCGGTTAAGTCACTATCACCAATTTTCACAAACGGGTTACGGACGGACAGACAGACAGACCATATATGGCTTGGCGGCCATTTTGGTAATGTGACCAGGACCCCATGAGCAAATTTTGGTTTCCCCCATCCCATAGAGGCTCCATATGAAATTTGACTTCAATCGGCCCAACGGTTTCCGAGGAGAAGCAGTTCGAAAATTTTCACATTTTTCGCCTCGGCGAGGCTATACTAAATGGAATGTAATTTTTCGCAAGTTCATTGGTTAGATCCCATTTATATCTATCAGTATGCCAAAAATGGTTTAAATATTCCAAGCGGTTAAGTCACTATCACCAATTTTCACAAACGGGTTACGGACGGACAGACAGACTGACAGAATGAACGAATGACACGGTGATTTTAGGGCTCTCTTAGAAAATCAACCGACTTCTGTCGGTCGCTTTTTCTGCGGGTCGTGCAATATATAAAAAAGAACAGCTGAAGAGTTCTAGTTATCCATATTAGAAAGACGTCATTGTAGAACACGGATGTGTTATTGTTATGGCTACCATCTTTTGTGTAAGAATGCACAGGAAAAGTGGGGTATGATTAACTGACCGGCTCGGCATGATCATATAGTGTTGGCAGGGTCGTTAAAATCAAAACCAGCCAAGAGAAAATGGCAGTGGAATTCGATTTTAATTCTTAAACTGAACTGCATACGCATCCCATCAAGTGTCAGCTCCACCCGACATCTGATTCGGGATGTCATTTGAAGAATTTCAAGATGGCCGCAATGGCGACCATCTTGAATGAAGGAACGCAACCATTTTAGCATATCTCAATCGCCATGTCACTCTAATGCCTTCACCAACTAACAGCTTAAACGACTTCCGGTCCGTTGGAGGAGATGTCCAAAACTGATGTGAAAGGTTTACCACGGACGATGGACAACAGGCCGCGGCATAAGCTGACATGGAGCTTCGCGTTTTCAGTTCGTACTTGTCTGCGTTACGGGTAATCAACACAACTCAACTGAACTCAACTTTATTTCTCTTTCGGGCCACATATCGTACAACACGAGACAATAATACGAGTACAAACGTTGTAGAATTATAGGTTATTGACTTTATATCGTGAAATATTCGGCACGAGTTCATATGGCGAAGGACGCACGAGCTTGCGAGTGCGTCTTCGCCATATGAACGAGTGCCGAATATTTCACAATATAAAGTCAATAACCTTTTTATTATATACCCAAAAAATCAAATGTCGGCTAGAATTCAGGATTGCCTGGTATGAATTTCTGAACGTAAAATCAGATTATACATCTTTAAGTGGTTTGAAATGGAAATTCTAACACAGCGCGCCTATATAGGCAATGCAAAATAACTGTGTATTATTCTCCAACAAATCACAGCTCGGAAGAGCGTGATGTGTGACGTCATTAAAAACTGCAAATTTATGACGTCACTAGTCGATTTACTTGACGTTAGACGGTGTAACGTCATTTTCTCGTATCGAAAACGTTAGAAAAGGATATAAATGCATGTGTTTCAGTCGATAATTTTAGCGGGATTTCTTCTAACAATGGCGAAAAGTTGTAAGATTTTGAAGGAAACAACAACATTATTGCCGATTTTCAGCGTGTTAGAATCGAAATAGATCAGCTCTAGCCAGTGATTTGTTGGGTATTAAATCACAGTTTGTCGGTCAGTTGTAAGTAGACAAATCACTCGCGCTACGCGCTCGTGATTTGTCTACTTTACAACTGACCTCCAAACTGTGATTTATTACACAACAAATGCCCCCGCCCATAGGGGCTTGAAGAAATATATAGGCTGCACGATGCTTCCACGCAGAGCTGAATCTGGCCCGCACACTAGTACTGGTAAACCGCTTAGAGGATCTAAGCCTGTCCAGGAACCGCGGTGCGAGGAGGACCGTCCATGCTAATAAACCCTATTAGTTTCATTGGGCGACAGGGCTTGAGATGTCATTTCATCTCAATGTCGGGTAAAAGTCCCACAAAATTGGAAGCAACGTCTCCAAAATGACCTTTACAGTGTTGACGGGGACGTTAAACCCCAAATCAAACAAACAAACAAAATTACACAACAAATCACAGTTAGAGCTGATCTATTTCTTAAATAATGAAGGTCGTTAAGTGTCTCCCTACACGTTGAAAAAGCACGCCCAACGGCGCCAAAGTGAAGACGACGTTAACGTTGGTGGATGTGACGTCATTAAAAACAATGACGTTTCCAAACACAGGACGCCATTTATTCCGAAGCGTCGGTTATATTTCTTTCAAAATACTCCTGATTTCTTAGGAGAAGGTATTGCAAATCTAAACAGATCGCAGGTAGGTCATATTTGACAGCATAAAATGCGGTTTATGCACTTTGTCAGAACCTATATTTGTTTTGTTTTACGTTCTTTTAGTCCATACGCACGACAAGATGGCTGCCGATTTTAAGTATCGAAATGAACATATTTGAAAGTAGTTCGATTGTGAACGTGACTGCTTATCTACGGGCAATATGAACTTGACTACGGGCAATATGGAAAAATATTGACCGGTAACTTCTGTAGAAAGTAAACGGGACATTTTCTGGGTATATAATAATTAATATTATCATATACTTATTCTTGTATTGCCCTTGAGACACCAGATTTTGCACCCCCTATCTCACTATGTTAGTGGCAGACATCTCGCCTACACAGTCTAACTAGCTGACTCGAGGGCCGGGACAGACTTTAGAGGGCCGGGACAGATGTCTGTCCCGCCCTTGAGACAACCTGTCGGCCCTGCAAATATAATACATGAGAAATGACATAAAAATGTTCAAATGACAATAATAAATAGCTGGAGAAGCCAAAAACATTGTTTTTCATTCATTCGTTTTTTTTTTGTGTTTTTTTTTGTTCTTGTTGTTTTTGTTTTTTTGTTATTTTTGTGTAAATTTCAGCTAAATTCTTACCTTCTCCGACTTTCCTAGTTTGAATGGTCCGTTGAAATAATTGCGCACTGCTACTGCGGTTGCGCCTGAATCTCGAAAATAATTTCTAAAGCTAAAATTAACTATTTATCTGCAGATTTTCATTCAGAATGTAAAACGCTTAGAAACTTTTATTCGAGCATCCATGTTGTTTCCTATGTCTCTGTGGCGTGGTGACGCCAGAAACTTTGCACTCGTTGACGTCACGTTAAACTACATGTACGTGTGCGCGCCATGGCACTGAATGTCGTTTTACATGTCAAACTGTCTGCTGAATATTTTTGCTTAAATTTGTTAAATAATTGCAAAACCCCTTGATTGTTTTGAATTGCAGTGTTCACCAAATACATGTATATGATTATTGTCTTTAATAATAAAATATAGATCTGCGCTAATTTTATAGGGGATCGCTGAAGCTCGCCACTTTAAAATTATCTAAGGCTTATTATTAGACACTAACCATGTATTTACTATATCTTAGAATTACTATATCTTAGAATATTTTTACGGAAATAAGTATATGATAAAAAGAATATAACACGGTTGTTTTGATATCGGCCCTGGCCTCGGCCCTGGCCTCGGCCCTCGGCCTGTCTCAGCCCTCGCCGTTCCGGCTCGGGCTGAGACAGGCAACTTGGGCCGAGACCAGGGCCGATATCAAAATAACCGTGTAATATTTTATATATATCCCATGACATATGGGTGTGATAATGATGTTATTTTTGTTGTAATCAAGTAATTTTGTATTGTCCTTGTTACAGGTCCTCGACTAGCTGTATTGGCCTCGGGGTCGATACAGCTTTTCGAGGCCCTGTAAAAAGGATAATACGAAATTACTTGTCTATAATGAATATTGACAATTTCATTAATTGACACAATTAAAAAGAAACCTGATTATTGATTTTAACCTCAAAGAAACCTGATTATTGATATAAATGTTGTTATTAATTGATTATCCTGTATTGATCGGCGGTCATCCGTATTAACACCAGGTCAACCAATATTAATTGATGTCAAATGAGGTAAAAAAAAACAATAATCATGTTTTTTTAATTGTGTCAATTAATAAAATTGTCATTAATCAAGTAATTTCGCATTGACCCAGTTACAGATCCTCGGTCAGCTGCATTGGCCCTCTGCCTTCGGACTCGGACCAGTGCAGCAGACCTCGGACCTGTACCTTGGCTAATATGAAATTCCTTGATTAATAACATTATAATAAAACCGTTATAATGCACAACAATAGGATGGAGTAAAGAAATAAAGAAGAAAAGAGTTAGAGAAGTGAATGGAGAAAAGCAAGATTAATAGCAATAAGACAGATAATAATAATCATTATGAAAACGCGCCTATACAAATACATTGTAACCTTTATCGCCGAAAAAATGAAAATTTTAAGATGAAAAATTATGATATTTTTCTTATTGCTGCTCAAAATATAGACTGTGGGTACTCGTTAGAACCGCATCGATGAAGCGGTTCTAACGCGTATCCACAATCTATGTTTTAGAGCAGAAATGGGAAAAATAAGGTATACCCCTGCAAACCCCAGTTTTACTAAATAAAACTGGGGTTCAAGGGGTTCAAAACTATATTGGCATGTTTTCGTGATGCATTGCGATAACACACCCGTGGGACATTTTTCACATCTCCAAAATGGCTACTTTTTATGAAAATCCGTGATATTTTACTCATTTATACTGCAAACATAGGTTGAGGAGGCGGTCCTAACGAGTACCCACAGCCTATGTCTTGGAGCAGAAAAAAGAAAGATAATGAATACCTAAAACATTATAAGTCCCCGTTCAGTACCTCTTACAGATAATTGGCCTACCCGAGTGCTGCCAGTGCTTTGATTTTTAATGACAGATTCCATCTGTCTATTCTTGCTGTGCTGCACGTTTAAAGTAATTCAGGCTTTTTCTTCCGGCTTTGACCGCCATAGAAATATGAGTCCGCACAAAATGTAGTCCGGTTTGGCGTAGTATTCCAAATTGTACAAGCGTATTAGTTATCCTGTAAGCGTAATGCAAACTTTTGAAGCAGACAACTTGACGATTCAGCATTACATATGAATCAGCTGCATCATGCGACGGGTATACCCAGATCAATGCGGCGTCTGCTCAGCAGTCTGCTCAGGTTTAACACTGTTTTCTATCATTGCTGTCAATATTTAATCCTTAAAGACCAGCCTGCTGTTGGACCAGGTCAGCTGTAGACAAGAATATTAATGGGGTTTCTTTCTAACTTTCGAGGTCAAGTAAAGGTCCGTTACAACTTAGGTCTATATTGACTTTGCGTGGAGAAATTGAAAAGAAAGGCTGCCCTTTCAACCCTGGAATATGGTACAGATACTTAGTGTAGGTCCTGTGATATAATTCTTGGTGCCATATATTTAGCAGAATGGTTGAGCCCAACTTCAGTGATGGGACAGTGCACTCCAGAAACCCAAGGCAGTGAATACATCAAAGCACTGACAACTCTCATGCCGATTGTCTCTCAATGCAGGCTGTTCATGAACGGGGACTTGGACTAATTCGTTTAAACTTAAGATGTTAGTAAATAATGCAAAAAGTGTAGAACAAGATCAGCACCGTGTTGTGTGGCTTTTGAACTGAGTTTACATTGTTTGCCAGGTCCAACATTTGATTCATGTGCAGATTTTACAGATAACACTTACATGTACCCAAAACTGACAATCGACGCGGCTATGTTTGGGTTGATTGTTTGGCATTCGACCCGAAGTTGATAATAAGAAAAGCGCTTCAGTGCTGATGTCTATGTGACTATCACTGACTTGCCAGAATACTTTTTGTCTTGTAGAAAATAGCCGCATTGAGATCGGGGTATTCCATAAGACGGAAGAGGGTTATCCTGGAATTTGTTTGTTTGATTTGAGGTTTAACGTCCCCGTCAACACTTTAAAGGTCATTTTGGAGACGTTGCTTCCAATTTTGTGGGACTTTTACCCGACATTGAGATGAAATGACATCTCAAGCCCTGTCGCCCAATGAAACAAATAGGGTTTATTAGCATGGGCGGTCTGCCTCGCACCGCGGTTCCTGGACAGGCTTAGATTCTCTAAGCGGTTTACCAGTACAAGTGTGCGGGCGGGATTCAGCTCTGCGTGGAAGCATCATGCAGCCCATATATTTCTTCAAGCCCCTATGGGCAGGGACTGTACCCTGAAATCATAGGGTGAGCTTGGCAAACAGTGTAGACCAAGATCAGACGCTTTCGAACGCGTCTTCTTATCAAAATCTTCACTATTTGTTTGGAATTTCAGAATTAAATGAAACAGTTTAAATCTCAGCCCAGGCCGATTACTCCAACCTACACTCCACACTCTCAGTGCTTTGATTCTGAATCCAAACGATTACATCACCCTTAGGCACCATGCCCTTAAGCTAAAAACGTTAAATCAATCAACCTTGACGTCGGGTTACCAGTCCGTGCACCACCTTCACACCAGTACGGATAGAAACCACATGTTCAGGACCAAACTTTTAATGTGTAATGTAAGGTCGTGCCTAGAAAAGAAGAAACTGAAATTTGTTCTCAAAAAAGCATTAAGTGGGAGCGTATTGCAATATTTTTCATTAAAGCATCGTAAGCGTGCTCCTGGACAGTTAGAAGCTGGTCGAAAAGCGGATGACGTTGACTCTTGATTTTGGGTGCCACATGTGTGTGATCTATCGTCTATTGGAGTGACATCTTACTATATACAGAAGACGTTAGTGGACGTCGACGTAGCGGAAGACCGACGTCCGTACGTCCAGATCGATTCGACCGTCAGACGCATATGCGAAACAGATTTCCGCCGGCAGCTGCTACACTGTATCTGTAGATAAACAAGGGGTCTCAACTATCGACTAATAAGCACTGACACTGATTGTCGCCCTTATGCGATGCACGTTTGAGAGCTAGACGTCCCTGTCGTGACCAAAGTTAACGCGTCGACACAGTACGGAACACTTACGCTAGTGCATGAAATACGTAAATTGGCGTCTAAGTGACTGACATATGCGTTTCAGTTACAAATCGCACTTCAGCGTGAATCACGCCGGTTGTCGTTTCCGGATGTTTCGACGTATAAATGTAAGGTATGCCGAGGCGACCCGTGCGTAACAGAGCATGACATATCGGGTAAAATAAGCGTAATTGTGTGGCGAGCTTTTGCGTGTACATGTAGTTAGCGAACGCAGCTTAGTGTCATTAAGAACATTCAAGATCGTAGCTGAGACGTGGATTCAACAGCGAGACGTTACATCAAACAAGTGCTTCGGCCTCACATGGTTGCATTTATTTGTTTACGCTCAGAATCCGGGATATCTTATCCAGCAGGATTACGGGCGGGCTCATAGTGCTGTTCTTACTCAAAAATGTCTTCAAGCCAATGGAATTCATGTACTGGACTAGCCAGCCTTTCTCCTCCGATCCCTTTCCCATAGAGTATCTTTGGGTAGAGGTGTCCACAACCGACCAGACAAAAACTGTTACTTATGGACAGTAGCATTGTTAAAACTTGAATTTTAATGTTTGGTTTTGAAAACGTAAATAGTTTCTTTTAAAGAATTGAAACATCGAATGACGTTTCATAATACCACCGGTCAATGGACATCTGCAAACATATTATATATTCGAATTCGCAGAACTACCTTTCCGAATTTTAAGCTCTTTTTAGAAAGTTTGTCTGTAAGTTTTCGCAGTGTTATGATTTTCTCATAGAATCTGTCATTTCAGTGGCTTTGGAGCTTTGATTCTACAGGCCACGAAGGTGAGAATTTGTATTAATAAATACATAAATAAATAAATAAATTCATAAATAAATAAATTATTTCATTTATCATATATCTATTGTCGTAAAATGTATTAGAACGTCATTCTATCATTACGAAAACACATCTATACAAATACATGTACATTGTAAATCTTACAGCCGAAAAAATGCAAATTTGAAGACGAAAAAAAAATGTGATTTTTTTCTTATTTCTGTTCAAAATATAGATTGTGGGTACACGTCAGAACGTCCTAATCGAGGCGGTTCTAACGAGTACCCACAATCTATAATTTAGAGCAGAGATCAGAAAAATAAGGTTTACATGTACCCCTGTAAACCCCAATTTTACTTTAGTAAAACGGGTTCCAAGGGGATCAAAGTTATATAAGCGTGTTTTCGGGATATGATTCGTTTAGTTTAAACGTTTATTTATTTGTATAATACATGATATACATACATACAGATAAATCAACAAAGACAATATTATACAATGGGATTCAGAAGAAAGTCGTTTGAACATGCATTAAAAACATTTTGTACCATATGCATGTAGCAAAACCTCAGCGCCCATGAGGGCGTTACGACTATTATTAAAAAAATCCGCAGCGTAATGTGCAGAGTAGGCCACGAAAAAATAACGGAATGTAACACTCTTGGAAATTTCATCTGAAAATGTCTAAACTCAGGGAAGTCTCGTTCGCTCATGAATTTCAAACATATATGAAAGGTTCGCTCATTGGAGAACTGCTTACAACGTGTCTGTTCGAGGACGGAAACATGGTAGGTTTTTGCCGAAAGCTGTCACTTGCTTTCGAAAACCTTTTCTTTGTTTTCTCAACCGAAGTGTGAAAAATATTACAGTTTCAAAAACTTCTCTCACGCCGATAAGATTCTTTGCGGAACATTCTTGGAAAAATCGCAGCCCAGTTATCTGTGCCAGATCAAGCCCTTCTGCATATGTGAGGCCGGCCTCGGTGGCTCAGTCGGATGCGCATCTGACCTGTGATCAGGGGGACGCGGGTTCGACTCCCGCCGGGGTCGGCAACATTCTTTCGTGGAGATCGATCATGAAATCTTTTCTACGGTCATTCTCTCCCTTCCGCTGATTCAAGAAGGGCAGTTGTCAGTTTCTGGCGAAAGAATGTGCACTGTACTGGTTAACCGCTTACGTATAAGCCTGCCCAGGAAAGTGTTGATAGGTAAACTGACCGGCTCAAAAATGACCTAAATAGTGTTGACTGGGCCGTTAAACTCCAATACAAACACAAAACAATCTGCATATGTGACAATGTCCGGCCTGAAAGGCTTTCTGGGATGACGTAGATCACTCTGACATCCAACCAAGATGATAGAATCCGTTTTCTTGAGTCTTCGTTTGGCCTCCGGTATCCAAAAATCTTTGACATTGTTGAAAGATGCCCTGTCTCCAGCTGAGTAAGCTATGATGCAGATGTCGCATTTTCCATAGCCGAAGTTTCGCAGATCCAGATGATTATGCTGAAATATAGAGGAGCTTACACGAGTGGTCGTTTCATATGATATTTATGAAACGAGCCTTGGGCGAGTTTCATAAATATCATATGAAATTACCACGAATGTAAGATTCTGTTTATCATATGACCACTTTAAAATGGATTTTATCACCTTTAAACAAGACAATTTTTCCACAAAAATGCATGGTTGGCATGGACGTGGTAATGACGTTACTTATACCCGCCAAAGTGTTATTACACGTGTGGTCATACAATATTTATGACATGACGTCATCCACTGCATATGAAAGAGGTCATGTTATAAAATGTTATAACATATAAATGGGCATTTGTATTGTTAGTGTTACAGGTAAAATGTCATACATTTTCGGCCATAGCTCCAATATTAAATATATTTAGGACAATTAAGGGAGTTTTTCTCTTTATCTGGGAAAATATTTGTTGTTTGTACTCAATGGGGTATTCAGTATCTTTATTGTTTCTGTTCCAAGACATAGGTTGTGGATATTTTGTTAGAACCGCCTCAGTAATGTGTACACACTGTCCGTGCCTCGAATAAGTTCATTACGATAACATACCCGTGTGAAATATTGTATTTTTTCATATCTCCAAAATGGCTACTTGACCGATGAAAATTTGTGATATTTTTTCTAATTAATACTCCAAACATAGGCGGTTCTAACGAGTACCCATAACCCATGTCTTGGAATAGAAATTAAAAAAAAATGTATACCCCCGTAAACCCCAGTTTTCTCTAAATTTAGTGGGGTTTAGGGGGTGTTCATTTCGCGGACTTGTTAACGTGATGTTGTAATATTATTTACGAACAATATCTCTTGCTGGGAGGCGATATAATGTCTGTTCTGACCATTTTGTTTGTAGATGTGGTAGTTGATTTTAAGGATAATGGATACAGCTCAACGACAGGGAACTTTTTTTCTATCTTCTGCTGAGTCAAAAAGAGCAGTTGCCAGTATGGTTAATCACTTATTCTTGCACAAATACCTATGCGCATGGCTGTTTGAAGCCATTGTCAAATGGACCAAAAGGCGTGCTCAAACAGTAAAAACCATGTTCAAATCATGAAATTCGCGTGCTATTTGAACATGGATTTTGAGCGTTTGATATCACAAGACGGACCTTGCTTTGTTACCTTACGTTGAGCGCTGTTACATTATCGCCCTGAACGTAGCGTTTTAGAGTTCTATGATGACGTCAGATGGTTACTGCGTAACAACGTCAATGTAAACAACATTCTGAACTGGCCGCCATGTTGGTTCGCCGGTCGCATTTGAAGAGTTTATATGGCGTTTATATGGAGCTTTTGGGCGTTTTCGTCACAATTTGCTGTCGGAATCGTAAGTAATGCAAGAACAACGATCATCCATGGTTATTTCATTGCATTAACATTTGCCGGGCTTCCTCGGGACCCGGCAAATGTTAATGCATGAAAAACCATGGTTGATCCCTATAATATGTATAAGCTTGCCAAAGAATAGTGTTGTTAGGTATATTCATCGGCTTGATATGACCGAAATAGGTTTGAGTTGGCCGTTAAATTCCAAACAAGTCTTAAGGAGAGAATGAAAGGTGTAAAACTTTTTAAACGCAATCATCTCGAAACACACCAATGCGACATGGTGCATTTTTTTCACATCTTCAAAATGGCTGATTTTCTGGTGAATATCCGTTATATTTTTTCTTATTTATACTATAGACATACATGTAGGTTCTGGGTGCTCGAGGCGGTCCTAACGAGCACCCACAACCTATGTCTTGGAGCGGAATTAAGGAAAGATGAATACCCTGTAACCCCAGTTTTCTCTACATACAGTGGGGTTTAGGTGGTGATCATTTTACGGACTTTACCGGATTTAACGAGGCCGGCTAGGTTTGTTGGAGGTGTGGCGGGGATATACACAATTGAAGTGGTTCCAACGAGCACACGCAACCCATGGATGAATGGACAGAAACATCAGGATAACAAGAGGGCCATGATGATCCTATATCGCTCACCTGAGCTAACAGATTAGAAGTTTTAGACAAAATTACAATTACATGATGAGTTAGAGAAAAACAAATAGAAGAAAATATCAGAAATATTAAAGAGACTTGAAGCAACGTTCCGCACGCCTTTCGAGCCATATACCGGACCCGATAATGGTAAACTCTTACATTAAGAAATTACTATAAATTACAGTCAGATTATTACAAATGAGAGAGAGGATGAGAGCGAGTTAAGAGTAGTCTAAAATCGTTTGCCGTTTTCTATTATTTTCTGAGCATTATGAAAAACACTTATATTTTCTTCCAAAGATATTGATTCTTCACCATATAACACAGTCCTTGTTTTTATCACTGGTAAACAGGTCAGGCTTGGAATAAATCATGCCGTTGATTCCGGTATCTACCACATGGAAAGAAGAAATGATACGAGTTTTCAATTTCACCACAACCACAACAGGCAGTCCCAGACAAATTCTTCCTGTACAGGTCATTGTTAAGAGCATTACAATTTGTTTTCAGACGTACGTTAATTACATGTACTCATTACGAAAAAAAGCCTCCTATACAAATACATATAAACTTTAGCTACGAAAAATCGATTTTTAGATGAAAAATTGTGATTTTTTATTTATTTCTGCTCTAAAATATGGATTGTGGGTACTCGTTAGAACCTCCTCATTGAGGCGGTTCTGACGAGTACCCACAATCTATTTTTAGAGCAGAAATTAGAAAATAAGGTTTACCCCTCTATACCCCAGATTTACTGTACAAAAGTTGGTTCAAGGGGGTCAAAATTATATAGGCGTGTAAATACATGTATATTTAGATAGCATTAACAAATTTATTCAGGCGAATGATGAAAAAGGGAATAATTAACATTTCCTTATTCCTTTTTCTTTTTCTTTTTTCTTGTTCCCTTTCTATTATTCCTTATTCATTTTTCCATATACTTTTTTCCTTATTCCCTTTTCCTTATTTTTGTTCTCCTGATTGTTTTCGCTCCTTGAATTTGCACCAATTTTGATGACCATAACAGTCCCTCAGTACGCATTACTGTCACTGATCATGTACAAAATCGAGGTATCGGTTGTTTATTGACAACCGATACCTCGATTTTGTAAATGATCATCGATAGTCGCCTCCCTGTGTCGTAAGAATGCAGTGTAACTGAAAATCTGGACCGAGGCACTGGTATAGATACAGAATAAGGCGCCACATAAAGTGCAGTCTGTTCAGATTTACACTGCTTGCTCAAAACACTGGAATTTAAAGGCGCCTCGAACCGCCTCGAACTGCCTCATCGAGGCGGTTCTAATGAGTACCGACAATCTATATTTAGAGCAGAAATAAAAAAAATAAGGTTCACCCCTGTAAACCCCAGTTTTACTATATAAAAGTGGGGTTCAATGGGGTCAAAATTATATACTAGGCGTGTTTTCTTGATGTTTTGTAAGTAAATTGGCACCATGTCAACTTATTTTGAAGGGGGCCGAAACTGTCCCTTTTACTGACATGACCCTTCCATAAACATTAAAGTAACCAAAATAAATAAGGAACAAGGAAAAAAGGAACAAGGAATAAGGAATAAAGAATAAGGAATAAGGAAATGATGATTTATTTCTTTTTGTCCTATTCGCAATTGATACTATCTGAATTTCGAAACATATATCATTATGTTATCACGAAAACATGCCTATAAAATTTTGACCCCCTTGAAGCGCTCTGTTATACAGTAAAACTGGCGTTTGCAGGGGTAAATCTTGTTTTTCTTATTTCAGCTCTAAAGTATAGATTGTGGCGACTCGTTAGAACCGCCTCGATGAGGCGTTCTAACGAGTACCCACAATCAATATTTTGAGCAGAAATAAGAAAAATATCACAATTTTTCATCTGAAAATTTTCAATTTTAAGGCGGTAAAGTTTACAATGAATTTGTATAGGCGTGTTTTCGTAATGTATATCATTATGCCTAGAAGTTCCGTTCTATTGCTCCGCGTCACTAAGTCATTACGAAAACACGCCTATTTGAATATATTGTAACCTTTAACGTCGACAAAATGTATATTTTAAGATGAAAAATTGTGATTCTTTTCTTATTTCTGCTCAAAATATAGATTGTGGGTACTCGTTAGAACCGCCTCATCGAGGCGGTTCTAACGAGTACTCACAATCTACATTTTAGACTAGAAGTAAGACAAAATAAGGTTTACTCCTGCAAACCCCAGTTTTACTATATAAAAGTGGGGTTCAAGGGGGGGGGGGGGGGGTCAGAATTATATTGGCGTGTTTTCCTGATGTCTATGAATCTAAAAATCGAATAAGGAAAAAGGAAATGTTGTTTGTTTTTTTTTAACTCGCAGTATATAATTCTTAATTTGATCAACTTAAGTACAGAGATTTTTTGTAAGCAAATTGACGTAAAGTCGACTTATTTTGATAGGTGCCGAAATTGGACCTTAACAGTCATGACCCTTTGTAAAAAAAGGTCAAAGAAAGACGAAAAGAGCACAATGAATAACGGAAAGTGATAAGGAAAAAGGGATAAGGCACTAACTTAAAAAATCGCCTTTTGGCAGTAATTATTTGAACGCAGCACGGTACGATAACATGTAGTTAGTGCCTAATTCCTTATCCCTTTCCGTTATTCATTCCTTTTTTCTTATTCGATTTTTAAATTCATAGACATCACGAAAACAAGCCTATATAATTTTGACCCCCTTGAACCCCACTTTTATACAGTAAAACAGTAACACTGCAAATGATGCCAGTGGAGCGTGTTCGGACACCAATATCATATCACCGCTGCCGGGAATCGAACCGGGGGCCTCTGGCATCAAAGGCAAGTGTACTAACCACTGGGTTATCACGCTCCTCAATAAAGAATTTAACAGCCATGAAAGAAAGAGCGCATTTTTATTTCTTATCTTCTGAGAAAACTGTCTTAAAGGCATTTATTCTTCTAACAGTAGGACACATCGTGTGTTCATAATTGTTTTATTGCACCTTGTTATATACTGACTATAGCAGATCAAAGGCGGCTCGCTCTTAATATGGTGATTAGCAGCTCTTGTTGTATCCCCTGACTGAGGCACTTAATGGGAAAATCAATAATATACACCAGTCAACAGTTAGTAAATTATTGATTTTCCCTAAGGAGGCCCCTTACCTGTTAAGGCAGAGGACTTCTCTTCAGTCAGCTCTGAGGGCTACATAATATTATGTAATGAAATGATAGTCCTCAACAATCAAGAATAAATGCCTTTAAGACGTGCGTCCAACAGCCTGTATATCCACACAGTACAACATCTCTAGTTTCCATATCAACAGCCGCACATCTGAAGACTCAGTTTGTGTAGCTGTACAGGCCGGTCAGTAGCCTACCTGGCTGCAAAACCCCGAAGCTTGTTTTTTTCGTGGCACAGTATGTATTGAGGGAGTAGGGGCAGACCTAGTAGACAACAAAGACTTACCTCGCCCGAGGTGTCAAAAATGTTCACTGTATATAGGTTCTCCGAGTACACTATCGCACCTACAAAAATTAAATAATAAATAAATATAAACTGGATCTAAGCCAACCCATGAGAAAAGGGTTCTTACCACTTTGGCGAGCTGCAAAGACTCGGGCGAAACTGCGCATACGCGCAGTCTCGCCCGAGTCTTTGCTGTTTGCTGAACATGAGGTAGCTTTATGCAAGACGTCAACGGTGTAGACCCATTATCCGGCAGCGCACGCGCACTGGTAAAACGTGTGTGTGTGTGTGTGTGTGTGTGTGTGTGTGTGTGTGTGTGTGTGTGTGTGTGTGTGGAGATTTTACGTCCCCGTAATTGCGAAGGGAGTTAACGTATTACGGGTCCATTGTCAGTTGTCCCAAAGTTACTAACTGCCGAGGCTTCCCGCCTGCTACGGTTTACGTGAATATAGCCTACTGTATACAAAATCCGGGTAATGATTATTTATAGCAGCGTTTGTCTTGTCCTGACGTCAGAGCGACCTCAAAAAGGGTTGGTTTTCTGTAAAGTCTGGATTGGGCAAGTGTTAGTTTGGTTGTTTGTTTGGTTTGCGGATTAATGCCCCCACACACCCTTCAACACTAAATGGATCATTTTCTAAAATTGTTACCAATTTCGTGTGACAATTACCCGACATTGAGATGAAAAGTCATCTCAAGCCAAGAAAATCATGAACAGTCCATATTTTCAGTTCTGAGGTGTATTCCTTGCTTCCAAAGATATCTCTTTCCTAGAACATATTAGACATAAGCGGTTAACCGGTACTGATGTGCGGTCCCTTTCAGCTCTGCATGCAGCACAATCTATTTCTCCAAGCCCAGATGGACAGGGTCCCAAACTAGGCAATTGTACTGGGACATGGGCAAACAACCGAAATCGGCGTCTGATCAGGATCTGCACTCTGCTTAAAATACTGAAATTTAAGGATTAAATACAGCATTCCCCGTTCCGGACTTTTCATTCAAAGCCTGCACTCAGAGTCAGTGCTTATTTTTAATTTCATCGAGTATGTTGAAAATTCGGATGTTTTCAACACAAGAGATGAAATACTTTTGATATCCGCCGAAAAAAAGTAAATTTAATTTTATTTTATAATTTATTAGGGCACTTACGGTAACTGCAATACGTCACAATTTTGACCTGGCCAAGACTGTCAGTTTCTAAAGATAAACAGATCGCGATTTTGAATAGGGGCGACATGGAGATTCAGATTTATCTAAAATTGTTCTGTTCCGATATCTAAGATGACTTCGCACAGAGGCTGTCTTGAAATTCTTCAAACGACATCTCCTCCCAAACCAGAGGTCAAATAGAGCTGAAACTTCATGGCAGGCATTTGGGCGACATCGACATTCAGATTTGCTAGAATCTTTCCATTTCGATATACAAGATGGCCACCTTGGTTGCCATCCTAAAATTCTTCAACCCACGTCTCTTCCTGAACCAAAGGTCGAATAGAGCTGAAACTTGATTGGAGGAATCGGGGCTACATGGAGATTCAGAATTGCTGCAGTTATAGAGGATCTTACACGAGTGTTCATGTATTATTGAATTTATTAAACGAGTTGAGGAAAAGGGATAAAATGCGAGGCTTTGCGGAGCATTTTATCTCTTTTCTTCAACGAGTTTAATACATGAGCAAGAATGCAAGATTCTATTTATCATATGACATTTAAAACGCATTTTATTAACGATTGTTTAACAAAATTGTCAATATTCCGCCATTAGTAAACGCGACGTTGTTAAGGAAGTTATACATGTAACGTTACGGGGTGTATCTAACTAATTTGCATATTAAATCCACTAGTGGATTATCGAATTTATTACATGGCGTTATTACACTCTCAGACGCGACGTCATTTGATAAATTCTGTTCTGTTATTTAAGATGGCTTCCATGTTGGCCATCTTGAAATTCTTCAAACCACACCAAGTTGAATTGATCCGAATCTTGATGGGAGGCATTGGGGTG
The DNA here is from genome assembly GCA_963580285.1 of Lucinisca nassula. Classification (NCBI taxonomy): domain Eukaryota; kingdom Metazoa; phylum Mollusca; class Bivalvia; order Lucinida; family Lucinidae; genus Lucinisca; species Lucinisca nassula. The sequence continues at coordinate 126,444,450 of OY757012.1, forward strand.
ACATGGAGATTCAGACTTCTTAGAACCATTCTCTTCTGATATCTCCGATGGCTGTCATGTGGGCAATCTTGAAAATCGTCAAACCATATCTGCTACCGAATGGTCTGTTGCATTGAGCTGGTTGGCATTTAGGTGACATGGAGATTCAGAATTGCTAAAATTGTTGCATTCTCATAACCCAGATGGCGGCCATCTTGAAATTCTTCAAATCACCTGTATAGAAATTTCATATTGTAATTACATATAAGATTTACAGGGAGGGGCAGCTCAGGTGTTGTCAGTATATGTCAAACTGGCTGAGTCCACAAGAAGATTTGCTATTGTGACTTTTTTGCAAGCGGCCATATACACCATAGCTTTGTGTTGCAGTTGTATTCGCTTGATTGGTTGAGTTTGTTTACTTTTTTTGATACAGAATATGCCAAAGGCAGTTGCAAACGATAGCTCTGGCCTGCCAAACTATACACTTCCACGCTGCATCAACATCATCTCTTTCTGAATCTTTAATCAGACAAAGTTGTTCAAAAACTTAATCAGAAGCATCAAGATGATTTAAACATGCAAATTCAGAATTCCTAAAGGCAAAGTGATCTGATAGACAAAATGACCACCAAGACGCAATGTAATATATGACCAGCCACATCCAGGTGAGCGATTTTGGCCCACTTGGGCCTCGAGTTCTTGTTTTCTGTTCCACTCTGAAAAAGTAGCGTGGAATGGAAAACAAGAAATATGTCGTTTAAACGACTTTGTTTTGTTTTCGGTTCCATTCTAATTTTATTGTTTTAAATTCCACCCAAATTTTTCAGAGTGAAAAGGAAAACAAGAAATATGTCGTTTAAACGATATATTTTGGTTTTCTGTTCCATTTTTATTTTAATGTTTTAAATTCCACGCTATTTTTTCAGAGTGGAACATAAAACAAAAAATATGTCGTTTAAACGATATATTTTGGTTTTCTGTTCCATTCTTATTCTGTTGTTTTAAATTCCACGCTATTTTTTCAGAGTGGAACAGGAAACAAGAAATATGTCGTCTAAACGATATAATTTGGTTTTCTGTTCCATTTTTATTTTATTGTTTTAAATTTCACGCTATTTTTACAGAGTGGAACAGAAAACAAGAAATGTGTCGTTTAAACGATATATTTTGGTTTTCTGTTCCATTCTTATTTTATTGATTTAAATTCCACGCTATTTTTCCAGAGTGGAACAGAAAACAAGAAATGTGCCGTTTAAACGAGATATTTTTGTTTTCTGTTCCATTCTAATTTTATTGTTTTACATTCCACGCTACTTTTCAGTGTGGAACAGAAAACAAGAAATATGTGGTTTAAACGACATATTTCTTGTTTTCTTTTCCACTCTATTTTTATTGTTTCAATTTCTGTTCTGTTAGAAACTGGAACAGAATGACGGAAGTAAGGGCGAGGATTGTGGTCACGTAAAATCGATTTAAGCCCCCGAGTGGAATTCGTTTCCAAGACGGTTCTTCTGTCGCGGTCTATTTTTGTTATGGTTTGTCTTTGGGTGTTTGTGTCGCTTATATTATTTTATTTTGGATAGCCTATTGGCCATTTTGTGGGAAAGTAACTGTCCTTTTGGCTTTCCGCTATTGATGTTTCCACTGGGGTCTTTTGTTTCATGTTTGTGTTTCTTTCCCTTTGGTGTCTCTGATGGGAGCTGTGGGTTAATTGTATCGATTCCTGATCATTGCCTCCACTTCTTTTTTGTCCCTCTCCGGGTTCCGTAGTGTTCCGAAGTTATTGCAGGTTTATTTCACGGTTAAAGTATCTGCATTAAAAATAGCATAGAACTGAAGCGAAAAACTCATAAGTAATTTTAAGTTTGCATTTTCTATAATTCTGCAAAATGTAAATCTGATTCACTAAGTTTAATGAAACCCCAATATTCAGTAAAATTCCTAAATTAAGACCACCTTCGGGACTGTTCATAAGTGGTCTTAAAGACCACTTTTGAACAGTTCCAAAGGTGGTCCTCTTACTAGAGGAAACTGAGTGTAGAAAACATTAAGAATCAACAGCTGAAGCTTTTTAAATATGCTTTTAAAGCAGAATTAGTCTTAATTTTAGTTGGTCTTAATAACGAAATTATACTGTAAATGAAGAAATTGTAAAAAGTAAAACATTGATTGTAGCGTCATCTCATATATTTTTGCTTCATTTGGGCATCAGTAAGGTTACATGTAAATTATTAAATATAAGGCTAACATACCAGTAACATTGTCAAACACTGTGGCATCATATCGGTCAAATTCTGGAAAACATCGTCGAGCAAAAGCCGAAGTTAGCACCGATTTGCCAACTTTAGTGTCGCCAACCAACATGCATGACACTAGCTTTCGGTTAACTCCTGACATTGCTTGACATGTGTTTTGATGGAAACCTTAACTTACCTTGCTTTTGTACGAAACAATGGTCGGGTGCTAACTAGGAACTTTGAGTTTTATTAGCAGGTTTAACTCCAGTGGACTGTCATTGGTTAGGTTTTAACATTAATTTAGTTTTAACAAACTGATAATTTTTTATTACTACTGTTGTGCCCCTGACTGTGTATTGTAAGTTCCTGGAGCGCTGCTCTACATACTAGATGCTTGCATCCATTACGATAACATATCCGTGTGATATAGTGCATTTTTTCAAACCTCAAAAAAGGTAATTTTTCTGATGAAAATTTGTGATATTTTTCTTATTTATACTCCAAACATAGGTTTTGGGTGCTCGTTAGAACCGCCTCATTGAGGCGGTTCTAACGAGTACCACAACCTATGTTGTGGAGCAGAAATAAGGAAAATAATTTACCCCCCTAAACCCCAGTTTTCTCTATATATAAAGTGGGGTTTAGGTGGGGTCTTTATTTCACGGACTTGTTCACGTGATGTCAGTAGGGGTAGTCGTCGAATCATCTTGTCCACGTAGAGAAATTAGGCCCATGAATCTCGTTGGAAGAATAGGTCACCTGTTCCGGAGACCGTCGAACGATGCCGAAAGTCTTGTTTGCACCATGTTCCTGTTCCGGACTCCTGGGTTCGAAGGTGGATCTACTTGCACAACACTCTTCCCTATTACAATACACTAACACACATTTAAGATAGATGCTAGGAGACTTATTTAATCTTGATAAAATGTTATTTACCATAAATAAGTAATATATAAATTTAAGAAACCCCTAATTTTATCTTTGTTAATTGTAAGTTTTAGAATATTAGTCAGAAGTGGCACTTACAGATGTGACTGATTATGAGGTAAATTAAGTTTTTAGATGGCTTTAGGGTGACAATACAAAGTTTGAGAAATACGCTTAAGTTGACAAACAGACCGAGCAAACATGAACACCAGGAAAACATCCAATAGAGGAAATTATTAATGGCATTAAATGCAGAATATCCCCTTAGTATTTGGGAAAATTGTGGGTATTCCGATGGGTACTTATTGCGCTCCTCTTGTGGCTGATCTGTTCTTGTATTGTTATGAAAGAGACTTCATTTTGTCGCTTTCCATTGATAACCAATCTGAAATTATTGAAGCTTTTAGCTCTACTTCTAGATATTTAGATGATTTATTAAATATTGATAATACCTATTTTGATGGTTTGATCAGTCAGATTTACCCCCTAGAACTTCAGTTAAATAAAGCAAATTCTTCTGATACCGAGGCCCCGTTTTTGGATTTACATCTATCTATTGTAGATGGATTTGTTTCGTGCAAAATTTATGATAAACGCGATGACTTTGATTTTGAGATTGTAAATTTTCCTTTTTTGGATGGTGATGTTCCTCTTGCGCCATCCTATGGCGTTTATATTTCGCAATTAATTCGATTTGCTAGAATGTGTAGTCATGTAACTGACTTCAACACTCGTAATAAATTATTAACGGCTAAACTCCTTAATCAGGGTTATCGGTACCATAAACTACGCAAAGCCTTTTCAAAATTCTGACGCAATTCTGATTTAATTTCAAAATTCAATATTGGACTTAAATCTCTTCTGCAACAAGGTCTATCGGAACCCGAATTTTATGGTGACTTAGTAAATAAATTCAGAAAAATATATAACCGCAATGACTTCAGCACCCAATTTCGTTAAATCATTCTTCGATATAAAAAGATTAGGTACAACATGGATATTATACGACAGACTGCATGCATGGTAGTTAACCCAATCACGGTTGGCAACTTGCTTCCCTCTTTAATTGCACGCCGGTGGGTCATGCCTCAGATTCTATGACGGCTCTAACGTAAAGGCTTATTGAAAATTAGAGAGATAATGTTGGTTGGTGCCTGATGCTCTGTCTCTGGTCGGGCTCATCGGAGTCTAACTGTTGGTTTTCTTTTGCTCCAGCATTTCAGTGGTTTCTTGCTGTCGAGTCCTCGCCGTTGTCTCACCTCTGTGGTTTTTTTATTTTTGTGTTCACGGAGATGTTGCACTGATGAGTTAGGAGGCCTTCATGCGGACTGAACAAATTATTTGTCTAAATCGCGACGGAAGTAAGGGCGAGGATTGGGGCCACGTAAAATCGATTTAAGCCCCCCAGTGGAAATCTTCCACTGACCGTTCCAAGGCGGCTCTTCTGTGGCGATTTATTTATGTTGTTGTTTGTTACTAACTGTGTGTATCACTTGTGTCTTTTGGTTTTGGGTGGCCATATGGCCATTTTGTGGGAAAGTAACTGTCCTTATGGCCTTCCTTTGTTTAGGTTTCCATTATGATCTGGTCGCTTAATGTTTGTATTTCTTTCCCTTTGGTGTCTTTTATGGGTGGAGTAAGTTAATTGTATCAATTCCTGATCTTTGTTTTACTTCTACTTTTTATAACAATACCTTAGTCAGTATGCACAAAAATAAGACGCACCGTCACTGGTGCCCAAATTTAGGTTATCCTAGACTAGCAATAACCTCTCAAAGCAGTGCCGGTTTTAGGCATATATTCTTAAAATAAGTATCAACAAAATCTATCACTAAAACTCAATATATGAGGATCACTGATGAGACCCGGTTAACCGAAAGCAGCCAGTCTGGACCAAGAGAAACTGTACCTTCTAGTAATTTTACATGTCTCTGGAACACTCCCAGCTTCCAGAGAACGAACCTTTCACAGTTCACATAGAAAATATTACCAATCATTTCAAGGCACATACCATTATAGCAATAGCCCAGTGACAATGCATCTGTAATATTTTACTGCAATACATAAGGTACTTTGATGACTGTTTTATATTTTGGGAAAGATCTATGGCAGATTTTATTTATTTTGAATGTTTATTAAATTCCTTACATAACGATATAAAATCCAAATTGCTTAAAAGCAAGGATAAACTTCCATTTCTAGACATTATGGCTATAAAAGTTAGAACATCAATTGTAACCGATATATATTTCAAAAGAACTGATTCTAAACAGTATTTAAACTTCAAGTCATGCCATCCAAAACCAACAATAACAAATATTCCCTTTTCATTAGCATGTAGAATTTGCACTATTGTCTCTGAAAGAAATATCCTGAAAAGACGCCTGCAAGAACTTAAAGACACCCTAATACATAGAAAATACCCCCTACAAGTTATTGCAACAGGTCTAATAAAGGTTTTGCAAATCCCTAGATACACTTTATTAAACGTACTTTGACTCTTTGTCTCCACATTTAACCCCAAGACACATACGTCTTTGGAATAGTAAAGTACAATATGGAAATTTTTACTGATGATAGTAGGATGAAACGAATAATGGAAATACCAAATTAATCAAAAGCAAACGACAACTTCCCAACTTGAAACGTCTGCTTACTAAATCCGAATTTCAGGGCGATAACTCTACAATATATGTATTTAAATGTAAAAAATCGCAGTGCGGCCTATAAAATTACATTATTGAAGTACCATCATTGACACTAAATAACAAAACATTTCATGTAAAAGAATATGAGCCAGCGCACGTCAAAATAAAAGTGGAGGCAATGATCAGGAATCGATACAATCAACCCACAGCTCCCATCAGGGACAACAAAGGGAAAGAAACACAAACATGAAACAACAGACCTAATGGAAACATCAATAGATGAAAGCCATAAGGACAATTACTTTCCCACAAAATGGCCAATAGGCTATCCAAAATAAAATAATATAAGCGACACAAACACCCAAAGACAAACCATAACAAAAATAACCGCGACAGAAGAATCGCCTTGAAACGGTCAGCGGAAATGAATTCCACTGGGGCTTTTGCCACAATCCTCGCCCTTACTTCCGTCGCGATTTAGACAAATAATTTGTTCAGTCCGCATGAAGGCTTCCTAACTCATCAGTACTACATCTCCGTGAACACAAATAATCAAACAACCACAGAGATGAAACAACGGTGATGACTCGACAGCAAGAAACCACTGAAATGCTGGAGCAAAAGAAAACCAATAGTTAGACTCCGATGGGCCCGACCAGAGATAGAGAACCTACAATAAGACATGTGCGCCCAACGAAGAATCAGATCAGCCTGTGCATCTGCGCAGTCTGATCAGAGATTCGATGTGCACTCCAAGGATAGTAAAGGGCCCAATGCTCCTCCATGCTGCAAGAGAAGTCTCTGATCAGAGTCTTTGGTGGGCGCACATGTCGTAGTGTAGGTTTTGTCATGCGCTGGCTCATATATGAATTGCACCGTCAGAAACGTTCTGTATGTTCTAATATGCAACGGTTACAATAAGTACTACAAAACAGGAGACAAATTACGAAACAGAACAACAACAGTTCATGATAAAAAAGATAGTGTTCCTACTCAACAAGCCACAGTCTGGTGAACTTGCCAAACAATACAACATATGGCTCTGCCCCATATTTAAGGAACATATGCAAATGAATCCTGTAAGCCATTATAGAAATAACAAAGATCACATCACTTCCATATTTTTCATACATTACATATATAGCATGCGCATTTCATAGTGAATCCTAAAATATACTAATGCAAGAAGTGTACAGCTACAATGCACTACACTGAAAATGCATGTATCTCGTACTGTTATTTAAACTTCAGAAACTGCAAGAGAATTAAAGGAAGGTGTAAGCTTAGAAAACGTACACAGTTGTATAATCCATGCTCAGGTAGCGATTCCCCAAGGTATTTAACACCAGCTTTGCCGTGGCTCTGGGGGCTCAAATGCCACTGGGAATATTGCTGCTGTGGTCTTTGTGCCCACTGGGAAGAGCTAAAGGAAGTACCACCCGTTTGCCGCGGGTGGCGTCCTGTAAGCCGGAAGAAGGGATCCTGGAGTTGAGGTTTACCTGAGGTTGCGGTGCTTCAGGTTCCCAACACGCTTCTTTGGCCTGGCTTTCCGGTGTAGACGGGTGGCCGTGCGGTCCGGCACGGTCAATCGGCTGGTCGCGCCAAGCCCCAAAGATATTGCTTTACTGTCTTTTCTATTTTTTTTGTATCTTTCCTGATACCGACAATATGCCCATTTCCTTACCCTTTTCCGTCCTTTTATCTATAGAAGTCGGCAGCCAAACCGACCAATCGTGTAGGCTTTTTGTTAAAAATAACATCTGAAAGTTCTGGACAACAGCTGTTTGCAATACGATCTAAATTGGCCAGTTCGGTTCTGACAATACCTAACATTAACAAAGTCTATGAAAGAACTTTTCTACTTTGAAATAATCCAAACTGATCTTAGGTCTAATTTGGAAAATGACACAATAATAGCTTTCTAAAGCTATAAGCAGAACTCTGACACTGACTGTGTCAGACCAGACATTAAGCATGGCAAAGGGGGTTACAAGGAAATATAATAAATCCTTCAACACTGTGATATAAATGCAATGTGCTATTATCTACTTTTAATTTTAATAAAGGCTATAGTATTTTAATATTAAGCAGATACAAGCATATTTTAATAGCAGTTTTATATAACAACCGTTTGGGCCATAAAGGATTGCATAGTTTTAATCAGATACAGGTATAGTTTATTATTAGCATTTTAAAAAGCAGCATTTTATATGAAAGATAGCATTTAAATCTCCCCCATACACATTTCAAGAAAAATATTTAACGCGCTGTATGGTGTTGAAAAACGTCGGTCCACGAAGAATCGCCCTCATGAAAATTTCCAAAAGTTGGCAGGTATGTTTCTACTATACGGCGCATAGTCGATGAGTGTTAAACAATCAGATATGCATCGTATAATATATTTTATGTTCCTTCATCGGGCAAAAGTAAAATGGAGTTGATAAAACAGTTTTAAAAAATATGACCGGTCACGCAAAAAGGGACCTTCTGGGAATTTTTTGCGAAAATGAGTTATAACAGTTATAACTCTTGATTTTCTTTTACTCCAGCATTTCAGCGGTTTCTTGCTGTCGAGTCCTCACCGTTGTTTCATCTTTTTTATTTTGGTTTTACGGCCCTTTCAAGATTATTTCACTCATATCGAGCCGATCGTTAATCATAGGTGGTCGAATACCGGAGTACCCGGAGAAAAACCACCTGACCTTTCGTTGCAGAACTTGGTGTCTCACATGTGACCCGAGCGAGGCTCGAACCACAGCGGTGAGATACCTAATGAATAAGAGACAGCGCTCTTATCCACTAGGCCACGGATGCCCGTTGTTGTTTCATCTATGTTAAATTTTCTGTGTTCACGGAGATGTTGCGCCGATGAGTTAGGAGGCCTTCATGCGGACTGAACAATTTATTTGTCTAAATCGCGACGGAAGTAAGGGCGAGGACTGTGGCCACGTAAAATCGATTTAAGCCCCCACCCCGGTGGAATTCGTTTCACTGACCGTTCCAAGGCGGTTCTTCTGTCGCGGTTTATTTTTGCTATGGTTTGTCTTTGAGTCTTTGTATCGCTTATAGTATTTTAATTTGGGTAGCCAATTGGCCATTTTGTGGGAAAGTAACTGTCCGTTTGACTTTCCGCTATTGATGCTTCCATTAGGGTTTGTTGTTTCATGTTTGTGTTTCTCTCCCTTTAATGTCTTTGATGGGAGCTGTGGGTTAATTGTATCGTTTCCTGATCATTGCCTTCGCTTATATTTTTCAGATATATTGGTATTTGAGAAACAATTAGACACCAAAATGAATAAAATACTCCTAAAGGTTTCAGATTCACAGTATTTTAAACCTAGGTGCCCTAAACGTAATAACGTCACAAAATACCAATTGGACGTCATGGGTTACCTGTTTAAACTGTTAAAGGTAAAGTCGCAGGTAATAATGCAAGAAAACATCTGAAATGAATTTAATGGGTTTTATTGAACTTACATGTAGTGTGTGAAAGCTATGGGTGGGGAAGTCCAAAGTGTATGCAGCTCTCACACTTACAACCAAGCTCCTGTGGTCCATTCCTGGTCGCGTTCCGGTTCCGATCCGCAGCATTCCCGTTCCATTCTGGTCCATTCCACACTAACGTCATTCCATTTGGAACTAGGGACCGCCAATCGTTCCGCTCCTTTGCGAAAATTTCGTTTCGTCGAATAAAAATTGTTCCCCAAAACCATCACGAAAACACGCCTATATACTTTTGACCCCTCTGAACCCCACTTTTGTATGGTAAAACTGGGGTTTACCGGGGTACACCTTTTTTCTTATTTCTGCTCCAAAATATAGATTGAGGTACTCGTTAGAGCCGCCTACTGGTTTCAATGTATGGCAGGGCTTGAAATGTCACTTCATCCCAATAAAAGCCCCACAAATTGGAAGCAACGTCTCCAACATGGCCTAAATAATGGTGTGTGTGTGTGTGTGAATTCGGGTATAACGTCGCTTTCAACAATTTTTCAGTCATATCACGACGGTGTCTGGTTGCGACAGGGAGCTCAATGCTCACGTTTATAGTGCTGCCTCACTGAAGTATCATGTTCCAGACACATTACATGATACCACACCCAGTCACATTATCCTGACACTGGATCGACCAGTCCTAGCTCTACCCCGTAAATCTGAGTGCCAAACGAGGAGCAGCTAGTACCATTTTTAACGACTTTTGTATGTCGCGGCCCGGGATCGAACCCGAGACCTCCCGTTCCCCGGAGCGGACACTCTACCTAAATAATGGTAATGAGGACGTTAATCCTCAGTTCAAACAAAGAAACAATACACATCTCATAAGTCCTCCTTTCGGATCAGTGCAATATATGTATGTCCATTTCAAATAGATTTGCATTTTCTTTTGTTAAATTATCCGCAATCAATGTTGTTGTTTTTTGTTGTTGTTTTTTTTTTTTTTGGTTTTATGGCCATTTCAATATTATTTACCGATGTCCACTTTGTACAAAATCCAGGTTAATAATTATTTAATTTATAGCCTTGCAATTTTTCATGGCGATTTTAAATTCACCGCAAGCAATTAAATATTCAACTATTCAACTAACAGTTAATGTATATCAGTTGTTTCTTCATCTACTAAGGTCGCCATAACTGTTTTCCAGCATGACCTTTGTGATTTTAGGTATGGTGGGCGAAGCTTGCTTACCATCCTAGGACGCCGGATTACACTCTTCTGGAGTCCATGTCTGTTGGTATGAACATTAATATTTGCCATTTCTCTATGGATTAATGATTTTGGATTAACGCTTATACAGCAATATCCTCAAAACACACTTTACTAAAAGCATGGAATAATTAATATATATGGTTTAGGGGCGGAGATTAGAACAGTCTCTCAGATATTTGGTCATTTATTAAGTGGAGGGACTGGGCATGGCGCCTGCGTGCTGGAGGACCCCACGGTTGGTATCACTGAATGCGTCTTGTCATAAGAACTAAGAGTATATATGGTTTAGGGGTAGGCATCTGAATATATGCTCCGATGATAGGCCATTATATGAAGAGGAAGGCGGTTGGACACGGCGCCGGCGCACCCGCGGGACTCCAAGGTTTGGTGTCACAGAATGCATCTTATCATAAGGAACAAGGCTGTATATGGTTTATAGGTGGGATCTGAACAGTTTCTGAGATAGTATGCCTTAAATGAAGTGGAGCATGACCCCGGCACACCCCGAGTGACCTACAGATTGGTGCCATTGAAAGTGTCTTATCACAAGGAATACGAGTATATATGGTTTTAGGGAAGGGGATCTGAAATAAGTGTCCTTTTTTGCCCTAGTTGCCCTAGTTAGCTTTTGGTTTGCCCTAGTTAGCGTCTCTGAATGCGTCTTATAATAAAACACACGAATATATATGGTTTAGGGGTGGGGATCTGAACAGTTTCTAAGATATTAGACTTCTCTAAAGTGGAGGGGTTGGGGCTTGGCCCGGGCGCACCCAAATTTAATGCTGCTCGTGCACGCCCTCATCAAGTAAGGAAGCTATATTCCAAATTTCGTTCGTTAAGGAGGAGATAGCGTGACGGACGGACGGACGGAAGGACGGACGGTCCGAGGCGTTCACAATGTCCCCAAATGTTTTTTAAGCGTAGGGATTATAAAAGGATGAAACAAAACAGTCTAATCTAGTCTCCATTTAGGATCATTTTCCATTAGGAAAACACGCCTATACAGATACATTGTAGACTTTATCGCCGAAAAAATGAAAATTTTAAGATAAAAAATGTGATATTTGTTCTTATTTTTGCTCAAAATATAGATTGTTGGTACTCGTTAGAACCGCCTCATCGAGGCGGTTCTAGCGAGTACCCACAATCCATATTTTAGATCAGAAATAAGAAAAATAAGGTTTACCCCTGTAAACCCCAGTTTTACTATATAAAAGTGGGGTTCAAGGGGGTCGAAATTATGTAGGTGTGTTTTCGTGATGCCAAGCTTATAACAGTTAGGCCAGTATTTTCTGTCTTTTTGTGACTCGAGCTTTTGATTACCTAACTCTTTATGGTCTCTTAATACTATTCTTTAATTAAAAAAATAGATCAGCTCTAACTGTGATTTGTTGAATAATAAATCACAGTTTGTCGGTTAGTTGTAAGTAGACTAACACGCGCGCTACGCGCTCGTGTTTTGATTTGTTGAATAATAAATCACACCTGACCGTCAAACTGTGTTATATTATTCAACAAATCACAAACTAGAGCTGATCTATTTCGATTCTCACAGGCTGAAAGTCGGCAATAATGCTGTTGTTTCCTTCAAAATCTCACAACTTTTCGCCATTGTTAGAAGCCTGCTGAAATTATCTACTGGAACACATGCATTTATATCCTTTTCTAACGATTTCGATGCGAGAATATGACGTTACACCGTCTAACGTCAAGGAAATCGACTAGTGACGTCATAAATTGGCAGTATTCTGTGGTGTATTCCTTGCTTCCAAACGATAACCCTTTTATAGAACATATTTAATGACGTCACTCGTCACGCCCTTCCTTGTCGTGATTTGTTGTAGAATAAAACACATTTATTTTGCATTGCCTTTATAGGCGCACTGTGTTAGAAAACCTCTTAACACGAGTTGCTTCCATGATCTATTAATTGAACTGTGTATTTCCCTTGCAGAACATTTGACGGATATTATGGGGGTGCGTAAGGAACAAAGTGGACTCAGTACCATTGGCGTTTTTGTATGGGAAGTTGTGTTTCAAACCTGCCAACATGTACATTTTGCTTTGCCCTGACTTTTGAGAGATGCTAAACTTATACTCGGAGACAATCAACAGTTAGGCGAGTGTTTTCTGTCTTTTTTACTCGAGCTTTTGAATACCTAACACTTTATTCCAACAAAAAATGACCAAACCCAAGTATAGTGCAACATAGATTGATAACACGATCAAACACCTCATCAGCAGATGTATTTTCGTGCTCGTAAGTCTAGCAGCCCTGACATTAAGAACCATTACAAACGCTTCAGACCTCCGTGGCCTAATGGATAAGAGCGCTGACTCTTAGTCATTAGGTCTCTCACCGCCGTGGGTTCGAGCCTCGCTCGGGTCACGTGTGAGACGCCAAGTTCTGCAACGGAAGGTCATGTGGTTTTTCTCCGGGTACTCCGGTTTTCGCCCACCTATGATTAACGATCGGCTCGATATGAGTGAAATAATCTTGAAAGGGCCGTAAAACCCAAACCAAAAAAAAAAAAAAAAACGCTTCAGAGCACACGTACAAAAGTTAATTAGATATGCATATTGGAAGCATGTTTCCAGCATATTTACCTTTGAAGATGACAACATAGATCCCGATAGCCCCGAGAAGAATGGTTAAAAAGTTTTCGTCATTTGTAAAGTCCCTAAAAAAGATGCATTTGGGATCACTTCCCTAAGGGAAAACTAAATTCTGAAAACAGACTCGCGCGATAAGGCTAACATTCGCAACAAACAGTTTCAATCTGCATTTGCGCGAGAAACTGACGGTGAGCTACCATCCAAAGGTAATAGTCCGTTCCCTACTATGGACGACATAACAGTTTACCCCCATGGGGTCGCTAAACTGTTGGGTAAGCTCAAAATACATAAGGCATCTGGGCCAGATGGCCTAAATGCCAGGGTGCTAAAGGAATGTAGTGCAGAAATTTCTCCTGTGCTGGCCTTTATTTTCAATGAATCATTTGCCCAGGGCACTGGACCAGATGAGTGGCGACAAGCAGATGTTACCCCGGTCTATAAAAGTGGGGGGGGGGATATGATGCAGCAAATTATAGACCAGTGTCGCTAACATGCATCTGTTGCAAAACCCTTGAGCATATATTAGTTAACAGCATTAACAAGCATTTAGCCATTGAGAGCATTCTTGCTGACTGTCAACATGGTTTCCAAAGTCAAAGCTCTTGCGAAACTCAACTAGTCCAATTCTTCCATGACATTGTGAACAATCTGAATGGGGCCATAAACCGTGGCCACAAACAGTCTAACTTGATCATCATGGATTTCGCCAAGGCCTTTGACAAGGTACCTCAAAGAAGGCTATTGTACAAATTGAACTACTTTGGGATAAGAGGATCCACACATAATTGGATTAGCTCGTGGCTCTTAAGGCGCTCTCAACAAGTTGTACTTGATGGCCAAGCGTCTGATCCAGTCCCTGTTCTATCCGGTGTCCCACAAGGTTCGGTCCTTGGACCGGTCCTCTTTTTTGTATTCATCAATGCTCTCCCTGATAATATCAGGTCATCTGTCCGTTTGTTTGCTGGTGATTGTGTCCTGTAAAGGGACATATATTCTCCTTCTGACTGTCGCATTTTGCAAGATGACCTGGATGACTTGCACAATGGGAAGCAGATTGGCAGATGAAGTTCAATGTAGCCAAATGCCATTCAATGAGGGTATCACGACACCTTACGGACAAGCAAATTAAATATGATTATACACTTTACCAGCAAACTTTGGAGCAGGTTCATTCCGCCAAATATCTTGGTATCACCATCACTGACTATCTCGACTGGTGCAACGTATCTCGGAAATAACATCTAAAGCAACTAGGACCTTAGGATTCCTTAGACGTAATTTGGCTATTGCACCTCGGCAGACAAAGGATGTTGCATATAAAACATTGATTCGCCCTCAACTTAAATATGCATCACCCATTTGGCACCCCTATGTTAAAACTCAGATTCAGCAGGTGGAAAAGGTGCAGAGGACAGCTGCTCGATGGACCTTCAGACGATGGCGAAATAGAACTAGCGTCGGTGACATGCTTGATGAGCTAGAGTGGCCATCACCGGAGACCTGTCGAGAGCAGTCCTCCTTAACCTTCTTCTACAAGATACATTCTGGTACAGTATCAATTAAGAAGGATAGGTACTTGACCCTGCAACAGTGTCAACCCGGACAAGGGCACCAAGAGCAAATATCTCACAGTATCGTAGGTACCAGTCCTGTAGTGATGCCCTGAAAAACTCTTTCTTCCCTAGAACTATCCCTCAGTGGAATAGTCTTCCCTCTTCTACGGTGAATGCCAAGACCGCAGAGGAGTTCAAAGCCCGCACATTATAAACTTGAGACTATGAGGTATGCGTTTTAGGATACCTCTGTGTTCGGATTGTAAATAGTTTTAAGGGCTCACCGAGTGATGGTTTTCTAAATTTAGCCACCCACCTAACTGGGGTAATGGCTAAATATGACCGACTCAGTATGAGAAGATAGATAGATAGATAGATAGATAGATAGATAGATAGATAGATAGATAGATAGATAGATAGATAGATAGATAGATAGATAGATAGATAGATAGATAGATAGATAGATAGATAGATAGATAGATAGATAGATAGATAGATAGATAGATAGATAGATAGATAGATAGATAGATAGATAGATAGATAGATAGATAGATAGATAGATAGATAGATAGATAGATAGATAGATAGATAGATAGATAGATAGATAGATAGATAGATAGATAGATAGGTAGGTAGGTAGGTAGGTAGGTAGGTAGGTAGGTAGGTAGGTAGGTAGGTAGGTAGGTAGGTAGGTAGGTAGGTAGGTAGGTAGGTAGAGAGAGAGAGAGAGAGAGAGAGAGAGAGAGAGAGAGAGAGAGAGAGAGAGAGAGAGAGAGAGAGAGAGAGAGATAGATAACAATATGCTAACTTAAAAGCTGTAGCACTTTGGTCGCAAAGATGAATATATAGCTGTCTTATTACGTTTCTTTTTATATTTTAGTTATTTGTCTCAAATGAAGTTTATAACAATTTTTTTTATTTATCATATATTTTTTTTCTTTTGTTTTGGTTTTGGTTTAACGGCCCTTTCAAGATTATTTCACTCATATCGAGCCAATCGTTAATCAGAGGTGGGCGAAAACCGGAGTATCCGGAGAAAAACCACCTGACCTCCCGTTGCAGATCTTGGAGTCTCACACATTTGACCCGAGCCAGGCTCGAATCACAGCGGTGAGACACCTAATGATTAAGAGTCAGCGCTCTTAACCACTAGGCCACGGAGGCCTGTTATAACAGTTTATAGAAAGGAACTGAAAACAATTTGCTATTCACCTTTAATTATGCTGTGTAAATGACATTTCTCTAATGAAATTGCGGATTGAAATGTAAACATTATTTGTTTTGACATAAGGGTATTACATGAGCATGTTAACGTGATGCAAATAAAATTGGATAAAACAAGCCAATATGGTCTGTTGGAATATACATACTTAAATAATAATAATAATAATAATAATAATAATAATATAACAACTACCCATTCTACTACTACTACTACTACTACTACTACTGATTATATTTTTAATAATGAAACGATGATAAATAGTATACTATTACTACTTTTACCACTGCTGCTACTATCACTGGCCCCACGCCGATAGGGGCTTCAAGATGCTTCAACGCAGCGCTGAAACTGACCGCAAATCAGTACAGGTAAACTGCTTAGGCAAAGTAATGTGAGTTCCTATATATAAACCCTTTTGGTTTGTTTGGGCGGCAGGGCTTGAGATGCCATTTCATTTCAATATCGGGTAAAAGTCTCACAATTTGGAAGCAGCGTCTCCAAAATGACCTTAATAAGTTGTCGGGAACATAGTCTCAATATAAGCAAACAAACAACTACTACTGATGATACTACTTATAATAATGAAAATCTTAAAAATAAAAACGATGACAATAAGAATTATACTCTTACCACTACACCCACTACTACAACTCAGTACTACAATAAAAATATAAATCAAAACGATGGTAATAAAAATTATATCTACTACTCCAAATACTACTACTACTACTACTACTACTACTACTACTACTACTACAATCACTGTACTACTACCACTACTTCAACTATGATTATTATTATTATTATGTGATGAAAATAAAGTGGATAAACACTAGCTAATATTGCTTGTAGGAAAGAGCATTTAACAATAATAATAATGATTACAAATGATAATAATAATAATAATAATGATAATAATAATAATTATAATAAAAGTAATGCTAATAATAATACTAATGCGTTGTTCTCGATGTTAGAAACGAGTGTGTTCAGTATAAAGAAGACCAGGGCCCAGTGGTTCAAAGCCTCGTTAGCTTAACGAGCTCGTTAGTGAGCCATTTTGTTAACTGTTCTAGCAAGTTCAATATCTAAAAATTTTGGAATTTGTGCTGAAAAAATGTGAGCAGCATGACCTTATAGCAAACGCTGCTCACATTTTTATCAGCAAAATTATGAGCATATTTGTCATAATAAATGAACAAAGTTTTAATGATATGCTAACTAACGACATCATTAGTTTTCAACAACTCGTCCCAGGCGTTTTGCTGATGGTGCTTGTCGGTTTATAATTTCGCTAAGGCTGTGCTAACTGATCAATCATGGTCGAATTCAACTCTGTGAAATATGCATTGCTAAATTCAACACCGGTTTCCACGTCAATTAAGATACTCAATCTATGGATTTCAAAACAAAAAATGTACAACCGGCAAACCGGTAATTTTATAATGCAAATTCAGTGTTCATGTAATTCTAATTATAAGTTTATAACTAAATGGCTTTTATTTAAGCAATAGATCAGCTCTAACTGTGATTTGTTGAGTAATAAATCACAGATTGGAGGTCAGTTGTAAAGTAGACAAATCACGAGCGCGTAGCGCGCGTGATTTGTCTGCTTACAACTGACCGACAAACTGTGATTTATTACTCAAGAAATCACAGATTAGAGCTGATCTATTTCGATTCTAACACGCTGAAAATCGGCAATAATGTTGTTGTTTTTTCCTTCAAAATCGCACAACTTTTCGCCATTGTTAGAAGGAATCCCGCTAAAATTAACAACTGAAACACATGCATTTACATGCTTTTCTAACGATTTCGATGCGAAAAAAATGACTATACACCGTCTAACGTCAAGGCCGCGACCGGCTAGATCAAAATAAGAACAAATATACAGTTGACCTGCGATATCTCAAACTCTGATATCTCACACCTCAACATTAAAAATGCGCGCTAAAATCCCACACCACTGTTAAAGTCAAACAAATTTTTGATTACTGCTGTTTTAGTGTAGTATGTCCAACAGGTCCGATTTTTTTTTTTTTTTTTACTCTCTATAATATTATAGATACCTCAGATCAATACTTTAAATCTGAAGCAGTTTCTCAGATATCGGGAGTCTCCTGTGTATTGTCTTTTTTCCAGAATCTTCACTACGACACTTACTACAATGTTTACTATAGCCACGTGTTTCTGTTTACTATAACCTGTCAAAGTGCTAATAATAGGTTTTCAAGGCCAAATTTTGCGGGATATCTCGGCGTTTATTGTACTTGCCGCTTTCATATAGGCGCTTGACATGATTCAAAATTTGTGCGCTTAAGTCACGCACGATTTATTCCTGAATACTCAATGGGAGAAATTTATTTATATTTATTTTTTGCAATGGTCTGAACAGTGACTACCATGCGGCTCTCAAGCTCTTAAATTCTTATGATTGAAACAAACAGTGCAGACCATGATTAGATGCCGTATTCTGCGGCGCCTGATCTTGGGCTGCCCTGATTGTTCGAAAGTCCTAGGTCAAGAGCCTAGTTCATGTTTTACAAATAATCCTACTTACACAATCACTGGATTGCGAACAATCATCCGTTTGAGTGTCAAATCGATGGCCCAAAAAGTTATATAAAAGACTGTCCGACTGGCCAGATCCTATCAGGCCGCTCCGTTGGGGCCGTCTGATCTGGGTCTTCTCAGTCGGCCAGTTATTGTGAATATCAAAACACACGTTAATCGAGATGAGAGTCCGCGTTGGCTGTATGGTCATGTTGTGGAATTTGTGAGACTTGTGCCCGACATTGAGGTGTAACGCCAATTCAGTCCCTGCCAGCTACATGTATTTGGGCCGGTGGGGTTTGTGTGCAAGGACGGTCTGAGAAGTGTAATTTATACTTAACTCGAATACGGTTAATTCTTTTACTATAGCCAACACTAAATCACTTAAAATTGGACTCCATGAGAATTGTTCTTATTACTTCAGTAGGCTTAGTCCTTCTAAGCGGTTTACCAGTCCTAATGTGTGGCCATTTTCAGTTCTTGTCCATATGACATTTATATTTTACCCATGTCATCGTATTCTTACTCTAACCTGTCGCCCTTGCATTTCGTTTCGGTAAGAGCGACAGGAGAACAGAGGTTATGATGGAATGAACCTTCCCAAATAATCATATTATTATTATCAGGATGACATCGGGTACCACTTTGAAATTTATCATTAAACCTTTTTCTTTGTTTCTCTCTTTAACCTGCTTGAATATATATAATCTCAAAATAATGCAACCCACAATAACCCGACAGTCTCACGGCGAATGTGCAGCGTCGTGTCAGTGTCATGCAATTTTGCCTGACGCTGACACAACATTGTTTGGACACCAGGTACCCGAGGTTATCCTTTACTTTCTGAAATGTCTACTGCTAAACCTATATTTTATTAATGTAGTCATACTTTCCCTATTCTTACTTGTCGTTCTTACATTTCGTTTCGGTAAGAGTGGCGAGAGAGAGGGAGAGAGCAGGGGAAATAAGGGAATGAAATTTTCAGAGAACCCTGTTTCCTGACAATTTGTCGCTGTAGCGAATTGGCTACAGCAACGAATCTAAATAAGTAGAAATATAATACCTGATATAGAACTATCTCTCTTAATTATTCCAAGAGACGGATGTTGTGGATGCTTGTTAGAGCCGCCTCGCCGAGGCGATTCTGATGGACACCCGCAGCATTTGTTTCTTGAAGGATAGTGGATAAATAAAATATAATATTCTGGAATCGTCTGATTCGTGAATTGGTCCCTTTAACAAGTCAGGTCGTTATGTTGCATGTCGGTATAAAGAGGGCTTACTCATTAACACAAATTATTTAACTCTAGATGTATTTTGTATGTCGCGGCCTTGTTCATCGTGCTTATGACATCATCCATGATCCAAATCAACGCTGAACCAACATCTTGGTGATGATTCGGCGATGGTTCGGTTTTTCGATACACACCTGCTTGAAGTCACCATCATTATCCATCTAGGAGGTATTAATCCGAAGAAAATAAGTGAATCACCATCTTCCTATTTTTTCCCTTTCAATGCAAACAATGCAGACCCAGATTGGACGCCACATAGCGCGGCGTCCGATCGGGACCTACACTGTTTGCAAACATGGCCAACTATATCTGACATTAGCCCGATGACTTTCAACCGTGACAGTCGCACAGAAAGTCAATATTGGGTTATCTCCCTTTGACTGAGGCCTACGATAGATACCTATGCGTGTACCTGTCGTGTAATCAATATTGTGTTTTAATCCGGCCGTGTGTGAAAATGACCCCGGGGGATATTGAACGATAGATACGTCTAGTGAATTTTGATCTGCGTGTTTTGGTACTTTAAGCGAGAAAAATTCTCGTTTTGTCAAACAGTTAAAATTGAGCCTTTTTGTACTTAAAATATTATCGGTTCTCATAAATCGATTTTTTCTGGAATGTGATATTCCACATTATTTAAAAAAAAAAAAAAAAAAAAAAAAAAACATTTATAGTTAATGGACGTCAGATTGCATTATTTAAAATTACATTGTTTAGTGAAGCAACATGTTCATAAGTCCATGTAATAAAACCCCCTGTAAACCCCACTTTACATTACAGAAGAGAGAGGTTTAGAGGGGTTACAATGTGTATTATCCGCACCAAGACATTGTATTTTTCATCATAAAAATACTGTGCTTTTTTTAGATATAAATTAACATTTCGAAGATAAGAAAGAAAACATTGTCACAAGGATATGTTTTCTTAATGGTTGACAATTTTGTTTGATTAGAGGTTTAACGTCCCCGTCAACACTGTATAGGTCATTTTGCGGACGTTGCTTCCAATTTTGAGGGACTTTTACCCGGCACTGAGATGACATCTCAAGCCCTGCCACCCAATGAAACCAGTAGGGTTTATCTGCATGGACGGTCCAACTCGCACCACTTTTCATGGGCAGGCTTAGTGCCCCCATGCAGTTTACTAGTACTCATGTGCTGTGCAGTCAGTTTCAGCTCTGCTTGGAAGCATCATGCAGCCCAATCTATTTCTTCAAGCCCCGTTGGGCGGAGGCCGTAATGGGTTGACAGCAAAGGCCACGATCTAAGCTCGACGTCTGATCTGAGCATGCACTGTTTCCAGAATAAGTGTCCATGTTTGGGCTTTCCCGTCCAAAATGTACTTAAATCTGCTTGACTATCATTATAATCTTAACAAGTCCATGTCACTGATGAACACCCCTTCTAAATCCAACTTTATATAGAGAAAACTGTGGTTTGCTGGAACATACATGTATATTTTTCTATTACTTTCGTTCCAAACATATGTTGTGGGTATTCGTCAGAAGCGAGGCAGTTCTAACAAGATCCACAACCTATATTTAAAGAAGTAATAAACTATGACACATTTTTTTTTAATAACCGTTTTCTGCAACCTAAAGAATGCATTATTTCACATGAATGTGTTATCATAATGGTCGCAATGATTATTCAATATTGTAACATATCCATGTAAGGTAATGCTTACTTACACTGTTTGAAATTACTTGTGACTAATCAAAAATATAAAACGAAGAATTAGGTTTTAATTACTCTTTATTTACCTGTAACCATTTTAATTATCTATAATAACATACTGCAAATTCAAACATCAAATATTTATTCTGGAAAGAGAGGTTCATTGATTGTTAATTTGTTTGTTTGATTCGAAGTTTAACGTCCCCGTCAACACTGTATAGGTCATTTTGGAGACGTTGCTTCCCATTTTGTGTGACTTTTACCCGACATTGAGATGAACTGACATCTCAAGCCCTGCCGCCTAGTGAAACCAATAGGGTTTATAAGCATGGACGTTCCTACTCGCACCGGCTTAGATCCTCTGGGCGGTTTACCAGTACTCGTGTGCAGTCGGTTTCAGCTCTGCGTGTAATTGCATCATGCAGCCCATCTATTTCTTCAAGCCCCGAAGGGCGGGGCCGTTATTGATTGTTAATGTAAAGGAATATGTTCAAAATGCCGACAATAACAAACAACAAATTGGCCGATTTATCAAAAGGGACAAATCACTTACATATCTGCAAAATACATTACGAAAACACGCCTATACAAATGCATTAAAAACGTTACCACAGAAAAAAAAATAAGATGAAAACTTGTAATATTTTTCTTATTTCTGCTCAAAAACATAGATTTTGGGCACTCGACAGAACCGCCTAGGCGAGGCGGTTCTAACGAGCACCCACAATCTATGTTTTGAGCAGAAATATGAAAAATACCACAAGTTTTCATCTGAAAATTTTCATTGTTTGATTTTTAAATTTACAATGTATTTATATAGGCGTGTTTTCGTAATGTATCCGTTGATACGAGAACCTTGAGTCTGAGTTGTAAGCATAGAAATGCAAAGGAGATACTCTTACTGATTTTAATGCGGATAAATCTGTCTAGACACAATTATCTATCTATCTATCTATCTATCTATCTATCTATCTATCTATCTATCTATCTATCTATCTATCTATCTATCTATCTATCTATCTATCTTTCTTTCTTTCTTTCTTTCTTTCCCCCTTTCTTTCTTTCTTTCTTTCTTTCTTTTTTCCTTCCTTTCTTCCTTACTTCCTTCCTTCTTTCTTTCTTTCTTTCTTTCTTTCTTTCTTTCTTTCTATCTATCTATCTATCTATCTATCTATCTATCTATCTATCTATCTATCTATCTATCTATCTATCTATCTATCTATCTATCTATCTATCTATCTATCTAGTCTCAGTTGCTTCTTAGTGACTCAGTAAGCCTTAAATAGTATATTTATCATGCCATCATTGTGTGAAAGGAGTAAAGATAAACAACTTCAAGTTTTCAGTTGTTCACAAATAATATTCATCTTCCTTTTTTTTTTTCCTTTATATATTTATTTGAAAATACACATGAAATATTGTTATATTCTCATTTATGCTGATAACACAGAGTTTGAACACTCGTAAGACCGCCTCGTCGAGGCGATTCTAATGAGGTCCAATAATCTCTGTTTTAAACAAGCAATAAGAATACTATATTATTCCCTTTCCCCCCGAGAAAGTATTTGTGGCGGCCTGTGCCGCCAATGTCCCTTAGCTAGTTTATATGTTTCTCTTCCTTATTTTGTTCGTGCTAAACGAGTTAATCTTTCTTTCTTTTTTAAATGACGATAACTTCATCATATACGCTCTTTCTTTCTTTCTGCTCAGGTAAACGACGCACGTCAATATAATCGTTCATGATGGATTGTTAATCGATCAATACATTGAGTAAGCACACTTCCGACTACCTGTCGATAATCGAATTATCACCAAGTATTGTGACGCGCGCCGTTAATCTTTGCACCAATAGTAGTCACTAGACCAGTAAGTTGCAACTTGACCTGTAGTTGTATTTAAAAAGTAATATCATAAACCTGGGGACGTTAAATAAAAATAATTCAGATAAAATGAACAATTAAGACTCCGGGTTTCATCCGAGATTACGCTTCTTGCTCATAAGAATCACCGTTTTATCATCACAATAGCAAGTCCGTGTATTGAAAACCCTCTAACCCCCACTTTATATAGAGAAAAGTGGGTATACATTATTTTCTTTATTTCTGCACCAAGACATAGGTTGTGGGTACTAGTTAGAACCAATCGCCTCTACTGACCGTGCATTTAGATAATATATTTATTTACAATATTTTTTATTTACTTTGTTTTACGCAGCAGCCATAGATATTTTTGTCATATCGAGTTGTACGCAAAAATTACAGAATATAGACAATGCGTTTCTGAAGATTAAGAAAGTCAACGGTTTTCCTAGACATATTACTGAGCAATTACTGAGTTTCATGTCAGTTTAATCTATCTATCTATCTATCTATCTATCTATCTATCTATCTATCTATCTATCTATCTATCTATCTATCTATCTATCTATCTATCTATCTATCTGTCTATCTATCTATGCGAGTTGCATCGTTCATGCATATAAACCCTATTAGTGTAATTGGGTGGCAGGGCTTGAGATGTCATTTCCTCTCAATGTCGGGTGAAAGTCCCACAAAATTGGAAGCAACGTCTCCAAAATGACCTATACAGTGTTGATGGGGATAAATAAAGACGTATGTTATCAATGAAATGTTTCCAGCAATCATCCCAAACCTTTTCTTCTGTACAAGACATAGGTTGTGGGTACTCTATAGACCGGTTCTTGCAAATCTTGGATAATATGTATTTGTCTGTTGAAGCAATTAAAATAAATTTTAAAACAACAGTTCTAGCAATAACCCTCAACCTATAAGAAGGTACTGTGTCAAACGAATGTATTCTCGTAACTTGGACCCAGTATACATGTATAATTCACGGTCCCCGCCCATCGGGGCTTGAAGAAATAGATTGACTGCATGATGCTTCCACGCAGAGCTGAAACCGACCTCTCACCAATACTGGTAGACCGCTTAGAGGATCTAAGCCTGCCCAGGCAAAGCGGTAGGAGTCCATGCTTATAAACCCTATTGGTTTCATTGGGCGACAGGGTTTGAGATGTCATTGCATCTCATTGTCGGGTAAAAGTCCCACAAAATTGGAAGCGACGTCTTCAAAATGACCTTAGTCCTATAATGTGTTGACATGGACGTTAAACCTCAAATCAAACAAACAAATCAAACATTTATATTGGATCCAAGATATAATAATAATAATAATAATAATAATAATAATAGATTCTCATTATCTAAATAATACCTATTCTGCTTTGAACTTAATGCATATGAATAAAGTTAATCTCTCCGGAAAGGAAATACAATATACCTTGCGCGCGTGTCCATTAATCTTCAGGCTTCCTGATGGTCAGTAGCCGGTATACAATACACATCACGTGTCATAAAAAGCGATAATTGTCTTCAGCTTAAATACCCGTGATGTCCCCCCCCCACCCACCCACTGAGTGAGCTGAAACTATATGGGCACAGAACCGCCAAATTGATATGGTTCTTACAAGTACTTTCTACCTATATTTTGTGTAAAATCATACTGATTCCTGATAACCCGACTGTTTTATATAAAGTTTGGTTAACATGCATATTCTTTTTCGCAGCATCATGGAGAGAACACCAGAAAAAGGGTACACACTTCATCTTAAATCACTTATAATAACAGTTGAAATAAATAAATAATTAATTTAAATAAAAAAAGAAAAATTTCTAATAATCATTTGATTATACATAAATGAATAGAATAATAATAATACTAATAATAATAATAAGAAGAAGAAGAATAAAATATACACATAACGATAATACATCCGTGCGGCAGAGTGCATTTTTGATATCTCAAAAACAGTTAATTGGTCAAAGTAAACTCATCAATACTTGAAACATAGTTATAACCGCCTCATTGAGGTGTCTCTAACGAGTACCCACAACCTATGTTTTGGAGAAGAAGTGAAAAAAAAATGAATACCACAGTAAACCCCAGTTTTCTCTATATAAAGCAGTTTTTAATTAGGTTTTCATTACAACCAAGATGATAATAATGAATACAAAACAATTAACATAGGCATAAATGGCATCTTTACGGTTATTTTTTTTATTTTTTTTTATTTACCAGACTGAATTCACAATCAAACGCCTGTTAGAAAAATAAAAAATAAATAAAAATAAAATAAACATTCCTCTGGTATTCCAACAAAACAATGTGCGAACAACGAAATGTCAGATTAGCCTGTATCTGAGTAATTGGAATAAGATATATATTATAACCAAGTTATATAATTTTTTTAGAAATTTCGTGACAAATTCACATTGGTTTCTTTCTTTCTTTCTTTCTTTCTTTCTTTCTTTCTTTCTTTCTTTCTTTCTTTCTTTCTTTCTTTCTTTCAGCTGTAATCATACAAACATACAAAACAAACAAATGTAATCATAAATCTTATTACTAGCAATGTTTATTTAACTTTGCGTAGTAAGTATAAAGAATGCGCAAAAATCTAATCAGGTCATGAAAATAAAAAATTACGTAAATAAATGAATAAATAAATAAATAAATAAATAAATAAATAAATAAATAAATAAATAAATAAGATGCAGATCAGACACCGCATTCTTAGATTAATTTACGTTCCAAGGAGATGCCCAGGCGAAGTTGTGTTGATTTTACAGTCGATTGAAACTGACCCGCTTTGGGATTACACGCGTGTGTAGACGATAAAGCTTTTTCTGAATAAGCATCAAATTTAATCGCAAAGTGCCGTTATTAAATATTATTTTGAAATATTGTAATTGCTATCAAAATGCACAATATTGTATACACATTGCGTCTGATACGGGCGTTTTTTTGCAATATTAACAGAAAGTGTAGATTTTAGCCGTTAAAGTCGGTTACTGTCTTTGTTTTTCCACAGATTTGTATGCTTCAAGTAAGGATTATAGGCTATTAATTTGAAAATAAAAATGCCGGCAGCTAATTAAATAAAAGTTCCACTTATTTGATATTGTTTTGAAGGAATTTAAACGGACAATGAAATTTAATCGGAACATCTTTATCAAATTGAAAAATAGAAAAGTTATATTTGTTTAAAAATTGTTTTCCATTAAAGCCCCTGCTATTTCCAACAAGAGATTCTGTACAGGTAAGCCGAGAAAGTCAGCGCACAGTAAAAGGCTTAATCCTTTGCGCCAAAGGCATAAATGTCAATAATAGTTGCGGATGAAAAAAAAAAATAAATAAAATAATAATAATAATAATAATAATAATAATAATAATGATAAAAAATAAAAATAAATAAATCAGCCAAATTTCCCAAAATCAGTCAAACTTCCAGGTAGTTTTTGGGTAAACACAACCTAACAATACTACATTTTGAAATGGACTCCTGCTATGTGCTAGGTTGTAGATTCCGTTTGGTACAAAACGGGTTAAATTTGAATCACCAAATATGAATGAAGTAATTTTCCTCAAACACTTAACACTTTTGATTTTACCATACAGATGAGTGTTCCATGGTTCTGGACGAACAGTGGAGATCTTGATCAGGCCGCTCCTTCGGAAGCTGTCTGACCGGATCTGCACTGTTCGCATAAAACTCGGTATCATCTGAAAAGACTAGATTATGGGATCTATACATTTGTGTGACATTATTTGTTTTTTTAGTCAACTCTTATCTTGCTGTTTACGACAACCCCTATCTTTGAAAACAGTGTGGTTCCGGACCAGATGGCTTCTGAAGAAGCGACCTGATCAGGATCCACACTGTTTGACATCCAGTTTATGAATTTGAAAGTATAAATTACATCAAGAAAACTAATTAGTTCAGTGTCAGAAATGGGTGTGGCTAAACTGAATACTCAACAGGATAAGGGTTAAACATGTTGCTCAGGTAAAGATTTGATAACTTGAATATGGATAATTCGTTCACTATGGATAATTCGTACTCACTTTTGGTCCCTATAGAATTGTTTAATAGCTTCAGATATTCGATTTGAGGTATATTTACGGAGATTTGCTTAATATGTGTTGTGAGTACTCATTAGAATCGCCTCATTCTGGCGATACTAATGAGTAGACACAACATACATCTAAAAAAAAAACGTTTTAAGTAAACCATAAAGATCATGGACAGGCAGTTGGCCTATGTGTAACTCTCTATAGTCCGAACTACCACCACCTCGAACAACATTTACTGGTCCCGAAGGTGTTAGGGATACCAAAATCCTACAGTATTCGGTAAGTTTAATGCTAGGCAGGTCAATAGCAAAGTGGACCTTACAGACCTGGGTCAGGCAGCACTACAGAACATTTAACTTTGATCTTCACGGTCTGCTGGCTGGCTTGTCTTCTGGTTTCACATGTCAACTTGATAAAAAGAATGTGCTACATTTGATAGTCTACTACATGTTTTTTTTTTTTTTTTTTTTTTTTTTTGTTCAGAATTATTACATTTTGTTCTTCTACCTACATGAGGTAATGTTGGCTCACTGTATACAACAATGAGGCAAAGTTAGCTCAATGCATTCAACCATGAATGTCTTGTAAGTTGTCCAAGATATATCAACCGATTAATAACATTACGAAAACACGTCTATGTAATTGTGACCCTCTTAAACCCCACTTTTACATACACACGTAAAAATGGTCTTTATAGGGGTATACATTATTTTCCCTTTTTTTTTTTTTTTTCGCTTGAAATGCATGGATTGTGGATGCTCGTTGAAGCCGCCTCACTGAGGCGGTTCTTGCGGTCAGCCACGGTCTGTGTCGGGGGCAGGATTGGGAAAGGGGGTTACAGTTTAACCCACCATTAGTCAGTTCAGTAACCATGTTGGACACTACTGTTTGACATGGACGTGTTTTCCTAATGGTAGCTAAGTTCACAACTTATCACCAATTTTATCTGTTTCTTCCAAAGTTTACCTTCATACACATGCTTTTCTACAAATGCTCCATTAATACATGTATTCATCTATATTATATGTATCTCATTTTATTTCCACATATCACTGTCATGCTGTCTCGGTGTCAGATGCAGTTGTGGGACATACCACTGAGATCTAATGCCAAAATGCCTGATCATTATGGTCGATAATGGGTATTTCCCTTGACCAGTGGAGGGTCTCGGTTGGTTTGTTCCACCACTGCATCACTAGCAGCAAGAAAATGTTTAAGGTCACTCTAAATATGCATTCAGTTTTTTTTAATAATGGTGTCACTTTACAAGCTATTTTCATGTATTTGCCACCACGCAAATGTTCTCATGGTCTTGAATTTTTGCAATATATACTGCTTTTTTGTCATTCTACTTAATATACTACTTCAGGCTGGTGACATAGAAACTAATCCAGGACCCGAAAATGTGCACGATCTTTCAATTTTGCATTTAAATATTAGAAGCATCAGAAACAAATTAGACTTTATTCTTGATAATTTTTCTGATTTTAATATATTATGTTTTTCTGAGACTCATCTAGATGCCAACTTTCCAACAGAGATGCTTTTTCTTTCAAACAGTTTCAGTGTACCTTACAGAAAGGACAGAACAAATCATGGAGGTGGGGTGTTAGCATATATCAATTCAAGCTTACTCCACGTGAGAAAACCAGAACTTGAGATTTTTTGTGAAGAGTCTTTATGGATTGAAGTAAGGGTAAAAAATGAGATATATTTAATTGGTTTATTTTATAGTCCCTCTACAGCTGACATACAGTTTTTTAACAATTTAAACTTAAATATTGAAAGGGCTCTCGAACACTCCAAAAATCAGATAATCGTTGGAGACCTCAACGAAGATCTACTGAATCCAAATTATCACAATCTAAAAGATGTTTTATTGATTAACTCGATGACTAATGTTATAACAGAACCAACAAGGCCACATGCCATTCTTGACCCGATCATTATTCCAGACGACATGCCATTCCTGGATTCTGGTTCTTTAACTATTCCAGCCAATATAAGTGACCACAAAGCGACATATATAACACTACCCTTTCAGTATGATACTGAAGGCGCTTTTAACAGACTAATATTTCTATATAAAAAGGCTAATTTTACACTTTTAAAACAAAAAATTTCAAATTATGATTGGTCGTGTCTAAGCGAAGGTACTCTAGATGAAGCCTGTTCTAAATTTAATGATACCTTTCTTGAATTTGTTAACTCTTGTGTTCCATCCAAAAATGTACTTATTAGACCTGATGACAAGCCGTGGTACGATTCTGAAATAAGACGTGTGTCTAGAAAACGTGATAGATTAAAACGGAAATTCAACAAATCAGGTAATGCTAACACTCTGTCAAGATATAAGTTCTTTCGTAATAAAGTTAACAATTTAAAGCGACACGCAAAAGAGCAATTCTACAACAATTTAGAATTTTCTATTTCTGATTTTCACTGTAATGATAAAAAACAATTTTGGAAAGTGGTACGCCACTTTGTTAAAAGCAATTCCAGCTCCGCTTCAATTCCACCTCTAAATTCATTCCCAGTTACTGGGCAAAACGACTTTTGTTTTTCATCAGAAGAAAAAGCAGAATTATTAAACGAATATTTTACATCTATCTCCACAGTCAATGATGAAAACGTCGCCTTGCCTGATTTTGAATATAAATGCCAAAGTCGGTTATCAAGCATAGCATGTACACCACAAGAGGTAGCATCTTTGATTGAAATTTTAAATCCGAACAAGGCTACAGGGCCAGATGGTATTAGTACCAAAATGCTAAAATCTGTAGCAAATGAAGTATCTGTGCCTCTGTGTACACTCTTTAATAGATCTTTCAGAGAAGGCAAGTTTGCAGAGATCTATAAGTATTCAAATGTTATACCTTTACCCAAAAAGGGAGATAATTCCGATCCGTCGACATTTCGACCTGTTTCTCTCTTAAGTAACGTTGGCAAACTACAAGAAAGAATAGCTTTTAAACACATTTATAACTTTTTACATGAAAATAATTTACTTTATAAATACCAATCCGGTTTTTTACCCAATCATTCAACAACCTTTCA
Source organism: Lucinisca nassula (assembly GCA_963580285.1). NCBI lineage: Eukaryota > Metazoa > Mollusca > Bivalvia > Lucinida > Lucinidae > Lucinisca > Lucinisca nassula. The sequence goes on from OY757012.1 coordinate 126,474,858, forward strand.
ACTTATAGACATCTATCATCACATCTGCCAGACCTTTGATAACAACCAATTTTCATGTATGGTTTTCTTAGACGTTTCTAAAGCTTTTGACAGAGTGTGGCATAAGGGACTAGTTTTTAAATTAAAACAAAGTGGCATAGACGGTGAATTATTGGATTGGATTACTGACTACCTCAATGATAGGAAGCAAAAAGTCGTTATAAGAAACAGTTCTTCAACCTTAAGGCGAGTAAATGCCGGCGTTCCTCAAGGGTCTGTTCTAGGCACCCTGTTATTTTTAGTTTACATCAATGATATATCTGATTCTCTGCTTAGCCTTACTAGATTATTTGCCGACGATAGCTCCCTATTCTGCGCTGCAGCTACTCTAAATGACATTGAGGGTATCATTAATCATGATTTGCGAATGTTAGTAAATTGGGCATCTCAGTGGTTGATAAAATTTAACCCATTTAAAACAGAAGCAATGATTTTCACTTTAAAACATATTGAATCACTTCCTAATATAATATTTGATGGAACTCCCGTAAAATTTGTTACAGATCATAAACATTTAGGTCTAACCTTCAGTAGTAACGGTAAATGGCATTCCCATATTGAGAATATTAAAAACAGTGCATCAAAAGTTATTGGCATAATGAGGAAACTGAAATATACATTTAGTCGTGTTGCATTAAATCAAATTTATTTATCGTACTTGTTGCCTATTATCGAATATTCATGTGTTGTGTGGGATGGCTGTACTGTAGAGGAAATAAATTCGCTTCAAAAACTTCAGAATGAAGCTGCCCGCATAGTTACAGGCTTAACCAGATCAGTTTCTCTGGACAACCTGTACAGAGAATGTGGCTGGGTGTCACTTTTGGAACGGCGCAGACAGCAAAAACTTGTATTCATGTATAAATCAATAAACGGGTTCGTTCCTACATATATATCCGATCTAATTCCCCCTTTAGTGGGAGAAGCAAATGCTTACAATCTCCGAAACCAAGCAGATGTTATCGCTCCTTTCTGCAGGACTGAAATCTCTCGCAAATCTTGTATTCCATCCTCAATTTTAGCATGGAATTCTCTTGACGTCGAATTACGTAATTCACCGTCTCTGGCAAGTTTTAGGTACCAACTGAAAAGGCATCAAAACAACTCGAAAGTCCCATTACACTATAGAACTGGTAACAGATATGTGTCTGCTTTACACGCAAGAATTAGAAATAATTGTAGTAATTTACGTCTTGACTTATATATTAATCACTTATAACCTAATTTCACTTGTAGTTGCTCTGATGAAGCCGAAGATGCTGCTCATTATTTTTTTCACTGTTCACATTACACTAACGAAAGAGTAATTCTTTTCCAATCAACCAGAGCTTTTCATCCACTCAATATTAATATTCTTCTATTTGGAGATGTTAGTCTGTCGATAGAAGATAACACTCTCATCTTTACAGCCGTAAAAACATTTATTAAGGATACTAGAAGGTTCGCCAACTAGGCTGCTGCTCACTTAGGCCAGCATGACATCTCATTCCATTTTCATTTTATTATTTTTATCACACTGTTTTTCTTTATTTAATTATTCATTATACATCGTATACACTTTTTTTCTCACCATTTTTTCTTTTTCTCATCATCTTTGGAAAATGTGACGTATGTTTATTTGTTATATCACTCCTTATGAAGTATTCAAAATGTCTCTGTATTTGCCACTATCATGTGCATGTATCTATTACTGTAATACTGTTTTGTAGGGGAGGGCCGTAACTAATGTTGGCAGAACTTGTGGCCTGACCCTGTTGCTTGATTTATGATGCAATAAAATATGTTTATACTATACTAACGTCAAGGAAATCGACTAGTGACACCATCAATTGGCAGTTTTTAATGACGTCACTTGTCACGCTCTTTCTAGCCGTGATTTGTTGTAGAATAAAACACAGTTGTTTTCCATTACCTATATAGGCGCGCTGTGTTAGAATATGAGATATCATTGCCTTTTACAATACAATCACAATCGTGTCATTTAATATCATCACGTGACCAAGTCCGTGAAATGAACACCCACAGAATGGCTCCTAGTGAACATCTGTCCACTTTTCAAAAAAGGAGACAGGGCTCTTACGCGTAATTATCGCCCGGTGTCAATGACCTGTGTTCTATTTAAATTGCTTGAACACATAGTATTCTCAAACATCATGGCCCACTTGGATGAACATAAACTTATGTCAGACAGACAACATGCATTTAGGAAAAGGCATAGTTGCGAAACTCAGTTGAGCACGGTTATTAATGATTGGGCAAAAATCTTGGACAAAGGGGGGCAGGTGGACACATTTATTGTGGACTTCGAGAAGGCTTTTGACACCCCTCCTCATGAACTACTTAAATCCAAATTATTTGGTTATGGAATTGGAGGGAAGACTCTCATTCCTTTGCTACAGAAAACAGCGTGTTGTTGTTAATGGTGGATCTTCAGTATTGGGCGACAGTTTTATCTGGAGTCCCCCAGGGGACTGTTCTTGGTCCGCTGCTATTCTACATGTACATCCATGATATTTCCACCGATATTGACTCGGAAATAAGACTTTTCGCAGACGACTGTGTTTGCTATCTGGAAATCAGAGAAACTGAGGACTCAATGAGACTTCAACAGGATATAGATAGATTAGGATGTTGGGCACGAAAATGGGGCATGAGATTTCAACCCGTTAAAGGTAATATTATGCAGGTAACTAGGAAAAGAATAAATACAATTGAGACTTCTTACACCTTAGAGGGAACGGTCCTCGAAAATGTGAATTCCATTAAATACCTTGGTGTGACAATCACTCACAATTTGAGATGGAATACAAACATTAGCAAAATGTATATAAATGCGAATAGAACACTTGGTTTCCTGAGCCAGTGTCCTCACGATGTGAAAGAGACAGCATATAGGGGACTTGTTCGCCCAATCTTGGAATATGGTAGTTGCATCTGGGACCCAAGCGGAGTGCTCCTTAATGAAGAAATTTAAAAAGTTCAGAATAGAGCTGCTAGATTTTTAACAGGAAATTACCGCTTTGAAACTGGGAGCATGACTGGAATTCTAGGAAAATTAAGATGGGAGTCCCTCAAGAAAAGGAGAAGAGACAGTAGGCTCATACTCTTATACAAAGGTCTAAAGGGTGCTGCCAGCATTCCAATAGATGGCCTTTCTCTCTTCCCCCAAACCCCCCCCCCCCCCCCCGGCTAGGCACTGTAGAAATAAAAATCAAAAATGAGTTCCTTTAAGAGCAATGAAAACATTCATAAGAAAGAAGATTGGTCATACTACGTAGTTTCGGCTAATAAAGCCTCATCAGTGACGCTGTAATGATCCGGCAAAGAAAGCACCATTCAATGATATTTCAGACCCTTACTGCAAAAGCTGACATTTATATAGAATCGTTCTTCCCCCGAACCATTAGAGATTAATGATCCGGCAAAGAAAGCACCATTCAATGATATTTCAGACCCTTACTGCAAAAGCTGACATTTATATAGAATCGTTCTTCCCCCGAACCATTAGAGATTGGAATGCCCTTCCCTATTCGATTATTTCGACGGCCGAAGGGGATGAGGATTGTGTAACTAAGTTTACCTCTTTAGTTAGAGCTAGGGACTAACTTCCCATATCACAGGTCCTGGTGTATGAATGTCATTTGACGTGTCACCAGTAACAATTCTGATTCTGATTCTGATTCTGATTCTAAACCCCACTTTATATAGAGAAACCTGGGGTTTATGGAGGTGTAAATTATTTTATCTAGTTTTGCTCCAAGACATAGGTTGTGGGTACTCGTTAGAACCGCCTCAATGAGGCGGTTCTAACGAGCACCCACAACATATATTGGCAGTTTGAATAAGAGCAAAATATCGCGGATTTTCATCACAAAAGTAGCCATTTTGGAGATGTGAAAATGTCGCACGGGTGTGTTATCGTAATGTGACACTCGAGTCTAAGTGGCAACCGTGGAATTTCAAGTACCAGTCAACATGGATTTTCACCCATTTGAAATTGTGTTCATTGTGTCAATGGCAAGGATGAATTTAGATAATAACAAAAATAGATAAATTAATAAATAAAATAAACTAGAAATGGTGTTTGTAAAACACAATGCCCCCAACCTTTGCTTGTCCTTAGATGGCAAAATATTCAACAAATATTGTTAAAGACTCAAAAACATACAACAAGAATTCCCCCGAAGGCTATGTCGCGCCTGTGGAGGCGCAAAGTCACCAAACCATGAAATCTAGGTCAAGGTCAAACATGGATGCCTGCATAAAAATTTCACTCCTAGTTCCAAGCATGTACCAAGTATCATCAATGAAACTCTTAACGAGAATTCTATGTTTTTTAATTAAAGGGGAAATAATTCAAGAAGGGGAGATAATTTGGACAAGAAAAAAAATACGGGTCAACTATTTTTTCATGAGGAACTCATATATGAAATTTCAAAACACTAGCATACACGGTTCTGAAGATATGCTATGCACCAGAAAGCAACACAATTGAGTAGCAAAAAATTACAAAGGGCCATAACTCTAACAAAATTTTATCGAATTGGTTGAAAATTTAATCAGGTAGTCTCCTCCTTAGTCCCAATCACTATACCAAATATCAAGGCTGTAGCTCAAATACTTTTTGAGATATCTTGCTAACGAGAATTCTATGTTATTTAATTAAAGGGGAAATAATTCAAGAAGGGGAGATAATTTGGACAAGAAAAAAAATACGGGTCAACTATTTTTTCATGAGGAACCCATATATGAAATTTCAAAACACTAGCATACACGGTTCTAAAGATATGCTATGCACCAGAAAGCAACACAATTGAGTGGCAAAAAATTACAAAGGGCCATAACTCTAACAAAATTTTATAGAATTGGTTGAAAATTTAATCAGGTAATCTCCTCCTTAGTCCCAATCACTATACCAAATATCAAGGCTGTAGCTCAAATACTTTTTGAGATATCTTGCTAACGAGAATTCTATGTTATTTAATTAAAGGGGAAATAATTCAAGAAGGGGAGATAATTTGGACAAGAAAAAAAATACGGGTCAACTATTTTTTCATGAGGAACCCATATATGGAATTTCAAAACACTAGCATACACGGTTCTAAAGATATGCTATGCACAAGAAAGCGTGACGTACGAACGGACTAACGGACTAACGGACGAACGGACGAACGGACGGACAAGCCAGAAGCAATATGCCCCCCAACTTTTTTAAAGTTGGGGGCATAAAAATAAAAATATATGAAAAGATTTTGTCTTTTTAACTGATCTTTTTCCCCACGTTTTTTGGATCCGCCATCTGTCTGTCTGTTCGGCCATCTCCTCCTACACCGTTATTCGGAAGCCAACCAAATTATGGTGTGTGTGTGTGTGTGTGTGTGTGCGTGCGTGCGTGCGTGCGTGCGTGTGTGTGTGTGTTACGGATAGGTTTTTATTAAGCAGGTATTGTTAAACTTGCACTACTGAGGGAAAATTATAATTTGTATAAGCTGGGTATCCATAAGTGCCGACACTATTTGCAATAAACAAGAAGTTTATTCAAATCATATTGAAAAAATTTTAAAATACATTTTATCTTTTGGCATCCCCTTTGCATCTCTTCGCATATTTTGCCCCCTTTTCTAATATATTGCCGAAAAGAGTATCCATAAATGCCCATACCCTCACAGATGTCAAAAGTAGGGCCGAGGTGTCTGTGGGGCCGAGATGTCTAGGAGCCGAGGTGAGAGTGGGGTCGAGGTGTCTAGGGCCGAAATGTCTAGGGCCGACTTGTCTAGGACCGACCTGGTTTGGGACCGACCTGTCTAAGGGCCGAGGTGGTTGTGGGACTGAAGTGTCTGGAAATCCCAGAAAAGACCTGTCCCAATGTCAGTTCCGAACTATCTAACGCGAGGCGCTGCCACAGCCCACCCCGCGATCCCCGCAAGGGAATATGCTTAGAGAATGTATCATCACGTGAACAAGTCCGTGAAATGAACACCCCCCTAAACCCCACTTTATATAGAGAAAACTGGGGTTTACGGGGGTAAACAATATTTTTCTTATTTCTGCTCCAAGACATAGGTTGTGGGTACTCGTTAGAACCGCCTCAATGAGGCGGTTCTAACGAGTACCCGCAACCTATGTTTGCAGTATAAATAAGAAAAATATCACAGATTTTCGTCAGAAAAGTAGCCATTTTGGAGATGTAAAAATTGCACTATATCGCACGGGTGTGTTATCGTAATGTGAATATGAATCAAGGAGAGCCAAGAGAAGGCCCTCTAGAATGTCCTATTTTCAATTCCGGAACGTCCTCATGTGGAGCGCTGCTCCCGCGACCCCAGCTGTGAGAGATTTCCAGACCCCATGCTTTTCCCTTTTACATTTCTGCCTCCATATAAATTCTGAAAGAAAGCCCTGTTATTATTTACATTTCAGCCAGTTTTATTTTCAAAAGTAAGTTGAACTTCTTTTCTGCCTATAATTCGATTTGTTTTTGGAGTTCAACGGCCCAGTTAACACTATTTTAGGCCAAATCGAGCCTCCATGCTTTTCCTTTACAAGTTTATACGTAAGCGGTTAACTAGTAGAGATCCGTCAGAAACTGAAAACTGCCCTTCTTGAATCAGTGACCGTAGAACAGATTTCATGATCAGTCATCTAAAAAAATGTTGCCGACCCGGCAGGTATCAAACCCTGATCACCAGTCAGACGCACTTCCGAATGAGCGCAATCGACGCCGGCCCCTGCTTCCAGTATTTTATTTCTACAATATCAATTTGCATTTTCAGCTAAGTCTAACATACCACATGTCAATGTTCGTATTGTAAGTATTAGCTTTTCAGAAAAGCTAAGCCTTGGGGCAGCACGTCCAGCTCATCTTACTTAGGTTTTTTAAGATTAACGTGCTATTTTACACGCTTACTTATCTGAGTCAGTATCAATTGCTCCAATGATTTAATATAATAGACATTGCCAGTTGAACAACTCAAGTCCTCTCCGGGCTTTGATTTTAAATGTTTTGTGCTTATTCCATCATTAAAACACGCCTATATAATTTTGACTACCTTCAACCCACTTGTATAAAGTAAAATTGGGCTTAACAGGGGTAAACCTTATTTTTCTTATTTCTGCTCTAAAATATAAAGCTCGATGAGGCGGTCCTAACGAGTACCACAATCTATATTTTGAGCAGAAATAAGAAAAATATCACAATTTTTCATCTTAATTTTCTTATTTTTTCGGCGATAAAGGTTACAACGTATTTGTATAGGCGTGTTTTCGTAATGCAGTCTATATCAAACATAGGTCGCTGGTACTCGTTATCTGACGCGTATCAACAGTTAATGTTTTTGAGCTAAAATAAAAGAAAATAATGTTAACCCCTGTAAACCCCATTTTTTTCTTGTTAACTGTAGCTTATGCATATACTCGTATATTCATTCAAATCAAATCCATTTGTACATATCCGAAGAATCCTGGCGCCACTAGCCGCCAAATAGCGCCTAATTAGACCCCGATCAAACTGTGAGGATGCGCATGCTGATCAAAGTTCTCTCAAGGCGCATGTTTCAAGACATATTTTCGCACCCAACGCTTCGGATGGCTAACGCTTTTGCGCTTTTGCTTGACCCATTTTGATGAGTCGAAGTATTTCGTCTATCTTAATAAGGAGTCTATTTCGAAATGAAGCGGTGTGTGAAATCGAAGCTTATTTTGTTGTTGTTTGTTACTTACTGTGTGTATCACTTGTGTCTTTTTATTTTGTATGGCCATTTTGGCCATTTTGTGGGAAAGTAACTGTCCTTTTGGCCTTCCTTTGTTTAGGTTTCCATTATGGTCTAGTCGCTTCATGTTTGTGTTTCTTTTCCTTTGGTGTCTTTGATGGGTGGAGTAAGTTAATTTTATCGATTCCTGATCTTTGTTTTACTTCCTCTTTACAGGGGTTAACCTTATTATTCTTATTTCTGCTCTAAAATATAGATGAGGCGGTTCTAACGAATCCCCACAATCTATATTCTGAGCAGAATAAGAAAAATAAATTAATCACAATTTTTCATCTGAAGAAAATTTAGTTTTTTTTTATTGTTTGTTTGTTTGTTTTTTTTTTTTTTTCTCGGAGATATTGAATAGCTGTGTTCTCGTAATGAGAACGTTAAATTCCTGATTTGTTTGTTTGTTTGATTTGAGGTTTAACGTCCCCGTCAACACTGTAAAGGTCATTTTGGAGACGTTGCTTCCAATTTTGTGGGACTTTTACCCGACATTGAGATGAAATGACAACTCAAGCCCTGTCGCCCAATGAAACCAATAGGGTTTATTAGCATGGACGGTCCGCCTCGCACCGCGGTTCCTGGACAGGCTTAGATCCTCTAAGCTGTTTACCAGTACTAGTGTGCGGGCCGGATTCAGCTCTGCGTGGAAGCATCATGCAGCCCATATATTTCCTGAACTGATGTATGTGCTTTCACTGTTTGCCTGTCCAATTTTAGGTTTTCCCTTATGAAATGGATTAACCCATTCAGTACCAGATACCCCTAAAGGGGTACCTTGGAAAACAGTGCTGGCCCAGTTCAGACGTCGCAGAATGCGGCGTCTGATCAGGGCCTCCACTGTTTATTAAAAGTTCAGCCATTTTTCTAATAATTTTGAAGAAAACACAACCTGGACCCCTAAATTTGGTTTAAACAGTATTTATTGAATGACAATACCATACATTGAACAATACAAACAAGATGAGAACAGGATTTGACAGAAAGCACTTTGGCTTATGTTGGTCATCTCCTGTAAAGATAACGTGGAATATACTGCATCGTTGATGAATGGCTATACCAAAGGTAAGTAGGATATGTCAGTAACAGTTAGGCTGTGAGAAACACACAGAGAGAGAGAGAGAGAGAGAGAGAGAGAGAGAGAGAGAGAGAGAGAGAGAGAGAGAGAGAGAGAGAGAGAGAGAGAGAGAGAGAGAGACAGACAGACAGACAGAGAGACAGACAGACAGACAGACAGAGATATCAGGTTAAGATAGCAGGAGGAAAAAAGGAAAAGAAAAGAAACGGCTGTATTCCCTGGTTCCTAAGGAATAAGTCAAGAAACTTGTTAAATATGAAGCAATTATTTTGTGGTAATGGGGCATGTTATTGGCGCTGCATAAATCTGCCTGACTTAACAATAAATTCTTGCACTTGAAGGAACAATGTTTCGTTCTCGTGGTTATTTGCAGACTCTTTTCCATACAGGAGCTCCCTTACTGAGTAATGGGAAAGATTAGCTGGTAAATAAGATCTTCGTTCGGCTGCGAAACGAGGGCAAATAAAAAAGAAGTGATACGCACTTTCGAAGCCGCCACATTGACAGCATGGGCTGTCTACTATGTTTTTACGGTATAACTCCGAATTTAGAGAACTGCACTGCATTCTCAGTCGTGCATGGAGGATTTGACCTATTCGTGATCCTACGTTATAAAATTTTGGAGGTCTTCTTAAGTTTCTGTTCAGTAGATATTTAAATGATGCTACAGAAGAAGCCTGCTTTGTTGCTTCAGGTAAGTTGTTCCATGCTTGGATGACAGAGGGAAAGTAGGAAGCTCTGAAGAGGTTCGTGTTAGCCCGAAATGTCTGGAAGTGGTCAGCATTTCTAAGATTATAAGATGACGCTTCATGTACAAGTGGTGGTAAAAGATCGACAAGGTAGTCGGGGGTTAGGCCATGTAAGATTTTATAAAATATAAGGAGTTTGTGCTTGTTTCTCCTTTCCTGAAGTGACTCCCAGCCTAGTTCACAGTACAATCTGTCAATGCTGCATAATTTTGTAGCACCACTGATTATTCTTGCAGCCTCGTTGTGAATAGCGTCTAGTTGTTTTTTGTTTGCGTTCGAACAGTTGTCCCAAACGGAATCACTGTATTCTATTAAAGGTCGTATGTATGCAAAGTACATTTTCTCGAGTGATTTACGGCTTACTCGGAATTTGAGAACTCGAAGTAAGTTTAGTCTTGTCCATGCACTTTTGGAAATGTTCTCTATATGATTAGTCCATTCGCAGTTGTTTGAAAATGTAAGTCCTAGATGCTTATGCAGGTTGGTTTCTTTGAGTATTGTATTATTCATCAGAAGAGGAGGATGTATTACGGGATTTCGTTTTCTAGTTATTATAAAGGAGAATGTTTTGTTGGCGTTGAAGTTAACAAGCCATTCCTCTGCCCATTCGGATATGAACTGCAAGTCCGAATTCAAGAGTCTAGCGGCTGTATTGGGACATTCCACGATAATGTAAAGACTGGTGTCGTCTGCGAAGAGTCGTATCGAACAGCCTATTCTGGTAACAATATCATTGATGAAAATTAGGAACAACAGCGGTCCCAAAATAGATCCTTGGGGAACACCCGCAAGAACGGGGGCCCATTCTGAGGTCTGGCCATTAAGCACAACACGTTGTCTTCGGTCGGAAAGATAACTAGAAAACCACTTTAAAATAACCTCTGAGCAGCCTATGCCTGAGAGTTTGTGGAGGAGACCTTTGTGCCAGACTCTGTCGAAGGCTTTGCTGATGTCGCAAAACACAGCTCGAACTTCTTTCCCCCTATCTACAGCTTGACAGAAATGATGGTAGGTGTGTATTAGTTGGTATGTTGTAGAATCACCAGGTACAAAACCTGATTGCAGTGGAGTTAAGATTTGGTGATGAGCAATATAATTGTATAGATGCTTGTGAACACAGCGCTCCATCACTTTGCCAGAAAGGCTAAGCAGGGAAATAGGTCTATAGTTGCCAGGGTTAGTTTTGTCGTCTTTCTTGTGTATGGGTGTAAGATTAGCAGCTTTCCAAAGAGCAGGGAAGTACCCCTGTTGGAGGGAACGATTAAATACTATAGAAAATGGATTTGCAAGAATTAAGGCACCTTCTTTTAGAAGGCGGGGACTGACTAAGTCAGGACCACAGGACTTGGTGACGTCAAGTCGTTTTAGGACGTCACTGACGTCCTGTTCCGTAATGACTATAGATTCTAAGGTATGTTCGGGTGGTGGTAGGTCTGGAAGAGGTTTGTTTGTGTCGTCGATGCGCGTTTGTGATGAAAAGAAGTCGTTTAATAAGTTCGCTTTTTGTATGTCAGTATCTGCAAAATCGTTATTCAGTATTAATGTAGGTATAGTGGAAGATGGCTTTAGGTTCAACAGTTGCTTAGACGTTTTCCAGAAGATTTTGGTGTCACAGTTATCAGAAGAAAGTAATCGATCTAATTTGTCAAAGTAGTCCTTTTTCGATTTTCTAATAGTATTAATTACTGTATTACGGATTTGTTTGTACTTGTCCCAATAAAAGTTATTTGACGTTCTTTTAAATTGTCGATAAGCACGCTTTCGTTTTCTTATCAAGCGTTTGATATAACAAGTTACCCAGGGATGGTCACCAGGCTTGACAGTGACAACTTTGCTAGGAATAGAGTTTTCTGCAGCATGCAGGATTGTATCTTTTAAACATTGAACATTAGATTCAATATCAGGGTGAGTTTCAAGTTTTGTAATAAGGTCTGATTCGGAGAGTATTCTACGGAATTTGTCATAGTCAGCAAGCTTGTAGTTCCAGATTTTTCTCTTGAAACTTTTTACTACAGGACGGGTGAACTTTAGTAACGTAACAACGGGACAGTGATATCTAGTTTGGTTAGGTATAAATGGGTCGGCTCCGACACTAAAGAGAATATTATTTATGTTGCGTGCCATAACTAAATCAACTAGAAATGGTGTTTGTAAAACACAATGCCCCCAACCTTTGCTTGTCCTTAGATGGCAAAATATTCAACAAATATTGTTAAAGACTCAAAAACATACAACAAGAATTCCCCTGAAGGCTATGTCGCGCCTGTGGGGGCGCAAAGTCGTCAAACCATGAAATCTAGGTCAAGGTCAAACATGAGCGCCTGCATAAAAATTTCACTCCTAGTTGCAAGCATGTACCAAGTATCATCAATGAAACTCTTAAAAACAGACTCTTACATCAGGGTGAAAGATAGGGTTGTCACACTATTTTACAAAGTCAGTGAACCATATAATGTAGGTCAAGGTCAGAAATGGATACTTGCATTGAAGTAGATCTTGCTCAAGATATTATCATAAGCATCTTTTGTGTGAAGTTAGATTAAAATCATAAATGTAGGCGGTAGAGCAATGACAAAGTTTTTCTAAAAATAGCCATAGTGACCTTGACCTTGAGGTCATGACCTTGAAAGTCAAAGCAACTCGAGATATTACCATAAGAAACATTTGTGTGAAGTTCTATTAACATCCATCAATAAATGTAGGCACTAGAGCGATGACAAAGATTTTCAAAAAATAGCCACAGTGACCTTGACCTTGAAAGTCGAAAAAGTTTGAGATATTGTCATAAGGAACATTTGTGTGAAGTTATACTGAAATCGGTGAAGAAATGTAAGCGCTAGAGCCATGTCAAAGTTTTTCTAAAAATAGCCACAGTGACCTTGACCTTGAAAGTCAAACTCACTCGAGGTATTGTCATAAGGAACATTTGTGTGAAGTTATATTGAAATCAGTGAAGAAATGTAGTCGCTAGGGCGATGACAAAGTTTTTCTAAAAATAGCCACAGTGACCTTGACCTTGAAAGTCGAAATCGCTGGAGATATTGTCTTAAGGAACATTTGTGTGAAGTTATATTGAAATTGGTGAAGAAATGTAAGCGCTAGAGCATTGACAAAGTTTTTCTAAAAATAGCCACAGTGACCTTGACCTTGAAGGTGGAACTCGCTACAGATATTGTCATAAGGAACATTTGTGTGAATTGATTTTGAAATTGGTCAAAAAATGTAAGCGCTAGAGCAATGAAAAAGTTTTTCTAAAAATAACCACAGTGACCTTGACCTTGAAAGTCAAACTCTTTCAAGGTATTGTCATAAGGATCATTTGTGTGAAGTTATATTAAAATCGGTGAAGAAATGTAGGCGCTGGAGCGATGACAAAGTTTTTCTAAAAATAGCCATTGTGACCTTGACCTTGAAAGTTGAAATGGCTTGAGATATTGTCATAAGGAACATTTGTGTGAAGTTATATTGAAATCAATGAAAAAATGTAAGCGCTAGAGCATTGACAAAGTTTTTCTAAAAATAGCCACAGTGACCTTGACCTTGAAAGTGGAACTTGCTAGAGATATTGTCATAAGGAACATTTGTGTGAAGTTATATTGAAATCGGTGAAGAAATGTAGGCGCTAGAGCGATGACAAAATTTTTCTAAAAATAGCTACAGTGACCTTGACCTTGAGGTCATGACCCTGAAAGTCGAACACACTCGAGATATTGTCATAAGGAACATTTGTGTGAAGTTATATTGAAATCAGTGAAGAAATGTAGGCGCTAGAGCAATGACAAAGTTTTTCTAAAAATAGCCACAGTGACCTTGACCTTGATGTCATGACCTTGAAAGTCGACCTCGCTCAAGAGTCAAGATATAGTCATAAGGCACATTTGTGTGAAGTTATATTGAAATCAGTGAAGAAATGTAGGCGCTAGAGTGATGACAAAGTTTTTCTTAAAATAGCCACAGTGACCTTGACCTTGAGGTCATGACCTTGAAAGTCGAACTCGCTGAGATATTATCATAAGAAATATTTATGTGAAGTTATATTGAAATTGGTGAAGAAATGTAGGCGCTAGACCGATGACAAAGTTTTTCTAAAAATAGCCACAGTGACCTTGACCTTGAGGTCATGACCTTGAAGTCGAACTCGCTCGAGATTTTTTTATAAGGAACATTTGTGTGAAGTTATATTGAAATTAGTGAAGAAATGTAGGCGCTAGAGCGATGACAAAGTTTTTCTAAAAATAGCCACAGTGACCTTGACCTTGAGGTCATGACCTTGAAAGTCGAACTCCCTTGAGATTTTTTTATAAGGAACATTTGTATGAAGTTATATTGAAATTGGTGAAGAAATGTAGGCGCTAGAACGATGACAATGTTTTTCACAAATTATCAAAATGACAAAGGGACATAAATCACAAAGTATTTTTCGGAATTTTGTCATAAGTTAATCAGTTCATCTACTCATCACCACCAATATACTCAACAACTTTCAAGGCTCTAGCTCCAATAATTTTTTAGATATCTTGCTGACAAGATTTTATTAAAAAAATTTCAAAGGGCAATAACTCTTAAAAGGGGCATAATCCGGACGAGAAAAAAAATACGCGTCAGCTAATTTTCCATGAGAAATCCATATATGAAATTTCAAAACCCTAGCATACACGGTTCTAAAGATATGCTATGCATCACTTTAAGCATACATTACAATGGGCACAAATTACCAAAATGACAAAGGGCCATAACTCACAAAGTATTTTTCGGAATTTTGTCAAAAGTTAATCAGTTCATCTACTCATCACCACCAATATATTCACCAACTTTCAAGGCTCTAGCTCCAATATTTTTTGAGATATCTTGCTGACAAAATTTTATTAAACAAATTTCAAAGGGCAATAACTCTTAAAAGGGGCATAATCCGGACAAGAAAAAAAATATGCGTCAACTAATTTTCCATGAGGAATCCATATATGAAATTTCAAAACCCTAGCATACACGGTTCTAAAGATATGCTATGCATCACTTTTAGCATACATTACAATGGGCACAAATTACCAAAATGACAAAGGGCCATAACTCACAAAGTATTTTTCGGAATTTTGTCAAAAGTTAATCAGTTCATCTACTCATCACCACCAATATATTCAACAACTTTCAAGGCTCTAGCTCCAATAGTTTTTGAGATATCTTGCTGACAAAATATTATTAAAAAAATTTCAAAGGGCAATAACTCTTAAAAGGGGCATAATCCGGACAAGAAAAAAAATACGCGTCAGCTAATTTTCCATGAGGAATCCATATATGAAATTTCAAAACCCTAGAATACACGGTTCTAAAGTTGTGCTATGCATCACTTTTAGCATACATTACAATGGGCACAAATTACCAAAATGACGAAGGGCCATAACTCACAAAGTATTTTTCGGAATTTTGTCAAAAGTTAATCAGTTCATCTACTCATCACCACCAATATAATCACCAACTTTCAAGGCCTTAGCTCCAATAGTTTTTGAGATATCTTGCTGACAAGATTTTATTAAAAAAATTTCAAAGGGCAATAACTCTTGAAGGGGGCATAATCCGGACGAGAAAAAAAATACGCGTCAGCTAATTTTCCATGAGGAATCCATATATGAAATTTCAAAACCCTAGCATACACGGTTCTTTAGTTATGCTATGCATCAAAAGCGTAACGGACGGACGGACGAACGGACGAACGGACGAACGGACGAACGAACCAGAAGCAATATGCCCCTCCAACTTTTTCAAAGTTGGGGGCATAATAAGTGTTGAAGAGTGTTCAGTAATATGTGTTGGAGCTGTGATTAACTGGTGTAAATTGTATTCGAGAATCATTTCTTTTAATTTGTTATCGTCATGTGATAGCATGTTGTAGTTGAAATCGCCTGTGATAATAATGTCGACAATATTTGTGTTAACTGCCCGGTCAACGCTTTCTTTTAATAGATTCATGTAATCGAGGTTGCTGTTTGGAGGTCGATAGAAACCTCCGATAAGCAATCGTTTTGATTTGATTTTCAGTTCAAGCCAAACTCCTTCGAGTCCTCTTACTTCTATGTCTGACCGGCGCTTACAAGGAATTGAATCACGGACGTATGCGACGACCCCTCCACCTACACGATCGAGTCTGTCTGTCCTGAAACGGTCAGAAAAATTAGCGATGGTAATATTGTCGTCCGAAATGTTCGGTTTGAGCCAACTTTCAGAGAATATAAGCACATCATATGCACTTGATTCCGCCCTAAAAAGATCCATTTTAGGTAGAATACTCTGAATGTTCAAATGAAAGATATTCAGGTGGGAAGAGAGTGGGTCGATAGAAGCTGTTGAGCACGTGTCGCTTGTATCAGTGCCGCCGTCGACAGAGTCTGGGCCTGGGTTGGTCTCCACGTCTCCAGATAAAAGAAGTAGACAGGATACCCATAGAATAAGGGTAGATGTGAGAATGTAAGCTAATATAGCATGAAGACATATATTATTTTTTCTGAAAGTGCGTTTATGGAAAGTTTTAAGATGGATATTTTTGTATAATTCATTACTACTCTGGAGGGCTAGGGTAATACTGACTGACAAGACCATGCTTGGTTGAGGTCTAAAAACGCATAGAAGTAAAATCGTACATAATAGGTAGGGAAACTTATTGTATGTAATTCGTTTCTTTGCCCCTAAACCTATCGAGTTTACTACACCAGTAAAGCCACCGAGACCATCTGATTTAAATGAGATTCTCATTATATACTACACAATATGAGTTGTAGGAAAATCAAGATTTGTCTCGATGACAAGTTCGGCAAGCTACATGTACTGCTGACTATGTAAAAGGCTGAGTAAGCTTCAACATGTTCTATCAAGAAGGTTCCCGGGAAAACAGCCAAGTCACAGAAAAGAGAGGAAGAGTAAAGATAATGACAGATAAATAACATGAAAACACACATAAAGAAAATGAGAGAGATTACAGAAAGTAAACAATACGGATGAGATGTAGAAGGTGAGAGTCATTTTAATAGAACAAAGGGGGGGAAATGCTATGCATCACGAAAACACGCCTATTCAAATATGTTGGTAAAATTTTACCACCGAAAAAGAAAATTAAAATCCTGATATTTTCCCTCCCGCCAAAAATACAGACTGCTGATACCCGCTAGAACCGCCTCGGCGAGGCGGCTCAAACGAGTACCCACACTCCACACTCTTGAACAGAAGTAGAAAGAAATAACGTATACCCATGTAGACACCAGTTTTACTATACAAAAGTGGCATTCAAGTGGGTCAAATTTATATAAGCGTGTTTGCCTGATGGTTAAGCATTTACAATTACATGTACGTGTATATACAGTCTTGACGGAACAGAAGTGGCTTTTATCAATGTATGAGCTGCGTTAAAATTTCATGACACAGAGAAGTATGGTTTAAGGTCACATTTATAATCCGCAGCATAGACAAACTCCACTCCTGCCATATATAAGATGGAAGATTCCATTTGGCACAAAAAAGGGTTAATAGATAAAGTTACCCACAGCCAAATGAAGCATTTATGTTCTGCTATTGAAGTTTATGTAACAGCTGGTTAAAATAAAGGCGTAATATCTGTATGATCAATTACATGTAATTGTCTTGACAGTTCTGATTCAGCTGTTTCTAATGCATGAAATGTCGAAAGATAAAACTTGATGGAGGGTCGTTGCAAATACAATGACACGTGGCAATCGTGTGTGTGTGGGTGCGTGCGTGTGTGCGTGCATGTGTGTGTGTTTTACGGCCCAGTCAACCGCTAAGGTCATTTCGGGACGGTCACTGATCTTTACCGTTGTTGGCCAGGAGTAAACCATCAAAACGGTTGACAAGTTCTTAGTGATAATGTCCTCCGACAGTGAATGACAAAAAAACGTTTGGTCAACATCTATCGTGCTCTTTGCATCAGATTGTCCAAGGACATTTTTTGACATTTCGTCAACACTAATGCCTTGTTTGTTTGTTTTGTTTGATTTGAGGTTAAACGTCCCTGTCAACACTGTAAAGGTCATTTTAGAGACGTTGCTTCCAGTTTTGTGGGACTTTTACCCGACATTGAGATGAAATTACATCTCAAGCCCTGTCGCCCAATGAAACAAATAGGGTTAATAAGCATGGACGGTCTGACACTCACAACGCTTTGCCTGGGCAGGCTTAGTTCCTCCAAGCGGTTTACCAGTACTCGTGTGATGGTCGGATTCAGCTCTGTGTGGACGCATCATGCAGCCCATATATTTCTTCAAGCCCCGATGGGCGGGGGCCGACACTGATGCATTGAATGCCAAACAAATGCCAAAATAAACATTGTGTGTGTGTGTGTGTCTGTGTGTGTGTGTGTGTGTGTGTGTGTGTGTGTGTGTGTGTGTGTGTGTGTGTGTGTGTGTGTGTGTGTGTGTGTTTTCAGTTTTGGTTTTACGGTTTTACGGCCCTTTCAAGATAATTTCACTCACATCAAGCCGATCGTTATTCGGAGGTTGGCGAAAACCTGAGCACCCGGAGATTAAGCACCTGACCTTCCGTTGCAGAACTTGGCATCCCACATGTGACCCGAGACAGGCTCGAACCACAGTGGTGAGAGACCTACTGATTAACCCTTATATTGCTGTTCACGACAACCCCTATCTTTGCAAACAGTGTAGATCCAGATCAGATGGCTTCTGCATCTGCTCAGGATCTATACTGTTTGGCATTCAGTTTATGAATTTGTAACAATAAATTAAATCAAGTAATTTGATTGGTTCATATACAGAAATGGGTGTGGTTTAAATGAACATTCAGCAAGATAAGGGTTAAGAGTCAGCGCTTTTATCCGCTAGGCTACGGAGGCCCGTTAACCTATATATGCCCAGCGGCATAATACAGAGCATGGACGAAATATGATACAAGCATGAGAAACCCTGCTTTTGTAGTTTGTGATAAACAAGAGGGCCATGATGGCCCTGGATCGCTCACCTGATCCATACTGTACAAATGAAATTGTATGTAATATATGGTGGAGTCGAGGTTTCAGCAATTTTGGTTGACCCCAGGAGGTGTTTTATAATTTTAGCTCTGGTGGCCATCTTGCCCATCCAAGTACAATGGTTTGATCAATTTTGGAAGAGGGTCACCCAAGGTACATTCCTGTGAAATTAATTCGAAATCCATCTACTGGTTAAGCTGGAGAACTTATTTAAAAAAATGTCTATTATAAGCTCTGGCGGCCACCTTTTTTATTCCAGCAGACTTGTTTGAATAATTTTAATAGAGGGTCACCCAAGGAACATTCCTGTGAAATTATTTTGAAATCCATCCACTGCTTAAGGAGAAGAAGTCGTTTAAGGGTTTTTTCTATTTTAAGCGCTGGAGGCCATCTAGGTAATCCGAGCAGAACCCTTTGAGCATTTATGGTATGCGGTCACCTTAGAGACATTCCTGTGAAATTATTTCAAAATCCATCCACTGGTTAAGGAGCAGATGTCATTATAAGGTTTTTGAATTTTTAATTCTGGTGGTCATCTTGTTCATCAGAGCGGAGTGGTTTGAGCAATTTTGGTGGAAGGTCATCCAAGGAACATTCCTGTGCAATTATTTCGAAAATCTTCCACATATTGAAGACGAGAAGTATTTTAAAGTTTTTTTTTTCTATTTTTAGCTCTGGTGGCCATCTTGTTCATCCAAACGAACGGTTTCAGCAATTTTGGTAGAGGGTCACTCAAAGAACATTCGTGTGGAACTATATGGAAATCCAGCCACTGGTTAAGGAGCCGAAGTCGTTTAAAGTTTATAATTATTATTTTTAGCCCTGTTGGCCATCTTGTTTATCCGAGCGGAGCAGTTTGAGCAATTTTGGTAGAGGGTCTTCAGCTTAAGCTTCAGCTGTCAAAATAGATTAACTATCCGGTAGGAGAAATGTTTGGTGCGTACCTTTGGGAACATACACCAAACCAACTTTAATTGCCTTCCTTGGAACAATCAGTTGGTAATCATTGTACCTGAAAGTTTGTTTCAGTACTACTGGATTTGATTATGGTTTCTTGCCATCATGTAAGTCAAACAGAATAGTAGGCTTTTTAATACACCAAGATTGAACAGCGGCGGTATCAAGTTTTTTAATATTTTTAAGGTCGATACCTGAATTTTCTAGCAGTGGTTATATATGTAATCCAAACGATGTAATGCAACAGAAGTAATGACAAGGATTGCGGCCGCGTAACATCTGTTTAAGCCCTCAGTGAAATTCTTTACACTAACCGTTCCAAGGCGGTTCTTCTGTCCCGGTTTAGTTTCGGTTATTGTTTTTCTTTGAGAGTGTGTATCGCTTATACCCTTGTGTTTTTGGATAGCCATTTTCTGGGGAATTTAACTGTCCTTTTTGTTTTCCGCTATTGATGTTGCCATTATTTGGTTTTGGTTTGTATTGGAGTTTAACGGCCCAATCAACAATATTTAGGTCATTTTTGAGCCGGTCAACTAACCTATCCATATTTTTCCTGGGCAGACTTATACACAAGCGGTTAACCAGTACAGTGCACATTCTTTCGCCAGAAACTGACAACTGCCGTTCTTGAATCAGCGGAAAGAAGAGAATGACGGTAGAAAAGATTTCATGATCAGACTCTACGAAAAAAAAAGGTTGCCGACCCGGTATATATCGAACCCGCATCCTCCTGATTACAGTCAGACGCGCATCATACAGAGCTACCGAGGCTGGTAGGGTTCAGTTATTCAGTATTTGTGTTTCTTTCCCTTTGTTGTCTCTGATGGGCGGTGTTGGTTAATTGTATCGATTCCTGATCATTGCCTTCACTTCTATTTTGATTACTGTGGGTTTAAGGGGAATGGGAACACCATCGGAGGAGGCAGCTCCTGCAAAAGTATTTTTGCCTCTCATGTCAATAGGGGTCAACTCTTAAAGGAAATATTTTGCTCCTTTAAGAGTAGATCCCTTTTTCAGTGGGACAGGTCTTATATAAAAGCGTACAGGAAGTCCCGAAAGTTATCCCCCTTTGAAAAATAGCTGAAAAATCAGCCATATGTTCCCATTCCCCTTAATGTCATACTTATCTACAATTTCAAGTGGTAGTGTAATTTTGAAAGCCGGGCTGGATGGATTAGCAGCAAGTCTGATCTACATTAAGGCTTAGTACGGAAAAAGTACGAAAGGCTCCCAAAGCCAGATGCAGTCCTTGATGATGAATACTATCCTAAGATTTTAAATAGGACTCTCTGACAGAACCATAAACAACAGACCCATAATCTAATTTAGATCTTATTAAAGACCGGTAAAGATGTAATTACGTATACTGATCTGCTGCCCAACTTGTATGAACCAATTCCTTCAAAAGATTACAAGATTGTAAGCATATAGCTTTAGGATATTTAAAATGAGGAATTAAAGATAAATTTTGATCAAATGTGACCAACAACAGGACTTTTTTGTGATACATACAAATAAATGGAAGGATGTTCATGTTTCTTCCGTAGCTTACAGAAATGAATACACTGTCTTTTCGACTTGGAGAACTTGAAACCATTTTCATTTGCCCAGCCTTCAATTCTGTTTAAATTTTGTTATAACTTTCGTTCAATTATTTTCATACTGTTGGAACGATAACATTTTCCATAACGCTATGTGGTATTATATGCTTTATCCAAGTCGACAAAGATACCCACTACGTATTCTTTATCGAATAAAAGTTTCTAGCCTTATTAAATTGTCGTTTGTACTTCGTTCTAAAGAAAGCATGACTGAAATTCTGATATGAGATTGTGGACTCTTGAGAACCAAACTAAACTCTGGTTTATCATTTTCTCAATTGTTTTACACAAACAACTTGTCACAGCTATCAGTCGATAATTTGTAGGTTCTGCATGATCTGTCCCTGATTTTGGGATTGAAACAAGTGTCGCTAAGCGCCAGCCCTCATGACAGTCACCAGTTTCCCAAATACTATTTATAAAATAGTATTGAAAGAGAAATTGTGACAGATGTTTAAGCTGAATTTTATCAGGGTCGGTTGCGGTATCGTGTGATTTCTCAATGGCTTCAACTATTTCGGATAAATGGTTTATTGTATTCTTCATGTATGTGGGAGTAAATTTTGTTTCATTTTCTCTTGGTTCTTTTTGAAATCTCTAAAAGTTTTAAAATAATTTCGCGATGATGAATTTCTCAGAAACGTAATACTTCCAAGATTATATGAAATGTCTTTCTTAGTTGAAGCTTTTGTATCAAAACTAGTATTTTAATGTGTGTTATTCTGGGACTGTTTTTTCTGATAGTTTCCGTGCCATACCCTAAACTTTATTAATGGGTGTTTTATAGCTCAATTTTGATACGAATTCCCTCCAACATTTTCGTTGTGATGCTCGGATTGTTCGCCAAGCTTTAGGTCTAAAAACTTTGCGTCGTTTAGTCTTTCTGTACTTGGAGTTTTGCTGAACTTATTTAAAGTCTGTTTGCGATTTATGATAGCATTTTTACAGTCCTTATTGAACCACTGCTTGCTTTTGTTAGGATTTGTGGAAGTCTTTGGAATGATATGTTCTGATATTTTAATAAGCGAAACTGTGAAATCGGAAACAATGTCAGATGATTCATTAAAGTGACCAATTGATAACTATTCTTCATATAAATTATAGAATAATACGGCTTTATTCATTTTTCATCTGTGGTTAAAATCTGCATCGTGTGCTTTTACACTCCGAATTACAACAGGGAAGTGATCACTTCAGCACTGATCATCACAGACCAGTCATAGTCTAAGAAGAGAGGTGGATGACACTAAGAGAGATCTGAAGATGACAAATGATCGGTTGCAGGATGAAAGTAAGTTTAAGATTTGTCATTCATCAGACAAAACTCGTTCTCTGCAATAAAATCCTCAATAAGTGCTTCTTTTACAACCCCATGGAATGATGTGACCATTAAAGTCACCATTTAAAAGATTTGGTGAAGGGAGTTGACTCAGCAACGATTTGAGATGTTAAGAATTTATAGAAAATAAAGGGGGTATATATACCGAACAACTTGTTTCTTTTCGAAAGTAACGTACACTGCCACAGCTTATAACTGTTTTTTTAGTTTGACCTACCTTTTGGTGAACATGATTTTACAAAAAATTGAACTGCCACCAGATGACCTTCAGTGCTCTATGACCTTCAGAATAGGTGAAATTATACGTAGTTAAATCTCTGAAATCTATGCTGTCATCTGGTTTTAAAAATGTATCTTGTAAACAAAAAAACGAAGGGTTAAGTAAGGATAGTGGTGATAAGAGTTCATTATAGTTTGATTAAAGACCCCGACAATTCCACTGTATTATATTGTGTTACGGACCCATTTTATGGAGAGATAATTACATGGCTAGAAAAAAAACTAACACCTCATTATCGACAAAATTATTTACTTTGAAGTAGACATTCTTGTAACTTAGGAACCCTGCGAGGACAGGTTGGAACATCCTGAACATCCATTAATTCTTTCTCTTCCTCGTCAAGAGGACCGAACGTGTTATGTGATCTGAACGGATCTTCCGATCCCTTTTTGTTCGCCCTCAGTCGGATTTGTCTTTCATATGCATCGTCGGCTTGGGTTCGGTCACTGTTGACGCATCCGAAGCAACCTGGATTGCGCCATTTGACAAATTTCTTGAACTTGATGGTGCTGAAGTAGAATTACTACATGCACCAGATTTGTCCAGTTAGGCAATGGATGGGTGCGCATGCGCACGAATTGTGCGCTTCGATATTCACAAGAACAAATTTTGGATTAGTTTGGATCCATTAGGAGGGACCTTGATGATTTTTTTGCTTTTTAATTTCACTGAACTTATTTATTAAACCCCTTCTTCTCTTTCAGTGTTTTCCTTTATTTTGATAGTTTTGTAATTTGTGTATCGCGATTAAATTTTTCTTTGGCATTTTTCCACCTATGCACTAATATTCAGTTCCGGTCTCTGCGGATTGGGCCATTCAGTGTAAACAAATAACTAAGACAAAATATGTAATACAAAGTGATTCATTTTGATATTGCCCATCAGAGGAGACTTTTCTAGACACTAAACAATTATATATGCCCTTCTAGTCCAAGTAAATCACCAATCAATCATGAGGAGTCATTTTGCATTTGACGTCCTGTTTGGGGTATGTTACTTGCTGTTTGTGTAACCGGGAAGGTTTCTAAAGGGTTCGATAGAGCCAACGCACCAGTGACAGCTTCATCAACTTTAATGTTAGCAACGATGATTCATGAGTCTATAAAGATATATGAAAATACATCTTTAGAACATCAAAATCACAAATGATATGTAAAGTGAATATCTTTACAATTCAAGGAAAACGGCGAAAGTGCAATGAAATCGACGATCTGACATTTACAAATAGTACACAAATATACTACACTCATTCATACAGCACACTGTTACATACCAATGATACACAAATGAATAATGGATCAATGACATCTTCAAAAACTAAAAGATATACAAATTCCAGCCTTGTAAAAATACTGAAATCTATGTCATTGAGAAATACACTAATTGAACAATAAATTGCAGTGACTCACCTATAAAGATATATGAAAATACATCTTTAGAACACCAAAATCACAAATGATATGTAAAGTGAATATCTTTACAATTCAAGGAAAATGGCGAAAGTGCAATGAAGCGGTACATTGCTTTATGGACAATGAATTTGAACGAGGGTTGATCAATAATTTCTGCTACAACAACTGGCAGAAATCATTGGACATTATCAAGGATATAATTCGCCAAGTTTCAGTGATTCTGATAAGCGTCAGACTGCCAAAGCATAGTTTCGACTCTGTTACACACTTCCCCTCTCCGCGAAATGGCGTCCTCGACATTAGTAAATGTAAAAGTGTTGTTAGGCGGGCCTCCCTCGGGATGGGAAAACGTGAAAACCAGAAGCAAAAAAAAAAAAAAAGAAAAAAAAAAAGAATAAAATCATAGAAAAGTATTCCGCTCCTATTTCTCAAACACACACACATACACACAAAGGTTGATGAAATGAAATGATAATGATGCAATGATTTAAGATATTGGAGGTTTGGACTGATCCGAAGCAGGACGTGGGAGAAAATAAACATTTAGACCACAATATCGATCGTCACATTCATTATTAAACAGTTCAAAAGGTTCAATACGCACCTGTTTCAGCTACTTCATGCAACTCTTCAAGCTCTGGACACTTTCTCCTTTCACTTGAATGTGCTTTCTTATTATTCTGGTCCCTGCAACCTAACAGAGAAAACATACATTTAATCCAGTACTGCATACTATTAGGTTCTGTGGTGTATTCTTTGCTTCCAAAGGATAACTCTTTTATAGAACATATTTGAACTGTATCTACTTAAATTCTCCCTTTAAATGTGGTCTGACTGTCAGTCCAACTATTTATGAACTATTTACATTGAATAGATGAATAATGAAGGTGTCCACTGTTCGCTTCTATTTGTCAATTTGGATGAACATATCATTAAACGCATTTCTTTTGACCAGCAGGCACAGTAAATGCATTCTGCTGCATAATCCACTGGTCACTTTTCATCCAATCAGGAGGTCTTCTGTGCCTCTGTTGTCTTCTTGGTACTTCTCGGGGTAAAGTGCTTTGTTCTCTCTGTTCTCTCTGACCTCTGCTTTCCCTTGACCTGATTTCTCCAGGAGCACGCCGCGCTGGTATAATGTATCGCTCAAAAATATTATTGACTTCTTCTTTCTCTTCTTCTTCAGCTGAAGACTGACTACTATTGTCATATTCTGGTTCTTCTGCATCTTGTACGTCAAATCTTAAGTTTTATTCCTGGTCTTGTCGCTTCTGTTCTTTTTCTCTTTCTCTGGTGTGTGTGTCCGCGGGCAAGGTAGTCCCGAGAAGGGGAGCAGCATATTACGGTGGAGTACTCTTGGCTTAGATCCTGGAGAATTCTCTTTCAACACCTCGTACACTGGGATATCTGGGACTGGCTGTTTATTTATCATATACGGACAGTGTTCCCATAAATCCGCCAGTTTCTGTTTCCCTCTTATTCCGACATTTTTCACGAGCACACGATCACCTACTTCCAGTTTCATATATTTCACTTTGTGATCATAGTAGCCTTTCTGCCTTTCAGCACTCTTTCTAGGTTCCGATGAGGCAATGTCGTAAGCATTTGCCATACGTTGCCTCAACTTGTCAACATAACTCTGATGGCTAACAACCTGGTCTTCGTTCTGTGGACTTCCAAGGAAGGCATCAACGGCCAAGCGTGGGTGTCGCCCGAACATAAGATAAAATGGAGAAAACCCCGTGCTGTCATGAGTCGCCGCATTGTAGGCATGGGTGAGGGTGGAAACGTGCAATTTCCAGTCTGCTTTCTGGTAATCCTGGAGTGTTCCCAACATGTTCAGCAAAGTCTTGTTGAACCTCTCAACCATGTCATTGCCCATTGGATGGTACGGTGTAGTGCGGGTTTTCTTCATTACTGTAAGGTCACAGAGGCTCTTGATCAACTTCGATTCAAAGTTAGCTCCCTGATCACTATGGATCCTGGCCGGGAACCCATAGTGTACGAAGAATTTATCATAGAGAAGTCGAGCTATGGTATGTGCCGTCTGATTCCTAGTGGGTATTGCTTGGGCGTACCGCGTAAAATGATCCGTTATTACAAGGACGTTTTCAAAGCCTCCTTTGGAACGTTCAAGACTCAGATAGTCCACACAAACTACTTCCATGGGAGCGGTAGAGGTGATATTGACAAGATCGGCCGCCCTGCTTGGCTGTACTTTCCGGCGTATACATCGTCCGCACTGTGCGATCTTCCTTTCAACATAGCTGTCCATGCCAGGCCAATAAACACGTCTCTTTATCAGACTAAGAGTTTGATCTCGACCCTGGTGTCCAAGATCTTCGTGGTACGCTTTGAAAAAGGTCCTCACGAAATTTCTCTGGCAAAACCAATTGCTGAATTTACTGTCCTTGCTGTGAAGAAGTTCTCAAGAGAACTCCTTGCCTTATAGTCAGATTGCTTCATTCCTTCATGTATCGCCTGTCTAACCCTAGAGCCTCAACCTGCATAGCATCCGGTCGCTGGCCACAGGCGATAAAATCAAGCAATAGAGAAATCTTTCTGTCTTCTCTCTGAGCTTTAATCCAATCCTGTTTGGTAAGAGCTGTTGTTGAAAGGATCTCTTGAGGAACCTCCTCATCAGAAGGGGTAATGTCAGAGGGGGACATAGCGATGTTTTCCACTAATGGATGCTCACCAATAGAGACGGTTACTGACTGACAAATAGCCTTCATAATCTCTGGAAACCGGATGTTTTCTTTTGATTCAGAGGACTCCTTCCTTCTTGACAATCCATCAGCATCATTGTTGTTTATCCCATTTCTGTATGTCAAGCTGAAGTTATACGATGACAGAGCTGCGACCCATCTTTGTCCAGTAGCATCCAGTTTGACTGTTGTCAGGATGTATGTTAGCGGATTGTTGTCAGTCACTGCTTCAAACTTAGACCCATAAAGATAGTCATTAAATTTTTCTGCCACTGCCCACTTGAGTGCTAAAAACTCCAACTTATGCGCCGGATAGTTTTTCTCGGCAGGCTTTAGACTTCTACTTGCATAAGCTACCACACGATCTATCCCATTCTGAATCTGGTACAAAACTGCGCCCAGGCCTGTTGTAGACGCATCTGTGTGTAGCTTGAATGGAAGTCTGTAGTCAGCGTAAGCCAAAACTGGTGGGTGTGTCAGACAATCAATGATGCTGTCAATGCCACTTGCTGCGCTTCTCCCCAGTTAAACGGTGTTGGTTTCTTGCTTGGTTTCCGACCTTTTGTGGCTTTCTTGTTAGTGGGATGTCCGACTAGCAGATCGTTTAGTGGTCGAACAAGAGATGCGTAGCCTTTAACAAAACGGCTGTAGTAACCAGTGAACCCCAAGAACATGCGGACTTCTTTATCTGTCTTGGGTACTGGCCAAGTTTTGACGGCTTCTGTCTTACTGGGATCAGTCTTGAATCCTTCAGCAGACACGACATGTCCTAAATAGGTGACCTCTCCTTTGAAAAACTCGCTTTCCAATGCCTTCCACTTGAGGTTGTTGACCGTCAGACGCTTGAACACCGCCTCTAGTCTCTGGACGTGTTCTTCAAAGGTTGACGAGAAAACCACTATATCATCCAGATATATTAAACAATCTCGAAGATTCATGTTTCCGGTGCTTCTTACACAGACCGAAAGGCATCCGATTAAATTCAAAGAAGCCAAGCGTCCCTGCTTTGAAAGCCGTCTTGTGTTTGTCTTCTTCACTGACCTCAACTTGCCAGTACCCACTCCGAAGATCCAATTTCGAGAAGTATTTCGATCCCGCTAATAAATGCAATGAATCCTCTATACGTGGAATGGCATAAGTGTCCTTGATAGTGTTGTTCAGTCAACACATAATCTGATGGTACCATCTTTCTTGCGCACTACCACCATATTAGAAGAGAACGGGCTTTCACAATTTCTGATCACGCCTGCGTCTAACATTTCTTGATGATGTTCTCTAACTTCTGTAATCAATCCTGGTGGAATTATTCTATGTGGTTCTTTGAATGGCTCCTCTTTACTCAACTTTACATGATGCTCCACTAACTTTGTGTGTCCGATATCCATGTCTCCTTTTGAAAACACACTGTTCCATTTTCTGAACATCGTATATGAGTTTTCCTTCTGTTCAGTGCTGAGATCTGTATCACCCAGGTCTATTCCTACTGGTGTGGTCTGCTCACTTTCTGCAGCTCTACATGAAGCTATCGTAGCGGCATTTCCACTGTCTTTTTCAAAATCAAAATCCGCTTGTCTGAGCACTTTCACTTCCTATAATTCACACAAAATTGTTTGTGGTGATATCGTGATTGTCCTAGCTGAAATGTTGAAGACACGAACAGGAACTCGCTGATATGATCCAACTTTGTTTAATGCTACTACCCGCGGACACACACCCAACCTGCTTGACGCTGCTTCCGTGTTCTCCGTTATTGCTGTCTCCACATCTTTTGTCTTTCGCACTAATCCAGAAAAAGTCACCGTTTTCATAGGTTCAATTTCCACATTGTACTTATTCGTAGATTTAACGACTCCAACAGGGCCGTAGTGCAAAGAAATGAAAGCGTTTTGCCATGCTACAGGAACATCTGCTACAGTATTCTGTGCCAGCTTTGCTTTTCTAATCACGTTTGTTCCTTTAATAAGCGGGACTTCAGAATTATAGCTGGTTGTTGGTACCACAAGTGCTAGAGTGTCAATGACTTCGTCTTGAAATGATACTCTTATTTGCATCCGTATGCAACATATGTACCGAAGATCTCTTCCATCAGGTCCTTGAAGTTTGAGGTTAAAAGTAGAAGTAAAACAAAGATCAGGAATCGATACAATTAACTTATTCCACCCATCAAAGACACCAAAGGGAAAGAAACACAAACATTAAGCGACCAGACCATAATGGAAACCTAAACAAAGGAAGGCCATAAGGACGGTTACTTTCCCACAAAATGGCCATATGGCCATCCAAAATAAACAGACACAAGTGATACACACAGTAAGTAACAAATAACAACATAAATAAACCGCCACAGAAGAACCGCCTTGGAACGGTCAGTGGAAAGATTTCCACTGGGGGGCTTAAATCGATTTTACGTGGCCACAATCCTCGCCCTTACTTCCGTCGCGATTGAGACAAATAATTTGTTCAGTCCACATGAAGGCCTCCTAACTCATCAGTGCAACATCTCCGTGAACACAAAAAATCAAAGAACCGCAGAGGTGAGACAACGGTGAGGACTCGACAGCAAGAAACCACTGAAATGCTGGAGCAAAAGAAAACCAACAGTTAGACTCCGATGGGCCCGACCAGAGACAGAGCATCTGTCTCAATAGGAACAACGGGTGGTGTAGGGTCCAGTGTTCTATAGAATTCTTCACACACTGTCGTGACTTGGGATCCACTGTCTATTATTCCCATTGCTTCTTTGCCACTGAATGTTACAACAGTCTCGTTAGAATCGCCCACTAATTCCGTGATTGGGTAACCTTCTACTGGATTAGGGTCTTCCATAATACAGTCTTCAGCTGACCCCGCGTTGAAGACTTCTAATGGTTTAACTGTTTGTATTCTGTTTGACCTTCCTGTTGACTATGTCCATCTTGGCGTGTGTTTTGTCCTCCATCTGTATCTTGTCTTGCATATCCTCTTGGCTTGTTTCTACCACCTCTCCAGGGCCTACCCCATCTACGTCTATTTCCAGCTTGAACATCTTTTCGAAGGCATTGTATTCCTTCTATCAACTGATCTAACTTAGAGCTTTGAATCTTTGCTTCTTGTTCTGTCTTTCTCTGTGACTTAGGTACTCCCGTGTGCTGTTGAGAAAGTCCGGAAACCCGTTTCATGTCGTATTCTTCTGCTCTTACAGCTCTTCTTAACAGATCAAAGCTTTCTGTAAATTCATACTTCACACGGGTCGCGTTCTTCAGACGCTCATTTCTTAATCCGGTCCAGAACTGTTCTTTCAACATATTATTTCTGTCTTCGGCTTTAGCATAACCCTTTTCTGTTGCTTTCTGTAATATCTCTTCAAGACGAAGACCCCATGCTGTTACAGTTTCATTGTCATTCTGCAAAGCTGTATAGAATTCTTTCAATTCACTTTGTCCTTTTGCAACATTTCCATAAACCCCTTCTAGTTTATCCATCATGGCATCTACACTTGCTGTAAGATCCATTGAAAATAAAGCTTTCTTTGCAGGATTGCGTAATGATTTACGGATTGCCTGTGCTATCATTGACTCTGAGTAATTCCCGGCCTTTCGTGTACAATTAACTTCGTATGTCCATTCTTCAAACGTTGCTTCTATTTTAGGTTTCGGTTCTTCTCCCGAAAATATTGTAAACTTGGGAAATAAATACTGTTTATCAAGAACAAACTGTTTATGAACCATCTCATCTGTACTGTCGCCATCGTTTCTTGATGAAATACTTGGTACACTTTCCGGAACTTTTGAGTCAGCTTTATATTTCGTATTTATTTGTTGTTGGGTATCAATAATAATTTCTCTTTCTTGCAACCTGTTTTTGGATACCTTCCCTGAAAATTCTTTATGTCTGTGTATTTCATTCGCTTCGTTTCTACGTCTTCCAAGCATTGTCTCCCTCTGCATTAATTCTTCATCTCGGATTTGAATAATCTCTTGTCTCTTTTTCAATGCCTCTTCTTTTTCAAGGAGATCCCGAGTACTATACTCTTTGTCTAATCTCTCTGTTTCTAGAGTTAACCGTTTCTCTCTTTCATCAAGTTCTATTTCTCTTCTTCTATTTTCTTCTTCCCATGCAATTAGACTTTCTACAACTCTCCTCCTTTTATCATCAAACTGATATGTTATATCCTCTTCGGTTTCCCTAAAAGGTGGTTCTCTGTGTCTATAACTCTCTCTCTGTTGTTGAGTTTGGTACCGCATGCTTTCGGCATGTGTTGTGTCTTCTGGCGGAGGGTATCCATATCGTTCCTGTCTTTGTGTTTTGAAACCTTTTCTATCTATTGTAAAACCAGCTGGCATTTGTTTAAAGTCGTCTGGTTCTTCATATATTCCACCAGTCTGTTCCTTCTCTAATGAAGAAGAACAGTGATACGTCTGACTTTGTGGTGTGGACTCCGAGAAAACTGGAGTTTTGCATCTTACAGTTTCTTCTTACTTTTCAGCTATATGAAAACTGAGTTTTCTTCGGGTGCTTTCATTCATGTACCACCACGGTCGCTTTTCTCCAGTTGCACACCAGTTGCTTCGATAGTAACAAAATCTTCCAGTAACGGATCACCAGATGTAAAATTAATTGCCTTTGGAATAGTTTGTCTTTGTACTACTCTATCAGCAGTTCTGCTCATTCCCATAGGCATTCTCCTTCTAAAATCTTCAGGTGCAAATACTGAGTCCGCAGTACCTCTTCGACTATCTATTTCTAAGTCATCTGTTTCGTCGTCATCTTCTATCTCCTATTCTCTTTCTGGCTCTTGAATTTCAATCCTTGAAACTCTTTGAGCCGCATGTGCTTGTCTTAATTCCTCTTCATGTTGGACTTGCATTTCTCTTCTATGTCTTTTTCTTGCCTCTTCATTTATTCTCATTTCTTGAACAAGCCTTTGATATTCTTGCAGCTTGTTTGGTTCTCTCCCTTCTCAAAAGCCTTAATTCTCTTTCCACTTCATCAGTATTGGAGTTAGCCATGATTATGGTTTAGAGATGTTCTCTGATTCACTTCTGAAAATTTCGCTCCACTATGAAAAACAAATTATCACAATTCTTACTCTTACCACCAAGAAGTGTTATTTTCCATTTGCTATATCAGATAAACTGATTTCACAATATCACACACTGAGAACTCCTCTCCAGTATAAATAAAATTTTATTTATTTTATTTAATCCTGATAAGTGTGTAGTATGCAAATGTCACTCAATTAGCCTGTCTGTCAAATACATACACATTCCACAGCATTTCACAAAAGAAATACAGAACATCAATTCCTTTCAAGCGTCCATATTTCGCTTGATCAGCTTAGAATAGCTTACACACCATATCCTCACAAAATAATACACATTCGGATGTTCTCCTGAATGAGTAACACTTTTTCTTATATGGACTTATTCTAGTCTAGATTACATCACAAGCACGTTCCACTTCATGGATAATGCTCCTTAGTATGAGCCAATTACCAATATTTAACCCGATTACACACACCCTCGGTCTCTCTCCAGCATTTATGATGTATTCAAGTTTAAATAACTTGCAATGTACCATAAATCTCACATATTCACTTATGGGTTTATCTCCTGTACTATTAATACGTTCATGTGTGAATAAATTTCATACAGCACACGTTTCTATAATTCCTTTCTCTATTATTTCCTGTATGACAAACAATGCATCACTCTAAACAGAACTAACAGCTTTTTTTCTAAAGTTTCTCTCCTCTATGACTTAGACAACCAAGCATGAACAAAATGCAGTGCTCCGTTAATCTCCAATGTTCACATAAGGTGTCCCACCTTTATTATTTATTTTTTCTAATATGAACAGGTTTTAAACAAATTACATATAACGCGATGACTTTGATTTTGAGATTGTAAAGGGGGAGTTCCAAATCTGCCCACGCACAGATTTTCTTGAAACTTCAATTGTTGTTTACTTGAGGACTATCAACTATATAGATAACTTTGTTTCATTTGATAAATTCTTATAGGTCTCAGGAGATCTCCCTGAGGTAATCCCCATGTAGAGGTCATACACACCTGTGAGCTTTTCAGTCTTAAATCAATAGTTGTGATTATTTTCAAATTTTGTTGCTTTGATTGGCAAAAGAACTCTATAAGGATTAATCTAATACAAAAAATGTAAATGTGTCTATGTGCTTAAATTTTTTTGATAAATTTATTTGCAAAATTTCTTCTTCTTTTCATGAAAATTTATAAAAAATGAGATTTTCATCATAAGTACTGGATGTGTTAGCGATCTTGTCACCCCAAGATATTGCATATAAAATAGGCCACATATATCCTCTTTACAGCAAACAAATTAAAAAAAAATCAGAAACCGGTAACATTGTTTTTGATTGCTAGATATGGGTCCAGGTCTATTTTTGTGCTAAAATCAGTTGCAATATAAGGGTGCAAGATGTTCTTAAAGTGTATTTTTATTGTGATTTTTATGACCATTTAGTGCCACCTTGTCATACAAAGCTTAGCATTGGCATTTATGTAATAATCCCCCCACACACACAAACACCACCTCCCCCCCCCCCCCAAAAAAAAAAAAGACACTGTTTACAGACAGGAGTTTTAGTTTGACTTTTAAAAAGTAAATGAAAATATACATTAGCAAAAAAAAAAATACAAAAATACCATCCAAACATTTAAAAGAGTAAAAATAAAATAAATTCATGATAATCCTGAAAAACTTACATTATGACACAATAGGAATAAGACATGGTGGATGTTTTTACCCTGTTTTATTTGGTATTTCCGTACATTTGTAAACCCTGCAATACAAAGATACTTGATGTCAGTAATACGCAATGACGTATTGAATCTGTTTAATAAATAACTTTCATATTTCTATTTTTCTTTAATTATTTTTGTTGTTGTCATTTTCTTCTTCAAAATTTAACAGCAGTCAATAAATTGCCAACTGTGAAGGGACAGACTGATTTTTCGATTTGATTTTATGATTGATTGGTCCATGTATTGGCCATTCTTGCTTATATCACCTGGTCAAAGGGATTCACACTCCCCCCTCCTTCCTCCCACCACCAAAGGTTTTGTGAGATCATTAAAACCATTTTCTGCATTATTTTTCTAGGTTCATTATAACATCTGCAAAAGTGTAAGCTACAATGTTTTAGTCTTCAAAATAAATGCAGAGCTCGTCACACTGTAACTAGTTGTAAAATTGGCATTTCATTAAGCAAACATGTCTATATAATTTTGATCCCCTTGAACCCCACTTTTATAAAGTAAAACAAGGGTTTACAGGGGGTAAACCATATTTCTGCTCTTAATTATAGATTGTGGGTACTCGTTGGAAATGCCTCGATTACCCACAATCTATATTTGGAGCAGAAATAAGTAAAACTATGACAATTTTTCATCTTAAAAGTGTCGTTTTTCGGCGGCAAAGTTTACAGTTTATTTGTATAGGCGTGTTTTCGTAATGTGGTATGTGCACTGCCCTAAATGAAACAGATGGAAGGCAAGTTGCTGTAACGAATGCATTTGATAGCTGATATTATATTTAGATGGTATAATACCATTTGCATATTTAGTTCTATGTATGCAGTACTTGTCATCTATGTTAAGTTTTCTAGCGCTGTATTCATCAGTTTTTGCAATTGGAGCGAATCTTCTGTTACCTGTACTATTAGCATATTTGGTGAACCAAAATCTGCAGTTGGCTTTATTTTTTTCTATAGTACTGATAGCAAATATACTGTTTGCTCTTTTCTTCCTCTGAAATCATTTGAAAGTGGAACTCATTAGTCTTCTCTATAATATAAATTCATGTTACTCAAAAAATAAATGATTGTTTTCTGGATCATATTTAAAAATATAACTAGATCACATTTAATAATATAACTTTCTTACACTGATGTTCACAGCAGGTGACATTTGTTTGTGCTTTAGTTCAGATATTGCGATGGGGGGGGCATTGTCAGAGTGACAAAAGAGCTAACACAATTGTGTTTCCATTTTGTCTATAGTAATCTGTGTATACAGTGGGCCAAAAGATCAGAAAATATTGTCTGTGTTATTATGACATACCTGGCTCAACCATAAGAAAACATCATTACTCTTGGCCATTCAAGCAAGCTATGCCATTCAGGTATGACAATCCGACTTTTCACACTTTTTAAGTCGACTGCATCAGTTCAATACATACTTATTAGAGAGTCAAGCGAAATCGTCTGGTTTACAGAACCATCCATTTTGCTTGCCATTTCAACAATTTTTGTCATAATAAGCCTCAGCAAACTTTAGGATTACAATAAATGTAAAAACGCCTGTTAAGAAATGAAATATATATTTTTAGTAAAATCTGATTGAATTGTTAATGAACGCTCAAAATGAATTGTGTTTTTGGTGTTCTCCGGGGTCCCATAACTGATATAAATGCTTTTTAAATGAGCTCATACTATGCAACCAAAGTTTAAACATACATGTTTTCATGTGTATCTATATATTGGCGAGCAAGTTCCCGATTGAAAATGTTATACCATATCTTCAAATGATTTGAAAAAATTAAAAAATCTTACCATTACTATTCAAGTTCAAATGCAGTATGTTACCGGTCTCGGATTTTCAAGAAAGTTTGACAAAATGTTCTACACATATATGGGCAGATTTCATATTAAAATGATTGGGTGACAAGAACTGAAACAATGTGAAATCAAAAGTCAAACATACTCCAAAAGATTTAATGGTTGTGAAATCTGGGGACTCCTCCATATGAAATTGAGCATGGTCTATGAAACTTCACCTGAACAATAGTAAATGTGATACAAAAATAATCACAAAAGACTACAGTGATGCCTGAGAAGAAAATGACTCCAAATCATAAGAAGCTGTTATGTATATATACACTTTTTTGGGGGTACCCCTATTTTCGGATGTGGAAATAAACAAACCGTTGTAGATTTATAATGAAAATCAATCTGAGAGTGAAATAGCTAAATAATGAACAGTCATTTACCAGACATTAATTATGCACAATATCATGGAAATCTGTGCGTGGGCAGAACCCTATGGAAATTTACTATAGGCTGGAACTCCCCCTTTCCCTTTTTTGGATGGTGATGTTCCTCGTGCGCGATCCTATGGCGTTTATATTTCGCAATTAATTCGATTTGCTAGAGTGTGTAATCATGTAACTGACTTCAACACTCGTAATAAATTATTAACGGCTGAACTTCTTAATCAGGGTTATCGATACCATAAACTACGCAAACCTTTTCAAAATTTTATAGACGCCATTCTGATTTAATTTCAAAATTCAATATTGGACTTAACTGATAAGTAACTGTCCTTATGGCCTTCCTTTGTTTAGGTTTCCATTATGTCTGGTCGCTTGGTGTTTGTATTTCTTTCCCTTTGGTGTCTTTTATGGGTGTAGTAAGTTAATTGTATCAATTCCTGATCTTTGTTTTACTTCTACTTTTAAATCTCTTCTGCAACAAGGTCTATCGGAACCCGAATTATATGGTGACTTAGCATATAAATTCAGAAAAATATATAACCGCAATGACTTTAGCACCCAATTTCGTAAAATCATTCTTCGATATAAAAAGATTGGGTACAATATGGATATTATACGACAGATTGCATGCATGGTAGTTAACCCAATCACGGTTGGCAACTTTGCTTCCCTCTTTAATTGCACGCCGGTGGGTCAGGCCTCAGATTCTATGACGGTACCAACGTAAAGGCTTATTTCTAATTCAAGGTAATGTTGGTTGGTGCCTGATGCTCTGTCTCTGGTTGGGCCGATCGGAGTTTAACTGTTAGTTTTCTTTTGCTCCAGCATTTCAGTGGTTTCTTGCTGTCGAGTCCTCACCGTTGTCTCACCTCTGTGGTTCTTTGATTATTTGTGTTCACGGAGATGTTGCAGTGATGAGTTAGGAGGCCTTCATGTGGACTGAACAAATTATTTGTCTAAATTGCGGCGGAAGTAAGGGCGGGGATTGTGGCCACGTAAAATCGATTTAAGCCCCCCAGTGGAAATCTTTCCACTGACCGTTCCAAGGTGGTTCTTCTGTGGCGATTTATTTATGTGGTTGTTTGTTACTTACTGTTTATCACTTGTGTCTTTTAATTTTGGATGGCCATATGGCCATTTTGTGGGAAAGTAACTGTCCTTATGGCCTTCCTTTGTTTAGGTTTCAATTATGGTCTGGTCGCTTAATGTTTGTATTTCTTTCCCTTTGGTGTCTTTGGTGGGTGGAGTAAATTAATTGTATCGATTCCTGATCTTTGTTTTACTTCTACTCTGTATGACTAACAATACAGCTCTTCAAATACAACAATGGACTTTCACTTCTGTTCTCTGCAGTATGAATGGCATAACCAGTGTGAATAAGTTATCATCAGGGTTCTCTCTTATGTGAATGGCGCTTTCTTTTATAAACGAGTTCAATACCATTTCTTAATAAGTACTGTCTCCTGTATGACTAGCTATATAGTACTTCATATGTCACAGGAAGAGTTTCGCTTCTGATTCTCTCCAGTATGAATTGTGTAACCCAGTATAACTAATCACAGTTTTTGTTGTTTTTTTTTTTCAAAAGTTTGCTCTCCAGCATGAATACCGATTTTATATATGAATGTGAACTATTCACATAAGGTATCTCTCCAGTATGAATACTGTTTGGTATGTCTTTTCACATAAGGTATCTTTCCAGTATGAATACCATTTCTTACATATGGCTGATTCATATAAGGTATCTCTCCAGTATGAAGACTGTTTTGTGTGTGTATTCACATAAGGTATCTTTCCAATATAAAACCATAACTCTCAGCTTTTCACATACAGTATCTCTCCAGTATGAATACCATTTCTTAGATATGGCTGATTCATATAAGGTATGCTGATTCATATAAGGTATCTCTCCAGTATGAATACCGTTTCGTATGTATGAAACCATAAATCGCAACTATTCACATAAGGTATCTCTCAAGTATAAATACCATTTCGTATGTCAACTATCCACGTAAGGTATCTCTAAGTATGATGTCAAGTGTCAACCCACATAAAGTTTCTCTCCGATAAGAATACCGTTTCTCAACTGGTTCCCTTCGGCTAGGATGAACTATTTCACATAAGGTTTCTCTCCTATATGAATGATGCAGAACACATAGGGTCTATCTCCTGTATATATGATAATACAGTGCCATAGGGTCTATCTCCTTTATGTGTGATAATACAGTGCCATAAGGTCTATCCCCTTTTATGTATGATAATACAGTGCCATAAGGTCTATCTCCTGCATGTATGATAATACAGTGCCATGTATGTATATTTTGTACTTTTACTACCCTATCTCTCCGGTATGAATGATGTAACCCTGTTTAAATAATACCTCCTATGTGGAGGAATCTGAAGGACCCATTTACAGTTTTCATGTATCTCCTGTGTAAATAAAATATAAGACTTCTAATGAAAACAAAACTTTACAGTTTTACTACAGGTTCTCTCCAGTAGGGTCAAAATCTTAGCACCTGAAAAGAAAAGGGTTGTCTTCAGTATAAAAAAACTGGTTGTCCTTCAATTCTTGACATTATCTGAAACAAACATATTCTTACCCATTTTAAAGACTGCATGTACATGGATATAGCTTGTTTGGCCATAACAATGGTGTTTTTTTTTTTTACCAACAAAATAGCCAATGCTCTCCAAATATCTCTGTAACAAAAGAACTTCAACACAAGCCCTAAAACCTTTTTTCTAGTAGAACCCATACATGTACCATTGGCGTGTAAAACACTGACAACACACCTGTATCAATTGTCTCAAGAGGTACGCTGAAAACATAAACAGTTCTGAGCGGGGAGACTTAGACTCAATTCCTAAATTCCTGTACTGTCAGAAGTGCAGGCCGTCTGATCTGGGTTCACACTGTTTGCCAAGAGCAAACACACAACTCCATTATAAACACTCAAAGAATTGTTCAAGAAAAATGGCGAAAGTGCCAGCGCTGATCGACGTGTCGTGTTGGCCCCCGAACTGGCCACCAAAGTAACCGGGAAGGTTTCTAAAGGGTTCGATCGAGCCAACGCACCAGTGACAGCTTCATCAACTTTAATGTTAGCAACGATGATTCATGAGTCTATAAAGATATATGAAAATACATTTTTAGAACATCAAAATCACAAATGATATGTAAAGTGAATATCTTTTACAATTCAAGGAAAATGGCGAAAGTGTAATGGAATCGACTATCTGACATTTACAAATAGTACACAAATATACTACACTCATTCATACAGCAGACTGTTACATAACAATGATACACAAATGAATAATGGATCAATGACATCTTCAAAAACAAAAATATATACAAATTCCAGCCTTGTAAAAATACTGAAATCTATGTCATTGAGAAATACACTAATTGAACAATAAATTGCAGTGACTCACCTATAAAGATATATGAAAGTACATCTTTAGAACATCAAAATCACAAATGATATATAAATGGATATCTTTACAATTCAAGGAAATGGCGAAAGTGCAATTAAGCGGTACATTGCTTTATGGACAATGAATTTGAACGAGGGTTGATAAATAATTTCTGCTACAACAACTGGCAGAAACCATTGGACATTATCAAGGATATAATTTGCGAAGTTTCAATGATTCTGATAAGCGTCAGACTGCCAAAGCATAGTTTCGACTCTGTTACATTTGCAACATGTTTGGCTTCTTTATTTAAAAACAGAGTCCAAGACCTACAGAAAATTCCAGCCGACTTTTTTCCAGTTTACACGGACTTTACCGGCACAACAGCTATCTATCAGAACATTTTGTTTCATGTCCCCCAGTTGTGCACAATATCAATTTTAAAGAAATCTTTCAGGTTTATTGGATAACCAAGACCTATTACCAAAAATGATGTCTGGTTTTGCCGAATCAATAATGGTATGAAGATCAACTCTTTTGTTCTTGATGTTTGGTTTTGCCGAGTTATTGAAGCTTTTAGCTCGAGTTCTAGATATTTGGATGATTTATTAAATATTGATAATACCTATTTCGACGGTTTGATCAGTCAAATTTATCCCCAGAACTTCAGTTAAATAAAGCAAATTCTTCTTATAGCGAGGCCCCGTTTTTGGATTTACATCTGTCTTTTGTGGATGGGTTTGTTTCTTGCAAAATGTATGATAAACGCGATGATTTTGATTTTGAGATTGTAAACTTTCCTTTTTTGGATGGTGATGTTCCACGTTCGCCATCTTATGGCGTTTATATTTCACAATTATTTCGATTTGCTAGAGTGTGAAGTCATGTAACTGACTTCAATACTCGTAATAAATTGTTAACGGCTAAACTTCTTAATCAGGGTTATCGGCACCATATACTACGCAAAGATTTTTCCAACGTTTATAGACGTCATTCTGATTTAATTTCAAAATTCAATACAGGACTTAAATCTCTTCTGCAGCAAGGTCTATCGGAACCAGAATTTTATGGTGACTTAGTATATAAATTTAGAAAAATTTATAACCGCAATGACTTCCGCACCCAATTTCGTAAAATTATCCTTCGATATAAAAATATTGGGTACAACAGAAATGTTAAACGACAGACTGCATGCATGGTAGTTAACCCAATCACGGTTGACAACTTTGCTTCCCTCTTTAATTGCCCGCCGATGGGTCAGGCCTCAGATTCTATGACGGTTCCAACGTAAAGGTTTATGTTCGTTGGTACCTGATTCTCTGTCTCTGGTCGGGCCCATTGGAGTCTAACTGTTGGTTTTCTTTTGCTCCAGCATTTCTGTTGTTTCTTGCTGTCGAGTCCTCACTGTTGTTTCAACTCTGTGGTTGTTTGATTTTTGTATTCACGGAGATGTTGCACTGATGAGTCATGCGGACTGAACTATATATTCGTCTAAATCGCGATGGAAGTAAGGGTTAGGATTGTCGCCACGTAAAATCGATTTAAGCCCCCAGTGGAATTCGTTTCCGCTGACCGTTCCAAGGCGGTTTTTCTGTCGCGGTTTATTTTTGTTATGGTTTGTCTTTGGGTGTTTGTGTCGCTTATATTATTTTATTCTGGATATCCCTTGGTCCTTTTGGGGGAAAGTAACTGCCCTTTTGGCTTCCCGCTGTTGGTGTTTCCGTTGGGGTATGTTGCTTCATGTTTGTGTTTCTTTCCCTTTGGTGTCTCTGATGGGAGCTGTGGGTTAATTGTATCGATTTCTGATGGTGTTTCCATTAGGGCCTGTTGTTTCATGTTTGTTTTTCTTTCCCTTTGGTGTCTCTGATGGGAACTGTGGGTTCATTGTACCGATTACTGATCATTGCCTTCACTTCTATTTATTAATGGAATTTCCTGGTTCAAATAAGATTCATAATTTTATATATTCACAGTCATTATAGACTATGCTTGGGTTATGGAAACAAACCATGGTCCGAATTCCCGGAATGAGAGTTCACAATTTCCTTGTGGACTGTGTAATAGAAGTGTTGGTTGGGAAGACCGAGGAATTCGCTGCGATACTTTTTAATATCTAGTATCATATATACTGTCAAGGTGTGACATCAGTTATGTACAGTATTTATAATAGGTCATTGAGTTCCACCATGGCATGGGATTGTATGAAATTTGGAATAGCCAACTTTTCCACATCTTTGTTTGATACGACAGCTTCTGTAGACACTTATAACCGTTTTAAGGACACGATCAACCCTGTTCGAGCCTGAACGTCCGATACCACCGATACCAGATAATATTAGCCCACCCACTGCAGCTTCTTCGCCCATTATACAGCAGCCAAAGACCAAAGACCAAAAAGGCGGTCCTAAACCACCCCTTAGACTATTGATTATGGACTGTCAGTCAATCAAGAACAAAAGAGTTGAACTTCATACCATTATTGACTCGGAAAAACCAGACATCATTTTTGGTAATGGGTCTTGGTTATCCCAAGGAATCAAAAACTTAGAAATTTTTCAAGGAGCTTTTGAGGCCATCCGGAAAGACAGAGTTGGGGATGGACACGGAGATTTCTTCGTGGCTTTCAAAAAGAGACCTGCTCTGTACAAAAACACCAGAGTTGGACACCAACTGTGAATTAGTTAGGTGTAAATTTAACATTATTGGATGTGGGTTGTACCTTGGTTCCTTTTATTGGCCAGCAAATCAGACTGACCCAGAATATCTTGAGACATTCATTTCACCTTGTCAAGGATAATGGCAAATGGAAATGCTAGTATTTTGGTCGGTGGAGACTTCAGTTGTGGCGATATTGATAAGGGGCAATATGCAGGATATGCAGGTACTCCATGGGGTGACAAACTCAGCAACAATTTTTGACACAAAAAATAGCCTGGCCCAAGTAGAAAACATACCCACCCGTCAAGAAAAGACCCTTGATCTTTTATTAACAAATTTTCCATCCCCAGTTTGTCGAGTTAGGGGGATGCCATATTGGATATGATATGAAAGCTGATCGAATCAGACTTGCCCGGCGTAAAATATATCTATATAAACGTGCGGATATGTATAGTGTCCGAGACCACATGGCGCGATTAAGAGATTCGTTCCTTTCCTCTGAACCTTACACATGTCAGTAAATGACTTGTGGGTCAGATTTAAGTCCGAATTAACGGCGGCAATGGAAAGATTTTCTCCAACAAAACATGACGAGGACTAAGAATCATGTACCATGGATCTATAACTCGATCAAACACTTAATTAGAAATAGAAGAGAAGGCAATGATCAGGAATCGATACAATTAACCCACAGATCCCATCAGAGACACCAAGGGAACGAAACACAAACATGTACCAACTAGACCCTAATGGAAACATCCCTAGCGGAAATCTAGAAGACGTGACAGAATGTACTTCCGTGTTCGAAAGTCTAGAAACCCTGACGTTAAGAACCATTACAAACGGTTTAGAGCACATGTACAAAAGGTAATCAGGGATAAATATTGGAAGCATATTTCCAGCATATTAACCTTTGAAGGTGACAATGAAGATCCCAACGGTCCACAGAAGAGTGGTAAAGCTAAAACATTCTAGTCATTTGACCCTTAAAAAAGAAGCATTTGGGATCATCTCGCTAAGGGAAAACGGAATTCTATAAAATGTCGCGCACGATAAGGCAAATACATGTAATAAACACTTTTAGTTTGCATTTGCTCCTGAAACTGATGGTGAGCTTCCATCAAAATGTAATAGCCCGTTTACCTCTATAGGTGACATAACAGTTGACCCCAAGGGGGTGACTAAACTGTTGGATAAGCTCAAAATACATAAGGGGTCTGGGCCGGACGACCTGAATGCAAGGGTGCTTAAGGAATGTAGTGCTGAAA
Organism: Lucinisca nassula; assembly: GCA_963580285.1. Classification (NCBI taxonomy): domain Eukaryota; kingdom Metazoa; phylum Mollusca; class Bivalvia; order Lucinida; family Lucinidae; genus Lucinisca; species Lucinisca nassula. Next base: position 126,518,113 of record OY757012.1, read on the forward strand.
TAGCTCCTCTGCTGGCCTTTATCTTCAATGAATCACTCGCTCAGGGCGCTTTACCAGATGACTGACGACAAGCAAATGTTACTCCGATCTATAAAAAAGGAGAACAAAATGATGCTGCAAATTATAGACCACTGTCGTTTACATGCATCTGTTGCAAAACCCTAGAGCATATACTAGTTAGCCATATTAACAAAATAGAAGTAAAACAAAGATCAGGAATTGATACAATTAACTTACTCCACCCATAAAAGACACCAGAGGGAAAGAAATACAAACATTAAGCGACCAGACCATAATGGAAACCTAAACAAAGGAAGAACCTATCCTTTGAAAGCATTCTTGCTGACTGTCAACATGATTTCCGAAGTAAAAGATCTTGTGAAACCCAATAAGTCCAATTTTACAATTACATTGTAAGCATCTGGATGCGGCCAATAACCGTTGATACAAACATATTGACTTGATTATCATGGACTTTTTCAGGGCCTTTGACAAGGCACCTCATATAATGTTTTCTGTTTGTTTTGTTTGATTTGAGGTTTAACGTCCCCGCACTACTGTATAGGTCATTTTGGAGACGTTGTTTTCAATTTTGTGGGACTTTTACCCGCCGCTGAGATGAAATGACATCTCAAGCCCTGAAGCCCAATGAAACCAAAAGGGTTTATAAACACGGTCGGTCCGACTCGCACCGCTTTGCCTTGGCAGGCTAAGATCCTCCAAGCGGTTTATCAGTACTCGTGTGCGGTCGGTTACAGCTCTGCGTGGGAGCATTATGCAGCCCATCGATTTCTTCATAGATAGATAGATAGATAGATAGATAGATAGATAGATAGATAGATAGATAGATAGCAGTCTGTGTTGCATTGTACGTGACTTTTACACCAGCACCCTTTGTGATGCTGGCGTAACTGTGGGTTGATGTTGTATTTCGCTCTTCAACAAATTTTCTAGCTTCCGGGAATGTTAAAGACATTTGGTACTTGACTGTGTGTATGTCTTTTTTGTCCATGCCGGACATTCTCGAAAGAAAACAGCATGTTGACCACCACAATTGACGCATTTTGCCGCATTCTGACCGTTTGTGTGCATATTGTCAAATTTTTTTGGTCACCACAGTTTGGGCAGAGTTGTTTATTCTGACATTTGCTTTCATGGTGGCCAAAAATCTAACAATGGTAAGATCTGAGAGGGATTGGTATATACACCTCTACATTAACAGAGATTTATGCTACTTTAATTTTCTTGGGTAGACCTGGTGTACGTAAGAGCTTATTGGCTTTAATACACCACTTCTACGAACTTGGATGCTATGAATACCAATTTCGCCTTCATCTCTGAAATTATCAGTGATCTCTGCATCGCTTTAAGGACGTAATTGTCGGCTGTGAATGACACCTTTACATGAATTAAGTGTATTGTGCAAAGATATTTTGACGTTGAGATCGAATATCTTTGTGGTGCATAGCAGACTTCTAGCCTAATTTTCTCTCTCGACTTCAATGTATCTTCAAATGACGTCAATACCAAGGAACGCGAAGAATTGTAGAGCTTTGTTGCTGCAGACTGCTGATTGGTTTATCGGAGTCATCTGACTCCTCTTCCGTTTTACGTTTGATTGCGTTGCGGCTATAATTATGCTTCCCCATGAAAAGAGCTTTTAGGCTCGTCTCCTTCGAGCCCTACAAGAGAACATCATAATGGAGTGGTTATCCGACTCGCAGGTGTTAGAGATACACGTGCGGAATATTCGCTTAAACAAAATGTCTACACGATCGGTCCGTTTTGCCACCACCTTCTAGAGATAAAGACAGAAAAGAGTAAGGTAAATGGGCATATGGTGGGTATCAGGGAGGATAAAAGAGAATGGAAAAGAACGCAAAGCGGTATCTATAGGGCGTGTCGTGACAGCCGACTGACCGTGCCGAACCGCACAACCATCCATTTTATTTATTCCAAATATCAGTCATCATACATATGTACATAATACAGACATATATATATATGGCTCGGATTGGGCGTAGGCTTGGCCTATATTTGCCCTCTCCGTGGGTACCACATTTGACAGAGAGTAATATAGAGTACATCAATACAGTACAGTGATAGATATATAGACATTATGCTTCCATATTACATAATTCAAATGGTTTTCAACAGTTAGAAGGGAAGATAGAAGCAGCAGGAAGAATGTACTGTGGTAAGTACTTGTGCAGTGGAGAAGTTTGAAAGAGACATATGGTTTTGGAAACAAGATAAAGCTTTAATTGACGGCATTCACTTGACTCCAGAAAGTGAAAAAAGAAGGAGAAAATAGAAGTGAGGGCAGAGTCTGCATTGACTTATAGATTTTTAATTTGCAGGCATGACTCTCCCACCCATATCCAGCATCAGCTTGTTGCAGCACAACACTGGAAGTCCGGAAGGAAGAGACATGCATAGCTCTTTCTCGCGCTAACATGATATGTCCACATGAGATTCACGGTCAGGAGTCAAAGTCAGTGCACAAAAGTATAAATGTACGAACATGTAACAATAATATAAATGTATGAACATACATGTTAATGAACAAACAGATATACATAAAGTAATAGAGATATACAGCGTCGGTACAACGTCGAGTCATGTGTATCTCCATGTAGTTGACAGAGCGCAAATAGCTCTTGAGCGAGTTCAGTTGACCCATCAGGACCAAGGATAGATCAAAACATGCTTGCAGGAGTAGGGTAATTTAACTCGAGTGGAGCCCATACGTAGAGTTGAGACAGCAATAATCACAAACATGGTGGGCAATGGAGGATAATTGTGCTGAAACGCAATCAAGAATTCTATTACTTCAGGCTATTGGAAAATAGTACGGGCAATTGTTGGAATAATCACAACCAACTTAAAACCATGTTATTTACTGTATCCCTTTATCTATCTATCCATGTTGTTTATACTTTCGATTTACTAGAGGTATCGTTGACATAAATTTGGCTCACGAGACTAGTTACTGTTACTGTTACTGTTACTGTGGAGTTCCACCCTTGGTAGGGTCACCGTATTATATACGTTCTCTTCATGAGTTAACCGACTAACTTTACTATTACATAACGAGGCAGCATAATCCCAGACCGTATGTTGTAGAGGGCAGTACGACACAAAGTCCCTGGGCACTTAGGTTCATGTCCTCGCGGCAGATGTGATCATAAGTAGCCTTCCTAGTATCGTCAGCAACCACGAAGCGAAAAGAATAAGTTTGGAATAATTTACTTAATGTTGACGGCCATATATAAACTAAGTCATCCATCTAAACTGAAAACGCGTGATGGGTACCCGAAGCACCGCAACCTCAGATAACCCTCAGCCTCCAGATTCCCGTCTTCCGGCTTACGGGACGCCACTCAGCGGCAAACGAGTGGTACTTCCTTTAGCTCTTCCCAGTGGGTATAAAGACCACATAAGCGATGTGCCCAATGTGAATTGAGCCCCCAGGGCCGTGGCAAGAGAGGGAGTGTTGTTATTTGTTCTGTTTCAGCACTTTTAATTTTCCACTTTGTCCTCTGTTCCTCAGATTAATCTCTTCTAGTATATCTTTTATCACTTTCCTCCCTTTCTCTGGGTGGCGACAAAAAGAGACCACAGTGTTTGACGTGTCGTTAAACCCAAAACAATGTGTCAATCAATACTTGTAAGCACCACCTTGTTAGCACCATCCCAGTTAGGGATTCAGCGACTCTATGCAATATATATTTAAAGCAGAAACAGGAACAAGTGTCGAATCTAATGTAGGTCCGCATGATTTATTTACAGTAAAATTCCTATATTAAGACCACGTTTGGGACTGTTCAAAAGTGGTCTTTAAGACCACTTTTGAACAGACCCAAAAGTGGTCCCTGACCAGAGGACACTAGGGGCAGAAATCACAAAGATCAGCAGAGTGCTGTTTCTGCAGATAGAGAATACACGTTTGTAGCACACAGGTGTGTTATCGTAATGTCTAACATCCGTAACTTAAAATTGTGAGAACTCATTAGAACAGTCTTAATGAAGAAATCACAATCTATATTTGAAAACGCAACATACTCTATCGGTGAAGTGTTACTTCTTGCGCAAGAAAAGACAGTGTGATAGTTACGGATAATGTGCATGTATTCATAAATACAAGTATCAACAGAAATACAACACAGTTAGCTTGTTTTCAATTTAGTAAGTAATTGTAATTTTTCTGGTTATCATTGGATTTATCCTATATGCCCCACTTTACACTTTTGTAGTAGTAGCTTTTTTCTTCCGGTTCTCTCTCCTTTTTCTTAGCGAAAAGCACATAGCGACGATATCGTTTGGAATCTGTTTCATTAGGTCGCCATCGGGCACCATCAGAAACTGAAATACATATGTATTGTATGCAATGTTGGAAAACAGAAGTTTAGCCGTACCCAAGCAACCAATTTTCATCAAACTCACCGTGTGTTCTTTTTCTGCGAATTCAATACAAAATATAATTTACAGTCTTTCCAGTCGAAAAGCGCGTGTCAAGTTCCTGAAAGCAGGTTCGACAGTTTTGACATTATTACAAAAAGGGGGTGTGGACACGGCCTTCAAAGATTACAGTGATCAAACTGTCTCTGAATTTATATTCACAGAGGTTAATCAGTGTAAGCATTCTATCAGCTCATTTAGTCTTCCTTGTTCTATCAGCTCATTTAGTCTTCCTTGTCCACCCTGAGAACACCTTTTCGCCGTGCAGAGAGAAACCCTGTATTTCGTTTTAGTGATTGACTGACTGAGTGTGCGGACTGGCCGACAGAAGCAAAGGTGTGGATTGTAGCCAACTAAAAAATTCATACTGACCCTTTCAATGCGCTACTGTGTTGGTTTAATATTGGTATAGTTTGTTTTTGCATGTATGTACTGCTACTATATTTTTTGTTACATGGGTAGCCGCTTGGAGATGTTTATGGAAAGTAACTGTCCTTTTGGTTTTCCGGAAGTGGCTTTTCAGTTATGCTGATTTTGCTTAATGTCTGTGTATCTTTCCTTTTTGGTGTAATGGAACGGAGTTGTGAGGTAATTGTATCGGTTCCGATATAACACGTCATGATACGATACGTTAATATACTTTATTTAGAAATGTCCTGTCATATACATGACATCGAGCAACATCAAGACATGGCAATACATGGCAGTACATTTTTACAGAGTATATGTTAAGCATAAGAAAAGCAAAGAACTTTTCGGTGATATATATTGATAGTATTAAATCAACTAGAGAATATATACACGAGCAATATTAAATCAACTACAAAAACTTCAGTAGAACGGCTGAAAAAGAAATGTTGTAATGTTGGATTTGTTTCTAATGACAAAGAGAAATAAACTCATTAGCAGTCAGAATTCTCAGAATTGAGCACCCAATTTCGTAAAATCATTCTTCGATATAAAAAGGTTGGGTACACCATATATGATATACGACAGACTGCATGCATGGACGTTAACCCGATCGCGGTTGACAGCTTTGCTTCCCTCTTTACTTGCACGCCGATAAGTTAGGCCTCAGATTCTATGACGGTTCCAGCGTAAAGGCTTATTGAGAATTAGAATTTAAATTTATTTTATGTAATGTTGATTGGTGTCTGATGCTCTGTATCTGTTCGGGTCCATCGGAGTCCAGCTGTTGGTTATCTTTTGCTCCAGCATTTCAGTGTTTTCTTTCTGTCAAGTCCTCACCGTTGTTTCATCTCTGTGGTTGTTTTATTTTTGTGTTCTCGAAGATGTTGCACCGGTGGGTAAGAAGGCCTCAATGCGGACTGAACAAATTATATGTCTAAATCGCGACGGAAGTAAACGGTGAGGATTGCGAAGGCGAACAAACGATTTAACCTACCCCCTCAAGTGAAATTCATGTTCACTGACCGTTCCAGGGTGGTTCTTTAGTTGGGGTTTATTTTGTTATGGTTTGTCTTTGAACGTGTGTATCGCTTATTTATTTATTTATTTTATTTTTTTTTTTTTTTTTGGATAGACAATTGGCCCTTTTGTGGGAAAGTAACTGTCCTTTTTTGCTTCCTGACTTTGATGTTTCCATTAGGATCTAGTTGTTTCATGCTGGTGTTTCTTTCGCGTTGGTGTCTCTGATGGTAGCTGTGGGTTAATTGTATCGATTCCTGATCATTGCCTTAGCGTTGTAACCCTTGGCCAACGTAGGTGCACCATTAGATATCGTTTTGTGGTTTGGGTCCGGATGCTGATCGTTACATTCTAGTCAGTGTAGAGCAATCAAATGTCTGGAGACACGTTTTCGCTTGCTTAACCCTGAAATGAAAATAACAATACCCATTTCTAACTATCTACCAATCAAGTTACTTAATATTATGTATTCGTTCAGTTCACAAACAAATCAAGTAATGGCCACGAATCAAATTACAAGATATAATGTATCCGTTTCGTTCACAAACTGCATGACACACGGTGTAAATCCAGATCAGATGGCTTTAGTTAGAAACTATCTGATCTTGCTCTTCACTGTTTAGAAAGATGGGGATCGTTGACTACAGCAGGATAAGGGTTGCAAAGCCTTTTCAAAATTTTATAGACGCCATTCTGGTTTAATTTCAAAATTCAATATTGGACTTGGGTCTCTTCTGCAGCGGGGTCTGTCGGGGCCCGGGTTTTGTGGTGACTTAGTATATAAATTCAGAAAAATATATAACCGCAGTGACTTCGGCGCCCAATTTCGTAAAATCATTCTTCGATATAAAAAGATTGGGTGCAGCGTGGATATTATACGACAGACTGCATGCTTGGTGGTTGGCCCGATCGCGGTTGGCAGCTTTGCTTCCCTCTTTGATTGCGCGCCGGTGGGTCGGGCCTCGGGTTCTGTGGCGGCTCCGGCGTGGGGGCTTGTTGAAAATTAGAGAGATAATGTTGGTTGGTGCCTGGTGCTCTGTCTCTGGTCGGGCTCATCGGGGTCTGACTGTTGGTTTTCTTTTGCTCCGGCGTTTCGGTGGTTTCTTGCTGTCGGGTCCTCGCCATTGTCTCGCCTCTGTGGTTCTTTGATTTTTGTGTTCGCGGAGGTGTTGCACTGATGAGTTAGGAGGCCTTCATGCGGACTGAGCAAATTATTTGTCTAAATCGCGGCGGAAGTAAGGGCGAGGATTGTGGCCACGTAAAATCGATTTAAGCCCCCAAGTGGAAATCTTCCACTGGCCGTTCCAAGGCGGCTCTTCTGTGGCGATTTATTTATGTTGTTGTTTGTTACTTACTGTGTGTGTCACTTGTGTCTTTTGGTTTTGGATGGCCATATGGCCATTTTGTGGGAAAGTAACTGTCCATATGGCCTACCTTTGTTTAGGCCATTTTGTGGGAAAGTAACTGTCCTTATGGCCTTCCTTTGTTTAGGTTTCCATTATGGTCTGGTCGCTTAATGTTTGTATTTCTTTCCCTTTGGTGTCTTGTATGGGTGGAGTAAGTTAATTGTATCAATTCCTGATCTTTGTTTTACTTCTACTTTGAAGCTGTTACGTTCTTTTCCAGACCACGGTAAAATAGAAGTGAAGCCAATGATTAGAAATCGATACAAATCCCTCCTATCTCCCGTCCAAGACATCAAAGGGAAAGGTACACAAACATTAAACAAACACATGGTAATTTAAACGTAACAAGCGGAAAAGCGAATGGACACTCACTTTCCCCACCAAATGGCCAAGGTGCTATCCTAAATAAAAAAAAAGATATTAACTGTACAAGCATGCAAAGAAAAACTATAAAAATAAGAGTTTTTTATATAAAAATAATAAACCATTACAGAGTGAGTTTTAGTTTTACGTCCCACCAACAGCTAAGGTCATACGGAGACGGGACCTCGGTTTAAAGACTCGTCCGAAAGTCTGAAGAAGCCCGGGATCGATTCTGCGATCCCTGGTTTACAAGGCGAGTAGCGTAGCCACTGCACCACGGAGGCTTCACCCCATTACAGAAACACTGCCTTTATCTTGGGATCTAAAGTCGAGTTTTCCACCAGTTCCCAATACCTTTTACAATCTACTTCAGCACTTAATACGTTGGTTGCTATTGTTTCCATTTTATTATGCATTATCTCGAACTGAAATTATAAGAAGAAGCGTTTTTTTTTTTTTTTTTTTTTTTCGAATTTACAATTAGCCCATAATCTGTAATAAGCACAGGCATAGTGAAACTTGTTTTCAGACTGCTGGAATGGAAAAGTATTCCCTGGTTACACGTCAAATTGAAGCATTTGCTTTGCAAACCTGAGTATAACTGTTAAAATAACCAATCAAAGCATAGAGGGTGCTGATGGGATAATTGTATGTGAACTTTGGACAGCGCTTGGGAGGTTTTGCATCCTTGAATATATTTGTGATAGTCACTAAATAGGTCTACTTTTCTGAAACCTGATGTATAATCTGAAGTATTTTGTTCTGTTTTTGTATTCTTGCATCCAAAGTATAACTCTTTATAGCACAATTAAACAACGGCTGCTGTTAAGAGACGGTTTGGTCACCCTAAAACATGTCCATGCCTTTCATTAAAGTGTAGATTTTATTTTAATTTATTTGGAATCATCGATTCAGTTGTGGATCTTTGAAACTGTGAGGTGTACTGATGATTTAATTTGAAAGTAGGTTGATGCTCTTTGTCTTGCTGGGCCCATTGGGGTCGGAATGTTGGTTTTATTTTACTCCAGCATTTCAGTTTTTTTTCTTGCTGTCGAGTTCTCATCGTTGCTTCATCTCTGTGGTGGTTTGATTTTTGTGTTCTCTGAGATGTTGCACTGATGAGTTAGGAAGCTCTCTGTCTCTGGTCGGGCCCATCGGAGTCTAACTGTTGGTTTTCTTTTGCTCCAGCATTTCAGTGGTTTCTTGCTGTCGAGTCCTCACCGTTGTCTCACCTCTGTGGTTCTTTGATTATTTGTGTTCACGGAGATGTTGCACTGAGGAGTTAGGAGGCGTTCATACGGACTGAACAAATTATTTGTCTAAATCGCGGCGGAAGTAAGGGCGAGGATTGTGGCCACGTAAAATCGATTTAACCCCCCCCCCCCCCCCAGAGGAAATCTTTCCACTGACCGTTCTTCTGTGGCGATTTATTTATGTTGTTGTTTGTTACTTACTGTGTGAATCACTTGTGTCTTTTAATTTTGGATGGCCATATGGCCATTTTGTGGGAAAGTAACTGTCCATATGGCCTACCTTTGTTTAGGTTTCCATTATGGTCTGGTCGCTTAATGTTTGTATTTCTTTCCCTTTGGTGTCTTTGATGGGTGGAGTAAGTTAATTGTGTCGATTCCTGATCTTTGTTTTACTTCTACTTTTCATGCGGACTGAACAAATTATTTGTCTAAACTGCGACGGAAGTAAGGGAGAGGATTCAGGCCCGGTACAATCGATTTAAGCCACCCAGTGAGATACTTTTCACTGACCGTTCCATGGCGATTCTTCTGTCACGGATTATTTATGTTATAGTTCCTCTTTGAATTTATGTATCGCTTATATAGTTTTGTTTTGAATTAGCCGATGGGCCATTTTGTGGGAATGTAACTGCCTTTTGGCTTTCGGCTATTGATGTGTTGAAACAATACTAAACTGGGGCCCAGACCCAATAAACCCCGTTTGGCACGCCCAAACCATTATAGTTAAGCCCCTCCACTTGCGGAACGGAACGGCTTGGTGATTTATTTAAAAAGGTGGGTGGGGTGTGGGTGAGGGGCATAATACATCACACGGATTCAACTTAAGGCGAACAATTAACTTAAACTGCCGAGATTACTGCCCATTTTAGGCCGCGCAAGACAACATTTTAATTTACAATGAGTAGAATCAAACCAAATGTAGTTTTGCTCCGTGCAACGGTTTAAATTTAGCTGGTCCAACGCATCCCCACCCGCTTAAGGACAACACTGGAATGAAACCATGAGGAAGACACGTGGCGCTTGCCACCCACAGACAGCAATTGGACTTAAGACACGACATTCCTCCCCTACCATATTTCAGCTACCATACGCGCAAACAACACACTACCACGTCCGGCGGGTCTGTCCACATTGCACAAGGCCTTCTTCTGGCCAAACAACTTAAAAGTTGCCAGCTCACCAGAGCGACCCTAAGGGAGAGCAATGAGCAATACGTTCTGACTATACCTACTTCTGTTCTCGGGCAAGAGAGAGAGAGAGAGAGAGAGAGAGAGAGAGAGAGAGAGAGAGAGAGATATCGCGATTTGCAGCCTGCTGGCACTAATCCTCTCTATCGATTTATGCCCACTATTAGACTGGCGTCGGAATTCTAAATTACAAGTGATCCTGTCTGGTGGCCAGACATGCATAGTTTGCACTCAGACGACTCCTTTGTATCCGTTGTCTCATTAGTAGGGCGTTGACAAGCGGCGAGACTAGTTGGATGCTGTCTTGTCACAATTTGCAGCCTTGCAGCACTTCTACCAACGACCGAGATGTCTCCATATTTAATGGAGAAATCCCCGGAGGAACCAGGAGGTCATTAAACTCCCGTATTATAGAAAACGGGAACGAAACGATTGAAACTGAATGGGCTGACGTCTTTAAAACTAAGGAAAGGCTTTGTTTGAAAAGTTAATGATTCCGGTAAAATAAAAGTGGAGGCAACCTGATTAAGAAGTAAAGCAGTTAACAATTTATTTCGAATGTTTAAGAAAGTTACATGACTAGACACTCTGAAAAATAGAATTAATTGCGAAATATAAAAGTCATATGATGCCGCACGAGGAACATCACCATCAAAGAAAGGAAAATTTACAGTCTCAAAATCACAATCATCGCGTTGATCATAAATTTTACAGGAAAAAAACACTCTACAATCGATATATGTAAATCCACAACACGGGACCTGGGTATCAGAAGAATTTGCTTTATTTAACTGAAGTCCTGGGAGGTAAATTGGACTGATCAAATCATCGAAATAGGTATTATCAGTATATAATAAATTATCCAAATATGAATTTGTGAAATTTGTTATAATTCTAGGACCATCTGACCGAATAATCTTTATAACCTAATGCGAATTAAAATAGAAACTATCAATATATTTACGTCTTAGACAGGTATACAGGTACAAACTACATTCAATGACAAAATGGAATCCGTCTTCTAGCCGATTACAGTTGTTACATAATCTTTCAGGTGCATGTTTATATGGCCTAGGTCATTGCCAAGTCTATGAAAGACGCCATTTTTGATAACTGGAGTGTTATCATAAAGTACAAGGGAATCATTGATCCCAAAGAATTAGAAAGCGTCTACAGGCCAAACAGGAAAGGCCATCTTCTGAATGAATGGTTCAGATAGAACTGAAGCTAGTGATCAGGAATCGACACAATAACCTCACAACGACCATCCAAGGCCTGCACAGTTTGTAAAAAAAAAAACCAGCAGTGTTCGAGAGAAAAATAAATAAACCTAATTTTGATAAATTGATCATTACAAAAATGCGGAACAGTCTAATCCGGACAAACTGAGTGAGAGAAAACAGACTTACCTGCTACCATGCTTGTAAAAAGCAGGACAACCAAGCAAATAATTATTAGATTCTTCATTCTCAGCTTCGTAGATGAGTGACGACAGATAAACACGCCCGCTTTCGGTCTCAGTTGTCGGCTGTGGTCCGGATGTGATTATTTGCTTATATATTGATTATTTTGCCCGATGGTATCTGCACGAAACGACTTTTGTCTATTTAGGTGATGTAACAGATGGTCGACATGTTTGTTGGAAACTCAGAAACGCCGCCAGTAATGACCGGTACAGCATAAAATGTGTCGTTGTAAATAAAGTCCTGTACAAGCAAACATTCGTCACCAACAACGCGCACAGATCACTGTTCAAACAGCTCAACCTGTATAATATAGTTAATCATCATGAAAAAATGAACCCCCTTGAACACCCCTTTTATATAACAAAACTGGGTTTACAGGGGTAACATAGAAGCGGAAGCAATGATCAGGAATCGATGCAATTAACCCACAGCTCCGATCAGAGACACCAAAGGGAAAGAAACACAAACATGAAGCAACAGACCCCAACGGAAACACCAACAGCGGAGCGCCGAAAGGACAGTTAATTTCCCACAAAATGGCCAATAGGCTATCCCAAACTATAAATGCGTCCATAGGACACGGATGCCCCCGCCTGAAAATAAATCTATGTTCGTATTCATCCATAGAAAGTTATTGACCGTGTTTAAGTTTTGGACCCTTTTTTCACATTTGATCTCTAAGTATGACCTTGACCTTGGAGGTAAGGACCTTGGTTTTGTGTGAGGCAGATTGTCTCATGATGGCCAACATTTCTGCCAAGTAATTTCAAAATCCACACAGTTATAGACTGTGTTTAAGTTTCGGACCATTTTTTTATCTTTGACCTCTAAGTATGACCTTGACCTTGGAGGTACGGATCTGGGTTTATTTATGTTGTTGTTTGTTACTTACTGTGTGTATCACATGTGTCTTTTTATTTTGGATGGCCATTTGGCCATTTTGTGGGAAAGTAACTGTCCTTATGGCCTTCCTTTGTTTAGGTTTCCATTATGGTCTGGTCGCTTCATGTTTGTGTTTCTTTCCCTTTGGTGTCTTTGATGGATGGAGTAAGTTAATTGTATCGATTCTTGATCTTTGTTTTACTTCTACTTTGCACGTGACACATCGTCTCATGATGGTTAACATTTCTTCAATGTAATTTCAAAATCCATCCAGAAATAAGTAATTTCAAAATCCATCCAGAAATAAGTAAGTTATTGACTGTGTTTAAGTTTCGTACCCTTTTTTATCCTTTGACCTCTAAGTATGACCTTGACCTTGGAGGTACGGACCTGGGTTTTGCACGTGGCACATTGTCTCATGATGGTTAACATTTCTACAAAATAATTCCAAAATCCATCTATAAATAAGAAAGTTATTGACTGCGTTTAAGTTTCGGATCCTTTTTTTCATCTTTGACCTCTAAGTATGACCTTGACCTTGGAGCTATGAACCTGGGTTTTGCACGTGACACGTCGTCTCATGATGGTTAACATTTTTGCCGAGTAATTTTAAATTCCATCAAGAAATAAGGAAGTTATTGGCCGCGTTTAAGTTTCGGACGCACGGACGGACGGACAGGGGCAACGCTTAATGCCCTTTCCACCATTCTTCGAATGGCAGGGGCATAAAAAATTATATAAGCGACAGACACACCCAAAGACAAACCATAACAAAAATAAACCACGACAGAAGAACCGCCTTGGAACGGTCAGCGGAAAGGAATTCCACTAGGGGGTCTTAAATCGATTTTCCGTGACCACAATCTTCGCCCTTACTTCCGTCGCGATTAAGACAAATAATTTGTTCAGTCCGCATGAAGTCCTCCTAACTCATCAGTGCAAAATCTCCGTGAACACAAACATCAAACAACCACAGAGATGAAACAACGGTGAGGACTCGACAGCAAGAAACAACTGAAATGCTGGAGCAAAAGAAAACCAACAGTTAGACTCCGATGGGCCCGACCAGTTACAGAGAATAAGGTACCAACCAACATAAGTCTTTACGTTGGAACCATCATCGAATCTGAGGCCTGACCCACCGGCTTGGAATAAAAGAGGGAATCAAAATTGTCAACCGTGATAGGGTTAACTACCATGCATGCAGTCTGTCGTATAGCATTTATGTTGTACCCAATCTTTTTATATCGAAGAATGATTTTACGAAATTGGGTGCTGATGTCATTGCGGTTTTAAATTTTTCTCAAGTTATATACTAAGTCACCATAAAATTCGGGTTCCGATAGACCTTATTTTGCATTTCTGTTCAAATATAGACTGTGGGCTACTCGTTAGAACAACCTCGGTGAGGCGGTTCTAATGAGTACCCACAATCTATACTTTGAGCAGAAATAAAAATATCACAATTGTGCATCATGAAATTTTTTTTCCGAGGCAAAGTTTACCATGTTTTTGCATAGGCGTGTTTTCGTAATGTTTTAATGCATTTGTTGTTGTTGTTTTTTTTTTTCAGAAGTTGAGTGTATGCTTTCTTGCTCTTCAAACCTGGCCACTAAGGGACTTTTATCTGCATTAATATTACGATAACACATGCGCGTGTTTCAAGGGCGTCTTTCATATATGGAGAATAGAAGTGAAGACAATGATCAAGAATCGATACAAATAAACCACAGCTCCCATCAGAGACACCAAAGGGAAAGAAACACAAACATGAAACAACTAAACCCTAGTGGAAACATCAATAGCGGAAAAGCCAAAAGGACAGTTACTTTCCCACAAAATGGCCAATTGGCTAGCCAAAACAAATTAATATAAGCGATACACACACTCAAAGACACGCCATAACAAAAATAAACCGCGACAGAAGAACCGCCTTGGAACGGTCAGTGAAACGAATTCCACTTTTTTGGATTGGGCATTAATCGATTTTACGCGACCACAATCCTCCTCCTTACTTCCGATAAGTAGTGTTTTGTTCCTCGGTAACGAACAAAAGTGTTTCCGTTTTCTGAAGGCAGACCGAAGTGGTCCTTCCAATAAGGTTCAAACCTAAAAAGGTTATCCTTCCATTTAGAGTTCAATGTTTATGAAAAACATGTTCTAAATTATTTAAATCAAAACGGAATTACTATAACACACCATAGAGACCTAGTGCACTTTATCATATCTCCAAATCGGTTGAATTTCTGATGAAATCTATTTTATTGTTCCTATTTTACTCATAAAAATGTGTAGGTGCTAGAACCGCCTCATTGAGAAGGCACCTCTTACGAGTACCAATATCCTATTTTTTGGATCAAAAATAAGCATTATATTGAATACTATCGGGAAGTTTATACAGGTAAATATAGTTTGCAGGCAAAAGTACATCTCCTCCTTCCAGCATTATGAATAATGTAGTTCTGAGCATTATGTAAGTTGGACACGTTCCTCCCTCAGTTCACAACTTTGCGATGGATTCCACATCGCCTTACATAGAGGATCTTACATGAGCAGCCGAGCATTTTATCCCTTTCCCTCAACGAGTTTAATAAATTCACTAATACATGAGCACGAATGCAAGATTCTATTTAACATATGACATTTAAAACGCATTTTATTCACGATTGTTTACAAAGACATCAATATTCGGCCATTAGTAAACGCGACGTCGTTAAGGACGTCGTACATGTAACGTTAGCTAATTTGCATATTTAATCCACTAGTGGATTATCGAATTTATTACATGGCGTTATTACACTCGCAGACGCGACGTCATATGATAAATAGAAATTAGTAAAGAGTAGCTACTGACGAATGGGCAGAATAAATGTATAGGCTTTAGGCTCTGATTTCTAAGTTGTAAAACCGAAGAGCGTTGTGTTCGTATGTTTGTTCGGATACTTTCAGGTAAGCAGCCCCCGCCCATCGGGGCTTGAAGAAATAGATGGGCTGCATGATGCTTCCACGCAGAGCTGAAACCGACCCGTGCATCAGTACTGGTTAACTGCTTAGAGGATCTATGCCTGCCCAGGCAAAGTGGTGTATGTCGGTCCATCCATGCTTATAAACCCTATTGGTTTCATTGGGCGACAGGTCTTGAGATGTCATTTCATCTCAATGTCGGGTAAAAGTCCCACAAAATTGGAAGCAACGTCACCAAAATGACCTCTACAGTGTTGACGGGGACGTTAAACATCAAATCAAACAAACAAACAAAACTTTCAGGTAAGCTGCAATTTCCTATATGAATATTTAATTTTGTATTACTAGTGAGTTAATGAATGAATAGAATATATTACATACATATAAATAGTGCTAAATATAATTATAAATCTGACAAATACAATTGTTTGTAACTTCAGTAAAACAATTAGTTGTAACTATAAGCAAACGCTAGTTTTATCATTTTATTCTCATGAAACGCTAGTATCCACTGTACACTGTATATCTGTTTATTGTATTGCCTTGTCGAAAACAAATGTATTTTCGTTTCAATTGCAGAACCATGCAATACTTTGGTACAATTCATTAAGTGATGATATCCTAAAAGGCTGGTCTGTATTAGAAAATGCATTCTTAAAACGATTTACTGAAGATAAGGATACAATAGACTTATCGTTCCTGCAAATCAGCCAGGGCACAAATGAATCGGTATTAGATTATTTAAGTAAATTACAGCGTAGTGCTGCCTTACATCCTAAGGTAGACGACAATTTATTGTTAGCAATATCTCTAAACGTTCTCCGGAGTGGGATAAGAAAACAATTGTTGTGCACAAAGAATATGTTCTAGAAAGGGTTATCCTTTGGAAGCAAGGAATACACCACAGAACTGGAAATCTAAGATCCTCTATGTAAGGCGATGTGGAATCCATCGCAACGTTGTGAACTGAGGGAGGAACGTGTCCAACTTACATAATGCTCAGAACTACATTATTCATAATGCTGGAAGGAGGAGATGTACTTTTGCCTGCAAATTTTCCAGTTCTGTGGTGTATTCCTTGCTTCCAGTTGTGCACAAAGAACCTAAAAATGTGACTGATTTGCGTCGCTTTGCAACGACAGCCCGAAAGTCGGTTCCTGAACCAGTCAACACTATTCAGTCATTACATGATACGATGGTTAATGAAATAAATTCGTTAACAGATCAGATACATTCCATAAGGTCTTCTGTTCAGCAACAGAATAATGTGTATACTATTAAATTAATCAAAGGTCTTTGATGGGGATGAAAATGATTTAAGTAAATTCCATAATGCACAGCCAAGTCGCGTTACAAAATAGAAGTGAAGGCAATGATCAGGAATCGATACAATTACCCCGCAGCTCCCTTCAGAGACTTCAAAGGGAAAGAAGTACAAACATTAAACAACTAGACCATGAAAGAAACATCACTAGCGGAAAGCCAAAATTACAGTTACTTTCCTACAAAATGGCCAACTGGCTATCAAAACAAAATAATATAAGCGTAAACACAAACTCAAAAACAAACCATAACAAAAATAAACCGCGATAGAAGAACCGCCTTGGAGCGGTTGTGACCACAAACGAATTTTAACGGGGGGGGGAGGGGGCTGGGTAATGATGTGTTAGGCGGCCTTCATGCGGACTGAACAAATAACTTGTCTAAATCGCGACGGAAATAAGGGCGAGGATTGGTGCCACGTATAAATCGATTTTACAATCCTCACCCTTATTTCCGTCGCGATTTAGACAAGTTATTTGTTCAGTCCGCATGAAGGCCGCCTAACACATCAGTGTAACATCTCCTCGAGCACAAAAATCAAACAACCACGGAGATGAATGGCCCCCGTCCATCGGGGCTTGAAGAAACATATGGGCTGCATGATGCTTCCACGCAAACCAACCCGCACACGAATACTGGTAAACCGCTTAGAGGATCTTAGCCTGCCCAGGCAAAGCGATGCGAGTCGGCCCGCCTATGCTTATAAACCCTATTGGTTTCATTGGGCGACAGGGCTTGAGATGTCAATTCATCTCACTGTCGGGTAAAAGTCCCACAAAACTGGAAGCAACGTCTCCAAAATACCCTTTACATTGTTGACGGAGACGTTAAACCCCAAAATGCTGGAGCAAAATAAAACCAACAGTTAGGCTCCGGGGGGCCCGACCAGAGACAGAGCATCAGGCACCAACCAACATTACATAAAATTAGATACTCTCGTATTCCCAGTAAGCCTTTACGCTGGAACCGCCATAGAATCTTAGGTCTGACCCACCGGCGTGCAATTAAGGAGGGAAGCAAAGTTGTCAACCGTGATTGGGTTAACTACCATGCATGCAGTCTGTCGTATAACATTTATATTCTTCCCTATATTTATATAAGAAAAATTGATTTTACGAAATTGGTTGCTGAAGTCTTTGCATGTATATATTTCTGAATGTATATACTAAGTCATCATACCTGAATGTATATACTAAGTCATCATAAAATTCGGGTTCCGATAGATCTTGTTGCAGAGGAGATTTAAGTCCAACATTGAATTTTGAAATTAAATCGGAATGATGTATATAACATTTTGAAAAAAAACTTTGCTTAGTTTATGATTCCGATAACCCTGATTAAGAAGTTTAGCAGTTATCAATTTATTACGAGTGTTGAAGTCAGTTACATGACTAGACACTAGCAAATCGAATTAATTGCGAAATATAAACGGTATAGGATGCCGCACGAGATACATCACCATCCAAGAAAGGAAAATATACAATTTCAAAATCAAAATCATCGCGTTTATCATAAATTTTGCAAGAAACAAACCCATCTACAATACATAGATTGCCTGCGCAATTTCTGCCGCGCGTAATGCCTCAGCCGCAACTGCGTCCAAATAATTATCGCCCTCAGTTCTATCAGCAGCCCTTACAAAGAAATACTACAGACCGACCCCTGAGCAATACAGCCAGCGTTCACGCCCTAGTTTCAATCATGCACAGGAGCGGCCGCCCTGCCCCTGTCCTTATTGTGGTGATAGTAATGTGCAAACAGGAGACAGTGTAAGGCCCGTAATAAACGATGTTCGACATGTCAGCGTATGTGACATTTGAGTTCTATTTGTCTCTCTGCGCGACCATCCAAATGACTATTATCTACTGCTAGCATACGTACAATATCTATAAACAAAAATCTCATTCCAATTACATTTCCAAAATTTAATATACATACTACATGCCTCATTGATACTGGAGCTGACTTATCATGCTTGAGTAAAAGTCATTTTAATTAGATTCGCACTTCATCCACCAACTGTACAATTTATTAAGGGTGCAGGCGTGAGTATTCGTGGAATTTTGGACACGTTGACATTCCAATAAAACTGTATGAAGTTGAGCTCATTTTCTGCTTCAACGTCATTCCTGCCGTAAAATATTATAATGTTATTAATCAAATAATTTCGTATTGGCCCAGTTACAGGTCCGAGGTCTGCTGTATTGACACGAGGCCGAAGGCCGAGGCCAATACAGCTGACCGTGGACCTGTAACTGGGCCAATACGAAATTACTTGAATAATGACAATTTTATTAATTGACGCAATTAAAAACATGATTTAAGATTTTTGAATATTGGTTGACCTTGTGTAATATAGGATAATCAATTAATAATATTGCATATTAGGCCATATTTTCCCGAACAAAATGAAATCAAAATATCATATGAGGATAATACGGTAACGATCAATAATGAAGACCGATATGTAGCTATTAATATGATCTCTCTAAGCGAAATAGTAGCGCCAGCTTATGCAAAAACAAAACTATTCCGCCAGGTGCAATAAAAACAATACACATACACATACCCTGCTCAAAATGTCAAGAAAACGATATGTTTTACTATCACTAACCAACAAAATAAATGATATGCAAATAATTATCCTAGAAAGTATTACTGTACCGATAAATAGGAAAGCATGGGTGCAGAGAGCGATAACCCTGATTAAGAAGTTTAGCCGTAAACAATTTATTACGAGTGTTGAAGTCAGTTACATGACTACACACTCTCGCAAATCGAATTAATTGCGAAATATAAACGCCATAGGATGGCGCATGAGGAACATCACCATCCAAAATATGGGGCGCCGTTTTACTATTTTATCCGTATTTATAGATATTCATAAATCGAATTATGGATATCCATAAATCAGCCAAATAATGGATATCCATAATTCGAATTATGGATATCCATAAATCACCACCAAAGCTTTTGGTTTAATGATTTCTCCCTAAGACGTGCGATTGTTTTCAAGATGCCATGTGTGCAGCTAAATATCGGAACCAGCCGTAAGATACGGCCAAGAAGTATACACAATGGGGTTTCTAGGACAACCCCCACCCCCACACTGTGGGGCCTACCCGCCCCCGGGTCGGTCCCACCGAGTGGGGACAATTTTTTTTTTGGAGAGCGCATTTTCCCCAACTCTACCAGGATTTTGTGCTACTTTTTTCAGCATGCGCACACAGGTAGGGACACCCAGCATGTGCACACCAGACACAGGTAGGGATACCCAGCATGCACACAGCTAGGGACACCTATAATTGCACGCAAAGATAGGGACAGGGTAGGGACACCCAGCCATACACACATATAGGGACAGGGTAGAGACACCCAGCATGCACACACAGGTAGGGACAGGGTAGGGACACCCTACTAGAGAAGTGGAGACCCAAAGCATTGCAATGCCTGGGAAAACACAACTGTCCGAGGAAGCTATCGGCATATCGCTTCTGGCGAGATTGGTATACGGGCAGCGAAGTCGAGATATGGGATAGGAGAACGAAGGGTTCTCCGTATTCGGAAAGGCTTGGAGAACGAGGAAGCCAAGGACGACGCAGAGCAAGCGCGAGCCGAAGCCAAACAAGACGCAGAGTAAGCACGAGCCGAAGCCAAGGACGACGCAGAGCAAGCACAAGCCCAATCCAAGCACACCAAGGACGAGACAAGCACAATGGCGGCGAGAGGAGCTGGAGAAGGAGAACGCCAAGATGCGCAACATCACAGTGGGGAATGTGGGACTGCAGGATGCTTGCAAAGAAAGACTGCGGCGGAGGGAAGTGGAGGCCGAGAACGCAAAACTGCGAGAAAACCTTGAGGAAGTCCGGAAAGAAAGAGGGAGGCGGGAGGAGCAGCTGGAGGTCGAGAACGCAAAACTGCGAGAAGACCTTACGCGCGCGGCCCTCCTGCGGGGAAGGACAAAGCACCGGAAGATAGGGAAGAGGGTATAGTGCCGGAAAAGTCGCAGCAGGCGCACGTCGAGGTCGACGAAGGAGAGTGTATTTTTCCCCGCAGCGGTTGTCTATCGGACAGATCGGTAGTGTAGACAAGCACACACTATCGAGGTTGTTCGAAATTTCTAATTAGACAATTGGTAGTGCAAAACATCGAGAACACCGTCGATAGTGTAGACATATCGCATACTACTATAGAAAAAATGGAAGTTGTAGAACGAACCGTTCGAGAGATGGGGCTCTTTTCCGAGAAATCAGTGGCAACCCATCTTCTCCTGGAAATCGCATTCGAGAGCAACCTTATTCCCGACATCTCGGAGGTTGACTACTTGGATGTGCACTCGGGGAGGACGCGGCTGCACCCCCTCGAAGGCCTCCCAACCTTCGTGGACGATGTGTTCGTGTACGGATACCTACGTAGGGAGGATTGCGTGTCCTGGGCCGGCAGAGCCTCGTGCACGACCGGGGAAGGTGGGTCTGCGCAGGAGGTCTTGGCCTCTATTTCTTGGACCATTCGGGAGGCTCTGGACGGCGAGAAGCACATGCAGACAAATATTATGCACACGATCGCAACTCGGTCCGACGCACGCAACAGCACGATTTTGGCCACAGTGGAAAAAATAGAGGCGGATACCGACAGGCTCGTGGAGAAAAAGAGGAAGGAACTGCACGGGGAGGACCCATTCGCGATCTTCGTGGCGAAGGTGGATGTTTCCGAGGTGGAGATAGACAGCCTACAGGCAAGGCTTTCAAAGCTCCAGAAACTGCTTCTGGGGAAAGGCTACGGCCTCTATTCGATCGACTACACCCAGGATTTCTCCGGGACGTTGGACCGGCAGGCGCTCGTGGCCCACCTGGAAAAGCTCGGGTTCAGGATACAAGAAGATCCCAACGGCGCGCTCGCGAAAAGGGATGCCCCGATGGTCCTGGACAACACCAAGTCCGTGGGGAACCATGTATGCACCTGGATAGGAACGGGCGCGAGCGGGTACACGGTTCGAACCAACCTCTACAACAAGGTCGTCTCCAACTTCGAGGCCGGGGAGGTTCGGGAGCACATGGGGGGCCATCTCGCCGACTATGTGGACTGTCCGAACGAGCACCTGCGGAGGACTTTCTCGCACCCGGATGTGCAATAAAGAGGATGCACAAGGATCGAGGTCTCCCTCTATGCGTGCAGGGGCAGGGATCTTTCCACGGACACGGCAAAAGAGGTGGTCGAGGAGGCGCTTGGCGTCGTGTCTCCGGAGGAAGAAGATCTGTTTGTCGTACAGCCGCCTTCTAGGTTGTGGACAACCTGGCCGGGAGCATGGATAGGTGCCTTGTCCTAGCCGACAGACCCCAAGGGACAATCTTCGTGGCCTGGTATGCGCACACCGGGACTTGTAGGGTGGCCGGCATGCGGATATGCCCCACGCCACAAAGCGTGGACAACGATGGCAGCTGGGAGAGGGTTGTGGAATGGGCCGCGGCAGACTTTGGATTCCGGAATTGCCCGATATTTCGGGCGGATAAACTGGAAACCAGGCAAGGTGCGCGGGAGGACGGCGAGGATTCTATCCTATTCTCTCCGCTTCGCTGCTACACCAAAGACGCTGGCTCCGCGACGATCCTGACCGCCTGCAAGAAACCGACAGCCCTGCACCTAAACGGGTCGGATCCATCCACCCTTCTTCCACCGACCGACAAGACAAGGTTCCCTGGGTGTGGAGGGAAAGAAGACCCATCGGATCGGTGCGGAGACCTCGCAGTTCCAGATCGTGGAAATGCCGGAGATAGCCAATGGTCGCCGACTCTCCACGCTCTCTACGCGAGACAGAGAGAAGAGGCTTTGGGATCTGTTCCAAGCCGCCGACATAGAGAAGTGGAGGAGGGAGACCCAAAAATAGCTGGAAGAAGAAAAGGAAAGAAACAGGCGGTACAGGCGAGAGGAGCTAGAACAGATATCCAAGCTTGCCACCGAGCATCGGGAGTACATGGCTGCTTCGAGGAAAACCGAGGAGGAGGTGGTGGGGATCCTATCTTCCATGCAGACCAAAGAATTCTTCGAGAAACGGGTGGACGACGGCCGCTACAAATCCAATCCAAGTATTGCATGCTCCTGGGAATCTTCGCTGATGGCCACAACGTACAAACCACCGTGTTTCCACCCCACTATTTCTTTCGCCATTTCGGGCGAGATCTCCCCCAACATCTTCCCAACACACTTCTCTCTCGACAATATCCTATCTTCTCCCTCGGCACCACAACCCAGTTCCAACGCCCATTCGCGTGAAGCCTACCGGATCTCTTCTAGATCTCCCCACTCAATCTGCCCCCTGTCCATGTAGTGCTTCTTGTGTTCTCCAAAGCCATGGAACCTAGGACAACATCCTCTTTTCTGCACGAGTTCCATTCCTGCCCGCAAACAGAATTTGCATATACATTGTATGTATTTCGCAGATATATGTTCTCGTCCAAATGATCCTTCTCCCCAGCTCCAGGCTTCGACTTTGTGGGCACCAGCTCCCGCCTGCTCCAGCTGTTCGAAGGTACTCGAAGATACTTGGGGGTTCTTTGACTATTCCATGTAGAAGGGATCCCCGACCGGCGGTGGCTTCTGTGCTGGTTCCTCCGGAGGAACGGAAACAGCGGCCGGCGGGTTGGTGTTCGGCGGCTTCTTCGCGGTTGGCGGAGCCATGGGCGTACAATGGTTCCAGGTCTTTGCGACCAGCGCCCAGACGACCGTCGCGGCAATGGAGATGTATACCCATCCTAGGGCCGTATCCACCATTTGCTCTATTTTCTCGAGGACCGTCCGGGTATCTTGTTGGGCCTCCTCTGTTTTTTCCTCTATCTCTTCTAGGAAGGCATCGAGATCTTCGTCTTCTTCTTTGTCTGTGTTGTCGGCCAACTGGGCCAGCACATCCTCCAGCAGTCTCGTAGATGGCTGTGCTTGGGACTCGAGTCCCTCCAGCCTTTTGTAGAAGTCTACGACAGTCGGGCGCGGGGTTTGTTGTTGTTCTTTGGCGGAGCCAACGGAAGCAACTCCTTTGTAGGGCAAGATGCCTTGTGCTGGCTTCGATATATCTAGTGCAGGATCGTCGCGAGACAGACGTTCTATAGCGTGCGCACCCTTTCCCCATATTTTGTCTAGCCTATTTTGCCCTATTTGTATTTTCGGTGAACTTCGGCGCCCGAAAGTAGACCTTTGGATTTGCGAATATCTTCGATATCGTCGAGCGAAAGATTCGATTTTCCCATTTTGTATCCAACGCAATAGATATATTTCCAAATCGGGACGCGAACAAATCGGAAACATTCCGAAACTGCCTTGTTTTGTTTCCATAGTGTTTTCTTTTGTTGCCTCGTTTGCATAGCTGCTTTCTTGTTTTGTTTCCGGACTGTTTGTTTTATTTCCTCGTTTGCTATGCACCTACTTGCCAACTACTTGGTTTGTACGTTGTGGCCATTTGCGGGGCTCCCGTATTCTGCACAGATCTTGGAGGGGTTGTACGCTGGACGGCTGGTGTGGAGGCTATGGAGACCATCATGTCCTTCCTCTTTGTAGGCGTCGTCTTTTCTACCGCAAACCTGCAGAGGATTGGGCTCCGCATCTTTTCCAACTCTGCCGGCCCACCAAGGCGCTCTATCTCCTTCTCCAGAAAGTGTCCGTACGTTGTGTGTTCCTCATCCGTCGTCGGCTCTCCCCCCTCGTGTAGGGGGACCACATATAGCAGCATTCTGGGGACTCCCCGAAACATCTGCGAGCAGAACATTCTGCAGAGATATTCTCCTGGGAGAATATCCACGGCTTTCCACAGATCTTTAGATTTGGGGGCGATCTCCACCCGTCGCACACACGAAGCCTAATTCCGCCTCCGACTCTGCCAACCTCTGGAGAGTCTCTACGCGGAGATTCCCAGGAGCATGCAATACTTGGATTGGATTCCAGCAAACTTCCATCCCTCCCCTACCAAAGAACTTCTTGCTCGGCTTCACTTCTATCTCCAGGCCCCGCACCAGGGCGTTGTGCTCCAGCGCTGGCATCCAGTATGTGGTTTTGTAGCGGCCGTCGTCCAGCCGTTTCTCGAAGAATTCTTTGCAGTTGGATAGGATCCTAGCCAGGCCCTCTGTTGCCCATACCGCTATCCTAGGAGTGGAATCGTTCGACAGCACGACCCTAGGCTTTCGTGTATCCTGTGCTGCTCCCGAAACCCCAGCACGATTCACCTATCCGGCTGGAGGCTAGAGATCTTGCTGGTCTGCATGGAAGATAGGATCCCCACCACCACCTCCTCGGTTTTCTTCGAAGCAGCCATGTACTCCCGATGCTCGGTGGCAAGCTTGGATATCTGTTCTAGCTCCTCTCGCCTCTACCGCCTGTTTCTTTCCTGTTCTTCTTCCAGCTGTTTTTGGGTCTCCCTCCTCCACTTCTCTATGTCGGCGGCTTGGAACAGATCCCAAAGCCTCTTCTCTCTGTCTCGCGTAGAGAGCGTGGAGAGTCGACGACCATTGGCTATCGCCGGCATTTACACGATCTGGAACTGCGAGGTCTCCGCACCGATCCGATGGGTCTTCTTATCCCTCCACACCCAGGACACCTTGTCGGTCGGTGGAAGAAGGGTGGATGGATCCGGCCCGTTTAGGTGCAGGGCTGTCGGTTTCTTGCAGGCGGCCAGGATCGTCGCGGAGCCAGCGTCTTTGGTGTAGCAGCGAAGCGGAGAGAATAGGATAGAATCCTCGCCGTCCTCCCGCGCACCTTGCCTAGTTTCCAGTATATCCGCCCGAAATATCGGGCAATTCCG
Source organism: Lucinisca nassula (assembly GCA_963580285.1). Lineage (NCBI taxonomy): Eukaryota > Metazoa > Mollusca > Bivalvia > Lucinida > Lucinidae > Lucinisca > Lucinisca nassula. The sequence continues at coordinate 126,543,628 of OY757012.1, forward strand.
GAACCAAAGTCTACCGCGGCCCATTCCACAGCCCTCTCCCAGCTGCCATCGTTATCCACGGTTTGTGGCGTGGGGCGTATCTGCATACCGGCCACCCTACCAGTCCCGGTGTGCGCATACCAGGCCACGAAGATTGTCCCTTGGGGTCTGTCGGCTTGGACAATGCACCTATCCAGGCTGCCGGCCAGGTTTGTCCACAACCTAGAAGGCGGCTGTACAACAAACAGATCTTCTTCCTCCGGAGTCACGACGCCAAGCGCCTCCTCGGCCACCTCTTTTGCCGGGTCCGTGGTCCGTGGAAATATCCTTGCCCCTGCACGCATAGAGGGAGACCTCGATCCTTGTGCATCCTCTTTCTTGCACATCCGGGGGCGAGAAAGTCCTTCGCAGGTGCTCGTTCGGACAGTCCACATAGTCGGCAAGATGGCCCCCATGTGCCCCCGAACCTCCCCGGCCTCGAAGTTGGAGACGACCTTGTTGTTGAGCATGGTTCGAAACGTGTACCCGCTCGCACCCTTTCTATCCAGGTGCATTCATGGTTCCCCACGGACTTGGTGTTGTCCAGGACCGTCGGGGCATCCCTATTCGCGAGCGCGCCGTAGGGATCTTCTTGTATCCTGTACCCGAGCTTTTCCATGTGGGCCAAGAGAGCTTGCCGGTCCAACGTCCTGGAGAAATCCTGGGTGTAGTCGATCGAATAGAGGCCGTAGCCTTTCCCCAGAAGCAGTTTCTGGAGCTTTGGAAGCCTTGCCTGTAGGCTGTCTATCTCCACCTTGGAAACATCCACCTTCGCCACGAAGATCGTGAATGGGTCCTCCCCGTGCAGTTCCTTCCACTTTTTCTCCACGAGCCTGTCGGTATTCGCCGTTTTCTCTCCACTGTGGCCAAAATCGTGCTGCTGCGTGCGTCGGACAGAGTTGCGATCGTGTGCACAATAATTTGTCTGCATGTGCTTCTCGCCGTCCAGAGCCTCCCGAATGCTCCAAGAAATAGAGGCCACGACCACCTGCGCCGACTCACCTTCCCCGGTCGTGCTGGAGGCTCTGCCCGCCCTGGACACGCAATCCACCCTACGTAGGTATCCGTACACGAACACATCGTCCACAAAGGTTGGGAGGCCTTCTAGGGGGTGCAGCCGCGTCCTGCCCGAGTGCCCCTCCAAGTAGTCCACCTCCAAGATGTCGGGAACACGGTTGCTCTCGAATGCGTTTTCCAGGAGAAGATGGGTTGCCACAGATTTCTCGGAAAAGAGCCCCATCTCTCGAAAGGTTCGTTCTACAACTTCCATTTTTTCTATGGTAGTATGCGATATGTCTACACTATAGACGGTGTTCTCGATGTTTTGCACTACCAATTGTCTAATTCGAAATTTCGATCTACCTGGATAGTGTTTGCTTGTCTACACTAGCGATCTGTCCGATAGACAACCGCTGCGGGGAAAAATAAGCTCTCCTTCGTCGACCTCGACGTGTGCCTGCTGCGACTTTTCCGGCACTATGCCCTCTTCCCCTTCTTCCGGTGCTTTGTCCATCCCCGCAGGAGGGCCGCGCGTGCAAGGTCTTCTCGCTGTTTTGCGTTCTCGACCTCCAGCTGTTCCTCCGCCTCCCTCTTTCTTTCCGGGCTTCCGCAAGGTCTTCTCGCAGTTTTGCGTTTTCGGCCTCCACTTCCCTCCGCCGCAGTCTTTCTTTGCAAGCTTCCTGCAGTCCCACATTCCCCAGTGCAATGTTGCGCATCTTGGCGTTCTCCTTCTCCAGCTCCTCTCGCCGCCAATGTTCTTGCTCTGCCTCGTGCTTGGTGTGCTTGGATTCGGCTTGTGCTTGCTCTGCGCCGTCCTTGGCTTCGGCTCGTGCTTGCTCTGCGTCGTCCATGGCTTCGGCTCGCGCTTGCTCTGCGTCGTCCTTGGCTTCCTCGTTCTCCAAGCCTTTCCGAATACGGAGAAGCCGTCGTTCTCCTATCCCTTATCTCGACTTCGCTGCCCGTATACCAATCTCGCCCGAAACGATATGCCGAATAGCTTCCTCGGACAGCTGTGTTTTCCCAGGCATTGCAATGCTTTGCGTCTCCACTTCTCTAGTAGGATATCCCTACCCTGTCCCTACCTGTGTGTGCATGCTGGGTGTCCATACCCTGTCCCTATCTGTGTGTATGGCTGGGTGTCCCTATCCTGTCCCTATCCTGTCCCTATCTGTGCGTGCGTACTATAGGTGTCCCTATCTGTGTGCATGCTGGGTATCCATACCTGTGACTGGTGGGCACATGCTGGGTGTACCTACCTGTGTGCGCATGCTGAAAAAAGTAGCACAAAATCCTGTTAGAGTGGGGGAAAATGCGCTTTCCTAAAAACCACATTGCATACAAAGTAGATGGTGTGTTTTCACTGACACTCCACTGTTTGTGCATAGTAGTGGTTCTGTTCTTCCTACCCTCTTACTGACACTATTGTGTCGCCCACAGAATTCTCCGCGGCAATTATTGTTGCAGGGTTCTCTCTTCCCCACAGGAATCCAAGGACACTTGTTCACTTTTGTGCTGTATGTTTTAAGTACTATATTTCTCTAATACAAACACACCCCGCCCGGTGGGGATGTTGGCGAGCGCAGGCTGGTCACGTGTTTGCCATGCGATATGGCAGGCAAACAAATATTTTATTCTATTGCATCCCCTCTCGGCGGGACCGACCCGGGGGTGGGGATGGTCCCCACAATATTGCGGGGATGAAAAAAATGGCCCCATTCGGTGGGGCCGACCCGGGGGGCGGGTAGCCCCCACAGTGTGGTAGAAGGGGTTGTCCTAGAAACCCCATTGTGTATACTACTGGCCAACAGATCCGGTCCCTCTGGAATCACCTCTACGAGGACTGCGCACCTAAGGACACTGAAAGTCATACATAAGATTATAATGATCCACTGAACAGGCAATCTGTGCATGCTTTCTGGAGAAAAATGCACATGGTCGTTATGTAGTATTAACATATATCCATAGAATACTCTATTTAAGTTGTATGAAGTACCAGGCAGACTCAGATATAACTCCTGGTCTCCGCCCACTGGGGCTTGGAGAAATAGATTTGGCTGCATAAGCTTTGTTTGTTTGTTTGATTTGAGGTTTAACATTGTAAAGGTCATTTTGGAGATGTTGCTTCCAATTTTATGGGTCTTTTACCCGACATTGAGATGAAATGACATCTCAAGCCCAGCCACCCAATGAAACCAATAGGGTTTATAAGCATGGACGGGCCGACTCGCACCGCTTTGCCTGGGCAGGCTTAGATCCTCTAAGCGGTTAACCAGTACTCGTGTGCGGGTCCGTTTCAGCTCTGCGTGGAAGCATCATGCAGCCCATCTATTTCTTCAAGCCCCGATGGGCGGGGGCGTTGCTGCATGCGCTGAGAGTAATGGTAAACCGTTTAAAAGGTCTAAGCGTGTCCAAACAAAGGGGTGCGTGTCAATGGGCGACAGGGATTGAGATGTCATTTCCTCTCAATGACGGCTTAATGCCCAGCATAATTGGAAACAACGTCTCCATATGGCCTAAATAGTATTGAATGGGACGTTAAACATCAAATCAAACCTAAAATATCTCTCCCACACCATAGGCCACAACTAAGCCTACCTACATTACCTCCTCCTCCATCCCGGCTTTTATTACACACCTAAATCGAAAACCTGACGGGATTCGTCGAGATTTTTTTGTAAAGAGAGCAGTCATTATTCATTAGGTTTATTTGCAGAGGAGAATTATGGATACCCATAATTCGATGTATGGATATCCATAAATCAGCCGAATAATGGATATCCATAATTCGAATTAAGGATATCCATAATTAGATTTATGGATATCCATATTTCGTTCTAAATTATTGATATCCATAAATCGATTTTATTGATATCCATAAATCAGCCGAATAATGGATATCCATAATTCGATTTATTGTTATCAATAAATCGAATAATGGATATCCATTATTCGATTTATGGATATCATTAATTCAGATCGATTTATGGATATCCATATTTCGAATTATGGATATCCATAATTCGAATTATGGATATCCATAATTCGAATTATGGATATCCATAAATAATTATGGATATCCATAAATAATAATGGATATCCATAAATCGAATTATGGATATCCATATTTCGAATTATGGATATCCATAAATAATTATGGATATCTATAAATACGGATTAAATAGTAAAACGGCGCCCCATACCAAAAAAGCATAATTTACAATCTCAAAATCAAAACCATCGCATTTGTCATAAATTTTGCAAGAAACAAACCCATCTTCAATAGATAGATGTAAGACTGTACGGCAGACTGTGCAAAGACTGGCTGGCCAAGCTTTTCTGCTAAACAAGCAGCCATTATCATGTTACTGTCAATATACCCTGATGAACAATTACCTTCAATCAAATGAGATGATCCACAGTTTGACAGAATCTTTGCGTGCGCCCGTACTTCGCGTAGTAAATTTCAATCATGAAAATTAATAACATTTTAAAATGTAAGATTCTGCAAAAATAAATATATAGATATTGATGAACCGTGTATTTGGCGTAAAAATAGCTGTGTTTTATCTAACATGCTAAAAATAATTTGGTTGGTAGGTAGGAGATTTTTTTATTATTATTATTATTTAATTGTTTCCCCGAAAATAAAACATGGTTGGGCCTGTATTTTTAATGTGTTGTTGTTTTTGTGCGTGGGTTTTGTTAATAAGATTGTCATGTTCAGACTTGCACTGTATATCATAATTATAGGTTATTGACTTTATATTGTGAAATATTCGGCACTCGTTCATATGGCGAAGGACGCACGAGCTTGCGAGTGCGTCTTCGCCATATGAACGAGTGCCGAATATTTCACAATATAAAGTCAATAACCTTTTTATTATATACCCAAAAATTCAAATGTCGGCTATAATTCAGGATTGCCCGGTATGAATTTCTGAACGTAAAATCAGATTATACATCTTAAAGTGGTTTTAAATGGGAAATAATGAAGGTCGTTAAGTGTCTCCCTACACGTTGAAAAACCACGCCCAACGGCGCCAAAGGGAAGACGACGTTAACGTTGGTGGATGTGACGTCATTAAAAACATTGACGTTTCCAAGCACAGGACGCCATTTTTTCCGAAGCGTCAGTTGTATTTCTTTCAAAATACTCCTGATTTCTTATTGAAAATCTAAACGGATTGCAGGTAAGTCATATTTGACAGCATAAAATGCGGTTTATGCACTTTGTCAGAACCTAAATTCGTTTTGTTTTACGTTCTTTCAGTTGATACGCACGACAAGATGGCTGCCGATTTTTAGTATCGAAACGGATAAATTTGAAAGTAGTTATATTGTGAACGTGACTGCTTATCTACTTGTGAACTTGACTACGGGCAATATGGAAAAATATTGACCGGTAACTTCTGTAGAAAATATACGGGACACTTTCTTGGTATATAATAATTCATTTTAGATGCTCATAAAAAGTCAGCTCAGTCTGTATTTTGGAAGGGACTAAACGCAAAAAAAAAAAATACAAAAATGGACTTAACACGCGAAATCACTATGGAAAAATGCAAAGACGACACGGAAATGGTATGATCGGTGCTTTAATTTCTATTTCGTTCTTTTTTATTGTCTACGCCCATGGGCGTAGACATGATAGAGATTGAGTTTAACACGGAAGTACAGCCATTAGTTACCCACAGTGCAGGTTGACCTTTCCATTCTTATGCAACACAACAAGTATAAGCTTTCACAAGAAGAAAAAAAGCAGTCCATAACAAGTGTAAGCTTTCACACAAAAAGAGGCCGGCGGGCAGAGCTCTGGCACAGAATTGCTGTTACATTTGTACAAGCCTATATTTGCTGCCATACTGTACAGTCTAATACAAAATATACATCTACAAACTCCCGACCTCGACGGACCACTGCTAATCCTATAAGCTACATGTACTCAGCAGCCTTTGGCTCTGGTGAGCTAAAAAACATACCTCGCCGTTAGCAAACTATTAGGTTTAATCTTCAGTTAGTCTTCTATAAAGTCCTAACTTCTCCCACAGTTTTCAAGCATTCAATTTGAAAGATGTCACAAGCATACATGTTCATTTTTAAAGATGAAAAACTACTTTTTGGCATTATTACAACATTTTTACTTCAGTCGACAGGATGCCAATTAGAATATTGCCAAAGACAGTTAATTGTATAAAACACTTTTCTGGGATTCACATTTAATATGTGCTAAGCGTAGACCTAGCTTTTTGTAAAAGCTATACTTGTTGATAAAAATGGTAGAGTCGGGGACGGGGTGGGGGGTGGGGGGGGGGTCTGAAGCAGTGTCAGTTGGGTTAGCGGAAACACGGCTAGTTTGTTTAGGCCTTATAGACTTTACAATCTCGAACCAATTGGTTGAAGGAAGACCTACGAGCAAAATCAACAGAGCCAAGATAAACTCTAGCGACAATTGTTTTAGCTTAATGATAGTTTTATTGGGTAATGGATACATCCAACTGTCTCAAAATTTTCAATTTCCTGTGTCGGAGAAATCGGATGAGCTGCATTGCTTCATTGGTAGTGCTCCTTATGACAGACATTTCCTCTTTCTTCCATCTTTTCTCTGTATAACCAAAGTCCAGGCAGTGTGGATCGGTCCAGTAGTCAGGAAAGGTAGCTTATAATAATAATAATTCTCCAAACAGCCAACCATTTCTGGAACACGACCTACTTTTTGGAGGGGCCTCTGTGTGGCCTGGTGGGTGAGAGGGCTCACTCTTTTGATGATCGGGTCACTCCCCACTGAGGTATGCACTTTGCTCAGGCCACATGTGGCATGCCAAGATTAGATCTGTTTCTCCTAGTACACAGGCGTTCGCCTTTCTATGATAAACTGTTGGCTCGAGATAAGTGTAATAATCTTGTTGGGCAGTTAAAAAGAAAAAAAAAATCTCATGACTCATTCTTTCCCTCTAACATTTGCCCATGCCCTTTTAAGGTTTTGCGGTGGACTAGATGACCTTCTGATATCTCATCCTACACATCTCATTGGCTAGGATATCTGCCATCTGTTAAAATGTCGAGTCATTGCACCTTGTATGAATTTGCTGTCTCTTGTTGGGCCCATCGGAGTCTAACTGTTGGTTTTCTTTTGCTCAAGCATTTCAGTAGGTTCTTACCGTCGAGTCCTCACAGTTGTTTTATCTCTGTGGTTGTTTGGTGTTTGTGTTCTCGGAGATAAAGCACTGATGATCTAGGAGGCCTTCATGCGGACTGAACAACCCATTTGTCTAAATCGCGACGGAAGTAAGGACGAGGCTTTCGGCCGCGTAAAATCGATTTAAGCACCCCCCCCCCCCCCCCCCGCATGGAATTTGTTTCACTGACCGTTCCAAAGCGTTTCTTCTGTCGCGGTTTATTTTTGTTATTGTTTGTCTTTGAGTGTGTGTATCGATTGTATTTTGTAGTTGTTGTTATTTTGGTTAGCCAATTGGCAATTTTGTTGGAAAGTAACTGTCCTTCTGGCTTTCCGCTATTGATGTTTCCATTAGGGTCTAGTTATTTCATGTGTGTGCTTCTTTCCCTTTGGTGTCTCTGATGGGAGCTGTGGGTTAATTGTATCAATTCCTGATCATTGCCTTCACTTCTATTTTTCACTTGATTAATGAAAGTTGCTTGGTGCACCAGTGAGAGATACCCTTGTGAGATTTAGACCACATATACTTTGCTATAATTGAGGCGATAGGGGTACCTTTAACCTATGTAAACACCAAATGCTCTTGCGTGTCTGTGCATCTGTGCAGTCTTGTCTTGCCAGAGCATTCGCTGTTTGCAGTAAAATAGCACAGAACTACACGTCAGTTAGTATCTGACTATCTCAGTCAAGATAAGTCTTTAATTCAGATTCTTTTTTTTTTTTTTTTTTTTTTTGTCATATTCCTTTGGTCCATTTTGTGAACATTTTGTCCCTTATTATGGTTCTAAGCTATTGTTTGACTTCCCAGTGGTCAAATTATTTTGGCAATTTGGCCAGTGGGCTAGGAGGAGATGTCGTTTAAACATTTACTATTTTTAGCTCCGGTGGCCATTTTATTCAGCAGAGCAGAACGCTTTAGCAATTTTGGTAGTCGGCCACCCAAGGAACATTTCTGTGAAATTATTTTGAAATCGGGCAAGTGGGCTACCTAACGTGAACAAGTCCGTGAAATGAACACCGACCCAAACCCTGCTTTATATGGAGAAAATTGGGTTTACGGTTGTGGGTAATCTTTAGAAGCGCCTCAATGAGGCTCAATGAGGCGGTTCTAACGAGCACCCACTCTCCAATGTTATAAATAGCAAAATATCACCGACTTTCATCAAAAAAGTAGCCATTTCCAGAAGTGGAAAAATGCACTATGTCGCACGGTTTTTTTTTATCGTAATAAGGAGGAAATGTCGTTAAAAGGAGTTTCTAGTTTTAGCTCTGGTGGTCATTTTCTTCTGCGAGGCGGAACCATTTTAGAAATTTTGGTAGATGGTCACCTAAGGACCATTTCAGTGAAAATATTTTGAAATAGGAGGAGATATCGTTTGAAGGATTTTCTATTTTTAGCTCTGGTGGCCATTTTGATCAGCAGAGCGGAACGATTTTAGCATTTTTAGTAGAGTGTCACCAAAGGTACATTTCTGTGAAATTAGTTTGAAATTCGGCCAGTAGGCCAGGAGGAGATGTCTGTTAACAGATTTTCTATTTTTAGATCTGTCGGCATTTTTGTTTGACGAAGCGGAACCATTTTATCAATTTTGGTAGTGGATCACCCCAGGAACATGTCTGTGAAATTATTTTGAAATCAGGCCAGTTGGCTAGGAGGAGATGTCGTTTCAAGGATTTTCTATTTCTAGTTCTGGTGGTCACATTGTTTAACGGAGCGGAAGCATTTCAGCAATTTTGGTGTAGGGCAACCCATACAATGATTTCAAAATCCATTCATTGGTTAAGGAGAAGATGTCGTTTAAGTAAATTAAAATGAGAAATGACCAGCAACTGATACAATCTGATCCAAACTTCTTCCCATAATATCACTAGACGTCGAAACATGGAGTGACGAAAGTAAACAAAACGGACAACCGGTTCACACGACCACATTACGATAACACACCCGTATGGTATAGTTCATTTTTTCACATCTCCAAAATGGCTACTTTTCTGATGAAAATATGTGATATTTTTTCTTATAAATACTACAAACATAGGTTGTGGGTGCTCGTTAGAACCGCCTCATTGAGGCGGTTCTAACGAGTACCCACAACATATGTCTTGGAGTAAAAATAAGGAAAATAAAGTTTACCCCCTTAAACCCAAGTTTTCTTTATATAAAGTGGGGTTTAGGGGGTGTTCATTTCACGGACTTGTTCACGTGATGAACTGTGTGTGTGTGAATTCGGGTTTAACGTCGCTTTCAACAATTTTTCAGTCATATCACGACGGTGTCTGGTTGCGACAGGGAGCTCAATGCTCACGTTTATAGTGCTGCCTCACTGAAGTATCATGTCCCAGACACATTACATGATACCACACCCAGTCACATTATCCTGACACTGGATCGACCAGTCCTAGCTCTACCCCGTAAATCTGAGTGCCAAACAAGGAGCAGCTAGTACCATTTTTAACGACTTTGGTATGTCGCGACCCGGGATCGAACCCGAGACCTCCCGTTCCCCGGAGCGGACACTCTACCAACTGAGCTATCGGGGCCGGTCACGTGATGAACACCGATCAATAGCTCACATTGAGCAGGTGAGCTAATAACATGCCTGCTGTGTGTGTTTGAATTTTACATCCAACCAACAGATAAAGTGATACTGAGACGGGCCCCTCTGTTTAAAGACTCATCCGAAAGTCTGGAGAAGCCCGGGGTCGAACCCACGACCCCTGGTTTATGAGGCGATTAGTTTATCCACTATACCACGGAGGCTTCTAATAACATGCCTGGTATCTCTCTTTCTGTCGATCCAACTGAGTCAGACGATGCTGATTATGCCGATATCTTAAACGAAATTGATTCAGAATATTTAGTCTCAATTTGTTGAATTTTGCTATATAAGTTTCGTTTGCCAAGGAAAAGCTGTGCGAGTCCAACAATTCCTGCATATAAAACATAGCGTTTTTAGGCGGTAGGGCTTGCGATGTCATATCGATGTCGGATAAAAATACCGACAGAATTGACACCAGCGTCTCCAAAATGACCTACATAGAGTAACGGGGACGTAAAACATCGACACAAACAAGTTATTAGCTATCCTTTCATTGCAACACGTCAACAGATTCGTGTAAAAACCAGCCGATGGAATGCCAAAGTTCTGTGTGTTTTGAGGATAATGTAATCTTACATTGTAATATACAGTCCAACTTCAAGGACTCGAAGACGGTTGACACACCCACTGTAGATAATTCCAATCAAATTGAGCTTCTCGAGATTGCACCAATTCAGCGATTAGTGGTCTTAGCGCGAAAAGGTTTTTTTGTGTGTATGCAATCGCATTCTGATGAGATTGATAGAACATTAAAAAGATTTCCTAAATTTACCCCTTTTTGTCTCCTGACTAAATCTCATTACACGGGCGTGCAAACCTGGTGAAACAGGGATATTTCCATACAGACGACAAACGTTTTCGTTGTAAACAAGTTCCAGACAAGAACACCATTGTAAATCTAGATTTAATTGAGAAACGCAGAACTTTGAGGTTAACATACTTTCCCTTTGGACCCATTAATAAGACCCTTTGATGCATTTCCATGTAAAATAGAAGGGGAGGCAATAATTAAGGCTGCCACGATATATCGTATAATCGATTAATCGGCCGATAAATTCCACAAAAATGATTATCATTTCTGATTTGCTTTTAATCGATTACTTGATAGGTACAATTTACTACCCAAAGTTATGCCTAAAATTGCTGGATGAGTGGAAAACAGTGCAGACCCTGATGAGACGCCGCATTATGCGGCGTCTCATCTGGGTCTACACAGTTTGCTCAGGCCTGTCTGTTCAAATATACATATGGTAAAGTGCAACAGATGGTAAGAGTCATGCTCAGACAGAAAGCCAGACAGGTAAAATAATGACAAAAATCTTAGCGACAACTAATCGATTATCGATCGCAACGACAGGACTGATAATCGATTATCTTTTCAGCTCCGATTAGTCAGCCCTAGCAATAATTGATACACCAAACCAAAATGCCAAGGGAAAAAGAAACAGCAACACAGAACAACCTCATCATAATGAAAACGCCACAAGCGGAAAGCCAAAAGGACAGTCTGACGTACAACATTTATATTGCAGTTTATCTTTTTATGTCGAAGAATGATAATTCCTTAAAACTGAGGTTCTGATAAACCTTTTTGCAGAAGAGATTTAAGTCCAAACTAAGTCGCCTTATGCAACAAGGCTTATTGGAATTCTATGGGGGGTTAGTATATATATTCAGAAAAAGTATATGCCTAATTTCGTAAAATCATTCTTCGATTATAAAAAAAATCGGGAACAGCATACATGTTGTACGACAGACTGCATGCATGGTATTAAACCCAATCACAGTTGATAGATTTGCTCCCTTCTTTAATTGCATGACGCGGGTCGAGCCTCTGACTCATTGAGGGCTCCAGCCTTAAAGACTTCCTTAAATGTTTTTGTATTTTTGTAATGTCGATTGTGCTTGATTTTCTGTCTCTGGTTGGGCCTGCCGTAGTCCACCTGTTTGGGAAATAGCTGCTGACTCGGTTTATCTGTGGACCGTTTTGTTTACTGTCGTCACTCCAAGTTTCGACTTTTTTCCCTTAGTGACATTGTGGGAAAAATTTGGGATCTGATTGTATCAGTTCCTGATCGTTTCTCTTTTTAATTTTCTATTGCTGCAGTATTTTAATTAGCTCATGCTCTCGAGTCCTAATCTGTATTCGTTTGATTTTATGCCCCCGGAGATGTAGCAATAATGAGCTAGAAATTTCGAAATTAATTCGATTTGCCAGAGTGTTTAGTCATGTAACTGACTTCAACACTCGTAATAAATTGTTATCGACTAAACTTGTTAATCAGGGTTATCGGTACCATAAACTACACAAAGCCTTTTCAAAATTTCATAGACGTCGTTCTGGTTTAATTTCAAAATTCAATATTTGACTTAAATCTCATCTGCAACAAGGTCCATCGGAACCCGAATTTTATGGTGGCTTAGTATATAAATTCAGAAAAATAAATAACGGTAATGACTTTAGCACCCAATTTCGTAAAATCTTTCTTCGATATAAAAAGACTGGGGACAACATAAATGTTGAGACTGCATGCATGGTAGTTAACCCAATCACGGTTGACAACTTTGCTTTCCTCTTAAATTGCACGCCGGTGGGTCAGGCCTCAGATTCTATGACGGTTCCAGCGTAAAGGCTTGTGTTGGTTGGAACCTGATGCTCTGTCTCTGGTTGGGCCCATCGGAGTCAAACTGTTGGTTTTCTTTTGCTCCAGCATTTCAGTGGTTTCTTGCTGTCGAGTCCTCACCGTTGTTTCATCTCTGTGGTTGTTTGATTTTTGTCTTCACTGAGATGTTGCACTGATGAGTAAGGAGACCTTCATGCGGACTTAACAAAATATTTGTCTTACTCGCGACGGTGGTAAGGGCGAGGATAGTGGCCACGCGACGGTGGTAAGGGCGAGGATAGTGGCCACGTAAAATCGATTTAAGCCCCCCCCCCCATTGGAATTCCTTTCCGCTGACCGTTCCAAGGCGGTTCTTCTGTCGCGGTTTATTTTTGTTATGGTTTGTCTTTGGGTGTTTGTGTCGCTTATATTATTTTATTTTGGATAGCCTATTGGCCATTTTGTTGGAAAGTAGCTGTCCTTTTGGCTTTCCGCTATTGGTGTTTCCTTTAGGATCTGTTGTTTCATGTTTGTGTTTCTTTCCCTTTGGTGTCTCTGGTGGGAGCTGTGGGTTAATTGTAACGATATCTGGGGCCAGTTGTTCAAAACTAACGATGTCGTTAGTTAACGTATCGTTAAAACTTTGATCATTAAATATGGCAAATATGCTGAAATTTTTGCTGAAAAAATGGGAGCTCACATTTTTTCAGCAAAAATGCCAAAATTTACGATATTGTACTTGCTAGAAGAGTTAACAATATGACCACTAACGAGCTCGTTAAGCTAACGATGCTTTGAACAACTGGCCCCAGATCATTGCCTCCACTTCTATTCAACAAATTATTTTTGTCTAAACTGCGGCAGATCCAAGGGCGAGGATTTTGGAAAGCTAAAGATTTAATCCCCGCAGTGGAAAACTTTTTACTGACTGTTCCGGTCGGTTCTTCTGATGTAGTTTATTATTGTTATACAGTCGAACTTCAATGGCTCAAACACCTTTGGGTCCTTGAAAATCTGTTCGAGACAGGGGTAGTTCGAGCCACTGAGGCCTACTGCCAGGAGGTATACGATATACTTTTTGATATGTTTTCGATATTCTATAATGAAAATGTATGCTGTGTGTTCTCATTAGAATCGCCTCATCGAGGCGATTCTAATGAGTACACACAGCATACATTTGCAAGATAAAGGACGAAAATCTCCTAAATTATCTCCCATTATTTCTTATGTAGAGGATTTCCCTAGGGGCTCAAGAACTGATTCGACTCAGCCATGGTAAACGAGCCATCGGTGTTCGAGCGATCGAAGTTCTACTGTAGTTTATAATGATAATATCTTATTATTTTGGATAACCGCTTGGTCATTTTATGGAAAAGTAACTGTCCTTTTGGCTTTCCGACCGAGAGGTTTTTATTGCAATGATGTTTCGTCGTGTTGCTTTACCTTTGGTGTCTTGGATGGGAGGTGTGAGTAAATTGTATCAATTTCTGATCATTGCCTTCACTTTTATTTAAAACTTAGAAAAGAATTTGCGGAGTTTATGATACCGTTAACCCTGATGTTAATAATTTATTACGGGTGTTCATGTCAGTAACAAGATCAAACACTCTTGCAAACCAAATTAATGGCTATATATACTTGCATGAGGAACATCACACCATCCTAAGAAAGGAAAATACGCAATCTAAACCAAATTAAAAAAGAACTTGCGCTGTCCTTTATGTTTTTGCAAGGCACGAAAACTTACAGAAATTGATGCCCAGGAAAAGCCACAATCAAAGTTATCAGCCGTCTCACGGTAAGAAAAGATTACTCAGGAAAAGCCACAATCTAAGAACGCAGCCGTCTCACGGTAAGAAAAGATCACTCAGGAAAGGCCACAGTCTAAGATCGCAGCCGTCTCACGGTAAGAAAAGATCACTCAGGAAACGCCACAGTCTAAGAACGAAGCCGTCTCACGGTAAGAAAATATCACTCAGGAAAGGCCCCAGTCTAAGATCGCAGCCGTCTCACGGTAAGAAAAGATCACTCAGGAAAGGCCACAGTCTAAGATCGCAGCCGTCTCACGGTAAGAAAAGATCACTCAGGAAAGGCCCCAATCTAAGAACGCAGCCGTCTCACGGTAAGAAAAGATCACTCAGGAAAGGCCACAGTCTTAGATCGCAGCCGTCTCACGGTAAGAAAAGATCACTCAGGAAAGGCCCCAATCTAAGAACGCAGCCGTCTCACGGTAAGAAAAGATCACTCAGGAAAGGCCACAGTCTAAGAACGAAGCCGTCTCACGGTAAGAAAAGATCACTCAGGAAAGGCCCTAATCTAAGAACGCTGCCGTCTCACAGTAAGAAAAGATCACTCAGGAAAGGCCACAGTCTAAGAACGAAGCCGTCTCACGGTAAGAAAAGATCACTCAGGAAAGGCCCCAATCTAAGAACGCAGCCGTCTCACGGTAAGAAAAGATCACTCAGGAAAGGCCCCAGTCTAAGATCGCAGCCGTCTCACGGTAAGAAAAGATCACTCAGGAAACGCCACAGTCTAAGATCGCAGCCGTCTCACGGTAAGAAAAGATCACTCAGGAAAGGCCCAAATCTAAGAACGCAGCCGTCTCACGGTAAGAAAAGATCACTCAGGAAAGGCCACAGTCTAAGATCGCAGCCGTCTCACGGTAAGAAAAGATCACTCAGGAAAGGCCCCAATCTAAGAACGCAGCCGTCTCACGGTAAGAAAAGATCACTCAGGAAAGGCCACAGTCTAAGAACGAAGCCGTCTCACGGTAAGAAAAGATCACTCAGGAAAGGCCCCAATCTAAGAACGCAGCCGTCTCACGGTAAGAAAAGATCACTCAGGAAAGGCCACAGTCTAAGATCGCAGCCGTCTCACGGTAAGAAAAGATCACTCAGGAAAGGCCCCAATCTAAGAACGCAGCCGTCTCACGGTAAGAAAAGATCACTCAGGAAAGGCCCCAGTCTAAGAACGCAGCCGACTCACGGTAAGAAAAGATCACTCCGGAAAGGCCACAGTCTAAGAACGCAGCCGTCTCACTGTAAGAAAAGACCACTCAGGCAAGGCCACAGTCTAAGAACGCAGCCGTCTCACGGTAAGAAAAGATCACTCAGGAAAGGCCCCAGTCTAAGAACACAGCCGTCTCACTGTAAGAAAAGATCACCCAGGAAAGGCCACAGTCTAAGAACGCAGCCGTGTCAAGTCAACCCAACGGATGATTCCAGTCCAAAATCTATTGATTAATCTCCTCCGCACCACGGTGGCCTCACAGTGATAAGAAAAGCATGGCTGCATCACAAAAACACGCCTATATAATTTTTACCACCTTGAACCCCACTTTTATACAGTAAAACTGGGGTTTACAGGAGTAAATCTTATTTTCCTTATTTCTACTCTTAAATATAGATTGTGGGTTCTCGTTAGAACCGCGCACAATCTATATTTTGAGCAGAAATGAGAAAAGGTCAAAGTTTTATGTAACCCGTAGCGATGGCGGGGACATATTGTTTTTGTCTATTTGTTGGTTTGTTTGTTTGTTGGTTGGTTTGTACGAGGACAACTTTAACGTTGGTCATAAGTTTTGAACCGTTTGAGATAGAGCCTTCATATATGGCATGTAGGTTCCTTGTGACAAGGGCTTTCAAAGCGTATAAAAATGACCTGTGACCTTGACCTTGACCCATGACCTACCTTAAAGAAAAAAATAGCATTTGTCATAACTACTGAACCGTTTGGCACAGAGCCTTCATATTTGCCATGTGGGTTCTTTGTGACAAGGCCTTCCCAATTACACAAAAACAATTGACCTTTGACCTTGACCCATGACCTAATTAAAACAATCATTGGTCATAACTTTTGAACCATTTGAGAGCCTTCCTATTTTGCATGTAATAAGGCCTTTACGGCCATACAATAATTTTGACCTGTGACCATGACCTTGACCTTTGACCTACTTAAAAGAAAAAAAATAACATTGGTCATAACTTTTAAACCGTTTGAGATAGAGCCTTCATATTTTGCATGTAGGTTCCTTGTGACAAGGGCTTCACGTCCATACAAATAAATTTGACCGGTGATCTTGACTGTTGACCATCTTAAAAGAAAAAATAACATATGCCATAACTTGAGAAACGTTTGAGATAGAGTCTTCATATTTTGCATGTAGGTTTCTTGTGACAAGGACTGCCGGCCCATATAAAAAATTGTGACCTGTGACCTTGACCTATTTTAAAGATAAAATTATTTTTTGTCATAACTTTTGAACCTATCGAGTTCGAACCTTTATATTGATCATGTATGTTCTTGTGACAATGTCGTCCTACTCAAACAAAACATCTTGACCTGTGACCTTGATGTTGACCTGTCACCAACTTCGAAGAAAAAAAAAGACCATGCCCGGGGACATATTCGTGTATCACAAACATATCGTGTTCTTCTGAAAACTTTCGTTTTTTTTTCGGCGGTTAAGTTTACAATGTATTTGTATAGGCGTGTTTTCTTAATGATTGATTAATCTCTTATGCACCACCGTGGCCTCACAGTGATAAGAAATGCTTGGCTTTTCTCTGTAAGTAAACATTCCCTGGATTTTATAAGGTTCAGTGATAGTCAGAACTGAAGAACTACTTGTGCTAAGTTACTTTAGGTCAGCTGTATACCAGTCGATCAAATACGGTTAATTACATAAAGGATCTTACATGAGTGTTCATGTATTATTGAAATTTCGTCGTTTGCTGAAGCTGATTGCTTTAGTTTTCAGGTTTGATACTTTGAATCCCCATCTTAGTGCCTAGGTTTTGATTTCTCTTTGAACTGATTGTAGGTCTTTGGCCGTCAGTTCTACAACAGAGCGTTTCTCCCACACCGCTCTATCATCGGCAAACTGTGACAGGCCTATATTATTATGTGGTTGGAGGGCCTCGTGAAGGGTGTTAACAATTACGTTAAAGAGTATGGGACTTAGTACGTAATCTTGGGGGCAGCCGTTTTCCAGGGTTAGTTCCTCTGAGGTATTGTCCCCAACTCGGGTTTGAATTTTTCTATCCTTGAGAAAGCTATGTATCCACTTTAGCATGTTACCGCTTATTCCGTATTCTTTAAGTTTGGTTATGGTGCCGGTTGACCACATGAGGTCAAAGACCTTTTCAAGATCGAGGGCTATCGCTACTAGGATTTTGTGTTCCATGAAAGCCATGTTTATTTCTGATTCCAGTCGGACAAGTTGATCTGTTGTGGATCTGTTAGGCCTGAAGCGTAATTGGTTGTCTGAGATGATATTATTAGCTTCTAGGTAGTGGGAGTTGCGTTTGGCGATCATGGTTTCCATAGTTTTACATGTGCATGAGGTGAGGGAGATGGGTCGATATGATTGTGGATCCAGCTTATCCTTAAGTGTTTTTTATTAGCTCACCTGTCACGTAGTGACGAGGTGAGCTTTTGGGATCACTTTTTGTCCGTACTCCGTCGTGCGTGCATCCATGCGTGCGTAAACTTTATCTTCAAACGAAATCACCTCCTAAAGCAGTGAATGGATTTTAAAATAAATTAACAGGAATATTTCTTGGATAACCCTCTTTGAAAATTGCCTAAATCATTCCGCTCTGTTAAACAAAATGGCCGCCAGACCTAAAAATAGAAAAACCTTTAAATGACATCTCCTCCAAGGCAAATGGCCCTATTTGAAAATAATTTCACAGGAATATTCCTTGAGTGACCTTCTTTCAAAATTGCCTAAATCGTTCCGCTCCGTTAAACAAAATGGACACCAGAGCTAAAAATAGATAAACCTTTAAATGACATCTCCTCCTAGGCAAATGGTCCGATTTGAAAATAATGTCACAGGAATGTTCCTTGAGTGACCCTCTTTCAAAATTGCCTAAATCGTTCCGCTCCGTTAAACAAAACGGCCGCCAGAGCTAAAAATAGAAAAACCTTTAAATGACATCTCCTCCTAGGCAAATGGCCCGATTTGAAAAAAATGTCACAGGAATGTTCCTAGAGTGACCCTCTTTCAAAATTGCCTCAATCGTTCTGCTCCGTTAAACAAAATGGCCGCCAGAGCTAAAAATAGAAAAACATTCAAATGACATCTCCTCCTAGGCAAATGGCCCGATTTGAAAATAATTTCATAGGAATGTTCCTTGAGTTACCCTCTTTCAAAATTGCCTAAATCGGGCCGCTCCGTTAAACAAAATGGCCACCCGAGCTAAAATAGAAAAGCCTTTCAATGACATCTCCTCCTAGACAAATGGCCCGATTTGAAATTAATTTCACAGGAATGTTCCTTTAGTGACCTTCTTTCAAATTGTTTAAATCGTTCCGCTCCGTTAATAAAATGGCCGCCAGAGCTAAAAATAGAAAAACATTTAAATGACATCTCCTCCTAGGCAAATGGCCCGATTTGACAGGAATTTCACAGGAATGTTCCTAGAGTGACCCGCTTTCAAAATTGCCTAAACCGTTCTGCTCCGTTAAACAAAATGGCCGCCAGAGCTAAAAATAGAAAAAAAACCTTTCAATGACATCTCCTCCTATGCAAATGGCCCGATTTGAAAATAAGTTCACAGGAATGTTCTTTGAGTGACCCTCTTTCAAAATTGCCTAAATCGTGCCGCTCCGTTATACAAAATGGCCGTCAGAGCTAAAAATAGAAAAACATTTCAATGACATCTCCTCCTAGGTAAATGGCCCGATTTGAAAAGAATTTCACAGGAATGTTCCTAGAGTGACCCTCTTTCACAATTGCCAAAATCGTTCTGCTTCGTTAAACAAAATGGCCGCCAGAACTAAAAATAGAAAAAAAAAACCTTTAAATGACATCTCCTCCTAGGCAAATGGCCTGATTTGAAAATAATTTCACAGGAATGTTCCTTGAGTGACCCTTTTTCACAATTGCCTAAATGGTTCCGCTTAGTTAAACAAAATGGCCACCAGAGCTAAAAAAATAGAAAAACCTTTAAATGACATCTCCTTCTAGGCAAAATGCCCTTTTTGAAAATAATTTCACAGGAATGTTCCTTGAGTAACCCTCTTTCAAAATTGACTAAATGGTTCCGCTTAATTAAACAAAATGGCCGCCAAAGTCTAAAAATAGAAAAAACCTTTAAATGACATTTCCTCCTTGGCAAATGGCCCGATTTGAAAATAATTTCCCAGGAATGTTCCTTGAGTGACCCTCTTTCAAAATTGCCTAAACTGTTCCGCTCTGTTAAACAAAATGGACACCAGAGCTAAAAAAAGAAAAACCTTCAAATCCCACTACATGAAAAATAGCCTCCAAAGATAAACGTCTTTGGTTCACATCTCCTTAAAGCAGTGAATCCTTCATTTCCATCATGGCCCTCTTGTTGGGATTGTTGTGGCTAGTTTCCAATGTCTGTGGACTTCTCCTTTACGCCAGGACGTGTTTATGAGGTCTAAGAGTTTTTGTTTGCTATCTGGTGGGAGCTGTTTCAGCATTTTATAATGAATTTCGCCCCCTCCTGGTGCTGTGCTGCGTTTACTCTGCATGGCCTCATTAAGTTCAAATAGGGTGAAGTCGCAGTTCAGGTTACTGCTTCTTCGGTCATCGTTGAAGAGGTCGGGGAGAGATTGTTGACGGTTCTCTCCTCTCCTCCTTGTTTGGAAGGCAGGATCTTGGTTGGTAGTTTTCGACATATTATGGTAGTGGTTGGCAAGGGCGTCTGCTACGAAGTTTGGCCGTTAATTTTGAGACAGTTGATCTTTTCAGTAGGTTTACCCCTAAATTTATCAAAAGTAGACCATTTTCTTACTAGTTGTCTTATGGTTAAGTTTGTTGACTATTTCTTGCCATCCTTGTTCTTGCGTGTGCCTTAGTTTTATTGTAGAGTTATTTTTAAGCTCGGAAGTTCTTTTTTCAGATATCTCTTCCTCGCTTGCTCGCGTTGATTTATGGCTTTCCTACAATCTTGATTCCACCAGGGCGGGAGTAGATTTTTATGTTTAGCTGAAGTATTTGGAATTGTACTCTCACAGATCTCTTTTAGGGTAGACGTAAACTGGTTAGCAATTTCGTCTGTGATTTGGTTGTCACTAATTTCTAATTTTTGTGAGCAGAGACAGTTTTTAAAGAGATCCTAGTCGGCCTTGTTTAGGTTCCATTTTTGGGAAACGGCTGCTCCCATGATGTATTTGGCATTATATTTGGACAAAATGGGGAGATTGTCACTACCACAGGAATTGTCCAGGGTATACCATTCTGATCGGGCTGAGAGGTTTGGGTCAGGCAATGGTGATGTCAGGTGAATATTCAGTTTCTGCCAAGGTTGGCACCCCATTATTGAGGATGGTAGCGCCGTGTTCGAGTAATAACTCTGATAGTGCCCTCCCCCTTGGGTTCTGCTTTGGGCTCCATAGCGTGTCGTGGGCGTTAAAGTCACCTACAAGTATATAGCTTTGGTGCGGGATATGGTTGAACAGTTTTCTTAGTCTGTCTAGTGCTTTTGTTGCGTTTTTATTGCTGGGCGGGTCGTAACATGTATCAAGGCTAAGTTGGATGGTGACATTGCACGATTCAAAAGTCGGGTCATTGATATTTGCGTCTAGCTTTTCGAATGGGATGTTATCTTTCATATAAATGGCTACGCCACCTCCTCCTTTTTCCAGTCTGCTGGAGATGGCGAAAAGTTTGAATGTCAGTGTAGTAGGGGTTCTTTTATTGTCTTTGAACCAGGTTTTTGTAGGCATATAGCGTGTGGGATATTGTTTTTTCATCTAAAACAGGCTCTAACTTGGTGTAAATTGACAGCGCTACGGGAGTTCCACTGCAGAACGCCAAGTTGGGAGGCTGGTGGAGGGTATGGTTTTGCAGTGGAGTCCGCCATTGTATATCCTTATAGTGTCAGGTGGTGGGGGTCGGAATGAGTCTATGGGTCATGGGTCGGGTTTGTTGGGTTGTTTGTTGAGGTATCCATGGGAGTTGGGTTGTCTGCTCTTAGTTCTGCTATACGCCTGTTGGTGGCATTTGTATGGCAGTGTGTTTTTTGTCTAGCTGGGGTGTCTGTTATGTTTGTTCTAAGGTGTGGGTTTATGTGGGTGTGGGTTCTGACGTTATTCCCCACTGCTTTCGTTTTGTCTTTTGGGGCTAGGGTCAATTTATCCAATTTCATTACCTCAATCAGGATGGTGATGAGCTGTTTTGTTGTTACATATGATTGGTTATGGTTGGGGGTATGACTAGGGTTAGGGCTAGGATTAGGGTTAGGTATGGGATTATTATGTCTCCCCCGATTTTTTTTTTTCGGAGAGACATATTGTTTTTCTCCCGGGTGTCTGTCTGTCCGTCTGTCTGTCTGTCTGTCCGTCTGTCACAAAATCGTGTCCGCTCTATAACTTTAAAACCGTTAAAGCTATCTTCACCAAACTTCATATAAGTATTCATCAATATTTGACGACGTGCCGAGCATAAAGACTATCACTGTCGCATGAATACTTTTTGAGTTATCTCCCTTGGAAGTTTGACGGTATGTATGTATGGGCAAATCGTGTCCGATCAATAACTTTGTTATTTTTTGATGGATTTTGAAATTACTTGGCAGAAATATTAACCACCATGAGACAATGTGTGGCGCGCATGACGAAGGTCGGTACCTCAAAGGTCAAGGTCATACTTAGAGGTCAAAGGTAAAAAAGGGGCCTTTTTCCGTGTTTGGTCAATAACTTTCTTATTTTTAGATGGATTTTGAAATTACTTGGCAGAAATGTTAACCACCATAAGACGCTGTGTTGCGTGCAAGACCCATGTTGGTACCTCAAAGGTCAAAGTCATACTTAGAGGTCAAAGATAAAAAGGGGACTTTTTTCGTGTTTTGCCAATAACTTTCTTATCTTTAGATAAAAATGGAAATTACTTGGCAGAAATGTTAACTACCATGAGCCGATATGTTGCACGTATGATTCAGGTTGGTACCTCAAAGGTCAAGGACAAACATATAGGTCAAAGGTAAAAAAGGGGCCTTTTTTCGTGTTTGGTCAATAACTTTCTTTTTTTTTTTTTTTTTTTGATGGGTTTTGAAATTGCTTGGCAGAAATGTTAACCGCCATGAGACGATGTGTTACGCACATGACCCAGTTTGGTACCTCAAAGGTCAAGGTCATACATAGAGGTCAAAGGTAAAAAAGGGCCTTTTTGTGCTCGGTCAATAACTTTCTTATTTTTAAATGGATTTTGAAATGACTTGGCAGAAATGTTAACCACCATGAGAGAATGTGTTGGGTGCATGACCCAGGTTGGTACCTCAAAGGTCAAGGTCATACTTAGAGGTCAAAAGTAAAAAGGGGCCTTTTTTCGTGTTTGGTCAATAACTTTCTTATTTGTAGATGGATTTTGAAATTACATGGCAGAAATGTTAACCACCATGAGAGAATGTGTTGGGTGCATGACCCAGGTTGGTACCTCAAAGGTCAAGGTCATACTAAGAGGTCACAGGTCAAAAAAGGGGCCATTCTTAATGTTCAGTCAATAACTTTCAGTTTCCTGGATGGATTGTGAAATTACTTGGCAGAAATGTTAGCCATCATGAGACGATGTGTTACGCGCTAGACTCAGGTCGGTACCTTCAAAGGGCAAGGTCAAAGGTCAAAAAAAGTCTTTTTTGTGGCCAGTCAATTTTTTTTTTATTTCTGAATGGACTTTTTAAAGTAACCTTGTAGAAATGTTCACCTTCATTAGACGATGAGTCTTGTGTAAGGTCAAGGTCCATACCGCCAATGTCATACCTAGGGGTCAAAGTTCAAAAAGGGGCCTTTTTGCGTACAGTCAATATCTTTCTTATTCTTTGGTGGATTATGAAATTACTTGGCAGAAATGTTAACCATCATGAGACGATGTGTTGTACCTCAAAGGTCAAGGCCATACTTAGAGGTCAAATGTAAAAAAGGGCTTTTTATGTACGGTCAATAGCTTTCTTATTTCTCTCTGAACTTTTTAAAGTTATTTTGCAGAAATGTGTTGCAAACAAGACCCAGGTCAATACCTCCAATGTCAAGGTCATACGTACAGGTCAAAAAAGGGGAGACATCCGTGGTTTTTATAGAAAAACAAATTCTAGTTTGGTATTGGTGGGCCGGCTATGGGTCGTGTCTGCATCTGGGTTATAGTGGGAGGTGGTTGGTGGGGTTATGAGCGGGGGCATCGTCCAATGTTTGTGCTTCATGAACGACGGACTCCTGTATGCGCCTAATGTTCCATTCCTTCCTGGTTTTTCTGTTAAAGGCATCTACCTTCATTTTGTATGTGAGGAAGGTAGGGCATTTGGGGTGAGCTGCACCGTGCCCTCCCCCCACCCCCAACCCCCTCCCCCCCCCGCAGTTTGGGCATTTCCTGTATCTATAGTTGACTCGGCATTCGTGATGGGAGTGCCACGTGCTACAGTGGATACATAGGGCATTTGGGGTGAGCTGCACCGTGCCCTCCCCCACCTCCCCCCACCCCCTCCCGCAGTTTGGACATTTCCTGTATCTATAGTTGACTCGGCATTCGTGATGGGAGTGCCACGTGCCTCAGTGGGGGCAGACTTTTATTTTGGTCGGGAACTCCCCCGCGGAACGGCCATGGGACTGGCAGGTGTTGCACCGTATGTACGGTACCCTGCACGGTTGAATTGAGTAGGTCCTATCTATGGGGCGCCGTTTTACTATTTAATCCGTATTTATAGATATCCATAATTATTTATGGATATCCATAATTCGAATTATGGATATCCATTATTATTTATGGAAATCCATAATTATTTATGGATATCCATAATTGGAATAATGGATATTCATAATTCGAATTATGAATATCCATAAACCGAACTGAATTAATGATATCCATAAATCGAATAATGGATATCCATTATTCGATTTATTGATATCCATAAATCGAATTATGGATATCCATTATTCGGCTGACTTATGGATATCCATAAATCAAATTATGGATATCCATAAATCGAATTATGGATATCCATAAATCGATTTATGGATATCATTAATTTAGATCGAAATATGGATATCCATAAATCGAATTATGGATATCCTTAATACGAATTATGGATATCAATTATTCGGCTGATTTATGGATATCCGTAAATCGAATTATGTATATCCATAATTCTCCTCTGCAAATACATCTATGGAATAATGACTGCTCCCTTTGCTTAAAAAAAAAAAAAAAAAAAACTCGACTATTCGCGTCAGGTTTCCGAGTTAGGTGTCAAATAAAAGCCGGGATCGAGGTGGAGGTAATGTAGGGTAGGCTTAGTGGTGGACTATGGTGTGAAAGAGAGATGTTTTGTTTGATTTGAGGTTTAACGACCCCTTCAATACTATTTAGGTCATTTTGGAGACCTTGCTTCCAATTATAATGGGCATTAAGCCTAATGACATCTCAATCCCGCCGGCCTCGGTAGCTCAATTGGATGCGCGTCTGACTGGTGATCAGGAGGACGCAAGGTTCGATACCTGCCAGGGTCGGCATTATCCTTTTGTGGAGATTGATCATGAAATCTTTTCTACCGTCATTCTCTCCCTTCCGCTGATTCAAGAAGGGCAGGGATTAACGCGTTCGGCTCATGATCGAGAGGTTGTGCGTTCGAATCCGGCCCCCGGTATCGAGGTGTGTCCTTGGGCAAGACACGTAATGACACTGCCTCACTCCACCCAGGTGTAAATGGGTAGCGTTGTTGTAATAGTCACTGCCTCTCTCGCGCGCGCGTGAAAACTTCCGGAATGAGTGTTTGAGAGCGATTAAATAAGCTTGAAGCTTTCAACGCAATCGAACTAAAAGAAATTAGTATAAACTAAAACTAAGAAGGGCAGTTGTCAGTTTCTGGTACTCCATACATCTCAAGTAGAGTATCATATGGATATATGTTAATACTATATATAACGACCATATGCATTTTTCTGCATAAAGCATGCACGGATTGCCTATTTGGATCATTATAATCTGACGTCCGACTTTCAGTGTCCTTAGGTGCGCAGTCCTCATAGAGGTGATTCTAGAGGGCCGGAATTTCCAGATCTTACGGCTGGTTCCGAAATTTAACTGCACACATGGCGGGCGTTCAGCGTTGCTTTGGAAGCCTTCCGGGCTGACAAGGCTACACGGCAGAGAGGTTCCTTTGACTGGCCATCATCTTCTAGCGGTGATGAAGACCTTGACATTTTTACATTAAACAATCACGTGTCTTAGGGAGAAATCATTAAACCAAAAGCTTTGGAGGTGATTTATGGATATCCATAATTCGAATTATGGATATCTATAAATCGATCTGAATTATGGATATCCATAAATCGAATTATGGATATCCATAATTCGAATTTTGGATATCCATAAATCAGAGGAATAATGGATATCCATTAATCGAATTATGGATATCCATGAATCGATCTGAATTAATGATATCCATTAATCGAATTATGGATATCCATAATTCGATTAATGGATATTCATAATTCGAATTACGGATATCCATTATTCGGCTTAATTATGGATATCCATAAATCGAATTATGGATATCCATAATTCGATTTATGGATATCTATAAATACGGATTAAGTAGTAAAACGGCGCCCCATACCTATCAACGGTTTCAATAATGCTGGGCGCAACCTTTTCTTGAAAGGTCACTTTGACTACCCATTTTTTTTTATTGTTTCTTGTGAGCACATGCTTTGTTTTTTATTATGTTGTGCCCACTGGTGTGAAGTTTGACCTTCAGCTCTGGTAGGTCAGTGGCTATGGGGACATTTTCGATGACGCCTGTGCTTTTGAGAATGCCGGTGCCGGTATTGAAATTTATTGGAGGGTTGGGTCTTTGGGTCTTTGGACCCCTTTTTCTGCCAACGGGGGTGGGGGGGGGGGTTGGTGCTTTACAGCTGAGCTTTTGGCTCGAAGGACAGTCTGTGGTTGGTCGTGTACTGTTTGGCTTCATGAGTGGCCTGGCTTGTTATTTTGAAGGTGACCCCGGGGTTACCTTTTGGTCCAAGGGTGTATTTGATGGTGTCGTATTTAATAAAGGCTGTGAAGTCCCTGATTGTTTCTTTCCTTTCCGACTTTGAGATGGGTCCGCCGACCTTTGTAATGGTGGCGTAGGTTGGGGTTGGGATCGAGGTGGGGACCGGGGTGGGCTCGGGGAGGGCGTTGTGTTTGTGATTCCAATGGATGCATGCCAGTTCATGTTGTTGACTGCCATGTTAACTACATTCTGTAAGGGGCGATCAAAGGAATCATCCCCTTCATTGGGGTTGATGGGGGAGATGCCTACAGTGGCTCGTTTGGGCTGGTCGTCCGGGGAGAGGAGGGATCTGTCGACCTGTTCCCTCTTTTTAAGAGTCAAAGGGGTAGCCGGGTTTTGAATTGACTTGGGCGGTATGCTGGCTTTAGGGCTGGCTGCAGGTTGTAGAATTTAGGGGATTGGCGGCGGTGTGGGTTATGCTAATCCCCCCATTATGATAGGCCAAGTCGCCGGGACACCGCTGGGTCTAGTGGCGGTCGCTTTCCTTCTTTGGGGCTTAGGAGTTCTGGTGCTGGTATTTGGGCTTCCTGACTTGGCTGGGCGTGGGGTCTCTTGAGAGGGTGTCTGCGTCGTAGTCTCTATGGCCTGAGGGCTCTTGCCTTGCGGGTTGGACGGTTGGGATTCTGCCATGACAGGGGAGGGTAGACCGGAAGTGACCTCGGTATAGGTCCGCGGGCTTCTATCCGAGGAGGGGGAGGGGGGATTTGGCCCTGAAGTTTCGGTTTCGGATCCCGACGAGATTGAAATCCCGGGACTTGAAATACTGGAATTGGGGTTTCCTCCATGATGGTCAGGTCCCCTTCTCCCCGACCGTTAGAGCTGTCCCTTGAGTTTGGGGAGCATGGAGATACAGGTAGTAGGGTGTTGATCCAAGGTTTGGGATGAGTTGTTCATGTTTACCGTTAATAAAATAACTTTCAAAAATGGAATATAGGAGTACATAGTGTAGATAGGGGGGGGGGGTCTGGTTACCTGTTTTTCCAATATTGACAATATGCAAGCTGGGAGCCAGCAAATAATGCAAATACGGTGAATATTCCAATATTACAATGACACAATAGCACAAACACAAATGTTATCTTTAACAAACAAATACAAATATCCAATAGTACAATGACACAATAGCATAAAAACAAATAAAATCCTCTGTAATCCGTCTGGGAAATCTGCAAGAGAAAGATATTCACTCGTCAGTAGCTGAAAAGAGAATGCCTGACTTACTTGTTTGTAAGTGTCAACAAGATCCAATCAAAACTGAAGGGGCTACGGTGATGAAAAGGTCAAAAAAAAGCATTTTCAGCAAAGGCGGGGACATAACTCCGTCAGTAATTGACCCACATCGCTAGTTTTCAAACTCATCCAAGCTTTTAACCCTGACTTACTTGTACGTAAGTTTCAGGAAGATCCAATCAAAACCGAAGGGGGCTACGGTGACGACAAGGTCAAAAATCGGAATTTTCAGCAATCAAAAGGATGTACGTGTAACTCTATGATAAATGGACCGACATGGCCGGTTTTCGAACTCGTCAGAGTTTTTATCCCCAGCCACATTACATATAAGCTTCAGAAAGATTCGATCAAAACTGAAGGGGCTACGGTGATGACAAGGTCAAAAAGCGGCATTTTCAGCAATCAAAGGGGCGTAAATCTATGAGAAATGAACCGACTTGGCCGGTTTTCGAACTCATCCGGGGTTTTATCCCAGCGACCTTACATGTAAGTTTCAGAAAGATCCGACCAAAATCGAAGGGGCTACGGTGATTACAAGTTCAAATTCGGCATTTTAAGTAATCAAAGGGACGTACCTTTATGATAAATGGGCCGACATGGCCGGTTTTCAAATTCATCCGAGTTTTTATCCCCAGCCACCTTACATATAAGTTTCAGAAAGATCCTATCAAAACTGATGGCGCTACGGTGATGACAAGCATTTTCTCATTGCAAGTCTATAGAACATTGTGGTTGCCATAGCAAAGTTTTCGTCCGATTCGTCAATGCCCCACCAGAGGTATGCTACAGATGAGAAATGATTGAGATCAGTCTGCAGGCTGCAGAGATATAGCTGCTCAAAAGTGTGGACGGACGACGGAGGACACACTTATCTATAAGCCCCCCCCCCCCCCCCCCCTGGAGCCTTCTGCCCAGCTGAGCTAAAAATGTGGGCTTATGAGGGTAAAATACTTTTCTTTTGACCACATCAACAAGTCCGCGTGGTGAATTACCAGGTAAACCCGAATTTATACATCAAAAAATGGTGTTCGTATGTTCATTTGTTTGATTTGAGGTTTAACGTCCCCGTCAACACTGTAAAGGTCATTTTGGAGACGTTGCTTCCAATTTTGTGGGACTTTTACCCGACATTGAGAAGAAATGACCTCTCAAGCCCTGTCGCCCAATGAAACCAATAGGGTTTATTAGCATCGACGGTCCGACTCGCACCGCGGTTCCTGTACAGGCTTAGATCCTCTAAGCGGTTTACCAGTACTAGTATGCGGGCCGGATTTAGCTCTGCGTGGAAGCATCATGCAGCCCTTATATTTCTTTAAGCCCCTATGGGCGGGGGCATGTTCGTATGTTCATAAGTGTATATATTATTTTGTTCGTATGTTCATAAGTGTATATATTATTCTCCTGTTTTTCTCCTGTGCTTGCTAGAATTGGGGTGATGGGGTGTGGCAAAGTTGAGATGTATCTTGTGTCATTGGGGTATCCAACGGATATTGGCCGCCAGTTGGATAATGCCTGCTGTCCTTGAAACAGGTAAGGGTAGAGGGGTATATAGAGGATCTTACATGAGTGCTCATGTATTATTAAATTTATTAAACGAGTTGAGGAAAAGGGATAAAATGCGAGGCTTGCCGAGCATTTTATCCCTTTTCTTCAACGAGTTTAATAAATTCAATAATACATGAGCACGAATGCAAGATTCTATTTATCATATGACATTTAAAACGCATTTTATTCACGATTGTTTACAAAAAAAATGTTAATATTCCGCTGTTAGTAAATGCGACGTCGTACATGTAACGTTACGGGACGTATCTAGCTAATTTGCATATTTAATCCACTAGTGGATTATCGAAAAATAATACATGACGTTATTACACTCTCAGACGCGACGTCATAAGATAAATAGTGTTTTTAATTCTTCTGTTTCTATATTTTCATTTTCATCTATCACGATAGTCCGTGAAACGAAGACCCCTCTAAACCCCACTTTTTATAGAGAAAAATGGGGTTTAATGGGGTATACATTATCTCCCTTATTTTTTCTCAAAACATAGATGTGGGTACTCGTTAGAACCGCCTCGTTGAGGCGGTTCTATCGAGTACCCAAAATCAATGTATTTTGGGTACTCGTCATTTAGGCGGTTCTATCGAGCACCTGCAATCTAAGTTGAAAAAAAAAATAAGAAAGGTATTACAATTTTTACTTTGTCATTTCTGACACAATGTTTAACGCCATTGTTTCACATGGACATGTTTCCTAATATGTTTCTCCTCTGTTCCTCATCTTAATCTTGTCTATTTTCTCTCCTATTACTTTCCTCCCTTTCTCTCGGAGATCCGCCCCCGCCCATAGGGGCTTGAAGAAATATATGGGCTGCATGATGCTTCCACGCAGAGCTGAATCCGGACCGCACACTAGTACTGGTAAACCGCTTAGAGCATCTAAGCCTGTCGAGGAACCGTGGTGCGAGGCGGACCGTCCATGCTAATAAACCCTATTGGGTTCATTGGGCGACAGGGCTTGAGATGTCATTTCATCTCAATGTCGGGTAAAAGTCCCACAAAATTGGAAGCAACGTCTCCAAAATGAACTTTACAGTGTTGAAGGGGACGTTAAACCCCAAATCAAACAAACAAAATCTCTCGGAGACGGCACGAAGTGACCAAAACAATCAGTCAATCAAAACTTGTTAGAACCACCCCAATTAGACCATATCGGCGACTCCCCAATCTATATTTAACCCTTTTTGTACCAAATGGAATCTTCGACCCTCTATATAGCATGGTTCCATGGTTCCATTTCCAAATTTAGGGGTGTCAGGTTGTGTTTTAATCAAAATCTATTTGGAAAATGACTGAACTTTTAGCAAACAGTGGAGGCCCTGATCAGACGCCGCGTTCTGCGGCGTCTGATCTGGGCCTGCACTGTTTGCCAAATACCCCTTTAGGGGTTTCTGGCACTAAATACCAAAGTCGTTAAAAATGGTACTAGCTGCTCCTCGCTTGGCACTCAGATTTACGGGGTAGAGCTAGGACTGGTCGATCCAGTGTCAGGATAATGTGACTGGGTGTGGTATCATGTAATGTGTCTGGGACATGATACTTCAGTGAGGCAGCACTATAAACGTGAGCATTGAGCTCCCTGTCGCAACCAGACACCGTCGTGATATGACTGAAAATTGTTGAAAGCGACGTTTAACCCGAATTCACACACACACACACACACACACACACACACACACACACACACACACACACACTGGCACTAAATGGGTTAAAGAAGAAATAGATTTGTATGATATGAGGTTTAACGTTCCCGTCAACACTATAAAGGTCATTTTGGAGACGTTGCTTCCAATTTTGTGGGAGTTTTACCCGACAGTAAGATGAAATGACATCTCACTGAGTCCTGTCGCCCAATGAAACCAATAGGGTTTATAAGCTTGGACGGTCCGACTCGCGTCGCTTTGCCTGGGCAGGCTTAGATCCTCTAAGCGGTTTACCAGTACTCGTGTGCGATCGGATTCAGCTCTGCGTGGAAGCATCATGCAGCCCATTTACTTTTTCAAGCCCAAATGGGCTTTGGCCGTAAAATAAGTGTCGAATCTTGACATCAAAATACACGTTTGTGTATCGTTATGTCTCATCGCCGTAACATACATTGTTAGAACTCGTTAGAACAGCCTTAATGAAGAATTCACAATCTTTATATGAACACCGTCCACGCAGAGCTGAAACCGACCCGCACACGAGTACTGGTAAGTACTTAGAGGATCTAAGCCTGCCCAGCAAAGTGGTGCGAATCGGACCGTCCATACTTATAAACCCTATTGGTTTCAGTGGGCGACAGGGCTTGAGATGTAATTTCATCTCAATGTCGGGTAAAAGTCTCTAAAAATTAGAAACAGTGTCTCCAAAATACCCTTAACAGTATTGAGGGGACGTTAAACCTCAAATCAAACAAACAAAAACTCATATCCGTAACATACATTGTTAGAACTCGTTAGAACAGAAATTCACAATCTTTATATGAACACGAAACATACTCTATCAGTTATGTGTTAATTCTTGCGCCA
This sequence comes from Lucinisca nassula, assembly GCA_963580285.1. Classification (NCBI taxonomy): domain Eukaryota; kingdom Metazoa; phylum Mollusca; class Bivalvia; order Lucinida; family Lucinidae; genus Lucinisca; species Lucinisca nassula. Next base: position 126,575,353 of record OY757012.1, read on the forward strand.
TAAAAGACAGCACGATAGTGACGGATACGCACATGTATTCATTTATTACATTACGAAAACACGCCTATTCAATTATATTGAAAAATTTCCCACCAAAAATGAACATTTTCGGATGAAATATTTCTCATATTTTTCAAATTTCTGCTCAGAACCGATTGTGTGAACTCGTTAGAAACGCCTTTCTAACGGGAACACCCAATCTATGTTTTGAGCAAAAATAAGAAAATAATGTTTACGCCTGAAAGCCCCCATCACGTGACCAAGTCCGTGAAATGAAGACCCCCCTAAACCCCATTTTATATAGAGAAAACTGGGGTTTACGGGGGTATACATTATTTTTCTTATTTCTGCTCCAAGACATAGGTTGTGTGTACTCGTTAGAAACGAGGTGATTCTATCGAGCACCCTCAACCTATGTTTTGAACATTTATAACAAAAATATCAAGGATTTTCATCAGAAAAGTAGCCATTTTGGAGCTGTGAAAAATGCACTTTGTCGCACGGGTGAGTTATCGTAATGCAGTTTTTCTATATAAAAGTTGGGTTTAAGGGGTCATAATTATATAGGCGTGTTTTCGTGATGATAACGAAAAAACTACAACACAGTTAACTTGTTTTTAATTTATTGAATAATTGTAATTTTTCGGGTTAACATTGGATGTAACCTATTTGCGGTAGTATCTTCTGTAGTATGGTGTTTTCCTTAACTTGTCAGGTATCCGAGGCGCCATCCGACGATGTCGTTTGGTATCTGTTTCAGCAGGGCTGCAGCGGGCACCACCAGAAACTGAAAAACATATGTATTGTATTCAATGTTGAAAAAAAAACGTAATTTAGCCGTACCCATGCAATAAATTTTCATCAAACTCGCCAAGATTTCTTTTTTTTTTTTTTCTGCGAATAAAATACAAAATATCTTTAACAGTCTTTCCACTCGAAAAGCGCGTGCTAGTTCCGGCAAGCAGGTTTTATTAGCCCTTATCTTGCTGTTCACGACAACCCTTATCTTTGGAAACAGTGAAGATCCAGATCAGATGGCTTCTGAAGAAGCCATCTGATCAGGATCTACCCTGTTTGACATTCAGTTTATGGATTTGTAAGAATAATTACATCAACTAATCTGATGACTTCTACATAAGCGCTACGCTTACTGTCAGATCCTGAAACACCTCTAACTGTACGAAAATGTTTGTGATTTATATATAAATAAATATTGTTTAAACCAAGTAATCTGATTGGTTCAGAGTCAGAAATGGGTGTGGCTAAATTGAATATTTAGCAAGAGAAGGATTAAAAACTGTGGACACGGCCTTCAACGATTACACTATTCTGTTTTAATCATACTGTCTCTGTATTCATGTCATTTCGATAACGCATCCGTGTGATATAGTGCATTTTTCAAACCTCAAAAAAGTTATTTTTTCTGCTAAAAACTTTCGATTTTTGTCTTATTTATACTCCAATTATAGATTTTGGATGCTCGTTAGAACCGCCTCATTGAGGCAGTTCTTACGAGTACACACAACCTATGTGTTGGAGGAGAAATGAGGAAAATAATGTTAAACCACGTAAACCCCAGTTTCCTATGTATAAAAAGAGGTTTGATGAGGCTGTATTAGCCGAAACTACGTAGTATGACCCATCTTCTTTCTTATGAATGTTTTCATTGCTCTTAAAGGAACACATTTTTGATTTTTATTTGCCTTCACTGCAGCGGGTGTTGTGCCGTGTGGCGGCCGTAAAACGCCTCACCGTACATCAACCATAGTGCAGTTTATATTTTACTTTTGGTCCTTTGAGATCAGCGTGGATATTCTGAGAAATCAGAAATAATTTATTGGTTTAGAGTCATATTCTAGACAGGTTTTTATTTATTTGGACCCCATTTTGATTTATTTCAGTCTTTGAATCGACTGCCTATTCGAACTTCGCAAAATTGCAGTATGCTTCCTCTGGCTTTCTTTGCCGGATCCTTACAGGGTCACTGATGAGGCTTTATTAGCCGAAACTACGTAGTATGACCCATCTTCTTTCTTATGAATGTTTTCATTGCTCTTAAAGGAACACATTTTTGATTTTTATTTGCCTTCACTGCAGCGGGTGTTGTGCCGTGTGGCGGCCGTAAAACGCCTCACCGTACATCAACCATAGTGCAGTTTATATTTTACTTTTGGTCCTTTGAGATCAGCGTGGATATTCTGAGAAATCAGAAATAGTTTATTGGTTTAGAGTCATATTCTAGACAGGTTTTTATTTATTTGGACCCCATTTTGATTTATATCAGTCTTTGAATCGACTGCCTATTCGAAATTCGCAAAATTGCAGTATGTTTCCTCTGGCTTTCTTTGCCGGATCATTACAGGGTCACTGATGAGGCTTTAGTAGCCGAAACTACGTAGTATGACCCATCTTCTTTCTTATGAATGTTTTCATTGCTCTTAAAGGAACTCATTTTTGATTTTTATTTGCCTTCACTGCAGCGGGTGTTGTGCCGTGTGGCGGCCGTAAAACGCCTCACCGTACATCAACCATAGTGCAGTTTATATTTTACTTTTGGTCCTTTGAGATCAGCGTGGATATTCTGAGAAATCAGAAATAATTTATTGGTTTAGAGTCATATTCTAGACAGGTTTTTATTTATTTGGACCCCATTTTGAATTATATCAGTCTTTGAATCGACTGCCTATTCGAAATTCGCAAAATTGCAGTATGTTTCCTCTGGCTTTCTTTGCCGGATCATTACAGGGTCACTGATGAGGCTTTAGTAGCCGAAACTACGTAGTATGACCCATCTTCTTTCTTATGAATGTTTTCATTGCTCTTAAAGGAACTCATTTTTGATTTTTATTTGCCTTCACTGCCGCGGGTGTTGTGCCGTGTGGCGGCCGTAAAACGCCTCACCGTACATCAACCATAGTGCAGTTTATATTTTACTTTTGGTCCTTTGAGATCAGCGTGGATATTCTGAGAAATCAGAAATAATTTATTGGTTTAGAGTCATATTCTAGACAGGTTTTTATTTATTTGGACCCCATTTTGATTTATATCAGTCTTTGAATCGACTGCCTATTCGAAATTCGCAAAATTGCAGTATGTTTCCTCTGGCTTTCTTTGCCGGATCATTACAGGGTCACTGATGAGGCTTTAGTAGCCGAAACTACGTAGTATGACCCATCTTCTTTCTTATGAATGTTTTCATTGCTCTTAAAGGAACTCATTTTTGATTTTTATTTGCCTTCACTGCAGCTGGTGTTGTGCCGTGTGGCGGCCGTAAAACGTCTCCCCGTACATCAACCATAGTGCAGTTTATATTTTACTTTTGGTCCTTTGAGATCAGCGTGGATATTCTGAGAAATCAGAAATAATTTATTGGTTTAGAGTCATATTCTAGACAGGTTTTTATTTATTTGGACCCCATTTTGATTTATATCAGTCTTTGAATCGACTGCCTATTCGAAATTCGCAAAATTGCTGTATGTTTCCTCTGGCTTTCTTTGCCGGATCATTACAGGGTCACTGATGAGGCTTTAGTAGCCGAAACTACGTAGTATGACCCATCTTCTTTCTTATGAATGTTTTCATTGCTCTTAAAGGAACTCATTTTTGATTTTTATTTGCCTTCACTGCAGCTGGTGTTGTGCCGTGTGGCGGCCGTAAAACGTCTCCCCGTACATCAACCATAGTGCAGTTTATATTTTACTTTTGGTCCTTTGAGATCAGCGTGGATATTCTGAGAAATCAGAAATAAATTATTGGTTTAGAGTCATATTCTAGACAGGTTTTTAACTATTTGGACCCCATTTTGATTTATATCAGTCTTTGAATCGACTGCCTATTCGAAATTCGCAAAATTGCTGTATGTTTCCTCTGGCTTTCTTTGCCGGATCATTACAGGGTCACTTATGAGGCTTTAGGAGGCCTTCATGCGGACTGAACAAAAAAAAAAAAAATTTTTTTGTCTAAATCGCGACGGAAGTAAGGACGAGGATTGTGGCCACGTAAAATCGATTTAAGCCCCCCAGTGGAAATCTTCCACTGACCGTTCCAAGGCGGCTCTTCTGTGGCGATTTATTTATGTTGTTGTTTGTTACTTACTGTGTGTATCACTTGTGTCTTTAATTTTGGATGGCCATATGGCCATTTTGTGGGAAAGTAACTGTCCATATGGCCTTCCTTTGTTTAGGTTTCCATTATGGTCTGGTCGCTTAATGTTTGTATTTCTTTCCCTTTGGTGTCTTTTATGGATGGAGTAAGTTAATTGAATCAATTCCTGATCTTTGTTTTACTTCTACTTTTATTAGCCGAAACTACGTAGTATGACCCATCTTCTTTTTTATGAATGTTTTCATTGCTCTTAAAGGAACTCATTTTTGATTTTTATTAGGGGGTCTTTATTTCACGGACTTGTTCACGTGATGTGCACAGCGAAAGAGGATAATAAGTGTAAGCATTCCATCAGATCGTTTATTCCTGCACACCAGACAAGGAAATCCGTGATTTTGCCCTGGGATAAAAATTTATGTTCCGATCCAAAATCGAATATAATCGCGTGTTTGATAAATGCACTAGTTGAAAAAGACCTCATATGCGCCGTCGTTAAAGTTGACGTCACATAACGTTACGTGACGTCACTAAACATTCTTGTAGTGTCATCACAATATGGCGGACGTCGGTAACCGCAGCATTAAAAATCCGCGATAAGAAATGGAAGGTATGCAAGAAAAAGAATCCTATATGGGTGTGAAGGGTGGATGGAAAAATCCGTCCCTCAGGATCACTGTCCGGCATCACTCGGCAAGCCTCGTGATGCCGGACAGTGACCGTCGGGACGGATTTTTCCATCCACCCCTCACACCCTATAAGATTCTAATAGTCTTCTTTGTGCACTATGTGAATACTTTTTAGTAATTGACTGAGTGAGTGTGCGGACTGGACGACACAACCAAGGGTGATGATTGTGGCAACGTAAAATCGATTTAAGAAAAAGAATCCTATATGGGTGTGAGGGGTGGATGGAAAAATCCGTCCCTCGGGATCACTGTCCGGCATCACTCGGCAAGCCTCGGGATGCCGGACAGTGACCCTCGGACGGATTTTTCCATCCACCCCTCACACCCATATAAGATTCTAATAGTCTTCTTTGTGCACTATGCGAATACTTTTTAGTAATTGACTGAGTGCGTGTGCGGACTGGACGACACAACCAAGGGTGATGATTGTGGCAACGTAAAATCGATTTAAGCTCCCCCCCCCACCCACCCCAACTAAATGATTTTTGCTGACCGTTCCAATTCGCTACTTCTGTGTTGTTAGAGTTTGTATGTGCATGTATGTACTGCTAATATCATTTTATTTTGTATAGCCGCTTGGCCATGCGGACTCAAAGTAACTGTCCTTTTGGCTTTCTGGTCGTGGCGTTTTAATTATGGTAATGTTGCGAAATGTCTTTGAGTTGTGAGGCTATTATATCCATTCCGATACGATATGAAACAATACGATACGATACGATATACTTTACAGAGAACACTATGGGGCCAGTTTCATCAATAAACATCGTACGATTATCTTAAATTGTTCGTACGCACATTTTAAAGAACTTCGTACGTCAGTTTCATCAAAACATACAGTAGAACTTCAGGCTGATCCATGTGTTCGCTGGATTCTTATTTTAAAGAACTTCGTACGTCAGTTTCATCAAAACATCGCAAAATGTTCGTACGAGCTAAATTTGGGTTTCACTTATATAAGTCATAATTTTGAATATGCGCTTATACAGGGCCACTAATTGTCACATGCGTGATCACGTGCCGTCTTGAAATAGCCATTTAAGGTAGAATACACGCTTTAAAATTATTGTTCCAGTGGACCTAGTTGAATATTCAGTACAAACAACGTTGAATCAATGTTGATTCTATGTTGTTTCAAACTTGTGTTGCCATTTCATTGTCGTAAGATACATATGGGCCCCGTCAAGCGATTTTGGTACTTATCGCCTATGCGAGCAGCGAAGGTTCAGGCGAGCCTGCGCATCCGCGCAGTCTTGCCAGAACCTTTGCTGCTCGCTCATACAAGCAGTGAATCAAGAGGAACCTTCACACAGAAAACCATATCCCTGGCCCCTCTGAATGACTGGGCATGCGCAGTTAAAATTTGTCATGACGGAATGCTCGAAGACACAAATTCGCTTGGCGGGGCTCATATATTAATTATCTGGACTCCCTTCCCTCTTTACCACTGGCGATTTGGTCTGTTTGTTGGCGTCGTGACGTCAGATTAGCGTTGATTTAACGTTATAATGAACCTTTTGCAAGCACGTTTGTCAGTTAATGCTGGTGGGCCTTTTCCATGAGTGCTGGTATATTGTTGAGTTTATAATATTGGTTGAGGAAAAGGGATGACATGTGAGACTTCGCTGAGCATTTTATTACCTTAATAAATCCAGTAATGCACGGGCATGAATACAAGATTCAATTTATCGTATGAACTTAAAACACAGTTTACGCACGATTTTAAAACAAAACGGCAATACATAACGTTGTTTAATAAGGACGCCGCATATAACGTTACGTGACGTAGCCTCTGTAAGTGTTCGTATATAACGTATGTCAGTATTCAGCTCCGGTTTGTTGTTGGCAATGGTCTTAGCAAATATTTATTCATTGATTGTCGTCTGTCAGGCCGTCCAGCGGATTTTGCTTTCAATGAAAAATAAATTCATTTCATTTGCAACATAGATCCTACAGCATGGCTGATTTTTAAATTACAAAGAACCTGACTTGAAACAAAGTTCTATAGCTACATATATATTACATAGCTACATACATACACAATTATACAATCGCCTGCAAAATTATGCACACTTACGTCGACGAAATGATTGAGTATTACGCAAGACTATGACCCCGCACACTCATGATGTCGTGAAGGTTTTCGTACATACGAGTCCTTCCGTATGATTCAAACGACATTACCCCCATCTACGCCGATGCCCTCAAGGACTGTTTACCAAGCGAGAAATTGTGTCTTTATTTTATTTATTTATTATTATTATTATTTGCAACATGCTTTATTTCCTTGGTGATGATGATCCCCGGCGAAGGCATCTGTGTCGTATTGACAATTCTAGTTTGATGTATCGATTTTAGGTACACTGAGTCGTCGTTTTAATCAAAAGTCTAATAGCAGATTGTGGGTAATAGACGCGTTGGTTCTTTTGCTGTTTGCATGGACGTTTTAAGCCCTCGTTAACCGTTGGTACATGTATATAGGTCAATTTGGAGACGCTTCTTCTGATTTTATGGGGCATTTCCCCGACCTTGAGATGAAATTGCATCTTAAGCCCTACTGACCAAAGAAACCGAAAGGGTTTAAGGAGCGGTCCCACTTTTCTTGGACAGGCTTTTACAGTCTAAACGGTAAACCAGTAATCAAATCATCAGGAAAACACACCTGTATAATTTTGAACCCCTTGACCCCCACTTTTATATAGTAAAACTGGGGTTTACAGGGGTAAACCTTATTTTTCTTATATGAGGCGGTTCTAACGAGTACCCACAATCTATATTTTGAGCAGAAATAAAAAAATAAAAAAAATAAAAAAAAAACAATTTTTATCTGAAAATTTTCTCTTTTTTCGGCGATAAAGGTTAGAATGTATTTGTATAGGCATGTTTTCGTAATGTTGGTCAGCTTCAGCTCTGCGCGGATGCACTATGCTGGCCAATCTATTTCTCCTAAAGCGAACGTCGGTTCTAGGTTATACCATGAACTATACATTGTGGGTACTCGTAAACACAACTTCAACGAGGCGCTTCTAACGAGTACCCTCAATCTCTAGCAGCCGACTGAGCTACCGAGGCCAGCAGTCTTATTTTCTGAAATGCCTCTTTACTAAAACACATAGACACCTGTTCTTTTCATATGTGAAGGCAGTGGATACTTTAATCAGCCATCGCATTCACGCAGTCTGATCAGTATTCGCTGAAAAAGAAGAATTTTTGCTATCTATCAAACGCCCACCGAAAACTTTGACCCGAAAGCGCAGGCTGATCCATGTGTTCGCTGGATTCTTATTTAAATTAAAGGTTTACACCATGTGATTAGCAGCCGACCCTTGAAAAGTAAAAAAAAATCCTAGAGCCACAAGCAACCTGCGGTATACCCGCATAGAAGAGGCACTTACAAAACAACGCATTTAGACCAATCACGCATTATAGCAGGCCTATGTAATTTGACCTTATCAAATTATATAGAGGATCTTACATGAGTGTTCATGTATTATTGAATTTATTAAACGAGTTGAGGAAAAGGGATAAAATGCGAGGCTTTGCCGAGCATTTTATCCCTTTTCCTCAACGAGTTTAATAAATTCAATAATACATGAGCACGAATGCAAGATTCTATTTATCATATGACATTTAAAACGCATTTTATTTACGATTGTTTACAAAAATGATAATATTCCGCCTTCAGTAAACGCGACGTCATTAAGGACGTCGTATGTGTAACGTTACGGGACGTATCTAGCTAATTTGCATATTTAATCCACTAGTGGATTATCGAAAATATTACATATATTACAAGCATTACAGAGAAATACCATGCTTTCTACCAGACATAAACTTGGTATTTTCCTTTTTGCTAAGAAGAAATATTTCCTCTTAGCCGGGGAAATAAATCCCTTCAGCTGGAACTACTTTATGTACAAGATACGAGATACCGCTTTGCAGTGAAATTGTTCTATTCAAACGCGGGAAAGTTTCAATCACGGCGACGTTATTCATGACGTCATTGTAATGGCGTCTAAGAAATATCAACAGACGTTCAGAATGCGTGATGTTTGAGTCGGATGCAACGCTGAAACAAAAGAAAACATGGATATGACCATTGATTAGGATGTAAGTTTTGCTTTATTTAATCTAACGTTTTACTTGTTTTATCACTGAAACACTTTGTTTCTTCTATTTTTGTTCAAAACTGTAGAAAGCGCTTTCAAAATGGCGCCCATCCAGTTGTTCTTCCACCCAGATTCTGTAACACTTCGCTGATTGAACCGTTTACATGAGCTGTAAACAGTCAACTGAACGGGCATTCAGATCCAAAATTCAAGATCCAAACTCTCCTAAAAGTCTATGGAAGTGCTTGTAATATACAGATTATACATTTCTCCTATTTGAAATATGGGATTTATAAACCTCGGGATGTGAGATGCCAAGTTCTGCAACGGTAGGTCAGGTGGTTTTTCTCCGGGTACTCCGGTTTTCGCCCACCTCTGATTAACGATCGGCTCGATATGAGTGAAATAATCTTGAAAGGGCCGTAAAACCCAAACCAAAAAAAAAAATAAACCTCGGGAGGTAAAACAATCCGTTAAAGAAACTCGTGCTTCGCACACGTTTCTTTATCGGATTGTTTTACCTCCCTAGGTTTATAAATCCCATATTTCAACTAGGAGAATGAATAATCTAATGGCGTTATTACACTCTCAGACGCGACGTCATATGATAAATGAAGAACAGCGACATGAACTGATACAATTAGACCCCAAACATGTCGTAAACACCATAGCACAATTTCATGTAGCAAGTCGGGTTTATCGAAGTATACATTATTTTTCTTATTTCTGCTCTAAACAAAAATGTCAATATTTTCATCTCAAACATTTTATTTTCACGGGTATAAAATTTAAACAGATGTAAAACGTGAAGTCTTCAGGCGTTGCCATAACTTACCAGTTGCATCATATATAAATCAGGTAGCATCTGGCAATAGCATATTTCCCGACTTTGTGCTATTGACAGACATCTGGCAATAGACTCTTCAAAAAAAAAAACAATTAAGAAACCTCCACCCGAACCTAAAGGTTATAACAAAGGGGTCCGTTTCGAGGGGGTCTTCATTGCGTGGGCTTGTATAAGTAATGGGCGTGATCTGCGAAGGTAAACAAAATAACATGTTGCGTACACTCCTTTTTGACCACGTTGCTCAAGGGATAAGCTAGACTGGTTCAAGTCGTTTTTGTTTTATATCTATTTTGCTCTTTCTCTATATTCATGATCCCCTTCCATCCAACTTCAAGTTACCTGTTGCTAACAAAAACGACCCATTCTTTCAAGCCAAGGGACTGAAATAAGAAAATTTCTATAAGGTATGCAAGGTTTGTGTCCCTTTCAAAAAGAGACAGAAGAAATAAAAGAAAGGGTCTGAGGCCAGAGTAGGGATACGCGTAAGTTTCTTTAACCTATGCCGCGCGTTATCTTCTTCAGCTATTGCTGTGATAAGACGAACATCTCAATGTGCGATGTCTAAATATTCATCTCAGAAATAGGACAAAATGTGCGAACATCGCAGATCTCGAGCATTTGATGAAACAGGATTTTTTCGTAAGAACTTCGTACGATCTTTCTAAGACGAAAATACGTCGCAAATGCTTTGATGAAACTGGCCCCTGTTTAGCGCAATCAAATTTTCGCTTAACCTTAAGGGGAATGGGAACACCTTCAGGTGAGGTAACTCCCGCAAAAGTATTTTTGTCTCCCATGTCAATAGGGGTCAACTCTTAAAGGAAAGAATTTGCTCCTAAGGAGCAAATTCTTTCCTTTAAGAGTTGACCCCTTTTTCCGTGGGACAGAACTTATAGAAAAGCGTACAGGAAGTCCCGAAAGTTATCTCCCTTAGAAAAATGGCGGAAAAATCTGCCAGGTGTTCCCATTCAAGAATAACATCAATCTACGAATCAAATTATTTGCTATTATGTATTCGTTTAGTTTACAAACTGCATGACAAACAGTGTAAATCCAGGGGCCAGTTAAAGATAAAAAGTTCTGTTAGATACAAAAAAGATCTGTTGGTCTCATTATTTCTCTACAACTGCTTGATTTCGCAGCTACAAACACATTTCCAAGCAATACGACAGCATCTGTGTCAGGCCATTCATTTTAACTGAAATGCCTAAATGGCCAGCTATGATATCATGTGGGAATTTATTTAAGTATGCTAATATGTGCATGCGTAGGGGATGGTTACACTCTTAAACTCCTTGTGAACGCTAAGCAAAATATACGTTTGTCACTAACAAAAAAAAAAAAACATCATGTTAACAAGCCCGTGTAATGAAGACCCCGCTAAACCCCAGTTTATATGGGTAAAACTGGGGCTCACAGGGACATACATTATTTACATCCCGAAGACACGCCTTTATAATTTTGACCCCCTTGAACCCTACTGTTATATAGTAAAATTGGGGTTTTGCAGGGGTAAACCTTATTTTCTTATGTGAGCAGAAATAATAAAAATATCACAATTTTTCCTCTTATAATGTTTGTTTTTTCGGCGGTGAAGTTTACAATGCATTTGTATAGGCATGTATTCGTAATTCTTATTTCTGCTCCAAGATACAGGTTGTGTGTACTGGTTAGAACCGCCTCAATATGCAGGCCTGATCAGAATGCGTCTGTGACAACTTCTAATCACAACTAGTTTAATATTAATCTGTGTTATGCAAACTAGTAATTTCTAAGATCCCTTTCATATAAGTTAACAGCCATCTCCTTGAGAACGATTGAACCAGTATAAAAGATCTATGTTTTCGAGCAGAAGTAAGAAATATAATTTTATCAACAGTGAAAATATACTGACCAATTCCTACAAAAATACGAGCAGTGAAGACTTTGCACTCAGTGCACATCCAGATCTACAGTGTTTGCCACTAATATATACATATAGTTCACATGTAAATGTATCAAGTAATTTGAGTAGCTAAATAAATAAATAAATTAATTAATAAAGTTTGCAAGATACACGTTACTGTCCGTCTTTAATATGAGCGAGAATGACAATCAAATGTGTGAAAATTGATAACAATGATCTGTTTATCATCAAGGATCTCTTTATTTGGGTAAAGGGATTAGCAACGCCTGGTTGTTTATTGAGCTTCACACTTTACTAATTAAGTCAATAATAAATTGTTCTTGTAACTTTTTGCTAAATAGTGTACTAACCTGAAATTCATTAATCCTTACCCCGCTGAACACGATAATCCTTATCTTTGCAAACAGTGTAGATCCTGATCAGATTGCTTCTGCCCTCTGAACCGGATCTGCACCGTTTTTCATGCCGTTTTTGAATTGCATACATACATAAAATTAATTGGTTTACTTACGAGGATAGTTGTAGTTCAGCGAACCTGAACACTGATAATTACCTAATAAATAAATAAATAAATAAATAAATAAATCGTTTGTTTGTATTGGTGTTTAACGACCAAGTCAACACTATTTTAGTTCATTTTCGAGCCGGTCAGTTTACCTATCCACACTTAACCTGGGCAGGCTTATACGTAAGCAGTTAACCAATACAGTGCACAGTCTTTCCGCCAGAAATTGACAGCTGCCCTTCTTGAATCAGCAGAAGGGAGAGAATGACCGATGAAAAGATTTCATAATCAATCTCCACGAAAGAAAGTTGCCGACCCCAGTAGGTATAGAACCCGAGTCCTCCTGATATCACCAGTCATACGCGCATCAGACTTAGCTACCGAGGCCGGATAAACAAATAAATTAATAAATAAATATATAAATATGTTAACGAATATAAATGATCCCCAATCATCACCATGATTGACGAAACCGAGGAATGATTTTTTTTTATTATTATTATTATTTTTTTTTTTTTTTGTTTTTTTTGTTTTGTTTTACGGCCCCATCCACCGATCCATCCAAATTTCCATCCAATTAGTAACTTTAAAGGATAACTTATTGAAATTAATTTAAAAAGTATTTTAGCGGTGTGGAATTATTTCGAATAATAAAAAAGCCTAAAGATGATCAAAAGTGCAGAAAAGAAGAAAAAAGAGCCTGCCCTAAAGCATGCAGCAATGCAATTAGAATTATACATTGAAATAAAAGGGAGGAATTTTCAAATGTATCTTCCATTCATCTTAAATGGACACAGATTTTTTGTTTAGTAACGTTATAATATATAATAAATATATATATTATAGGTTCAAATATTCGTGGCTCCCTATCAAAATAATCAAATCAGCAAATAGAATAATTAAAAAAAAAAAAAAAAAAAAACTCATCGGGCATCCAACCCAATCTCCTATTTAAGTGGAAGACCCGTGAAAAGTGGGGCCGAAGTGTCTAGGTATATGGGGCCGACGTGTCTAGGGGCCGAGGTGTCCAGGGGCCGACCCGTCTAGGGTTTCAATTTTATGTAGGGCCGAGGTGTCTAGGGGCCGAAGTGTCTAGAGGCCGAGGTGGTTTTGGGGCCGAAGTGTCCTGTTACCAAAAAGTGTACACGTAAAACATAATCTCATTAAAAAACCAACAGGAAAAAAAGTTGCATTCATGAAATAAATTGACAGAAAATACAAACTTTTATATTCAGCTCCATTGGCGGTTTCAATGTTAGATATGAGGAGATTTTGAAACTGTTTTGAATACGGTGCAATATTTTTTCACGGATGTCTTGTCAAGAGTCTTGGCGGTGATTAGGCCTTCTGCATAAGGGAAACTTTTAGGGTATTGGTAAATATAGGTTGACTGTCGATTGCAATCAACCAATAAATCGATACGAATATCTCGCACCCATCATCAAAGACATCAAAGAGACAGATACAAAAACGTTAAACAATTTCAAGATAATTTAAACATCACTAGCGGAAACCCGAGAGGACACTCCCTTTCCCCCACCAAATGGCCAAGGCGCTATCCAAAAATAAAAAAGACCAGTGCTTCAGCTGAAGTGCACGACCCGCCGGATGCTTTTAGCTTTATGAGTGTTACCATATATGGGTATGGCGGCCATTTTGGTCATGTCACCTGGACCTAAAACGGTTCCCCAAATAAATGCGCCTTATCGTAAGGAGCAAAAATATATCTTATACTTTAGTACTGTATTCTGAATTGTTTGCAAGATAAACTGCATTCTCACTTTTCCAATACAAAAGCATATGTGTCAAAGTTTGACCTAGGCACAAAGAAGGTCAAGGTCAACCCAGGGTCACCATTTTAGCAATTTATGATGGGCCTACGTCCCAGATGCTATTTATCAAGTTTTGTGGAAATCTGCCCAGTGGTTTTGGAGAAGACTATTTTTGAAGGGTTTTTACCATATATGGCTTGGCGGCCATTTTGGTCATGTGACCTGGACCCCATGAGCAAATGTTGGTTTCCCCCATCCCATAGATGCTCCATATGAAATTTGACTTCAATCGGCCCAACGGTTACCGAAAAGAAGCAGTTCGAAAATTTTCACATTTTTCGCCTCGGCGAGGCTATACTAAACGGAATGTAATATTTCGCAAGATACAATAAATACACGTCAGCTTGAAGCATTTGCTTAGCGAACCTGAGGCCAACCGTTAAAATAACCAATCAAAGCACTAAGAGTGCGGATGGATAGCGCTCGGGAGTTAGCAGATTAAATCAGGCTTAAAGAATATAGATGAAGTCGGGCTTGAACATATTTCAGTGTCACTGAAAAGGATTTCAGTGTCACTGAAAAGGATTAATTTGCTGAAACGTAGTATTTATAAGCTCCGAAATTTTATGTTGTGTTAAGTGTCCTTGCATCCAAAGGATAAATCTTTATATAACAAATAAATAAATTGTGGAGCGTGATAGCTCAGTGGTTAGTGCACTTGCCTCTGATGCTAGAGGTGCCGGGTTCGATCCCCGGCAGCGTCGATAAAATTTCGGTGTCCGAACACGCTCCATTGGCATCATTTTCTAGGATGAATGTCATAAAGTGTACCGTCCTTCGGATCGGGACGTTAACTGGAGGCCCCCCTTTGCAGGGAGAACCATCCCCTGTGCAGGTTAAAGATCCCTACCGTAATTACATGATTACTGTGTAGGCTTTGATCCTGCAAAACCTGGAGTGTATGTAATATACACCTGCGGTAATGGTCAAATGTGACCGACGCAGTATCAGAAGATAGATAGATAGATAGATAGATAGATAGATAGAAATAACAGCTGGAGCGGTTTGTACACCGAAAAAACAAGTCCGTTTCTTTCATCAAAGTGTAGACTTTATTTAAAGTTCTTTGGAATCATCGATTCCATCGTGGAACTTTGGAACTAAGAGGAGTACTGATGATTAAGTTGGGAAGTAGGTTACATTACGAAAATTTGCCTATTCAAATATATTGGTAAAATTTTACCACCAAAAAATGAAATTTTCCAGGTAAAAATCCTAATATTTTTCATATTTCAGCTCAAAACATAGATTGCGGGTACTCGTTAGAACCGCCTCGCCAAGGCGGTTCTTACGAGTACCCACAATTTTTGTTTTTGAACAGAAATAGGAAAATGTCTAGCCCTGTAAACCCCAGTTTTACTGTATAAAAGTGGGGTTTGAAGGGGTCAAAATTATATAGACGTGTTTTCATGATGATTCGTTTCACTGACCGTTTAAAGGTTGTTCTTCAGTCGCGGTTTAAATTTGTTACGGATTGTCATTGCTTATATTTTTGTTTTGGATAGCCAATTGGTCATTTTGTGGGAAAGTGACTGTGGTTTTGGCTTTCTGCTATTGATGTTTCCATTAGGGTCTAGTTATTTCATGTCTGTTTTTCTTTCCCTTTGGTGTCACTGATGGGAGCTGTGAGTTAACTGCATCGATTCCTGATCATTGCCTTCACATCTATTTTGATAAACTACACGGCTGGTAAACTCGTAAGGGGTAACCGTCGGTTATGCGCTCAAAATCCTTACGGGAACTTCTGGTTATGCCTTCCGAGACCAAAAATATGTTAACAAACAGGTGAGTGTTCCCGATATATGATTTTAGTCATTTTTGCAAACATATTTTGAGAAATCGGGCAATGCTATTCTCAACAACTTTCATTTCTGCATCAGAAAAGATGGGTGTGGACATGAAAAGGCAAGCGGTCGATTTTTAATTTAATTTCTCCCTGAGGAAGGTAGTCAGATATTTCTGTTTTGACCTGTTTTCTTGTGTCGAATGAAGGCATTTTCAGCTACCCGGACGATGCGAAACTAATCCAACATGCCAAATAACATGTAATTCAAACAACTTTCATGATGAAATACATAAGTTGCAAAATTTCCGCAGAATTTGTTCCAGGAGCTTTAATATTTGTGTCGATTATGACTTACGAGACCCATTACCCCTTACGGAAGCATTACCCCTTACGGGGACAGAAAAAAAAACAACTAATGGTTGTCTGATTGATATGCGTTTCTTCATTCAATAGTTCACACAAACGGTTCATCAAAGCCCTGAAGACACTGCAGTTGCTCGGTATGACTGATGATACTGTTAATTTCATTCAGAACGATAACTTAAAATCGAAATTCGTGCCCTCGTATGAATTGCTCGTACGTATCCAAATTCATGTACTCGAACGAATTGCTGAAAACCTGATATTGCTATATTTTCAAGGCATTTATCTGATATGCTCGTACAGTTGAATAAATTTCATATTAGATCTGCATTTTACTATACGCCCCCGCCCATCGGGGCTTGGAATGCTTCTGTTCAGGGCTGAAACCGACCGAACTTAAGTACTGGTAAACCGTTTAGGTCTAAGCCTGCCCAGGAAAACTGCTGCGAGTGGGAACGCTCCTTAAACGTCCTAACTCATCAGTGCAACATCAACAAAGCTTCTCCGATTAAGTTTGCACATCACCAGTAATGACTAAAAATGATCCGACATGATAGTATTGGGACTGACACCGTAAGGGGTAATGCTCCCGTAAGGGGTAATGGGACCTTGTAAGTCATTATTGACACAAATATTAAAGCTCCTGGAAAAATTCTGCGGAAATTCCGCAAATTATGTATTTCATCATGAAAGTTGAAAATGCCTTCATTCGGCACTAGAAAACAGGTCAAATAAGAAATATCTGACTACCTTCCTCGGGGAGAAATTAAATTAAAAATCGACCTCTTGCCTTTTCATGTCCATACCAATCTTTTCTGATGCAGAAATGAAAGTTGTTGAGAATAGCATTGCCCGATTTCTCAAAATATGTTTACAAAAATGACTAAAAATCATATATCGGGAACACTCACCTGTTTGTTGACATATTTGTGGTCTCGGAAGGCATAAACGACGGTTACTCCTTACGAGTTTACCAGCCGTGACTCACAGTTTTTAGTCGTTTGGTTTATTTCTTGCCTCTAAAGGATACACCTGTTATAGAAAATGCATCAGTGAACCCCAATTGTCTTATAACTATCAAAAAATAGTCACTTCAACATAAGCCAACGGGTTTTTGACAATACATGTATATTTAATCTTTATATCAAGCAGTTTTTCTATCATAAATGAAATGTACTAAAAAGTTTGTCGATAAACCGTAATGTTTCGATGAACTGTCTTCAAATGTGTCGGTGACCTGTCTCGAAAAAGCATGTGGGTGAACTGTTTTGTCGGTGAACTGTGTCCCATTACACCGACACTTAGGGGTTTTACACTCTGATTAGATAAATTCATCCGCAGCTTCATTCGTATATTGGAAAAAATCCAGGTTAAAAATTGTAAATAAACGAAAGTAAACAGAAGGACATGTGCGTTTATGAAATAAATTGATAGAACATATAAGTTATTAAATTTTTTATTTCACCGACAGTTTTTTTTTCTTTTGTGTGTGTGTGACTTTCGAATCTGTTTTGATTATTGAGTAATATTTTCTCACGGAATTTCTTGGTGGTGATTAGGCTGCTTGCATTAAGGTCTGTTTTCAATAGGTCTGTAAGCAATGGACAAAGTGCTGCAAATTATTACCTAAATAACCAACATCGACTCTGTAACTGGGGACACTGTTTCATGGGTAGGCTACATATAACTCGTGTAGTGTAAACACGTCAGGAAACAGAACATATTTGACAACAGCTGTGACATGTCCTTGCTTAAAGGCATTTATTCTTGATTATTGAGGCCTATCATTTCATTACATAATATTATGTAGCCCTCAGTACTGACTGAAGACAAGTCCTCTGTCTTCAACAGGTAAGGGGCCTCCCTTGGGAAAATCAATAATTTACTAACTGTTGACTGGAGTGTATATTATTTATTTTCCCCTTAAGTACCTCAGTCAGGGGATTCAACAAGAGCTACTAATCACCCTATTAGGGACCGCCTTTGATCTGCTATAGATAGTATACCACTGGGGGGCAATAAAACAATTATGAACACAGGGTGTGTTTTACTGTTTCAGAATAAATGCCTTTAACAATCATCATCATCATCATCATCATCATCATCATCATCACATCATCATTATCATCATCATCATCACTATCATACCTATACAATCTACTTCGGTCAATTATTATTATTATTATTATTATTATTATTATTATTATTATTATTATTATTATTATTACCTCACAAACATATCTCAGCATAAATCTACCACATGCGTATATAAAGTTTGTCATTATTTCCACTTCAGGAGATGATTTATATAAGCTTCTAGCTTTTTATCAAATCCTGTACCATATGCTATTATGCGATGTATACATGTGAATTTATTCTAATAAATATTGTTTAAACCAATATACTGTTCTCTTAGGGGCAACTGCTCCAATAATGTGTGATCGCTACGGTTGCATCCTTGAACTTTGTCATAATGTTAATATGAAAATAAAAATAACTTTCAAAAATTAAATTAGAGAAACTTTTCAAATTTGAATATACAGGGCCATGGCGAGCGATAAAAATATGATCAGACTGTGCGTTCACGGAAGCTTATCTTAGTCGTTAATGGTCACTGATGTGATATTATAGAATTACTTTTTGGCTTAATGAAGGTAGAAAATGAAGATCATTTATTTATCTCCGAACCCTATCTTCGTAAAATTTTGAATTTTTAAAAAAGGGACATTGCAAAATGTTTAGCACACAAAGTAAAGTACGTAGAAAGGCTGACATTATCAAACGTAAGTGTGTTTTGCTAACTAAAACGTTAACCCATTTTAAATAGAAAACACAAAAAAAGATATTGATAAACAGTGCAGGTACAGTTCATACGTTCTGTGGCGCCTGATTAAATAGACGTGAAAGCAATGATCAGGAATCGGTACAATTAACCCGCAGTTCCCATCAGAGACACCAAAGGGAAAGAAACACAAACAGGAAATAACTAGACCCTAATGGAAACACAAATAGCGGAAAGCCACAAAATGACCCATGGCTATCCAAAACAAAACTATAAGCGATGCACACTCTCAAAGGCAAACCATATCAACAATAAACCGCGACAGAAGAACCGCCTTGGAAAGGTCAGAGAAACTTAAGTATGTTTTGTTCAATTTAATCCTTTAAAAGCAAGGAATGCACGTTTTCAAGAAGTTTACACAATTATAGAATTATGTTTAGTTTTTTAAGATCAGACAGATATATTGTAATATTGTGATAGAATGCTTCTAACTAGGAAACACAATCTATGTTTGGACCACAAAAAAGAAACAACCTTGATATTTAATCTGAAGCAAGTTAGTTTATTCCATTGCAGATTTGCAGTAGCCCTTTAGGACTATGAGGATATCAAGCAGATATATGGCAGACAATTTGAGAGCGAAATGCATTACGTAGCAAAGCGCATAATCGAAATCACAATGAATACCTCAAACGTATTTGGATACATTCACAATACATAAGAAAATGCATGTTCTACTGCATAATAATTTAACGTGCAATGTACCATACATTGTTAGTTTAGCAAACAACAGAAGAGGAAAATGAATGGATACAGAAATAAATATAGTTAAAGTACAGTGGAAACGATCAGCCGGTTTACTTTTAGATAGGTATACATGTACAAACTACATTCAATGACATAATAGAATCCGTCTTCCAGCCGATTACAGATGTTATATAACCTTTCAGGTAAATGTTTATTTGGCCAAGGCTATTTTCAAGCCTCAATTTCCATATGAGATATGTAAAATAGAAGTGGAGGCAATGATCAGGAATCGATACAATTAACCCACAGCTCCAACCAGAGACACCAAAGGGAAAGAAACACAAACATGGAACAACAGACCCCAATGGAAACAACAAAAGCGGAAAGCCAAAAGGACAGTTGTTTTCCCACAAAATGGCCAATGGGATGTCTAAAATAAAATAATATAAGCGACACAAACACCCAAAGACAAACCATAACAAAAAAAAAAACCGCGACAGAAGAATCGCATTGGAACGGTCGGCGGAAACGAATTCCACTTGGGGGTTTAAATCGATTTTACGTGACCACAATCCTCGCCCTTACTTCCGTCGCGATTTAGACAAATAATTTGTTCAGTCCGCATGAAGGCCTCCTAACTCATCAGTGCAACATCTCCGTGAACATAAAAAACAACCACAGAGACGAAACAACGGTGAGAAACCACTGAAATGTCGGAGCAAAGGAAAACCAACAGTTAAACTCCGACGGGCCCAACAAGAGACATAGTATCAGGCACCAACCAACGTTTCATTGAATTAGATCGCTCTAATTCTCAATAAGCCTTTACGCTGGATCCGTCATAGAATCTGAGGCATGACCCAACGGCGTGCAATTAAAGAGGGAAGCAAAGTATCAATCGTGATTGGGTTAACTTCCATGCTTGCAGTCTGTCGTATAACATTTATGTTGTACCCAATCTTTTTATATCGAAGAATGATTTTACGAAATTGGGTGCTTAAGTCATTGCAGTAAGACGGCATTTTTGTAAAGCGGAGTGGTATTATAAAGTACAATGGAATCATTGTTCCCCAAGGATGAGCAGACAAAACAGGCGGACCAACTTCTGAATGAATAGTAAAGATAGAACTGAAGGGAATGATCAGGAATCGATTCAATTACCCACACCGTCTATCAGAGGCCTGCACTGTTTGCAAAAATTTTCAGCAGTTTCTAGAGAAAAATAAAATAACTTAATTATAATAAATTGCTAATTAAAAATGCGGAAGAGCCTACTCCGGACAAACTCAGTAGGAGGAAAGCAGACTTACCTGCTACCATGCTTGTAAAAAGCAGGGCAACCAAGCAAATAATTATTAGATTCTTCATTTTTAGCTTCGTAGATGAGCGATGACAGATAAATACGCCGAATTTCGATCTCGGTTGTCAGTTGTGGTCTGGATGTGCTTACCTGCTTATATACTGATTTTTTTGCTCGAAGGTATTTACAAGAAACCGTTTATTTTCCTTTTAAGCTACGTGTACGTAACAGATGGTCGACATGTTTGTTGGAACCTCAGAAACGCCGTCAATAGCGAAAATGTGTCGCCGTCAATAAAGACCTGATACAAGGGCCCTCGTAAAATGTGGTCGAGCACAGATCATTATCTAATGCAACCCAACCTGCATAGTATAGTTAATTCGTAATGATTTTTTTTTGTTGTTGTTGTTGTTTTCACAAGCTGAGTGTATAGCTGCTTACAGTAGATTGTTTGCCTTCAGAAGTGGCCACCAGGAGTTTTTGTTTTTTCTGTGCATTACGATAACAGATCCGCGTGCTTCAATGGCGTCATTCATATATGGAGAAATATTGTTTTGTTGTCGGTAACAAACAAAACTTTTTTTCCGTTTTCTGAAGGCAGACCAGAGAGAATAGAAGGCAACGATCAGAAATTGATACAATTAACCCACAGCCCCAATCAGAGACACCAAAGGGAAAGAAACACACACATGAAGTTAGTCTTCCCAATAAGGTACAAATCTAGCAAATTTATCCATCTTCTTTGAGTTTAATGTATATGAAATAAAATTTGGAAAAATGTCATTACGATAACACGCCCGTGTGACCTAGTACACTTTCAGATCTCCAAAATGGTTAATTTTTTTCTGATAAAATCAATTTTATTCTTGTTTATACTCACAAAAAATGTGGGTGCTAGTCAGAACCGCCCCATTGAGGAAGCGGCTCTAACGAGTATCAATATCCTATTTCTTGGATCAAATAATTAGAATAATATTGAATATCCCCGTAGAAACCAGAAGTGGGGTTCATGGGGTTTTCATTTCACGGACTTGTTAACGTGATGTAAGCTTTTCATTATATTTGTGTTTGAAATTAAAAGGTATAAATAAGTAAGTTTGTCAATAATTATGGAAAATCAGTTAGTTTTTTTTTTTTTTTTTTTTTTTTTGTATTTTGGTTTTTGTTTTGCACCTCTTCAGCCATTCCTTCTTGTAGATCTCCGCGCAAAAAAAAAAAACTCAAAACACTAAAATTACCTATCTAAGGGTGCATTCCTTAGTTACACACATCTGACCTTGGAGGAAATTGTATAAGTTCGGGTGTCGCGGTTTATTTTTTGTTATGGTTTGTCTTTGAGTGTTTGTATCGCTTATATGATTTTGTTTTGGATAGCCAATTGGCCATTTTGTGGGAAAGTAACTGTCCTTTTGGCTTTCTGCTATTGATGTGTCCCTTAGGGTTTGTTGTTTCATGTTTGTGTTTCTTTCCCTTTGGTGTCTCTGATGGGAGCTGTGAGTTAATTGTATCGATTCCTGATCATTGCCTTCACTTCTATTTAGAAACAATTCTTAAATACTTGTCTCTGCACAGTTTGGCAAAAACTTATATCTTATGCTTGCCAGTTATTGCAAATAATAAAGAACCCAGCAGGCACTCACCGTTAAACTAACGTTGAAACAACAATGAAAACGTTATTTCAACGTTAGTTCAACGTTGAGTCAATGTTTTGTGCCTGCAGGTAAAGATTTTTCTTGAGGCCACAATGTTTAATTATCAAAATAGAAGTGAAGGCAATGATTAGGAATCGATATATTTAACCCGCAGCTCCCATCAGAGACACCAAAAGGAAAGAAACACAAAACATGAAATAACTAGACCCTAATAGAAACATTAATATCGGAAAGCCAAAATGAGTTATTTTCCAACAAAATGGCCAATTGGCTATGCAAAACAAAAATGCAAGCGCCTTGGACAGGTCAGTGAAAAGAATTCCACTTGTGGGGTCGGGGTGGGGAGTGGGGCTTGAATAATATACGCGGCCGCGATCCTCGCTGCCCTGGCAAAAATGGAGCACATCTTTCGATAACATGGTATATAGCTACAGTCCAACCTGTATTAAGCAAGCACTAAGGGATAACAGAAATGTGCTTGCTTAAGACAAGTGCTTGCTTAATACAGGTGAAATTTAACACCTTTGGCTTTTTTGGGAACCAAACACCTTTTTGCTTAAGACAGGTTGCTTGCTTAATAGAGGTGGCCACTAAAACAGGCTATAGTGTATTCATTTCTAAATACATGTAATATTCTGTACATACACTGGCAAATTAGCCAACAGCCAGGGCAGAATACTAGCAAGGAATTCAGGAAAATCTTTTCAAAACTACTCTATTCAGACTGCATTGGCCGCAGTCGGAGGTGGGACGGATATTGTTTACATTGGTGCAAAAGCATATTTTCGTAGATTGCATTAAGTTGTATGATGATTCTATTGTTATATGGTATGTTTGTATCCAGAAATAAGCAGGTTATTGACCAGACACGAAAAAATGCACTTTTTGACGTTTGACCTCTAAGTATGATCTTGACCTAGAAGTTACCGACTTGGCTCTTGCGCACGACACATGATGGTAAACATTTCTTCCAGGTCATTTCAAAATCCATCCTGGAAAAAAGAAAGTTAATGTCCGGAAACAAAAAAAAAGACATTTTCTGTTTATTTCATGTACTGATCTGATTCTTGTGCCCCACACATCGTTCCATGACTGTTAACATCTCTGCTAAGAAATTTTAAAAGGTCCATCCAGAAATAAAAAGACATTGATTTGACAAAAAGACCTTTTTTGACACTTGACCTTTTAGAATGACCTTGACCTGAGAGGTACCGACCTGGGTCTTACGCGCATCACATTATCTTATGACGGTTATCATTTCTGACCGGGTAATGAAAACAGCCATCCAGGAATAAGAAAATTATGGACCGGACACAAAAAAGACCCATTTTCTGCTTGCGACATCTACATTTTTGAAGGTAGCGAACTGGGTCTTGCGTGCGACATATCCTCTCATGATGGTTAAATTTTCGACCAACTAATTTCAAAATCCATCCAGGTATAAGGACGTTATTGACCGGACACGAAAAATACCTTTTTTACATTTGACCTCTAAGTATCATCTTGACCATGAAGTTACCGATTTGGGTCTTGCGCGCGACACAGTTTCTCATGACGGTTAATATTTCTGCCAAGTAGTTTTTAAAATCCACCTAGGAATAAAACAGCTATTTGCCGGACATTACAGAAGTCGTTTACGACAGGGCTTGAGATGTCATTTCATCTCAATGTCGGGTAAAAGTCCCACAAAATTGGAAGCAACGTCTCCAAAATGACCTTTACAGTGTTGACGGGGACGTTAAACCTCAAATCAAACAAAACAAATACAGAAGTCGTTTTTTACCTTTGACCTTTATGTATGACCTTTTCTTTGGAGGTATCAAGCGTCCCATTATAATATGAAATACATGTAGGTGACTCCTAAACTGCAACCAACCAAAACCAGGGATCGCAGGATCGATCCCGGGCTTCTCCAGACTTTCGGATGAGTCTTTAAACCGAGGTCCCGTCTCCGTATGACCATAGCTGTTGGTGGGACGTAAAACCCAAACACTCACTCACTGCAACCAACCAACTTATTGAAGCTAAAGGCTAGCTATATAGTGTTGTAAGAAAATAAACGAGAGGCTCAGTGAGCCTAACCGCTCACCTGTGGAACATTTCAGTAGCTGTTTTTCGGTTTCTGAGCAGAAGACTTTTTTTCTTGATGTTCTTCCAATTATAAAATCAGTGGGAGATAATGAGCCAAGGGGCATGGTTTGCAGGATTTATGTTGGTGATTTTTCCATTATAAGTCTATGGGAGCTAAGGAGCCCTGGGGCGTGGCAAATTTGGACCGCAGGGGCCTGATTGGCAGGATTTATGTAATAGACCACTTGACGTTACTAAATACTTGAGGATTCAGAGAAGAGTTTTAAAATTTTAAAGTTTGCTTTTTTCCATTGCATGTCTATGGGAGCTTATGAGCACAGGGCGTGGCAATTTTTGATAAAAGGGGCATGATTGGCAGGATTTGTGTAGGTGACCATTTAACGTTGCTGCATAGTAAATATCTATTTATGGTTTCAGAAAAGAAGTTTTATAAGCTTTTTTATTATAAGGGAGCTAAGGAGCCCTGGGGGTGGTCAATTTGGACCCAGCGACATTATTGGCGGGATATATATAGTGGATCACCTGACTTTGCTACATACAAAATATTTACGCTTTAGGCCTTGTTGATTTTTTTTTCATTGTAAGTCTATGGTAGCTAATGAACTCCGGGGCGTGGCCAATTTGGACCCCAGAGGCAGGGTTGGCAGGATTTATGTATGTGACCATTTCACATTGCTACAAACTAAATATCTAAGCTATGGGCTTAAGTTTATGGTTACAAAGATGAAGGTTTTTAAGCTTTTTTAAGCCATCTTTTCATTATATGTCTATGGGAGCTAAGAAACCCCGTGGCGGGGCCAATTTTGACCCAAGGGACAAGATTGGCAGGATTTATTTATGTTAGGAACCACTTGGAGTAGCTACATACTAAATATCTAAGCACTGGGTATTGTGGATTCAGAGAAGAAGATTTTTTTGTTTGTTTCATTGTACATGTAAAGTAGAAGTAAAACAAAGATCAGGAATCGATACAATTAACTTACTCCACCCATCAAAGACACCAAAGGGAAAGAAACACAAACATGAAGCGACCAGACCATAATGGAAACCTAAAAAAAGGAAGGCCATAATGACAGTTTCTTTCCCACAACATGGCCATATGGCCATCCAAAATAAAAAGACACAAGTGATACACACAGTAAGTAACAAACAACAACATAAATAAACCGCGAGAGAAGAACCGCCTTGGAACGGTCAGTGGAAAGATTTCCACTGAGGGGCTTAAATCGATTTTACGTTGCCACAATCCTCGCCTTTACTTCCGTCGCGATTTAGACAAATAATTTGTTCAGTCCGCATGAAGACCTCCTAACTCATCAACATCTCCGTGGACACAAATAATCAAAGAACCACAGAGGTGAGACAACCTTGAGGACTCGACCGCAAAAAAACACTGAAATGCTGGAGCAAAAGAAACCAACAGTTAGACTCCGATGGGCCCGACCAGAGACAGAGCATCAGGCATCAACCAACATTACCAAGAATAAGATCTCTCTAATTCTCAATAAGCCTTTACGTTGGAAATGTCATAGAATCTGAGGCCTGACCCACCGGCGTGCAATTAAGGAGGGAAGCAAAGTTGCCAACCGTGATTGGGGTAACTACCATGCATGCAGTCTGTCGTATAACATCCATGTTGTACCCAATCTTTTTATATCGAAGAACGATTTTACGAAATTGGGTTCTGAAGTCATTGCGGTTATATATTTTTCTGAATTTATATACTAAGTCACCATAAAATTCGGGTGCCGATAGACCTTGTTGAAGAAGAGATTTAAGTCCAATATTGAATTTTGAAATTAAATCAGAATTGCGTCAATAAAATTTTGAAAATGCTAAAAACTTTTGAAAATGCTAAGTCTATGGGAGCTTATGATAACCAGGGCGTGGCCAGTTTTGACACAAGGGGCATGATTGTGGGTAGGTGGCCATTTATGTTGCTACATACAAAATATCTCAGCTATGGGATTTATGGTTTCGAGGAGGAAGATTTTTTAAGTTTTTTTATTATAAGTCTTTGGAAGCTAAGGAGTCCCGGGGAGTGGCCAGTTTTGACCCAGGAGCAGGATTTATGTAGGGGACCACTTGACGTTGCTACATATTGAATATCTAAGCTATTGGACTTGTGGTTTCAGAGAAGAATAGTTTTTAAGTTTTTCCCATTGTAAATCTATGGGAGCAATGTGTTACCATGGCAGCAAGCGTTTCCATCTTATCTGCTCCAAAACATTATGCATCTTTCCCCCTACCGTGATAAGGCTTCAGATTAAATTTAATCATGTTGGCCAGCTGGCTTTTTAAAAATGTGAACGAACTATGGACAACGGACGATTGATTCCGAAATATTGGCATGCTATTACCTCACATGAACCTTCGGCTCAGCTGAGCTAGCAAAATAAGACAATACTTTTCGAAACCTAATATATTCTTAAAACTGGAACCATAAGGGTCAATGATTGTCTGAGTATCTAAGTGATTACAACACTAATCACATCTACAGAAAACGTGCTGGGATGCTCACATCCTTTTTAGATAATGAAGAAAATTGCTTGTAACGACTGGCTTTAACGTATGGTATTTGTCAGTGGTATACTACAACTATTCCACATACGCATCAAGACAGGAAAGTGACACACAAGATAAGTTATTTCATTATATTACCTATTCTGATATCGAAAGAACCGCATTGGAGCGGTAACAAAAACTTATTTACTGTTTGTATGTTGGGTGGGGGTGCTTTTATCGATTTTACTTGACCACAATCCACGCACTTTGTTCGGTCGGGGTTTAGACAATCCCCATCATGAAGGATTTTTTTCTCATCAGTGCAATCTCCAAGAACATAAAAATCAAACATATACAGGGATGAAACAACGATGAGGACTCGTCATCATGAAATAACTGAAATGCTGGGGCAAAAGAAAACCAACAGTTAGACTCCGGTGGGCCCGACCAAAGACATCAGGCACCAACCGACATTAATTAAAAAGTTTTAATGTAAGTCTACGTGGTATTAACCATGTTATTACAGCTGTGAGACCTCCAGTTACCTTACCTACCCTACCCAACCCCACTCTACTGTTACTGCGATCTGTCACATTTTACCATTACTCGCAATTGTGCACTCAGGGTTTGCAATATAAAGGCCTACACAGCCATCGTAATTCTCCATGTACAGCAGGGGGCCTCCAGTTATTGATCCGAAGGACGGTGCACTTTGTGGCATTCATCTCTGCAACTCATGCCAATGGAGTATGTTATGACACCGAAAATTTATCACCGCTGCCAGGGATCGAACCTGGGGCCTCTAGCATCAGATGCAAGTGCACTTATGTTTATGTCCCGATTCCTTCAAATGCTACCAACTGAGCATTTTTCGACACTCAAAGTTTATCACCGCTGCCGGGGATCAAACCGGGACTCATATCATATGAGGCAAGTGCACTAACCACCGAGCTGCAAAGGAAGAATTTGGATACTCGTACCCGTTTGCCGTTGCTTATGAGTACTCTGAGAAAAGTTGCGAAATTTTGTTTTGTTTACAGCCTCGAGCTTCGTAGAGAGAGAGAGAGAGAGAGAGAGAGAGAGAGAGAGAGAGAGAGAGAGAGAGAGAGAGAGAGAGAGAGAGAGAGAGAGAGAGAGAGAGGAGAGAGAGAGAGAGAATTTATACAATATATCATATCAACACCACTGGTGCGCTGTCAATTACGTCACAACTGTCAGGAGATAACCAGGCGATCCATCTGACCTGGCGGATCACAAAAAATTTTGGAGCTACAAAAAGAGAAGTTTTTTTCTTGTTTATTGTTTCTGGATTCTTGTCTTACTCATATCAGACAAACAAACCAGCAAAATATTATTGCTGGTTATCGTAGATTATTAATTTTTTCATTTGTAGATTAATTTTTATTGTTGACATAATCTCCCGCCATTACCACACCAGTGGGTGGGGTAAACGCAAAATTGAATTATTCCTTGGAGGCTAGACACATTCATTTTTCTGAAGAGCCGGTGAGTTGTCAGATATTTGAGTTTGTTGATCTGTATATAATATAGAATAGGGTGCTGAATAGTCCTTTGTATCTGTCAGTACACTGATTTTTAAAAACTCGGATTCAGAATTGTTATTTTCATTCGGAAGAGCCTTGTGTTATCAGCTTGTCAGCGAGTGCGGACTGTCCGTACAGCTTGCAGACGGCTGATAACCGAGTGTTGTCAGATAGTTGACTGTGCAGAGCCCTTTATCTTGTAGTATTGTTTGACTCAAAGTTGCCCTTTATATTAAAATGAAGGTCTCCCTGCTTCCCATGGTCTTGATTCTTTGGTTCACCCTTTGGAAATTAAGTAACAGAACTCAACCGGATGATGGAAATCAGGAATGCAGGATTGCAAAAGAGCAACACTGCGATAAAACTTCTCAGTACTTGGCTGTAACTAGGAAGCTAGGAAACAAACGACGTTCGGAGGGCTTACGCAACTTCAAGTCCTTAGGTTGAACAAATTTGGTCATTCTATTGATCTTGGCCGGAGACATTGAAACTAACCCCGGTCCAAGATTTCGCTGTGGGCTGTGCAAAAAATATTGCAAAGACTCTCAGAAATGGTTAGAATGTGAGGACTGTGAAAAGCATTTTCATTCCTCGTGTTCTGAATTGGATGAAAACCAATTGCTAGAGCTTGAAATTGGAATTGGAACTTGGTATTGCAAAGATTGCAAAGCAGACTGTGGCCTATGCAGTGGTGATGTTCTGAATGTGCATACGGCCGTTCAGTGTGACCAGTATGAAATGTGGATTCACACTGAATGCGCTTTCCTTTCAGACGCCGAGTATGTCAAACTGGTTAACTCGAGTTGTACATGGATAGGCCCGACGTGCGAGTTTTTTAATTTTTCTGACTCGTTCTTCAGCGAACCTATAGAACTGAAAGGAAGAAAGAAATTTGAACCTCTGTCAAAGGAGAAAGGAGTTAAATCTCCGACTACTGACATGAGAAAGCCGAATTTTGTAAAAGGTTTGAAACTTTGCAGTATTAACATTAACGGTTTAAGAGGAAAGACACTTGAACTTTTAGCTTCCCTCTTTAATTGCACGCCGGTGGGTCAGGCCTCAGATTCTATGTCGGCTCCAACGTAAAGGCTTATTGAGAATTAGAGAGATCTAATTCTTGGTAATGTTGGTTGGTGCCTGATGCTCTGTCTCTGGTCGGGCCCATCGGAGTCTAACTGTTGGTTTTCTTTTGCTCCAGCATTTCAGTGGTTTCTTGCTGTCGAGTCCTCACCGTTGTCTCACCTCTGTGGTTCTTTGATTTTTGTGTTCACGGAGATGTTGCACTGATGAGTTAGGAGGCCTTCATGCGGACTGAACAAATTATTTGTCTAAATCGCGACGGAAGTAAAGGCGAGGATTGTGGCCACGTAAAATCGATTTAAGGCCCCCAGTGGAAATCTTTCCACTGACCGTTCCAAGGCGGTTCTTCTGTGGCGATTTATTTATGTTGTTGTTTGTTACTTACTGTGTGTATCACTTGTGTCTTTTAATTTTGGATGGTCATATGGCCATTTTGTGGGAAAGTAACTGTCCTTATGACCTTCCTTTGTTTAGGTTTCCATTATGGTTTGGTCGCTTAATGTTTGTATTTCTTTCCCTTTGGTGTCTTTGGTGGGCGGAATAAGTTAATTGTATCGATTCCTGATCTTTGTTTTACTTCTACTTTCCTTGATACTCACCAACCACATATTGTGGCTATTCAGGAAAAAAAGATTGACAGTTCAATTATGACTTCGGAGCTTTTCCCTGAAACTTGCGAATACAGTGTCTACAGAAAAGATAGAAGCACTCACGGCGGCGGGGTGATGTTGCTCGTTCACAGTGATATCTCTCATATGCCATTCATGGAACTGGAAAACGATTCAGAATCTGTTTGGGTTAAGGTTTTTGCAAACAAAACTTCCCACTTGATTGCAAGTTGGTATCGACCACCAAACGACACTGTCGAAAACTTCCAGTTATTTAAAGATCAGCTTAATCGCATTAAGTCCCAGAATAAGGGTATAAAACTTCCTGCAGTACATGTCCATGTACAGGACAGTTTAGGGATATTCAATCCCCGGACAAACTAAGTGATCAGGATTTTGTCTCTAGATTTTTGAAAAATCTTCATACCACCTATAACGAAACCTCGTAGAAAGGTGTACTTATATCAAAAGGGTGACTATGAAAATATGAGGAAGGATGCCCTAAAATTCGCAAGAGAGAAATACTTTAATGGTCATTCAGTCGCTCGGTCTGTCCAGGAGAACTTTGATTTGATAAAGTCTTTCATTCAAACTTCGTCCGAAAATCATATCCCCTCCAAAACTAGCAGGTCTGTATCTTCAATTCCTTGGATCACACCAGAAATAAGAAGAAAAATTCGGAGGAGAAATAAGATTCAAGCTAAGGCAAAAAAGTTGGGAAGTAGTAAACTCAGAGCAAAAGTTGAAAGTTGAGACGAGAAATTAAAAATGACATCAAAAGTCAGCATGATCAGTATGTAAATAACTTGGTAGGTGATGTAAAGGCAAATCCCAGAGTCTTCTACAGATATATCAATAGCCAGAAGAAAGATAGGCAAGATATCCCTCCCCTTAATAAAAGAGGAGGGAACGGGGTCGCTGAATCGGACTCTGAAAGGGCAGAGGAATTGGTTGGTCAATTCAATGATGCATTTAATAAAACTGAGTTCAACGAGGTTCCATTGACTTGAAGATCGGCCCCTTTCATGGAAAATATTGTTGTATCCTCGGCGTGAGTGATCAAATTACTTAAAGGCTTGAACCATTCTAAAGCTTTAGGACCTGATGAGCTTCATCCTAGAGTCCTGAAGGAACTAGCAAACGAGTTAGGTCCAGTTTTTGCTCATCTTTTCCAACAATCTTTCGATACGGGTGAAATTCCCAAAGAATGGCTCCTAGCAAACATCTGTCCACTTTTCAAAAAAGGGGACAGGGCTCTCGCTCGTAATTCACTCATTCTCAAATGAATTGGGATATTGCAGTCGCCGTATATTTTCTGAAATCAAGCAGTCATTTGTAACCAATGCATACGTTTATATGACAGAACAACACGTCCCAAAGATATCATGATAAACCTCCTGTAGAAAAGTACCTTTTAGGGAAAATAAGCCACGGGAAAACCTGGTTTAGTAATGTTCGAGACTGTCGCTTTTCGAATTCTCTTTGTTTCCACACTTACAAATTTGCAATTCCACTAGAAAGGAAAAGGGTTCGGTGGTTTCCATAAAATTTACACATTCTGGGTAGGGAAATAACTACCATTAGCAGGACTACATAGAGTCTTACTAAGTATTTTTCCCCGATTTTGGCTGTCGCCGAAATTTAATTAAGCACTGTAATGTACGAGACGACGTTTTCCTTCTTGTTATTTCAAAACAACGTTGAGGTTTTTATACACGGAAACGTGACCAAATGAAGATTATATATTACGATAAGCATATCAGGTCGTTTGATGTTACATGTACAATAGGAAATTAAAAATACTTGCCATACAAAAATGTGCATGGGTTTGTTGCAAAAATGCATGTAATGTTCGCGATCATTATACCAGGCTTATTACGTATATATCGACAAAAAATGCTAGATTGAATTAAACTCCTGCAATGTGTGACTAACACAAATACATCATCTGGAACGAAAATAATATTTTGATGTTGAAATTCCCTCATTTCAAGTGTTTTGTAATGTTCGAGACCGGTAATGATCAATACCGAAAATTGTTAGTCTTACAGCTTGATCACATTGCTCTCACGTGGCACAGTTTTCCGTTACCAGATGACGTAGTAGAAAGTGTCTGCAGACGACATGGTTGCCTTTTCCGGTGTTTGATGGTTGAGGGAGTCGACAGACAATACCACAGTTAAGGGAAAACAGAAGTCATATTTTGTTTTAAAATATCTGCATAGAAACTGTTTATCTTTTTCCAATATTATTTGCCACAATAAATATTTTCAATTAAGAATATACGACCAAAAATCACTATTAATGAACAACATTTGCACGCTTGCAAGATCATTATTCTATTGAAAAAAGCAGTGGATGTATGCGATGAAATCTCCGCTACATTTGGTATCGAACATGACAGGTTTGATATGTTGACCGTCCAGGGATAATGGCTGCAAATAAATGAACTATTTTGACTCCTGCAACCTTAGTTGTGTAAAACGAACACGTTTAGTGATATACATGTTTGCTACATTTCTACCAATAGCTGCAAACGGTAACAATGTTGATTCCAAATTTATTACTTATTTTCGATTTTGAATTTGAGTCCCATAGCTTATAATCTTTTCCCAAATATTATTTGCCAGAATGTATATTTTGAATATAAAATGTGCAATGTTAAGAAGGCACTTCGACTCTCCAATTTGTGTTTCCAAATGCCTATTTTGAATGTTAAAAAACATTGTAAGTGCAGTTTATGTTACTAAAATTACGGTATCGAACATTACAAATTGTATCGAACATCCCCACCTAAAATAAATATATATATTTTAGGGTATGCTGGTTTACTCTTGATTATGTTAACAAGACACAACAAATGCAATATCAGATTCCTTTTCAATTTTACAGGTAGAAATGGTAAAGTGGCATAGCATGTCCCTTTACCGTGTATGGTAATGTCCGAGACCATCATAGCTGCCATTTACAGACATGCATTTGTTTACATTTCTTAGGACTTATTTACAAACTTCACAAAACCTGTTACTTTCTTCCAGCTGGTAGACAAAATTGGTTACATTTTGAAGACTTTTGTGTAGAAAAAATATTACTCTGGAATGCACTGTAATGTTTGATACTGTATTCTCGCAGTTGCATCATTAATTTTAGATACTTGATTGTTGAGAATATAAGGCCATGCGGTTGTTGTGTGTTTATATGTGATAGATATGTCTTTTAATGTTTTGGTTACCTTAAGAACGCAGTTTATCTGTCAAGAGAGCATTGTTATGCAAAAAAGTATATACCGAGGCATTTTGCGTAATAGCGACACCATGTTTTAAAAGCATATGACTGAACATACACCGGTACATTAGTTAGATCCACAAAATGAATGAAAATGACACTTACAGCTATATTGTCAGTTAATTGCGTTAGTAAACTATTTGACTTATAGAAACAAAATCAATGTAATGTCCGCGACTTTTTACATATAATTCAAATAAACTTATTGCTTATGTTGATCGTTTATCTAAAGTAATATTACCTGTGTTCCTTATTTGTCACTCAATACCTGTTCAAATGCAATAGTCGTAATTGATCTAGCTATTATGTGCTTCTCTTAAAACAAAACGAAAGTTGTATGTTTTCAGAAAACTATATCTTTTTCTGTATTCTCTAACCAACCCTGAATTTTATTCAAAATGGCTATTCATTCCTTTACCATATATATGACCATATGTTCAATTTTATCCCCGCTTAATAACCCGGTCGTAAGTTTCTGTCATTGCGAGCTAGGGTCTCTTGATTTTTTGATGTTACAGAAGGGGGTAACGAACAAGTAGATTGTAGCGTACATTTCTCACAATCAAAATTTATCAAAATACCGACATATTTCTAGCTGTTGGTGTGAAATAACTTTTCATTTCATGATCAAGGAATTTTAACTGAGTATAGGTACATGTTAATACTTGATTGTGAACATATCGGTGACTGAATCTAAGTAACTTTATACTTTGACTTTTTAAACGGCTAAAATCCCAATTCATTTGAGAATGAGTGAATTATCGCCCGGTGTCACTGACCTGTGTTCTATGTAAATTGCTTGAACACATAGTCTGCTTAAACATCATGGCCCACTTGGATGAACATAAACTTTTGTCAGACAGACAACATGCATTTAGGAAAAGGCTAAGTTGCGAAACTCAGTTGAGCACGGTTATTAATGATTGGGCAAGAATCCTGGACAATGGAGGGCAGGTGGACACGTTTATTCTGGACTTCGAGAAGGCTTTTGGCTCCCCTCCTCATGAACTACCTAAATCCAAATTATTTGGTTATAGAATTGGAGGGAAGACTCTTAAATGGATAGATTCCTTCCTTTGCTACAGAAAACAGCGTGTTGTTGTTAATGGTGAATCTTCAGTATGGGCGCCAGTTTTGTCTGAAGTCCCAAAAGGGACTGTTCTTGGTCCTCTTTTGTTCTCCCTGTACATCAATGATATTTCCACTGACATTGACTCAGAAATAAGACTTTTCGCAGATGACTGTGTTTGTTACCGGGAAATAAGAGATACAGATGGCTCACTGAAACGTCAGGCTGACATAGATAGATTAGGATGTTGGGCCCGAAAATGGGGCATGAGATTTCAGCCAGTTAAATGCAATATTATGCAGAAAACAAGGAAGAGATCTAATAAAGTTGAGGCTTCTTACACTTTAGAGGGAACGGTCCTCGAAAATGTGAATTCCATTAAATACCTTGGTGTGACAATCACTCACGATTTGAGATGGAATACACACATTAGCAATATGTGTACAAAGGCGAATAGAACACTTGGATTCCTGAGGCGAAATCTTCATCAGTGTCCTCAGGATGTGAAAGAGACAGCATACAGGGGACTTGTTCGCCCAATCTTGGAATATGGTAGTTGCATCTGGGACCCAAGCGGAGTGGTCCTAAATGAAGAAATTAAAAAAGTTCAGAATAGAGCTGCTAGATTTGTAACTGGAAATTACTGCTTTGAAACTGGGAGCATGACTGGAATTCTAGGAAAATTAAGATGGGAGTCTCTCAAGAAAAGGAGAAGAGACAGAAAGCTCATACTCTTATACAAGGGTCTAAAGGGTGCTGCCAGCATTCCAACAGATGACCTTGTTCCCCCGGCACTGTGGAAAGCACCATTCAATGACGTTTCAGACCCTTACTGCAAGAACGGATATTTATAAAGAATCGTCTTCCCCCGAACCATTAGAGACTGGAATGCCCTTCCCGATTCTATTATTTCGACGGCTGAAGGTGCTGAGGATTGTTTAGCTAAGTTTACATCTTTGGTTAGAGCTAGGGACTAACTTCCCATATCACAGGTCCTGGTGTATGAATGTCATTTGACATGTCACCAGTAACAATTCTGATTCTGATTCGGATTCAGAACGCCATTTTGAAAATACAACCTTTAAGCTTTCAAGGTATTTTACAGAATCTTTCATGCTTATATAAAGTCCATTTTATTTTAAGGGTCCGAGTGGCATACACCCAGGCAGTGTGGCATGCACACACCCAGCTATAATCAATTCAGTTGCGGTTGGGTTGTTCATGTTGTGAAAATCATTGATTTGCCGAAGCACAGAATCCTCCAAAACTAATTCCTCCCACAAACTTTTACTCAGCCTTTAAGAGGACTGGTATACCCTGTACGGTTGTGCCAACGAAAATAGCTAAACCTGTGAGAGAGCATTTTGGCATTTTTTCTGTGCCATTTCTTTTCCTGAGTTGTGAGCCAAAAAAAGGGAGATCCTCAAAGTCTCAGTGGTGCTGTTGATGGGACGCATTCTTGGATACAGTGAGTGAGTGTTTGAGTTTTACATCCCACCAATAACTAAGGTCAAACGGAGACGGGACCTCGATTAAATGACACATCCGAAAGTCTGGAGAAGCCCGGGATCGATCCTGCAACCACTGGTTTACAAGGCGAGTAGCGTAACCACTACACCACGCAGGCTTCTAACTGCCTTGGATACCGTCCTTCTGTAAAATAAACACATTTGGGCATTGAATTGGCTTTTTCTATCAGCAACGGCTGGATTGGGAGACCGTTGATTTAGCCACGCCATGCTACATTAAAAAATTCGAAAAGATTAACGTGCATTACGAAAACACGCCTATACAAATACATTGCCAATTTTTGGCCAAAAAAAAAGAAATTTTAAGATGAAAACATAGATTGCGGGTACTCGATAGAACCGCCTCAACGGGGACTCGATAGAACCACCTCGTTGAGGCGGTTCTATCGAGTACCCATAATCTATGTTTTTGAGCAGAAATAAGAAAAATAGTGTATACCCCCTTAAACCCCAGTTTTAATCTATAAAAGTGGGATATGAGTGGGTCAAAATTATATAGGCGTATTCTCGTAATGTGTGTGCATGGTAAAAAGGACGTTCAAGTCTTATGCAATCATTGATTCTACAGCAGCACGTGATGGCACTGAGAATTTCCCTGTTACATCATTCGAGCACGAGAAAATCTCACAGAATATCAAGGCAAGATATTTGGCTACAAAAGTACCGTGCACTTTTTAATTTTAAATTTCTTTTTCAAGAATTGCGTCGGCCATCTTGAAAGTGACGACCAATAATGTTTTTTTTGTTTGTTGATTTTAGGTTTAAAGTCCCCGCCAACACTGTAAAGGTCATTTTGGAGACGTTGCTTCTAATTTTGTGGGAGTTTTACCCGACATTGAGATGAAATGACTTCTCAAGACCTGCCGCCCAATGAAAGCAATATGGTTTATAAGCATGGACGGTCCGACTCGCACCGCATCGCCTGGGCAGGTTTAGATCCTTTAAGCGGTTAACAGTGCGCGGGTCGGTTCCAGCTCTGCGTGGAAGCATCATGCAGCCCATATATTTCTTCAAGACCGGATGGGCGGGGGCTATGACCAATTATGTCCTTTGACTTTACCTAGCATATACATGTCATCATGACAAGTCCATGAAATGAACACCCCTCTCAACCCCAGTGTATATAGGGAAAACTTGGGTTTACGGGGGTAAACGTTATTTTGCTGATGTCTGCTCCCAGACATAGGTTGTGGGTACTCGTTAGAGCCGCCTCATTGAGGCGGCTCTAACGAGCACCCCACAAACCTATGTTTGGAGTACAAATAAGTAAAATATCACAAATTTTCATCGGAAGAAGAGATATGAAAGAATGCACTATGTCACACTGCTGTGTTATCATAATGTAAAAACAAAATTTAAATTTGGATGGCTACATAGAACAATGTATACATACTTGGACGGATCACATCAGATGAATGGATTGATGGATGGATTTTCAAGAAACTCAACAAAAATGAAGTACACAATCAGATTAAAGTCATAAAAACTACCAATATTCTAAATAAGTGCTGATAAATATACTAAGTGCATCATATACTAGCCCAAAGTGCCAACGCAACAATCCAGAGACAGAGCATCAGGTACCAACCGTCAGGTACCATCACCTCAAATTTATGTGAGTTTTTACGCTAGAGCCGTTACATGCATAGAATATGAGTCCCTACCCGCCAGCGTGCAATTAAATAGGGAAGCAAAGTTATCGACCGTGGTTCGGTTAACCACCATGCATGTACATTTATATTGTACCCAATTTTTATATCGAAGAAAGATTTTACGAAATTGGGTATTGAAAAAAAGAAGTGAAGGCAATGAATGATCAGGAATGGATACAATTGACCCACATCTCCAGTTAGAGACACCAAAGGGAAAGAAACACAAATATGAAATAACTAGATCCTAATGAATACATCAATAGCGGAAAGCCAAAAGGACAGTAACATTCCCACAAAATGGCCAATTGGCTATCAAAAACAAAAAGATATGAGCGAGACACACAATGTATATTTTTAGCAGAAATAAGAAAAATATCACAGTTTTTCATAATAATTTTTTGTTTTTTTTTTCGGTCGTAAAATCAACAATGTATTTGTTTTCGCAATGGACTACAAACTGCAGAACTCTCCTCTGCCAACGGCCGCAGTCCACAGGACCTTACACCAAAAGATTCCCGCCGAAAAGCGTCGACACAGCAGAGCCGCTTAACAACGACGAACGAGTTGAAGGGGTACCAGCAGAAAAATCGTTCTGACTGACAAGCCACCATGACGAAACACAAAAGTGATTGACATACAGGTAACAAAAAGAATAGATACTGTTTCGTAAAAAATATTATCAAAGTCAAAACCGCAGACTACGGAACCCGGGAAGGGACATGTATTTTTAATATGTTGTGCGAACAAGATATTAAGTTGTGCGAACAAGATAATATATCTTGTGCGGACGACATAATATATCTTGTGCGGACGACATAACATCTTGTGCGCACAAGATATCTTGTGCGCATAAGATAATATCAGGTGAATCTGTGTTGAATGCCAAATTTCTTTTGGGGTCTATTTTTCCATATTCCGTTTTTCAAACTTTTTTTTTGCAACAGAAGAAGCCGCCCATTAATAAAGTGGTCCGCAAGGCAGATGTCAGTATTGGGCAACGCTATACAACAGTTAGATTAACGTAAAAACAGTTTCTTACCTGCAGCGACGAACTGTCAGGAGCCATTTTTCATCGAAGCCTATGTGTCAAAAATACGAAGCGTATGCGACCGCTACGCAGCCTGCGCGTATATATTGACCAGTGTGAATGGTAGAACGCTGATCAGCACGCGCATACACACAGTCTGATCAAGATCTCATTAGATGCTGTTTGGGGGCCAGTGAATCCAGGATTCTTCATATGTTTAGAAAAGGTAATGTTGTTAATGAGTGAATGCGGAAGCTGATCATCAGGTAACATGTAACAAAAAAGTGAAATATAGAAAATGTATAGAGAATACCAGGTGAGTGTCTTTTGATATCAAGTTTATCAGGCAAGGCTTCGAGAACGGTTGTAGAATCGCGAGGCTTGCCGAGCGATTCTACATGCGTTCTCTAAGCCGAGCCTGATAAATTTGATACCAAATGATACGAATCTGGTATTCTATTTATCAGTATATCCCCTTGCATACTCTTAAATTAGCAATTTACGACCAGTTATTGATAGTCCTCAGTGTGTCCCAGCATTTTGGCGGTCGATATATTTAGTATCAGCTGACCATATTTCTCCTGTGATATTTGTTTTGCCAGCAATTTTTTTACATTTTTCCCAGTAACAATAACATTCTTGCCATTTTTCCAGTAGTCCGGTTCATTCATAAAAGCAATGTCACGTTGACGTGATAAAGCTCACTTGTCCTGAGATAGGATATCTTTATCAGGTCAGTGCGTTACAATACAGTATATATAAGGGGTAACTGAAAATTGGGTTTACATGACATTATTTTTTTTATTTTCTTCTCCAAATTTATGCCTTTGGTACTCGTTAGAAAACAAGCACCAACAATCTGTGCTTGATGCAAAAATAAGGACAATATATTTGAGCCGGGGCACAGCATTTCCTACAATTTACATGTGCGCCCATCGAAGAATCAGATCAGCCTGCGCGTCCATATACGAGGGTAAGATGAAAAGTTCTGAGCCTGACCAAGATCCAATGGTTTGTCCATGCTGAAAGTGCCTTATTTTTCAATATAGTCTCCCTTCCTGTCCACAAACTTCCTCCTGGATCCCAGTGGTATAGAAGGTCTCATCTTGGTCCCTGAAAAACTCCTCCACAGCAGCTATCACCTCCTCGTCTGACCGATAATGCTGCCCAGCCAAGTGCTTTTTCATGTTTGGAAACAGGAAATAATATGATGGAGCTAGATCAGGTGAACACGGAGGGTGATCGACAAGTGTGAAGCCACAGTCATGTACAGCAGCCATTGCAACAACCGATTTATGAGCAGGCGATTTTTCCTGATGGAACAAGACCCCTTTTGTCAATTTTCCGGGTCGTTTAGCCTTAATTGCTATGGCGAAGAACCAACACAACTTTAAGTATGTCACATGCCATATATTTGAAATAACAGTTAAATTATCACATCAAATATTTTATCATTCTATTTCCCAAATTATAATTTCAATACTGTAGTCTGTGGTTAAAAAGGTTTAAAGATGTAAAGCAGTTTATCTAAATAGTAGTTACTAAAATGTAGTTACAACAGTTTAGTCTTGTATTCTCTAAGTCCACAACAGTTGTAGTAATAATCCCGAAGTTGTAGTCAAAGTCTTAGTACAAATTTGATCCACTTCAGAATTATGAGGTCCATATAACTTTCTAATAAGGTCCCTCTGTTGACATTATCCAGCTTACTCCATCTTTTTTTTCTGTTACTAACGTCATTACTCTTATCGTCGACGTCAAAAGACGTTGACGTCGACGTCAATAGACATCAGGATATAAATAGAATCACATATGTATATAGCACTGAAAAGAACATAAGTATATTAACATAAAGTGAAATATTGTGGAATTTCTGGTATTCCACAACACTCCCCCCACAAGCAAAAAACAAATTATAGTTCTAACTGTGTCTTCATCCTTTGTGCAGCCTTTACCGCTGCATCACGTTTAGGAAGTTGTCTTGTTGTAATTTTTCCCTTTTGTTCAGATACTTGTTTTTGTTTATCTATATTATCATTATTATCAATGTCCTTTTCAGTTTCTGACGGACACTCTATCGGATATAGTAGTTTTAGTGGGCGTCCTATTTCTCTTCCAGAGGAAAGCCTAACCTTTGCCGCTCGAACTTGGTTGTCTGTACTTTTCAGCAGTTTTATTATCTTTCCTAACCTCCAGGTGCCTCTTGGTAAATCATCCTTAATAAGGACGATGTCACCTATTCCTGCTGAAAATAAGGATTTATTCTTGTTTTCCTTGATTCTGATTTGAGTCCTTTCTCTCAGACTAAGCAGATAGTCCTCCCTCCATATTTTCCAAAATCTGTCCAGATGTTTCAACCCCTTTTTCCAGCTGAGCAGCAATTTATCTGCTGAACTATCAGACGGTTTATAGTCATCAGTATCAGTTTCCTGGTCCGGTATGCCGATTCTGGGATTAAGTGTCAAGAAGTGGGAGGGTGTCAATGTTATTTCTGAATTAATATCATCCTCAACATATACTAGAGGTCGTGAGTTTATCACAGCTTCTGCTTCTTTCAATACTGTTAAAAGCTGTTCATATGTAAGACACAGTTTTCCAATTGCTTTCCTTAGGGATCTTTTCACAAGTCCAATCAATCTTTCGTAAAACCCACCCATCCAGGGGGCAAGTTCCACGATAAATTTCCATTTAATATTCTCATTTGCAGCATACGCAAGCACTTCCTTCTCTGTTAAAACGTTACTCCAGAATTTGTCTAGAATGTCTGCTGCTAATTTAAATTGCAATGCATTGTCAGATATTATTTCTATGGGTTTGCCATGTATTGCTAAAAATCTCCTGAACCCTAACAGAAATTGCTCTGTAGACATGTCCGACATTAATTCTAGATGAATTGCCCTTGTAACTAAACATGTGTACAAACAAACCCATACTTTCTTGCTACCGTTATTAGATTTTATGAAAAGTGGCCCAAAATAATCAACTCCACTGTATGAAAAGGGCGTTGACTTTGTGACACGTTTAGTGGGTAGAGGGGGCATTAATGGCATTTTGTACGGCCCTCCTTCATAATGTCTACACACAGTGCATTTCTGAATTTCACTTTTCACTGCGGCCCGACCTTGTGGAATCCAGAACTTATTGCGAACACGTGCAAGTGTTTGAGCAACACCTGCATGAAATGAGT
This sequence comes from Lucinisca nassula, assembly GCA_963580285.1. Lineage (NCBI taxonomy): Eukaryota > Metazoa > Mollusca > Bivalvia > Lucinida > Lucinidae > Lucinisca > Lucinisca nassula. The sequence goes on from OY757012.1 coordinate 126,617,546, forward strand.
TTCTATGTGTCCTAGAGATGACTAATTGTGTAAACCTATCAGATTTTGGAAGTAATATTGGGAACCTGGCACTCTCATCAACCTCAGCATTAACTAGTCTGCCTGTACATCTGAGTAAATTGTCTCTATCTAAATATATACCTAGCTGTTCTTTCATGTTGTTACGTTTGTTGTTATGTATTGAGTGACGGACATCATTGTAATGAGACTGTTGGACATACTGTATCCATAAGTGTTCAGCATTGGCAATGTCCTCACTATCAAGATTTCCGCTAAATGTAGTTTTCCTTTTAAGCCTGTTAATGAACTTAAGTGCCAGAGCTGTTACACGTAGTAGTTTGGTTAAAGATGAATATCTATGAATGTCAATGTTCAATGGCTCACTAGCCTTGTTTGACTCTTCAGACTTGGCCCCACCACTATTGCCTGCTACCATCTTTGCTTCATACATCACATTCTGTTTATTTATTTCACTTTCTATCTGGGATTGTATGTCTGTATCTTTGTCAGCTAACTTCCATATTGGCCACTCATCACTATGTGATAGCAGCCACTCTGGTCCATGCCACCATAGTTGATTGTTCTTGAGTTCACTTGTGCTAACGCCTCTACTGGCAAGATCAGCTGGGTTCTCAGACGACGGAACATAGTGGAAGCTTACATTCTTGTGTGCTCTTATTTCTTTGATTCTGTTTTCCACAAATGTTGAGAATTTCCGTTTACTGCCGATCCAGTTGAGGACACATTGAGAATCAAGCCATATATGTTTTTGAACTACCTTTAACCTCAATTCTTCATCAACAAATTTCATACACCTTACACCAATTACGGCTGCTAGTAATTCAAGTCTAGGAATAGTCAAGTCCTTAATAGGTGCTAATCGTGTTTTTGAAAATAAAAGATTGTTGACACACATACCATTTGCTTCCTGGCGTAAATAAACTGTCGTGGCATAGGCGTATTTTGACGCATCACAAAATACAAGAAGTTGACAGTTTGTACTATCAGCATTGTGCAGTCCTATATACCTTGGGAATGTACATTCAGAAATCTCGTTCAGATCTTTGTCTATTTTCAGCCATTGAATTTCATCTTCTAGTGAAAGCTGTTCATCCCAAGGTAGTTTCTTATTCCATAGTATCTGCAAGAAAATTTTTCCTTTCACTGTTACTGGACTAACAAGACCTAGTGGATCATATAAAGAGGAAATCTTCTTCAGAATTTCTCTTTTGGACAATTTTGTTTCTGTGTGTCTATATTTCTGACCTTTCAAGCATAACCTGTCAGTTCTGATTATCCATGTAAGTCCAAGTATTTTCAAAGAACCTTCCGTCACTCTGTCTTCAATTGGTATTTCTCTTACCACTGACTCATCATTTGACGTCCAATCGCGTAAATTCATTGAGGCCGCCCTAAAGATTTGCTTGGCGGCCTTATAAAAGTTTATAGCTTCACTTGTTGTGTTACTACCAGTGATTACATTGTCCACATAGATGTCCTCTCTGATTGTTTCGGCTACTGGAGTCTTGTAGTTTTGTAAATGGTAGTCAACAGTTGCACCTAGTAGAAAGGGACTTGATACAACACCAAAGGGTACTCTGTTAAAGCGGTATACCTGGATGTTGTTTTCTACTTTCAGTAAATTTATATTCTTCAGCCAGAAAAATCGTGTCACATCTTTGGCATCTTCTGACAAACCTAGTTGCAAAAAGGCTTTCTCTATATCTGCCACTATTGCGACTCTGTTCAATCGAAATCTAAGCAAGATACCTGTCAGATTTTTTAACATTGTTGGCCCTTGATAAAGACATTCATTAAGACTTTTGTGTTCTTTATTTAACTTTGCAGAGGCGTCGTAGACCACTCTGATTTTCGTGGTTGACTTTTCTGGATTGATGACAGCATGGTGGGGAATATAATGTTTTATTGAATTCTTGTTATCATGGTTAACCTTCTCTATAATTCCGAGTTTATGCTGAGTTTGTATGATGTCATCATATTTCTTGATCAGATCAGGAGTATTCCTGAGTCTTCGCACTAGTGACTTAAGTCTGCCAAATGCTAGTTCCCGATTTTCTGGCAGACAAGACTTTTCTTCTTTCCATGGCCAAGACACCTTATATCTGTTATTTTCATAGCGGAGTGTGTCATTGAAGATCTGTAGTGCCTTTTCATTGTCAGAGTTGAAAGGGGAATCAGCAATACCGATTGTTTCCAGATTCCAGAAATCCTCTAAATGAGGTTTCGTAGGAAGACACATGTCTGCCATAAAAAGGCTAGTTTCTTTCAGGGTATTTGTTGTGTATGTCATAATAAGCATTGAACATTCTGTTTTATCTGCTGCTGGCGCAGTAGTACGTCCTGTCAATAACCACCCTAATTTTGACGCCAGCATGTACAAACCTGGTTGTATCTCCACCTTTTGGGGAAGAATGAAATCTAGATAATAATCATTCCCGATCAAAAGGTCGATTGTTGTTATTTCCTTTTCAGTGGGGAGAGAATCAGCGAGATTATCCTCATTCCATAAGTGTTCCCAGTTCTTCAGCATTGCTCTATTGACAGGATGTCTGTATATTGATCCAGTAATGCTTGGTATAACATTAGCATTGATGTTCAGTATGCTTCCTCCTTTCAGCGAGATGTCAATGGTTGCTGTTGGTGTTCGCAGCCTTTTTGCCTTTTCAGACCCGAAAGTTACTAACATTATTTCAGATTCTGGTCCCATTTGTAAGTTGAGCCTTTTAGCTAATGACTCAGTTATATAGGTCCGTTGGCTTCCAGAGTCTAAAAGCATTCTAACATTCTGTATCTTTCCCGTGCTTGGGTTAATGATATCGGCTGTAGCTGTCTGCATCAGCACCATTTCACCAGAGGATAGCAGAGCATTTTCATTCTCACAAGCTTCTTCTGGTGGCAATTCGTCCGTTAAATGAACCGCTTCTCTACTGGCTGCTCCAAATTTTTGCGGACAGAGGCTTCTATGATGATTTTTTATTTGACCGCAGTAAACACAAGATTTATTTAATTCGCAGTCACCTACTCTATGTCCTTGTTTCATGCATACAAAACAGCTACCCTTTATTCTTTGTTTCCTTTCTTCTGTGGTTTGGTAGCGCCTACACTCATCAGACCAGTGTTTACCATCACAAAAACGACACAGTCCTACTTTTCTAGCACCCTGTTTAGACGAATTAGGCGATCCAGTCATGAGTGCCTCTGTTGATGGTCTTAGTGGCTTTGTCGGAGAAACACTATTTTCAGCCCTTTCTATATGGCATTGTTGGTCAGTTTTCTCAAGTGCTGATATATAATCATTGAGTAATTTTCTCAGCCTATCGACTGTCCATTTCTCTTCTGATCCCTTTTTAATCTCAAGCTGTAACAAAACCTCCTTTGGGAGTTTAGCAGTAACAATTGAGATAAACACGTCTTGGGTCGTATCCTGTTGAAGGGCTTCCAAACTCCTAAAATGTTTTTCTAGTTGGTCGTAAAGTGAACGGAGTCCCTTTGAAGTATTTGTAGGGGGTTTCATGTTTATAAGTTCCGTATAATGAGAGTTCACTACCGTCTGTGAATCTCCAAACCTTTCTTTCAGGAGATTTTTGGTGAAGTCATAGTTATCATTAGATAGTATCATACCTGATATGGCGTGTTTAGCCTCTCCTGTAAGCTTACTTGTAAGATATGTAAGTTTTTCTATGTTGGACAGCGAAGTATTTTTATCTATGGTAGCTTCAAATGAGTCCCAGAATTCTCTCCATTTCAACCTATTTCCATTAAAGGAGGGAATTTCTAATTTCGGTAGGTTCACAGAGCTATGGTGTTCTCTTTGTCTACCTTGTCCATTCTGGTTATTTTGGTGTTGATTCAATAGAAGCTGTTGCAGTTGTGTCTGAAGCTGCACCACATCATGTAAGCAGGAATGTTCTTCGACAGCTCTTTCTTGAGCCTTTGATCCTTCAGGTATTAGATCCTTAACTGCCCTTCTGCGTCTCTCTAACTGGCTGCGACAGTCTATCACTGCGGTAATGAATGAATTATCATCATCAATGTACACATCATAGGCATCCTTGTCACCTGATTCTCTAGCCTCTTTTGATAAAGCTTCACAAGCTGTATCGAACTTATCTGTGAATTCATTAAGTTTTTTGATACATTCTTCAAGGTCATCTATAAAATCATGATGATCCATTGAGCCAGTCTCTAATAGGTTTCTGCCGATAGAGAGTTCTTTCTCTAGAATATTACGATATCGGGTTCTCTTTCCCTTTAGATATGGCAAAGACATTTTAAACACTTCAATGTTCTACTAATACTTTCTCTATGGATTATAGAGTTGGTAAAATATATATATATGTATTTATTTTAAATATCTCTAGGCCCCGCACAGTTCCCGGGTTCCGGCACCAGTTATATGGCGAAGAACCAACACAACTTTAAGTATGTCACATGCCATATATTTGAAATAACAGTTAAATTATCACATCAAATATTTTATCATTCTATTTCCCAAATTATAATTTCAATACTGTAGTCTGTGGTTAAAAAGGTTTAAAGATGTAAAGCAGTTTATCTAAATAGTAGTTACTAAAATGTAGTTACAACAGTTTAGTCTTGTATTCTCTAAGTCCACAACAGTTGTAGTAATAATCCCGAAGTTGTAGTCAAAGTCTTAGTACAAATTTGATCCACTTCAGAATTATGAGGTCCATATAACTTTCTAATAAGGTCCCTCTGTTGACATTATCCAGCTTACTCCATCTTTTTTTTCTGTTACTAACGTCATTACTCTTATCGTCGACGTCAAAAGACGTTGACGTCGACGTCAATAGACATCAGGATATAAATAGAATCACATATGTATATAGCACTGAAAAGAACATAAGTATATTAACATAAAGTGAAATATTGTGGAATTTCTGGTATTCCACAACAATTGCTTTTCGCAATTGTTTTAGCAGATCTGCATAATACTCCCCATTAATCGTTCTGCCCTTTTGAAGGTAATCTATGAATATTATATCCTTGGCATCCCAGAACACTAATGCCATCACCTTCCTTGCAGAGGAGACGACCTTTGCCTACTTTGGAGGGGGTGAGCCAGGGTGCTTCCAGTGCATGGATTGTCTTTTGGTCTCTGGCTCAAAGTGATGAACCCAACACTCATCCTGAGTGACAAAACGGTCAAGAAAACCATCATGGTCTGCTTCAAAAATAGCCAAGTTGGCTTGTGACACGTTCAGTATGGTCAACATTTGGTCAGGCGTCAAAAGCCGTGGCACCCATCTGGCGGAAACCTTCGACATTCCTAATTCACTGTGTAGAATGTTCGCTACTCGTTCACGGGAGATCCCAACAGTGTTAGCTAACTGATTCACAGTTAAACGCCTGCCATCCATCACGGCCCAGCTGATGGTTTCCTCAGTTGTTGCCGTTGTGGGTCGTCCAAACCGGTCATCATCTTCAAGGCTGTCCTTGCCCATCTTAAAATTTGCTGCCCACCTTTTCACGGTTGCATACGAAGAAGCATCATGCCCTAATGTAGCAACCATATCGGCATGAATGTCCTTAGGAGCTAACCCCTTTTTATGGAGGTACTTGATGACAACATGATGCCAGATTTTGTCCATTTTCTCAAAAACGTGCTAGTATCAATTTTCAAAGTCTAGAATTTCTACGTTATTGCAGGTAAACTTGAACTCATTTGAATCAAATCAAGTAATAAAGGTTTGGATTTAATGAATACAAAATTTCATGGCTGTTCGATGCCTGCTTCTTGGTCAGGCTCAGAACTTTTCAGCCTACCCTCGTAATCTGACCAGAGAGTCCTGTTGATGCATGAAGGAGCTTTGGGCCCTTAGTTTTCCTTGGAGCGCACAACGAAGACTCTGATCAGACTGCGCGGATGCGCAGGCTGATCCGAGTCTTCGTTGGGCGCAAATGTAATTTGTAGGAAATGTTGTGCGCCGGCTCTTTTATAATCAAAGCCCTGAAGGTATTGGAGTTATCCGGTTCTGGCAATGGTTTTATATTAAATCATCTATTAAGCCGGTGATAGATTGCCTCTGGTTCGTTTTGTTTTGGAGTGTAACGGCCAAGCCAACACTATTCTAGGCCGATCAGTTTATCTATCCACTATTTTCCTGCGCTAACTTATAGGCAAGCGGTTATCGAGTACTCAGAGTACAGTTTTGCCAGAAAATGACAACTGCCCTTCTTGAATCAGCGGAAGGGAGAGAGTGTCCGTTGAAAAGATTCCATTTCAATCATCTCAAAAGAATGTTTCTTGCACACCAGATAAGGAAATCCATTGTTTTAGCTTGGGATAGAAATTCTGTTCTAACCCTGGTGTTCTTACCCAGAATCGAATATTCTCGCGTGTTTGATAAATGCACTGGTTGAATACGACCTCATATGCACCGTCGTTAAGGTTGACGTCACGGCACATTACGTGACGTCACTAAACATCAGAATATGGCGGACGTCGGTAACCGAAGTGACAGCAGTATTAAGATTTCACTAATATATGTATGGGTATCGTCAATGCAATTAAACTACACGGCTACCCAGCAGGCATGTAATGTTAAAAAAACTTCAAATCAACATTGAATACCACATCATAACATCAAAAGCGGCTTTAAATTTCGAAGTGATGACGCTGGTTATGCATTATGAAAATAGTGTAGAAAATTTGTTTTTGCTTTACGGCCCTTTCAAAACCTTATGACGGCTGCGGCCTAAAGATTTACTTTTTTAAGAAAGTCTGTCGGCTGGATGCATACTCATGGATTTAATCTGTTTCGTTTAACCCTTAAAATAACAATTTAAAGCAAAAAGTGAAGACCCTGATAAGACGCTGCACTTGGCTCTTTAATTCATGTAATGTGAGCAAACAGTGTAGACCCTGATTAGACGCCGCATTCTGCGGCATTTAATCTGGAACTATACTGATTGAAATTCCGGTCAAGATTATATGGATTACCATATTACGCAAACGCTGACCTCTCTGTGATAAAATAAACGCTGCTGTTTTCTATAAACAAGTTCTCTGAATTTCCGACAAATTAGTGATAATCTGCAAGCCCGTTGATTTTCTAAATGCAACACCGTCAAGAAAATTATGCTCAAATGAGCAATATGACAGAATTCCTGATTGTCGATATGGCAATGCATTTCAACATTTAAAATTAAAACGGATGCCACTGCTGCTTTAGGACTTGCGAAAACAGCAGTGAACACTTGTTCTACTGAATAAACATTTTTTTTCACATCCATTTCTGACTGCTAACCAATCAAAATATGCAGTTAATCGCTCCAAATTCACATAACTGAATGCAAGCAGTGTAGATCCTGATCAGATGCCATCTGATCTGAATCTTTACTGTTTGCAAAGGTAGCCGGTGTCCTGGTTCAGCAGTGGAAGGGTTACCAGGCAGAATAGAAATGCATTTGAGAAACGAAAAAGGACAAAGGTAAGCCAAAAAGAATTAATGCAGTGGGCATACACCTTCGGTATCAGCGTCATCACTTTGAAATTTAAAGCCGCTTTTGATGTTATGTTGTGAAATTCGATGTTGATTTGACGTTATTTTAACATTACATGCCTGCTTGGTAGCCGTGTAGTTTTATTGTATGGAGGATACCCATACATATATTAGTGAAATTTTTGTGCGCGTGTTCGATGTAATTAGAGATGGTGATCGGAAAGAAAGTCACAGAAAACAAGTCACGAAAATAAAGTCACAGAAAAAAAGTCATAGGAAAAAATGTAACAAACAAAAATACAGAAATCTTTCAACTTAAATAAGATGTGATCAGTAAATAAAAATAGTGACAACACCTAAATAAAAAGAGGTTTAAAGGGTTGATGCTCTTTCCAGAGACATGCAAATTCATACTTTCAACCGTTGGAAATTGCCCCCTGTTTATATTGTCTGCTGCATTTTTTTATTAATATTTTTGCATATAGTCAAACAGTGTGGACCCAGATCATACTAGAGGAGCAGTCTGAGATTGGTCCAAATGACTTTTAAAGTAAGCTTCAGATGACAAAGCAGACGACAATTGTTGTGATTAACATCTAAGATAGCTATCTTCAGAGCTGCTGCTTCCCTCACTAAAATCCTGATCACAAGTTTCAGTGGACTCAACATATAAATTTAAGTCCCCTGAAAGAGTGGCCAGTTTTTGCTCATTTTGCTCCATTTTAGACTTCTGTTTTAAACTTCAACAATGCTAAATCTGTCTATTCAGTACACACCAAGCTTCTAGATTTCGCATTGATGACGTCAGTGCATATCTGTGGTGAAAGGAAATTTTCAAGTTCAGTGCAGCAGCAGAGTAAATAGCTGGAGATTACACAGTGATAAAATCCTTATCAGACCGCTTAGAAACCTGCAGCTTTCAGTAGAAGAAAGGGTTTATTGATGTTAACCTATTTATTGTAACAGATTATCGCTTTCCTGTCTCCTTAAACAGATTTGACGAAGACTTACCAAGTTAATGAACGGAAGTGTAAATAATTGAAACTTGACAGATTTTGTGCATTCCTTATTTTCTTTATTTTTTCTCAATAACACAGATTGTGGATAAGCATTAGAACCGCCTGGCTGGTCGGTTGTAACAAGTTCCCATACACTATATCTTGAGCAGAAATTTTTAAAACTATCTGAATGTTTTATCTGAAAGTTTTATCAATTTAGGTGGTATTTAAATAGGCGTGTTTCGTAATGCGTCTTCGCATCTCTGTAACCTGCGCGTCGTAAATTCCATAGCCACGAGCGTTGTAATAAAAACTCGACAGAAATTCATTCAATTCAAGTATTATTTGGCTAAATGCTAACAGATTTGACGAAGACTTACCAAGTTTGTGAACGGTAGTGTAAATAATTGTAACTTGACAGATTTTGTGCATTTGAATCAAAATGTAGTATTTGCATAGCTGAGACTGAAAATGTGTTCGGTATAAATGATACAGAGTGTCTTAAGCATCACCAACTAACGCTGGTTGACTGATTTCTGGATATTAATTTAATATAATTCGCTATTATTCTACATAATACAGGGCTTTCAAATTTAGTTCGCAGCCTCTGCGTTGTAATCGGTAATGAAGCTACGTGCCTTGTATCGAAATATCAAGATTTTTCCTTTTTTTTTTTGCAAAAGATGTGACGAAAGTTGCATATTAGCTTTTGGATTTCATTATCGTTATTCACGATTAATCGGCCAGAACACCAGCCAAAAACTTGTAGTTACATTGGACGACCGGACCAAAGTGAAAATACAGGTGAATCTGTGTTGAATGCCAAATTTCTTTTGGGGTCTATTTTTCCATATTCCGTTTTTCAAGCTTTTTCTTGCATCAGACGAAGCCGCACATTAATAAAGTGGTCCGTAAGGCAGATGTCAGTATTGGGCAACGCTATACAACAGTTAGATTAACGTAAAAACAGTTTCTTACCTGCAGCGACGAACTGTCAGCCGTCATTTTTCATCGAAGCATATGCGTCCAAAAAACGAAGCCTATGCGACCGCTACGCAGCCTGTGCCTATGTATTGACCAGTGGGCATTGCGCATGTTGCAAGACACGTCTTCACACACCACGTTTCAAAGCTATCGCTTTTGTTGGACCCATTTTGACGTGTTCATGATATTTTGCTATCTTGATCAGGAGTCTATTAGTTGGCCATCCAAACCACGAAAAAATACTTCTGATGGCAAAATTGAGTAGAGTTTGGCATCCATGCTAATTGTGTTCTTTAGTGTGTTGCAAAAGTGATAGGGGTGGATGCCACTTCTGAAAATGCCCCTGAGCCTCAGAATTAGGTCAAAGGTCAAATGAGTGCAAAAATACAATAAAATTTGTACATACTGGTATTTGTACCCTCTCTCTATCTAAACAGACCAAATAAAGTTAACTAAAACACCAACAATGTACTTAGGACATATTACTTATGCATTATATGTGAGAAAATAAGTTATATCATAAGTTTGGCCAGGGTCAAAGGTTATTTAAGTACAAATTTTCTTTAAATATGCATCAATATTTATTGTACAAAGAGATATCTAGTATGTCAACTGAAATAAAGTCACGACATGCCATTTCCTTATCTAGGAAGCATAAAACCCAAACATTATACAAACAGCATAATGGCCAACCTAATCGGCCGTAGGTCAAAGGTCATTTAAGTACATATTTGGCAAAATATGTTTATTTTGCAAAATACGTTGATTCTTCACATGTCATCCATTATTATGTATAGTAACATTCCGAATAGCCTGAGTTCTTCCTAAACGTCACAATGGTATCTGAAGGATATAGTATATGATGAAGATGTATCTAATAATAGCACAACTGGGTCATCGTCAAAGGCCTTGTGCAGCTGCCGTAAAACACTTATTTTTGGCGGTCATTTTATTTTGGCGCTATTTGCAGTCAAGGAAAAAAACTCCAAAATAAAAATCCGCCAATAAATCTTAAAATAGTGCAAGAGAAGATATTCTACACATCACAATTATGATGTGTCAGTTAGTCATAGACATCATCAGTGACAAAAGAAAAAGTGTAGTTACTTCTTTAGCAGTCGACATAAAGAAAGACACTGTCCTAGTCATAAGACATCTCAAAACTGCTGAATGAAACCAAACACACCTTGAGAGTTATTGTCAAAATTGTGGATATAATTGGTAATACATTGATGGCTTTAACTGTGAGCTCAATAGGATGGGAAACCCAATCAGATAAGAGCAAAGTGATACACCTCCAGACAGACATTTGGATTGTCAAGGTAGCACATTAAGTTAATCATGCGGTGAACACAAAACTTTTAATTAATTACCACAGTTTCTGCATGACGCTATTGATGATCAACTCCGATGCTTTTTTGTCATCCTACAGGGCTTTGGAGATTCGACCTATTTTTTTTTTCTTTGTAAATCGAAAATCCGCCGAAATATAAATCCACGAAAAGGTCTACTCATAAAAAGCGTTAAAATTTGCTGCCACTTAATTTAAATGTTTAACAGTATTCAAAGTTTGTATTTTGTAAGTAAGAGCCGTTCAGATCACTACAATGTAAAAGGTAACAGCTCGCGTTTGCACCCATATGATTGAGTGTTTTTACTTCAACATTGACAAGTCTATGTAATGCAAACCAAATAGGGTTTTCTCCGATATCACTGATACTAGCTTTCTTCCGCATAATCTGAAATGATAGACCTAATCATATATAAATAACAAGCCATTTTAACTTCATAGCTCAACTTCTAGATATTTTGATGATTTATTAAATATTGACAATATTTCGATGGTTTGATCAGCAAATTTACCCCCAGAACTTCAGATAAATAAAACATTTTTTTCTGATACCGAGGCCCCGTTTTTGGATTTACATCTGTCTATTGTTACACGTAGATGGGTTTTTTTCCTGCAAAAATTATGACAAATGCGATGATTTTGAATTTGAGATTGTAAATTTTCCTTTGTTGGTCGGTGATGTTCCTCGCGTAGCATCCTATGCCGTTTATATTTCGTAATTAATTCGATTTGCCAGAGAGTCAAATAAAAATCAAAAATGAGTTCCTTTAAGAGCAATGAAAACATTCATAAGAAAGAAGATGGGTCATGTAACTGACTTCAATACTCGTAATAAATTGTTAACTGCTAAACTTCTTAATCAGGGTTATCGGTATCATAAACTATGCAAAACCTTTTCAAAATTTTATTGACGTCATACCGATTTAATTTCAAACTCGATGTTGGACTTAATCTCTTGTGCATCAAGGTCTATCCAAACACGAATTTTATAGTGACTTAGTGTGTAAATTCAGAAAAAAATATAATTGCAATGACCTAGCACCCAATTTCGTAAAACCATTCTTCGATAAAAAAAGGATTTTATTTTTAGGTTTAACGTTCCCGTGAACACTATAGAGGTCATTTTGAAGACGTTGCTTGAGGTGAAATGACAACACAAAATAGAAGTGGAGGCAATGATCAGGAATCGATACAATCAACCCACTGCTCCCATCAGAGACACCAAAGGGAAAGAAACACAAACATGAAACAAAAGACATAATGGAAACATCAATAGCGGAAAGTCAAAAGGACAGTTACTTTCCCACAAAATGGCCAATAGGCTATCCGAAAGATAATTTAATTGTGCTTATGTGTATGAATGCATGAATGCTCGTAGTTAATGCGAAGATTAATACCTGTTATGATTACCTGTTGGTGAAGTTGTATAGTGCGAACAAATTGACCCGAGACTGGTGAACTCTATTAACATAATTTCACACCCGACTGAATGCATATAGTTGTCCTCGTTGTCTTCCGATTTTGGCAATATTGTTCTACAATACATAGAGGACGGTAAATGGACCGCTATTCACGTGATGCCGAAAATTCACGAGAAGTTTACGAAAGCCGACGTATCAGACGATAACAATTATTAATTTATTCCTTGCATAAAGGTCAGTCTCAGGTTAAATTGTTCGCACTATATATATATATTTATTAATTGACTATCCTATGTTGATCAGAGGTCATCCGTATTAACACCAGGCCATCCAATATTAACTTAGGTCAAGTGAGGTAAAAAAACCAATAATCATGTTTTTTTAATTGTGTCAATTAATAAAATTGTCATTAATCAAGTCATTTCGCATTGACCAAGTTACAAGTCCTCGATCATCTGCCTTGACCCTCGGCCTCGGGCCAATGCAGCAGACCGCGGACCTGTACCTAGGCCAATACGAAATGACTTGATTAATAACATTATAGTATAAGGTACCGATATATCGGGGTTCTTGTCATTGTGTTTGGGAGAAAAAGACATTGTATAGTAGTGATAACAGTAGGAAACAATTAAATACATAATCATTGAAATCTTTTAGTGTCTCTAATGACCTTTTGCACGTGTGCGAATATTCTGATGTTCGCATCATTTTACAGAGAAAAGTGACCTTAAACAGCACATCAACGGATACATGGCGTTTTTGCGAGGTATTATTTAGCAGTAGTATATGGCGGCGGTATGGCACCTTTTTTATGGCACCTTTTTATAGCACCTTTTATGTTGTTTTGTGGGTGCTATAAAAAGGTGCCATAAAAAAGGTGCCATACCGCCGCCGCTTGATGTAAACTTGACTAGGCTAGGTTGGGTCTTGGGTGGTTATGTGTCCTATGAGGACTAAGTGTGTAGAGTGTATAGGTATAACTGGAAATAGCTTAATGATTTCCTAAAGGTGCCATAAATTTTCATTTTTGTGGGGATTATAGCACCTTCTATGAAAGGTGCCATTAATTTTCATTTTTGTGGGGATTATAGCACCTTCTATGAAGGGTGCCATTAATTTTCATTTTTGTGGGGATTATAGCACCTTGTTTGAAGGGTGCAATAAAGTTTCTGTTTTGAGGGATTATAGCACCTTCTATGAAGGGTGCCATAAATTTTCAATTTTGTGGGATTATTGCACCTTCTGTGAAAATGACTTAGTCTTTTGGTGATTTTTGTGATAATCTTTCAAGAGGTCCAGGGACACCACAAGATGACATTATGTTGTTCTTTTGGAAATAACTTAGTCTCTGGTGTGAAAAAAATGTTTGGCACGAATAGGACTCGAACCTATGACCTCCTTATCAGACAGGCGCTCTACCAACTGAGCTAAAGTGCCAAGATATATTTTGTATGTAATATAATTGTTTTAAACATAAGACATTATAGTTGTTTTTTCTTAACTGTTTGATAGCCCTGAAAAGGGCTGTTTTGGTTTTGAATCTCTATCTTATTCTTTTATCTGGTTTTCTTTTTCCGTATGGGTTTGGTAGCAGCTCCAAGTCCAATAGCTGATGACTGAATCAGTTGTTCGTCTTTATCTGTGACGATATTAAAGTGGAGTGGAATCCTAATAGGATTCATTTCCATTGATGCTGGTTGTTGAGGACGATCTTCTAACTGTTTGACTCAATTTTTGAGCTCATTGATTTCCTTCACTAAGACTTCAATAACTTTGGGCTGGGGTTTAGATAGTTGTACTGTGGGCTATGCATAGATCAGTTGGTTAGATGGTATTGTCGTATATTGTTGTTGCTGTAAGGTAGCATCACTACCAATACACTCATTGATAGCGGTTGTTAAAAGATCTGGATTTTGCAAGAGATCATCGAATGATATTGACTGTTCCATTGTTTTTTCAAGAAAGCTGAAGTAGGTCAAGTCCTATTTATACTCTGGAGAGGGATTGACCTACTTACAAGAATACTTTCTTTCACGCCCGTGTTCAGTGAATAAATACCAATGCATTGGCATACTTCCTTGCACTTCTGTGTACAATCGATGATGGCACATAATAGTGAAATCTACTTCAAAGCTTTGGACGAACAGACGGAGTCACTGAAGAGTGGCGTGAGAGAATTGATGCTCTCGTTTGACATAGTCAAGCGAGAAGCTGAGGGATTATTTTCCTCGCTTGACAATCTGGAAAAGATGATATCCATAACAAAAGAGGCAGCAGAGTTGGCGCATGGACAACAGATGAATGGTGAGGTGCCAGTGGCCATTGCTGCCGCACAGACGGAAGACTGGGGGAGGGAAGCTACACACCCTCCGTTCTGTCTTTCCAGTGGGTCAGGATTACATATAAATCCTGGGCAGCCAGATGTCCGGCCTGTGGAGGAAGAACCTGCTCTCATAGTTGGTTTTATAAACTAACAAAACCAAACGGCCCTTTTCAGGGTCACCATTTATTTTTGAATGAATGTCCTTTGATAATGTTCAATCATATACAAGATTCCTAAGTCTGGTATTTGCTATGATGTTGTATATTTCGAAAGAACAAACATCATTGCTACACCAAAAACGAAGAAATCTCTGATTATGATTGGTTAAACCAGTTTGATTGGTTGTTCATTTTAAGTAGGTCAATCCTATGTTAATCGTAAATATATATACATATATCATTCATGGATATTGAATATATCATAACCATGGATGAATACCCTAAGTGGTATCTGCAGTGAGTGTAATGCTCCAACATATCTTGAATGTGGTAAGTGTTACTGCATTCTAAGGTATGTTGGAGAGGAGCACAACTGCCCTGACCCTGACGATGGGTTCTTTGAAACGACACTTTGTCCATATGTGATGAGTGTCTGGAACACAAACTGAACCTCTTATGGTTCTCTTGACCAAATGGCCCTTTTCAGGGCCACCACTTATTCTTGAAAGAGTACATTTTAATGATCATACAAAGGATTTCTAAGTCTGATATTTGCAATAATGATCTATGATTGTTTTTTGCAAAACATAGACCATCGTTGCTATACCAAAGACAAAGAATTCTCTGATGGAAGTTACGTGCTGTTTTCCACCGAAGGAAATGTCCTGAAATGGAAAGACAACAACATACTGCGACTGAAGAAGAGTACTGGAAGAAAGTGGAGAGGCTACAAAGCGGACTGGCTTTCCAGCAGTTCCTGGCTCGGAGAGGAGTGGGATCGGTTACCATTAAGCCGATCGCTATAGTAGAACCATTCCGTGGCTAGTAACTGTTTAAGTTACTAGCTACATAGAACAGTCCTTTTTAGGGCTAACCCAAGGATTTCGTTAAAGAATAACCTTCTTTAATAAACAAACAAAGACTGGTAAACTTTTACTGTTTTAATGTGTTTTAAAAAATCTTAATACAATACTATATGTTTCTTAACTATAACTATCTTATTCAAATGTCTATTTTGTCTTTGGTTTCTTCACACCACGAGTGTTAGAAGTTGTTCGCTTTCGTTTTCTTGATTTCTTAACACTAGTCTGGGATTGTTTCTCCTCAGTAGAAGATTGTTTCTCGTCAGCACAAGACTGTTTCCCTTTGACACAAGACTGTTTTTCCTGAAGAGTGTCAGATTATATTTCTTCAGTAGGTAATGCAGGTGATATGTCCAACTCATCTTGTATCAACTGCTTCTGTGGACATTTGGGTGCCCAATGATCTGGAAGTCCACATATGTAACAGTGCCCGTAGGGTAGCTTGAACCCCGATGTACAATCTCGTGACCAGTGTGTCGTTGCAGTACATCTGAAGCAACGTCCATAAGGTGTTTTCATCAGTTGTTGATCAAGAAGTGATTTTTCCAATGTCTGTAGAAGATGGATATCATATTGTTGTTTCAATAACTTCTCTAAACTTGAACAATGGCAGTAGATACTTTCAGGATCACTATATTTCTTTGTTCTTGGATCCCTATTGTATTCTATCTTGATATTTTTTCTGGAGTTTTCACTGTGGTAGTCAGAAGTAGAATGATGCTCTATTCAAGATCGCTTCCTTTTATATCACCCTTGCCTCGTGTCTTCGAATTTAGAACTTCGATCACCTTTGGATTGTCAGCTACAGATTTTTCCAGTTCTCAAATGTGATAACTGAATCTTCTAACAGTTAGTACTTAGCACAAGTCCCCCACAATTTCTTGAAATCTTCAAAAGTTTCTTTTTTATTTAATTTCATCTGGATTTCTTCCATAGAAATATCTTCATGAGAAAACAGTATGTAGATGCAAAGTAGTAATCTCCTGTAAGGTCTGAATTTTACCACTTGTGTCAGAGGTATTTCAAACCACTTCTTCTCCATTTTTGTTAGAACAATAATGGGTTGTGCATGGATCAGGTCAATTTATATGGTCAAGGAAACGATCTGCTTGATCAAATCGTCGATATCAGTTTCCATCGGCTCCTCATGACGGTTTTCAGAGCAGTCCATTGGTTGTTCTGGTGAAGCTCTTTCAATATCCATTATCATGTTGAAAATGTAGCTGATCACCTCATCGTTGTTAGCTACATGCAAACGCCATTGATCCAGTTTCACGGGTGACTCATCCAGTATGTTACTCATGAGCCAAGCTGTTCTTTTCATCTCATGTCGAAAAGACATAAATGTATCGTATCTTCTCAACCAAATATGAATGTCATCTTTAGTTTTCAAGAAATCTACATTATCTGGCTCTAATGACAAAGTTTGTTCAAGTGCAAGTCTGTAGATATCAAATTTCAAAATTTGATCTAAAGATACAGGTAGACTTTTTCTGATGGTCTTAATCATGATTTTTAGTTAAGTATGCAATTAGAATATTTAGTTGGGAACTTCAATATGATCTTAGGTTCTTTTCTCAACTGTTTGTTGCCTAATGTCACTTTATATCCTTCTTTGGCATTTATATATTCCGACCAATAGTCGTTGAAAGCCAAACATCCCGATGGTAATATCGTAAGATTTGGATTGTCCTGACTACAGAATAACTGTTTGACTTGAGCTTTGGTATATTCCTCATTCAGTATCAGATATCCCAAAAACGTATCTCTATATAGAAAGCTAGATGACATCTTACTATGTAGAAAGTGTTGATAAAATTTTTCAGACAAATAACACAAGTCCCGTGAGGTAAAGTTAAAGAATGTGACAAGCCATCTTTTTGCTTTCTTAAGGGTTGGTTGATGTTGAAAATGAAAACAGCTAATCTGTCTATGAAACTGTAATCGTTTCTTATCCGACAAATTAGGAAGTTCATCCATGAGCAATAGTAAATGAATCATTTCATCTTGGTTAGTTATTTGAGATCCAGTGTTCTTCAAAATCTTCATTCTTATTTTAAACCAACTGTCTTCGATGAGTTCTGTAAAGTCTTGGCCTTTTCCACAGTTGTACATGTTGTATGTCAAAATCATCTCCGTTATTTCCAAGGGTAGACTAAAGTAGGTAGTCATGATTAATCTGAAACAAGAATTTTAAAAATCGCACAAGGCAGTCAAAAGTTATAAGTGTTATTGTTTTTTTTTCTCACTGTTTATAATTATCGGAAAACCAATCTTTTTTTCCGGGAAAAGGGTACTTTCAAATTCAATGGACTAAAGCCAATATGATCGATTTTCGGAAAATTGACCTTACATTTTTTAGGGAATGGATGAACTTTCAGTTTTAATGGACATAATCTCTATTGGCCAATTTTCAGAAAATCTCACTGACTTTCAATGTTTGTTTTAACAATGGCAAAAAGATTTGAAAATCAATATTATAAAATCTTAAGTTCTTTCTCATAGATTTGTCAGTTTGATTTGAGGTTTAGCGCCCCCGCAAACACTGTGCATCCCCCCGCAAACACTGTATTGGTCATTTTGGAGGCGTTCTGCCTTCTACCCAACATTGAAATGAAATGACATCTCAAGCCAATAGGGTGTACGGGATAGTTCGACCCGTAAACCTTCGTCTGGTTAGACATTATATTGATGTGTGGTTGGATTCAGCCCTGCATGGAATCTTCCCAATCTTATTTCTTCAAATCCTCGATAGGCAGGAGCAATGCATTGCTAAACCAACTATCTTGTTGTAATCAACTCGCTAAAGATTCTCATTGTCATTACCCCAAACGAATAGAGTTGTTAGTCGTGATAACTCTGTAACAAGAATTTCGAAAGTCAGTGGGCCAGTATAAAAACGAGTTTTTCAGGTTGAAGTTTCATAGTTCAGCATTGAACACCAAAGTATCAACATGCCAAAGAGACATTGGAAAATAATTAGAACTCCATCCAGTTCGGATGATGAGACGATGCCTAAGCGACCTAAGTTGGTGGATTATTCTGACACGGAAGATGAAGATGAAAATTATGAACACTCTTATACCATGAAGCCAGTGAGGCAGAGGGAGTCGAGGCGATTTAGAACTAGAGCAAATGTATACAGCGTTGACATGAGAAAATTTCCTGAGAAGACATCACCATTAGAATTTGTTGCACGCTTGTTTCAACAATTGGTGGATGATATTAAGAGACATACCGAGGCACAGGGCAATGACAGAATAAGAGTTAGTATCTACCATCCTGGACTTAAACTTGGGGTCTTCATACCCTTCACAGTTGTGTCCTCATTGACCGGAGAAGCCCTGTCCCATGAACTTGAGAAAGTCTTACAGTCCAATGAAGACTTCAGAACTGATGATGGTCAGATGTCTATGGAAGTGACCCATACAAGACTCCCTGTAGGAAGTGGACAGAATTGAAAGCCACTAAACTATGGCCTCTACTTCGATTCTAACAATATGAGAAAGATGAAAAGAATTATTGTTACCATCAACAATACAGAAGATTCCATGTGTTTAGCCAGAGCTGTGGTTGACGGCAAATGCCATGCCGACAAAGATGAGAGTCAGACCTGGAAGAAGACATGGCACTATCTTCGTCAATCTACCAAACCTATGCAGACCAGTGAAGCTAAGAAGTTGTTGGATCGAGCTCAAGTTCCACATACCAAACCATGACGAATACAAGAAGATCCTAGCTGTGTTAGCTCCTGACTACCTGATCAAAGTACATTCACAACACGCAAAAGATGACCTTCTCTTCAAACCTGAATTCGAAATGACAAGACAGTCTAAAGTGATACATATCTACTATAATGGAGACAATCATTATGATACAATCACCAGTATAACTGGATTCTTAGGATGTTCTTACTTCTGTGAACTTTGTGACAAAGGATATAACCATCGTGGTTATCATATGTATCCCCATGGATGTGACAAATGTTACAATGAGACATTATGTGTGGCAGGAGAAACTTGTTTCTGTAGGGATTGTAAAAGAAAATTTTACAGTCCTCAATGTTTTGCTAATCACAAAAGAATCAAACCTGGATAGAAAAAGTCCATGTGTCAGTTATTGTATGATTGTGGAAATTGTTTCACTAAAATCATTGGGAGTAAGAAAAATCATGTTTGTCCAGGGAATCGAAAATGTAGATTTTGTAAAGAGACCGTGGGTGCAAATCATCAGTGTTACATACAGTCTTATGTTTGTAAGACTGGTGGTGATGCACACAACGAATCTGATGATGAAGAAGAAGAAACAAGTTCTTCCTCCTCCAAGTACATTTTCTTTGATTTTGAATCTTCACAAAATACTGGAGAACATAAAGTTAAATTCTGTGTAGCACATAGAGCCTGTGACCAATGTATCCATTTACCTATCAATGAAAAGTGCCAAAATTGTAGCAAATTCCCAGATCAAGGACGCGAAATAATCTTTGAAGGCCCTGGTACTTTGCGTGAGTTTTGTACTTGGTTATTCTAACCCTTTAATGAAGGCTCAATTTGTATTGCACACAAATTTGGTGGTTATGATGGTCAGTTTATTTGAGATATCTCTTAAAGAATGGAACTTACAAACCAGATGTGATTATGAATGGGCATACCATTATTACCATGAAAGCTGGAAAACTTGAGTTCAAAGATTCGTTTCAGTTTTTGCACATACGCTTGGCTAGTTTCCCTGATACCTTTGGACTTAAAGAAATGAAGAAAGGTTATTTTCCTCATATGGCAAATACTGAAGTTAATCAGAATTATGTGGGCCCATACTTTCCTGCTGAAATGTATAACCCTGGCCTGATGTCTAGCAAAGACAGAGACGACTTCTTGCAATGGCATAAATCTAAAGTTGAATCTAATGCTATCTTTAACTTCAGGCATGAAATGGAAGAGTATTGTCGGAGTGATGTCGATATCTTAAGAAGAGGTTGTGCTTGCTTTAGGCAGCAGTTGATGGAAACTAGTGGAATTGACCCCTTTAAAGAAGCATGTACGGTGGCTCAAACTTGTTCACTAGTTTGGAGAAAGGACCATATGCCAGAAAACTCAGTAGCTATCATTCCTCCTGAAGGGTATCCAAACCAAAAGAAATATTCGATCAAGGCTGTAAGATGGTTGCAAGTAATGGCTAAGAAAACAAACACACACATTTAACATGCATTGAATGGTGGTGAACAGAAAATTGATGAGTTTTACGTTGATGAGTTTGAACAAGAAAATAAGACAATCTATGAATTTCAAGGTTGTTATTGGCATGGTTGTCAAAGATATAAACCTGACAGGCATAAGATCAATACCTACAACTGTTTGAAGATGGACACTCTTTATTGTTCCACTTTGAGAAAAATTGAAACTCCGAAAGCTGCAGGGTATGAAGTCATAGAATGTTGGGAATGCGATTTTGACAAACAGTGTAGAGATGACAAAGAATTCAAAACTTTAGTAGAGGGTGAATTTACTAACTTGGATCCCTTGAAACCCAGAGATGCATTGTTTGGGGGAAGGACTAATGCTACCAAATTATACCATGAGGTTTATGAGCGTTCAGATAAAAAAATCAAGTACATTGATGTCTGTTCTCTGTACCCATATATTTGTAAATATGGTGTTTTCCCACTAGGTCATCCAGAGATTTATTCTCAAGAAGAAATTGACAAAGACAATATCCAACAATATTGTGGTCTGATCAAATGTAAAGTTCTTCCACCCAGAAACTTGTATCATCCAGTACTCCCTTACAAATGTAACAATAAACTTCTGTTTCCACTCTGTAGAACATGTGCAGAGAAGTGAGACAACTCACAACTTTGTCATCATACTAAAGCAGAAGATAGAGAATTGGTTGGAACTTGGGTCAGTATAGAATTGTTTGAAGCTTTGAAACTTGGTTATCAGCTAACAGAAACTTATGAGGTTTGACATTCCCCGAGACAAATCAGTATGATAAAGAAACTGGTCAAGGTGGAATCTTTGCTGGGTACATTGATACATTCCTGAAAATAAAGCAAGAGGCCAGTGGGTATCCTGATTGGTGTAAAACTGAGGCAGACAAAGAAAAGTTCAAACAAGATTACTTTGAGGCAGAGGAAATCATATTGGAGCATATTGAAAAGAATAAGGGGCGTAGGGCAACTGCAAAGACTAAGTTGAATAACTTGTGGGGAAAATTGGCACAAAGAGATAATATGACTAAAACTGAATACATCTCAGAACCATCAACATACTTTGAATTGGTAAGCAATCCGATGAAAAAAGTCAAGTATGTTGATGTCTATGGTGAACAGTTTTTAAATGTCAACTGGGAAGAAACAGGCTCTATCATTAAACCTCATAGTTGCAGATATGTGGTGGTAGCATCTTTTGTCACAGCACAAGCTAGACTGAAATTGTACAGTGTGTTACACAAACTTGACACACGTGTCCTTTACTTCGACACTGACTCTGCAATCTATGTCCACAATCCCAAACTTTGGAATCCCACCATTGTGAACAACCGACTTGGAGAATGGACTGATGAGATACCCAATGCAAAAATCACAAAATTTGTTGGTATGGGACCAAAGAACTATGGTTACGAGTATGTTGAAAACAATGGTGATAGAAAATCCACTTGTAAAGTGAAAGGACTGACTTTGGATTTTAACACTTCTCAAATCATACATTTTGAGAAAATGTTAAACTGGGCAAAATCTAAAGACAGACATTTCCATGAAGCTGTGCACTATCAACATAAAATAAAAAAAAACATCCCAATAGGAAAGTAACCACTGAAAAACTTTCACAGATTTATAGATTTACCTATTACAAACGTGTGATTGTGAAAAATGGGTACATTGTGCCATATGGCTATGAATAAAACCATGATATCTTAGTACATAAGATTTTTTTTACATCATTAAAACTATATGCATATACATGTTGTTCTTTGTTCTTTCTCATTACTCATCATGTCAAGCATTCAGACACCAGTAGTACAAGATATTAACAGTTTGTTTTTCAAACATCCTGCTAATTACTTTATATCGGGTCCAAGTGGATCTGGAAAAACCGAGTTTGTAAGGAAAGTAATTGAAAACAAACATGACTTGTTTGATATTCAACCACAACGTATCGTGTGGTGCTACAAAGAATGACAACCAACTTATAATATTTTACAAGAACATGAAGGATCCAACATCACATTTCTTTCTGGACTTCCCAATGACGATGATGACATTGTCAGCGAACTAGAGGCTATACTCAGCATACTCTCCGTCCTTACATTGATTCTGAAATTAATCATAAACGTCATTTCTTCAAAATATCCTTCATTAATAAGGGTATGGATTTTATAGAATTGCCCAGTATCTTCCGTGAGAGATCGGTGCTTTCTTCCATTCCTGCTTATTTTCAAAATACTGAAACACCTATAATTTGCTATAAATATAACAAACCTGTTAGATCTATCATTTTTTAATTTCAATATACTTGTTTCAGATCTTGATATTGATACTAATACTCCTGATTCATGTGATTGTAAAAACTCAAAGTATTGCTATCCTGCTGCAGGTCATGTAATTACTGGCAATTTGAAAATTATTCCTGATTCTAGGATAAGGAATATAATTTCTAAAGGACCGAAATATCGGTTTCCTTCTAAAATTGATTTCAGTAAATGTACAGATGAAATCGCTGCTTCCTTGAATGAATTCGGTAATCGATGGTGTAAGCGAGAGTATGTTGAGCATAAAGCCCTTAAGGACTGGAAACTTAGCATTTTAAAACTAGTGAATAAACGCATTTCTTTCTATTCTCAAAACACTAACTTATTACCTCCTAAGCCCAAGACGTCTTTACGTCATCTTAAACTAGGTATTCAAGAATTTCATAAGAAGTTTGTTTTTGCCCCTGCAGACAAGGCCGCTAACAACGTCGTCGTTGTGTGACGGCTCCACTATGTTAACACGCTTAAGCAGGAGCTTGGTGGTACTAAGGCCTATGAACTTCAGCTTTTAGCTGAAGAGAGAGCTATAGTAGATAAAAATGTTTGTTTTTCAGCCACCAAGTTTGCTGTGTGTGTTAACGAAGGCCAAGACAAGCTTCCTACGCTATACTGGTTACCAAAACTTCATAAAAGACCTTACAAAGCACGGTTTAATGCAAATTCTAGCTCTTGCACTACCACTGAACTTTCTAAATTATTAACTTCCTGTCTTACTCCTATTAAAACGCATGTAATTAAATATTGTGATCAAGTCTTTGAAAGATCAGGAAGAAATCTGTTTTGGTCTATAAAACATTCGAATGAGGTTTTTTAATAAATTGAAATCCAGACATTTTCGTGCTTCTAGTCTGTCTACTTACGATTTTTCCACTCCTTACACTACACTTCCTCATAATCTTATAAAAGAAAAAGCTTAATGATTTAATTGAATGGGCTTTTCACAGAGAAGATTCTCTGTATCTTGCATGTAATGTCAGAAATGCATTTTTCACTTCTAAAGAGCATAAGAATTATACACTTTGGTCATGTCAGAAAGTGTGTGATGCCCTCACCTTTCTTCTTGACAATATTTATATTAGATTCGGTACTAAGTTATTTAGACCAATTGTGGGTATTCGGATGGGTACTAATTGCGCACCTCTTGTGGCTGATCTGTTCTTGTATTGTTATGAAAGAGACTTCATTTTGTCGCTTTCCATTGATAACCAATCTGAAATTATTGAAGGTTTTAGCTCCACTTCTAGATATTTAGATGATTTATTAAATATTGATAATACCTATTTTGATGGTTTGATCAGTCAGATTTACCCCCCAGAACTTCAGCTAAATAAAGCAAATTCTTCTGATACCGAGGCCCTATTTTTGGATTTACATCTATCTATTGTAGATGGATTTGTTTCGTGCAAAATTTATGATAAACACGATGACTTTGATTTTGAGATTGTAAATTTTCCTTTTTTTTGGATGGTGATGTTCCTCGTGCGCCATCCTATGGCGTTTATATTTCGCAATTAATTCGATTTGCTAGAGTGTGTAGTCATGTAACTGACTTCAACACTCGTAATAAATCATTAACGGCTAAACTCCTTAATCAGGGTTATCGGTACCATAAACTACGCAAAGCCTTTTCAAAATTTTATAGACGCTATTCTGATTTAATTTCAAAATTCAATATTGGACTTAAATCTCTTCTGCAACAAGGTTTATCGGAACCCGAATTTTATGGTGACTTAGTATATAAATTCAGAAAAATATATAACCGCAATGACTTCAGCACCCAATTTCGTAAAATCATTCTTCGATATAAAAAGATTGGGTACAACATGGATATTATACGACAGACTGCATGCATGGTAGTTAACCCAGTCACGGTTGGCAACTTTGCTTCCCTTTTAATTGCACGCCGGTGGGTCAGGCCTCAGATTCTATGACGGCTCCAACGTAAAGGCTTATTGAGAATTAGAGAGATCTAATTCAAGTTAATGTTGGTTGGTGCCTGATGCTCTGTCTCTGGTCGGGCCCATCGGAGTCTAACTGTTGGTTTTCTTTTGCTCCAGCATTTCAGTGGTTTCTTGCTGTCGAGTCCTCACCGTTGTCTCACCTCTGTGGTTCTTTGATTTTTTTTTTTTGTTCACGGAGATGTTGCACTAGTGAGTTAGGAGGCCTTCATGCGGACTGAACAAATTATTTGTCTTAATCGCGACGGAAGTAAGGGCGAGGATTGTGGCCACGTAAAATCGATTTAAGCCCCCCAGTGGAAATCTTCCCCTGACCGTTCCAAGGCGGCTATTCTGTGGCGATTTATTTATGTTGTTGTTTGTTACTTACTGTGTGTATCACTTTCGTCTTTTTTATTTTGGATGGCCATATGGCCATTTTGTGGGAAAGTAACTGTCCTTATGGCCTTCCTTTGTTTAGGTTTCCATTATGGTCTTGTCGCTTAATGTTTGTATTTCTTTCCCTTTGGTGTCTTTTATGGGTGGAGTAAGTTAATTGTATCAATTCCTGATCTTTGTTTTGCTTCTACTTTGTCTCAATTGATCGTCTTTGACGATATGTTAGGAGACAAAGATGAGGAAAAAATCAAATTGTGGTTTACAAGGAAAGGGCATCATCGAAATGCAAGTGTAATATACATCACACAAAATTTATTTCACTAAAGTAAAGATAGTCGAACTATCCGTTTGAATGCACATATCTCATTTGTTTCAAAGGCCTCGAGATACGATGCAAGTCAAAGTTTTGGCAAAACAACTTCAATCTCCTCATTTAATGTATGCTTTCAATGATGCCACATCCAAGCCACATGGATACTTACTGATCGATTTGAAACCAGATACACCAGATCTGTTGAGATTTAGAACAAATATTTTTCAAAACTGGTTTACAAAACCAAATCATCAAGGACTAGTTGTTTATTTCCCAAACATATAAAAGTGCGTGTCTGCTTTGAAAATTGATCACGTCATTATGGTTTCGAAACGAACATCAGCTAACTTGATAAGGGCACTCTACAATTTGAGTAGAGAACCAAATACTGTAAAACGCAAACAATTGCTCACTGACGGATTACTTGAAATGATAAAATGGTTTTCTTTGGCTGCAAGAAAAATCATTGAGGGTAAAATGAGATCACCCAAACAGACAAAGAAATATAAGGAAAAACATAAAGATGCTCTCAGAAAATTAACAAGAACCATGGTCAATAGTGATGTTAAACGTAACATCATTTTGAAACCTGGTGGAGGTGGTTTCTTGGGTGGCGTTATTATCAGAACATTAATTCGATGGGACGGTAATAAAATATTGAGACGGTTTGCCAAAAAGAAGACTTCTGTAAAGAAGACTTCTGAAAAAAAAGAAAAAATCTAGAAAAATTAACGAAACGTTTATTACTGTGAGAAAACGTCCAATTACATCATGGCAAAGTCTTGGGATGCGATCACCCACTGAAATTGCTCGCTCTGTAACTCGTCGAAAAACCATTTCACCAAATATTGCTATATTTCAACCACCCTATGCTGGGGAACCACATGTGTTTCAAACTGCAAGACAGTTTGGATTTGAAGCTGCAATGCGTGAAAATGCCATACAGGGACAAAAAAATGTATAATCAACCCTTTAGAATCAATAACAGAGGTCCAAACTTGAAACTTACGAGACGCAAAATATAAAAGCCCATGTTTGACTGGAACTCTTCATAGTGTATCATGACAATCATGACGGTCGTACGCAAAAAAAAACCCTGAGAAAAAAGAAATCTTCTTTGATTAATAAATATGGTCCTTACTTAGAAGGACTTTGTCAGTTACCTCCAAAATTTCGTCAAAAATAATCAATGATTCGCCCAAAGAAGTTATCGATTGTGTAGGGGAATGTTGCTTAAACATTATAAAAGGCAATGTACATCTAACTAAAGCTCAGAAACAACACTTACAATCTAGAAAACAGCATGTTCGTTTGATGAGTACAAAACAGGTCCCTGTTGCAGCAAAAAAGAAAATTATTAATCAGAAAGGCGGGGCTTTACTAGGATTGTTACTCAAACCTTTGATTGCCCCACTCATAGGATCTCTCCTTGGTGGCCTTCTTAATCCACATCATGGAAGGGCGTAAAATGGCTATTGTCCCATTCAAACTTTGGGAAGATATGAAACGTTGGAAAGAGGAACAAATTCAGAAACCGAGATTACCACCTGATCCTGAAGTTTCGGCTACTGCTAATCTTCAAAACGACTTGTCTTCTGTTATGGCTAACAATGAAACCTCGGAGTCAGAAAAGTCTCAGTTGTTTGGTGAAACTTTGCATAAATTTAAGACGGCTCATAAAAAAAGCTTTAAAAGAACCTTCAGTTTCCCTCTCCCAGCCTGTTCTGCAACCTAAGAAAATTGATCAGCACATTTTTGACGTTGTTCCTTCAACCATGAAAAGAAAAGCTCAGCTTTTGCTTTCTATTTTGCAAGAAAATAAAAGCATAGCTTGGGATGATGATGGTATGGTCAAGATGTATGGAAAACCTATTCCTGGTTCTAACATCGACTTGGTCAATGATGTGATTAGATATAGGAAAGGCATTAAGCCCACGGGCTGGCAAGCTTTTGCACAAGGATTGAGAGAATTGAATATTCCTCAAGATGTTGTAGGCAATAGAGAAAGATGGGAATGGATGCATGAACATCGACCTCCTGAACAAACAAACAAAACGTCATTAAATAGGGACTCCCTATACAACACAGCGTAAATATGATCTGCCATCAGTCAAAAATCATGTAAGGCGATTAGCGAGAATACATATTAAAGAAGAAGAAATGGAAGGTCCTTTCATAATTAAATGGTTAACCTATGATGAACAATGAAGTTTGAAAAATTATATTATGATCCTAACAGCCCTGCTGCATATGCTGGAGAACAAGCTTTATTCCAGTTAGCTAGACAAACTTTTAAAAAAGTAAGACTTTAAGATGTCAGCGATTGGTTGAGGAAACAAAAGACGTACACTTTTAAACCTATTCGAAGAAAATTCAAACGTCGAAAAACTGTAGTCGCAGGAATCGATTATCATTGGCAAGCAGATTAAGCCGATGTATCAAGTATGTCTAAGTTCAATGACAAACACCGATACTTGCTTTGTATCATTGATGTATTTTCAAAATTTGCCTGGGTTGTTCCAATCAAAGACAAGATGGGTAAAACTTTGATCAAAGCATTAAAATTTATCTTAAAAAAACGAAGTCCAAAAAGCCTCCAGTCTGATAAAGATACAGAATTTAAAAATAAAAAATTTCAGAAATTTTTAAAGTAAAAACATATTCATTTTTTCACGACAGAAAATACTGAAACTAAAGCCAGTATTGTTGAAAGATTTCAAAGAACTTTGAAAAGTCGCATGTGGAAATATTTTACACATCATCGTACACTGAGATATATCGATGTACTTCCAAAATTAGTTCAAGGCTACAACCATGCATATCATCGAAGTATCAAATGTGCATCTGCATCTGTGACTAACAGAAACGAAGTTTTAGTGTCAGAAAATTTATTTGGAAAGAAACAAAAACATCAAAGTCCAAAATTAAAAGTCATTGATTATGTTTGCATTAACATGACAAAACGTACTTTTGATAAAGATTATTTACCAAACTGGACACAAGAGATATTTCAAATTTCGGCTGTGTACAAACATCAAAATCCCGTAACCTATAAAATAGTAGATCTAGATGAAGAGGTAGTCAAAGGCACGTTTTACTCGCAAGAGTTACAACGTGTAGAAAAAGATCACATTTTCGAAATTGAATCTATCACAGATCGCAGAAAACGTAAAATTGGTAAAAAGTGGATTAAAGAAATAAAAGTTCATTGGAAAGGGTATCCATCTAAATTTGATAGTTGGATTTTAGAATCATATCTTCTATAAAAACCACGAACATGAATTTCAGAAGCTCATTCGTGCGTGACACTGCTTTTTTACAATCTGCAGACGGTAGTCAAGGAGTATTAGCAAAAAATCGCTTAACAGTTTTGGCTCAAATCATTGTTGTTTATGCTATCATTATCACCTCATTGGTACAAATCAGTTTAAGAAGTCCAGACAAAGAATTGTGGTTGATATTACTCAGTAGCTCTGTTGGATACATTTTACCATCCCCAGGATTAAAATTCAAAAGACAAACTCCAATTTCATTTTCTCTCCCTGAGGAAAAGCAAAAACCATGAAAGAATTTTACTTGACATTATTAAGTGACGGTTCTTTAGACACCTTCCCGCAAAATACTCAATCTACTTTCAAAGTCAAAGTAGATTGTCCTATTCAAATTGACAAACACAATTGGGAGGTAGCTTTAGCAGAAATAATAACACCAGGTGAAATCATGAATATCACAGATAAAAATATTTTTTTCTTTCTTCGATTAACAAATAATGCTTTCAATGACATAAAATTTGATCAATTAAGGCATGAAATTTGCAGACAAACAAAAAGATGTTCAGATTATAAAGTAACCTTTCCAACAGGAAATTATACTAGCCCTGAACATTTGATTATGGAAATGAAAAATACACTTGAGTCGTATTCAAAAGATTTTGACTCAACACAACATTAAAATTCATCTTGAATACAGAAGTCAATTAAAACGCATCAAGGTTGCTGTAGAATATCCTTCTGGTTTATCTTACACAAATCAAATTCAGATTTGCAAAATCCTTCATTGATCAAGTTTACATTAGTATAAAAGGCGATACAGGTAATGATATTCCATTCATTACTGGCAAGACATTGATCAAACTACACTTCAGAAAAAAAGAACAATAATGCGTACTATTCATTATCATCAGTCTGGAGCGGGATTTAAAAACTTTCCCGTCTATCGAGGTGTCTCAAGACAATATGGCCATGGTTTAAGTTCAATATTTAAAACAGCAATGCGAAGTGTTGTCCCCATTTTAAAAGCTCTAGCACAAACAGGAATAAAAAGTGCAAAACAAGTGGCAAAAAAGGAGGGACTAGGTGCTCTTCGCGATATGTTGGAAGGTCAAAATATCAAACAAGTTTTGAAACAAAGAGGCAAACAAAGTTTGAAATCTCTAGGAAAATCTGCTCTGGGTGAATTAAGTGGGGGTATAAAATCAAAAGGCAAATAAAAATCAACAATGAGTTCCTTTAAGAGCAATGAAAACATTCATAAGAAAGAAGATGGGTCATTCTACGTAGTTTCGGCTAATAAAGCCTCATCAGTAACCCTGCAATGGTCCGGCAAAGAAAGCCAGAGGAAACATACTGCAATGTTGCGAATTTCGAATAGGCAGTCGATTCAAAGTAGAAGTAAAACAAAGATCAGGAATCGATACAATTAACTTACATCAAAGACACCAAATGGAAAGAAATACAAACATTAAGCGACCAGACCATAATGGAAACCTAAACAAAGGAAGGCCATAAGGACAGTTACTTTCCCACAAAATGGCCATATGGCCATCCAAAATTAAAAGACACAAGTGATACACACAGTAAGTAACAAACAACAACATAAATAAATCGCCACAGAAGAACCGCCTTGGAACGGTCAGTGGAAAGATTTCCACTGGGGGGCTTAAATCGATTTTACGTGGCCACAATCCTCGCCCTTACTTCCGTCGCGATTTAGACAAATAATTTGTTCAGTCCGCATGAAGGCCTCCTAAATCATCAGTGCAACATCTCCGTGAACACAAAAAAATCAAAGAATCACAGAGGTGAGACAACGGTGAGGACTCGACAGCAAGAAACCACTGAAATGCTGGAGCAAACGAAAACCAACAGTTAGACTCCGATGGGCCCGACCAGAGTGACTGATATAAATCAAAATGGGGTCCAAATAACTAAAAACCTGTCTAGAATATGAGTCTAAACCAATAATTTATTTCTGATTTCTCAGAATATTAACGCTGATCTCAAAGGACCAAAAGTAAAATATAAACTGCACTATGGTTGATGTACGGGGAGACGTTTTACGGCCGCCACACGGCACAACACCAGCTGCAGTGAAGGCAAATAAAAATCAAAAATGAGTTCCTTTAAGAGCAAAGAAAAACTTCATAATAAAGAAGATGGGTCATACTACGTAGTTTCGGCTAATAAAGCCTCATCAGTAACCCTGCAATGATCCAGCAAAGAAAGCCAGAGGAAACATACTGCAATTTTGCGAATTTCGAATAGGCAGTCGATTCAAAGACTGAAATAAATCAAAATGGGGTCCACATAACTAAAAACATGTCTAGAATATGAGTCCAAACCAATAATTTATTTCTGATTTCTCAGAATATTCACGATGATCTTAAAGGACCAAAAGTAAAATATAAACTGCACTATGGTCGATGTACGGGGAGACGTTTTACGGCCGCCACACGGCACAACACCAGCTGCAGTGAAGGCAAATAAAAATCAAAAATGAGTTCCTTTAAGATCTAAAAAGAATCAGTCTAAGACTAAACGTCAAGGTGTTAAGAAGGGTCAAAAAAGAAAAACTCAACTGCTATTCCAAAAAAATCTTAAATTTCCGAAAGATACTTTCGATCAATAATGATGCAATCAGGTTCTTGTGAGTGCAGCAAAACGGAGTTAGAAATACAATACGTTCCTCCGACAATGACAACTATGCAAGAAACTCAGTGGACTGATTATCATCCTATTGCTTCCCTGGATAGTTATCAGGCACCCATTGAATTTTTGGTTCCACCCCATACTGAATATTATACAGATTTATCTCAAACTTATCTTTATCTGAAATGTAGAATCCTGAAACCAGATGGAAGAAATATTGATGACAAGGTTGCCCCTATCAACAACTTCTTTCACAGTATGTTCAGCAGCATCGATTTGTACCTGAATAATAAACTGGTCACACGTAATATGGATACATATCCGTACAGAGCCTACATAGAAAACTTATTTTCCTTTGGAGCAGATGTCAAAGACAATCAGTTAAAAGCTGCAGAGCATTGGTGTGAAGATGAACCTGGGAAATTTGAGAATTTTGATTGTGATAACATAAAAGACCGGGGCAAAGATACAGCAGAAAGTAAATCTTTGGAACTCATGGGACGATTACATTTAGATCTGGCCATGCAAGACAAATATCTTCCAAATGGCATCGAAATCAAACTCAGACTCAACGTCGTATCGCTGTCGGCCCGCTTTTGGCCCGCTATTTTGTGCTAGCTGGGGGTTGTAAGCATAAAGTAATTTATTTCCAACCCCTTCCACCGTGGAGCCTGATACACTTATACAATCATCATGTACATGTATATTGATATGTTTTGCCATGCTGTTCTCAGCTATTAAGTCTAGACCTTAAAGTTGTTACAAATAGTATTATATCTACGGAACCCGGGAAGGGACATGTTTGTTTTTTTTATTTTATAAGTTGTGCCCACAAGATATCATCTTGTGCGGACCAGATATCTTGTTCGAACAAGATATCATATTGTGCGCACAAGATATTATCTTGTGCGGTCCAGATATTATCTTGTGCAGACAAGATATTATCCTGTCCGCACAAGATATTAACTTGTGGGAACAAGATATTATTTTGTTCGCACAACTTAATTTTTTTTTTTTTTTTCTTTTTTTTTTTTTGGTTTTGGTTTTACGGCCCTTTCAAGATTATTTCACTCATATCGAGCCGATCGTTAATCATAGGTGGGCGAAAACCGGAGTACCCGGAGAAAAACCACCTGACCTTCCGTTGCAGAACTTGGCGTCTCACACGTGACCCGAGCGAGGCTCGAACCCACGGCGGTGAGAGACCTAATGACTAAGAGTCAGCGCTTTTATCCATTAGGCCACGGAGGCCCGTTCGCACAACTTAATATCTTGTGCGCACAACATATAATATCTTGTCCGCACTAGATAATAGAGATGAAACAAGGTTGAGGACTCGACAGCATACAACAACAGAATTGCTGGAGCAAAGGAAAACCAACAGTTAGACTCCGACGGGCCCGACCAAAGACGGAGCATCAGGCGCCAACCAACATAAAGAATACTAAAATAGAATTCCATTTATGTTTTTACGCTGGAACCGTCATATAATCTTAGGCCCGACCCACCGGTGTGCAATCAAAGAGGGAAGCAAAGTTGCCAACCGTTATTGGGTTAACCACCATGCATGCAGTCTGTTTTATAACATTTATGTTGTACCCAATCTTTATATACCGACGAACGATTTTACGATATTGGGTACTAAAGTCATGACAGGCATGTATTTTTCTAAATTTATATACTAAGTCACCATAGAATTCGGGTTCCTATAGGCCTTGTTGCAAAGGTGATTTAAGTCCAACATTGAATTTTGAAACCAAATCAGAATGACGTCTATAAAACTTAGGAAAGGCTTTACGTAGTTTATGATACAGATACCCCTGATAAAGAAGTTTAGCGGTTAATAATTTATTAAGAGTGCTGAAGTCGGAATCATGACTAGAAAGTCTGGAAAGAATCGATCTGGTTCAATCTCAAACACAGTTGATAAATAATCATTTAACGTATTCCCGATTATTTGTTGTGAGGATTTCATTTCGCATCTCTTTCTTTGATAGAATTATTTTGGTTTTTGATTTTGATTGCACGTAATTCCAGAAAATCTTGTTATCAGTTTTTATTTTGGAAGCTAAATTTTTCTCAAACTGATTTCTTAGCAGTTACTTCATTCCTGGCAGACTTATATAGATTGTAATTAGAGTCTGATTCACTGAATATTTATATTTAACCAATGCTTCCATCTCTCTTCAATCGTCTATAAAAATTGTTTGTTTGATTTGAGGTTTAACGTCCCCGTTAACACTGTATAGGTCATTTTGGAGACGTTGCTTCCAATTTTGTGGGACTTTAACCCGACATTGAGATGAAATGACATCTCAAGCACAGACGCCCAATGAAACCAATAGGGTTTGTAAGCATGGACGGTCCAACTAGCATCGCTTTACCTGGCCAAGCTTAGATTTAAGCCCCTCAGTGGAATTCTTTCCACTGACCGTTCCAAGGCGGTTCTTCTGTGGCGGTTTATTTATGTTGTTGTTTGTTACTACTCACTGTGTGTATCACTTGTGTCTTATTATTTTGGATGGCAATTTGGCCATTTTGTGGGAAAGTAACTGTCCTTATGGCCATCCTTTGTTTAGGTTTCCATTATGATCTGGTCGCTTCATGTTTATGTTTCTTTCCCTTTGGTGTCTTTGATGGGTGGAGTAAGTTAATTGTATCGATCCCTGATCTTTGTTTTACTTATACTTAGATCCTTTAAGCAGTTTACCAGTACTCGTGTGCAGTCGGTTTCAGCTCTGCGTGGAAGCATGATGCAGCCCATTTATTCATCAAGCCCAGATGGGCGGGGGCCGATCTATGAACATGTTCTTCTAATATCTGTTACAGGGATTTTTCTTGGATGAGCCCAAGCCATTTTATGAGAAAACTATTAGCTATAGACTGAATCTGATTTAATTTTTGTTTGGGCCCCATATATAAGCTATTCAAATTTGATGTAAATTTTGCTGTAAGGAGTGCTTTAAGGATCCGAATTACTGAGGGAGACAAATCTTTATAAGTCAGTAGACTTTCTTCTGAATCCCACTGTATAATTGTACTAAATGATTCATCTTCATTTGCATTGTACCATATGTATGTTATACAAAGAAATACACGCTTAAACCAATTACTGAGGGATAATCGACGAGCCAAGTCATGGGGCATAAATAAGCCCAGGAATTCTTTACGATCGTCTCTAAAATAAAGGTAAGTATCGTCTATAAACTAAAGGTAAGTAAGTAAGTAAAGTCTTTATTTTACGAGGGTAACTCGGATGGCTAAGCCATTCTTCTCCGAGGCCCTCAAAATATACACAAACATATTCAACAATTGCATGATGAAACACATTAAAATATGATGACGTAACATGACAGTTAAAAATTAAGAAATAACAAAATTATGCAAGCAATGGCAGAATAATGATATAGTTAAAATCAGTCTAAAAATAATTCTAATAGACTGACATGGCGGTGGAAGTAACAGTACTGTTATTGATTATTGAAATAAATTTAATTTCCTCTCATCCAATTAAACACTTTTTTGGAAACGATTCTAAAGTGTTAGATGTTTTAACTGTAAGCCGAATGCTGTTCCAGACAAGGGCGCCAGAATATGAAAACCTGTTCTTGAACAAATTTATTTTAGGTTTAGGAATAACAAAATGTTTGTTTGAGACAGATCTCAAATTCAAGTGAGTATTACTTACACCATTGTCAGCGCCTCTTAGACTAAACAAATCTGTTAAATATACATGTGCAATATTATATGCGATTTTATACATAACTTTTGATTTATGGAAAAATAGTGTTTTCTTAGATGAATGGATGTTCAACAGAGTACGAGAACCTTCAAGTGAGACATAATTACTTTCAAGTATATCTTTAACAGGTTCTTCTTTGCAACCAATCAATCCTTTGTGTATTAAAATTGAGGGAGTTTCCCCAAACAATACAGCAATATTCAAGATGAGGTTTTTTGTATGAATTGTAAAACAAAAGTTTATGTGCAACAGAAAGGTAGGTCTTAATTCGTTTTCGGTTTGTTTGTTTGAATCGGGTTTAACTTGTTGAACGTGACTATTCCAAACCAGGTTTTGATCAATGATGACTCCTAAAACCTTTTCGCTACAAGAAATCTGAAGAGCCAAGATTTCATAACTAACTTCTAGATTTTCGTATGCCATCTTACTTCTTCTTTTTTTTCTTCTTGTTATTGACATAAATTTTGTTTTGTCTGTATTTATCAACATACCATTTCTTTAACACCACGTATGAATTAAATCAAGAGCTTTTTGAAGAGAACTTTCCAGTGAATTTTTATCGACATCTAAACCATATAATGTTGTGTCATCAGCATATAAGTCTACCGATACATCTACTTTGTTCAGAGATAATGGCAAATCATTAATGAAAAGTAAAAATAAAAATGGACCTGGTATCTACCTTTGTGGTACGCCACATAAAGCTTCATTATTACTAGAATTTTTGCCATTTATAATGACTATTTGTCTTGGATTACAAAGACAGGATCGAAACCACGATAAACAAACATCGTTTACTTTGTAAACCTGTAAAAAAAAATTAAAAGTAATTTATGGTCTACTAAATCAAAAGCTTTCAGAAAATCTAGAATGACACTACCGATTAATTTACCGTCATTAATAGCTTTCAACCACACGTCAGTCATTCGTATCAATGGTGATTCCGTGGAATGCCCAGTTCCAAAGCCACTTTGATTTTTATGAAGAAGATTATGATTTTCTAAAAATGACATAAGTTTCTTTTGTATCCATTTTTCAATTATTTGTGATAACGTTGGTAAGATAGACATATGCCTATATTATTAACGTCAACTTTAGAGCCTGTCTTATGTATACGATTCACTTAAGCTTCCTTCAAAGCTCACGGGGAAATACCTGATTCTAAACTTTTATTTACATGTATTATATTAGTTATACTTGGAGCTAAAATATTTGGGGCTCTTTTAGTAGCCTTGAGCCTATGCCATCTAAAGCAATCGCTTTAGTTGAATCCATCACTGAAAGATAATTGGCTACAAAAGTACAATTGGCTTGAGGAACACTAAATGAAACGCCATCATCAAATTTGGCGTTGGCATAACTTAGCAATTTATCAAAACTTGAAGGCTTTAATTGGCCGAAACTAGCTAGTCTGACCCAGAAAACATGTACACTCTATGTTTTCCAGTTCTGTGTTGTATGCTTTGCTTCCTAAGGATAAACCTTTCTAGAACATATTTAAAGATTCTTTCAACTTAGATGCAACATTAACAAAATATGTGTTACAATATTAGCTATATCTTCCTCATTTTAAATGGTCTTATCATTCAAAAATATGTTTGGAAAATTCTCTATACAACGTTGTTTAATACAAGCGCCAAACTGCCGAAATAATTTCTATATTGATCGCGGGTCGTCTTTACCATCATCAATTTTACGTTGATACGGATTTCGTTTTGCGTTATCAATCAATGTTGAAACCCTATTTCTTAAACGACGATATTCTATCATGTTTTCATTAATTTAACATTTATCACTCTCTTTTATACAATCTAAAATTTCCGGCGTTAACCAGTCCGCCTTATTTTTTCGGTTTACTCTATGCACTTTGAGTTGAGCATGCTTGTTTACAACTTCTAAAAATGTGTGTTCCAAACTTCTAATAAATCTTCAATGTTATTAAAAGGTTCAATTATTTCCCACGAGACACCACATGGAACATTTTTGAATAAGGTTCCGTCAAACGTTTTGAAAGATCGATATGTTAAGGTATGGTGGCCATTTGTCTTTATACAGCTACTTAATTTTCGGTTACCAAACACCGCATAGTGATCGCTCATTGTTGTTTTACTAACATGTACTCGAGCTATATTTTCAGAGATATTTGTAAAAATATGATCTATCAAGGTACTCAAAGCTTCTGACACTCTTGTTGGATAAGCAATCAATTGACTTAGACCTAAGGAAGTAATAAAAATTGTCCATTCATTGTCTTTGTTATTGTGCAATAGATATTGCACGACCCGCAGAAAAAGCAACCGACTGAAGTCGGTTGATTTCTAGGAGTGCCCTAAAATCACCGTGTCATTCTGTCATTCGGTCATTCTGTCAGTCTGTCCGTCCGTAACCCGTTTGTGAAAATTGGTGATAGTGACTTAACCGCTTGGAATATTTAAACAATTTTGGCATACTGATAGATATCAATGAGATCTAACCAATGAACTTGCGAAATATTACATTCCATTTAGTATAGCCTCGACGAGGCGAAAAAGTGAAAATTTTCGAACTGCTTCTACTCGGAAACCGTTGGGCCGATTGAAGCCAAATTTCATATGGAGCCTCTATGGGATGATGGAAACCAAAATTTGCTAATGGGGTCCAGATCACATGACCAAAATGGCCGCAAAGCCATATATGGTCTGTCTGTCTGTCCACCCGTAACCCGTTTGTGAAAATTGGTGATAGTGACTTAACCGCTTGGAATATTTAAACAATTTTTGGCATACTGATAGATATCAATGAGATCTAACCAATGAACTTGCGAAATATTACATTCCATTTAGTATAGCCTCGCCGAGGCGAAAATGTGATAATTTTCGAACTGCTTCTCCTCGGAAACCGTTGGGCCGATTGAAGTCAAATTTCATATGGGGCCTCTATATATGGGATAGAGAAACCAAAAATTGCTCATGGGGTCCAGGTCACATGACCAAAATGGCCGCCAAGCCATATAGGGTAAAAACCGTTCAAAATAGTCTTCTCCAGGACCACTGGGCAGATTTCCACGAAACTTGATAAATAGCATCTGGGACGTAGGCCCATCATAAATTACTAAAATGGTGACCCTTGGTTGACCTTGACCTTCTTTGGGTCCGTCCGTAACCCGTTTGTGAAAATTGGTGAAAGTGACTTAACCGCTTGGAATATTTAAACAATTTTTGGCATACTGATAGATATCAATGAGATCTAACCAATGAACTTGCGAAATATTACATTCCATTTAGTATAGCTCGCCGAGGCAAAAAATGTGAAAATTTTCGAAATGCTTCTCCTCGGAAACCGTTGGGCCGATTGAAATCAAATTTCATATGAAGCCTCTATGGGATGGGGGAAACCAAAATTTTCTCATGGGGTCCAGCTCACATGACCAAAATGGCCGCCAAGCCATATATGGTCTGTCTGTCTGTCTGTCCGTCCGTAACCCGTTTGTGAAAAATGGTGATAGTGACTTAACCGCTTGGAATATTTAAACAATTTTTGGCATACTGATAGATATCAATGAGATCTTACCAATGAACTTGCGAACTATTACATTCCATTTAGTATAGCCTCGCGGAGGCGAAAAATGTGAAAATTTTCGAACTGCTTCTCCTCGGAAACCGTTGGGCCGATTGAAGTCAAATTTCATATGGAGCCTCTATGGGATGGGGGAAACCAAAATTTGCTATGGGGTCCAGGTCACATGACCAAAATGGCCGCCATGCCATATATGGTAAAAACCCTTCAAAAATAGTCTTCTCCAGAACCACTCGGCAGATTTCCACGAAACTTGATAAATAGCATCTGGGACGTAGGCCCATCATTTATTGCTAAAATGGTGACCCTGGGTTGACCTTGACCTTCTCTGTGCCTAGGTCAAACTTTTACACATATGCTTTTGTATTGGAAAAGTGAGAATGCATTTTATCCTGCAAACGATCCAGAAAACAGTACTAAAGTATAAGATATATTTTTGCTCCTTACGATAAGGCGCATTTATTGGGGGAACCGTTTTAGGTCCAGGTCACATGACCAAAATGGCCGCCATAACCATATATGGTAACCCTCATAAAGCTAAAAGCATCCGGTTTATTAAAATATCCTAAAGTAAAAATTTCTTTTCCTTCACTGGAAGCATTATCGATGAAATTTTCAAACCTATCATTTAATTTAATTTGCGAATCCGGGGCACGATACATATTGCGTTTCAAAAACGATTTACTTTTTACAGATGTAATTTCAAGCCATAAACAAAATACTTCATTTGTTTCAAGATCCTTTCTTCGCTTCGCATCAAAATAGAAGTGGAGACAATGACCAGGAATCGGTCAATTCCATTTCTGACATACACCATAATACCCCACTACCATTTGTTATATTATCTCTAAAAGGTTTTTGATCGAAACATGATGACATTTTATGCTGTTTCAGTTTTGTTTTACTTGTACCAAATATATGAAGAAATTTACTTTCTGGTGCTGTTAGCATGGCCTTAATTTCCGAAAACTTGCACATATTTCTACCACACATTTCCTGAAAATTTAGATGGCCAAAATTCAACCATTTATACATCAAATCGAATGATAAAGAATTATGATTAGAAATACTATCACTTACAACATTTTCATTCATAATCTTACTTGAGTTATCAATATTCAATAAACATTTGTTTGATACCTTCAATTTGCTTTTATTAACTTCATTGAAAACACATCTTTTTCATAATTTCCCTGTTTGCTGAAAAGTCTATATGACAATGACGTGTATTCAATAACTTTCTTTCACAAACATATTTGACATCATTATTATCATTTTATATAGTTATTATTCTCACAGGTGCAAATTAAATTGATACAGTTACTACAAACAAGACAACTGAAAGAATTAATGAAAAGTAAAAGAAGCGAAGTCTCTGTGTCGGCAGTAATAGCGTATCCCTATTGGGTATACCAACAGTCTTTCTGCAGATGTCCATAACAAACCCGCTTTTTTCGCCCGCTGTTCCCTCCTCTGTAGCCGTTGTCCCCTCCTAGGTAGCGGTTGTTCCCTCCTGTGTAATCGTTTCACTTGTACCAAATATATGAAGAAATTTACTTTCTGGTGCTGTTGGCATGGCCTTAATTTCCGAAAACTTGCACATATTTCTACCACACATTCCCTGAAAATTTAGATGGCCAAAATTCAACCCTTTATACATCAAATCGAATGATAAAGAATTATGATTAGAAATACTATCACTTACAACATTTTCATTCATAATCTTACTTGAGTTATCAATATTCAATAAACATTTGTTTGATACCTTCAATTTGCTTTTATTAACTTCATTGGAAACACATCTTTTTCATAATTTCCCTGTTTGCTGAAAAGTCTATATGACAATGACGTGTATTCAATAACTTTCTTTCACAAACATATTTGACATCATTATTATCATTTTATACAGTTATTATTCTCACAGGCGCAAATTAGATTAAAACAGTTACTACAAACTGAAAGAATTAATGCTAGTAAAAGAAGCGAAGTCTCTGTGTCGGCAGTAATGCCGTATCCCTATTGGGTATACCAACAGTCTTTCTGCAGATGTCCATAACAGACCCGCTTTATTCGCCCGCTGTTCCCTCCTCTGTAGCCGTTGTCCCCTCCTAGGTAGCGGTTGTTCCCTCCTGTGTAATCGTTGTTGTTTCTACCTGATGGCCGAACATTCCCAGACGGTCTTGATGGCGACTGAGTATAATATCCCCTCGCGTGTGATCTGCGAGATGGGTAGGTACACGATTCAAAGTCGTTGAGAATGTGTACTTTTGAATCTAAAGCGAGAAGCAGTCGTTGCACTCCGAATTTGATAGGTGCACGCCACCATCAGCGAAATAGCGTGCAGTCGGAATGTCATCTTTGCAGTAGAAGAACGCTTCTGATTATTTAATGAGCGTCACATCATGCTTTTCCCAGTGAGCTGCTAGCTTTCCGATACACACGTTGTAGTCTGTAACATCAGTGTCGCCTCGTGGTGCTATGTAGCATAAGAAAAGTTTACAGCCAGGATTACCGGTTTTCACAAGGCTGATAAGTTGGTCAAACCTTTCTTCAAAAAGTTCAATTCATTGTGACTGGAAGCATCGATTCCTCCAACGGAAACGTTGCAGAATGATTTCATGATGTATGCCGTGATACCATCAACGATGTCGGAAACTTTTGCCCCACTTTTAGAATTTTTTTTTTTTTTTTCGTTTTGTTTTTGTCTCTTTGACGCTCCCTTTCATTTTGACTGGGTTCAGGAGAGAATCTCCCATTAACGATGTTTTATAAGCTCTCGTGTCGCTGTCTGTGTTTGCGTTAGCTGCGTTGATGCTCTTCTGACTAACTTGTGACCTGTTGCCTTTTGTTTTGTCTACAATCTCGTGTGGTTTGTAATACGAACTTGGGTTTGCCTCGGATTAGCTGTACTTCCTTCCCTCACATCCTGATTATTTGAATTAAGAAATAGATCAACTCTAGCTGTGATTTGTTGAGTAATAAATCACAGTTTGGAGGTCAGTTGTAAAGTAGCCAAATTACGAGCGCAAAGCGCGCGTGATTTGTCTACTTACAACTGACCGACAAACTGTGATTTATTACTCAACAAATTACAGATTAGAGCTGATCTATTTCGATTCTAACACGCTGAAAATCGGCAATAATGCTGTTGTTTCCGTCAAAATCTCACAACTTTTCGCCATTGTTAGAAGAAATCCCGCTAAAATTATCGACTGAAACACATGCATTTATATCCTTTTCTAACATTTTCGATGATAGAAAATGACGTTACACCGTCTAGCGTCAAGTAAATCGACTAGTGACGTCATTAATTGACAGTTTTTAATGACGTCACTCGTCACGCTCTTCCGAGCTGTGATTTGTTGCAGAATAAAACATAATTATTTTCCATTGCCTATATAGGCGCGTTGTGTTAGAGTACACCGTTTTGACAAATGTCTGTAATGAATTCTTATAAGTAGTATCTGCTATATTGATGCAAAAGCCTTCATCAATGCAGCTCGTTTCATTTATTGTAGGTACATGTTGCAAAGCATCGGCGTAAGTCCTTGGTGTCGTGTTGTCTATAGCGCTGATCAATGTTGTTTTAAATTCCAGCAGCTTTAATTCAACTGATGATGAATGAATTGTTGACATTGTCTATTGTATCCTCTAAATTCTTAATTCTCTGCATAATCAATGACACTGTATCTTCATTCACTGGAATGATGTTACTTGGTACAGAATCTGTCGCCACCGGTATAGTAAAAGCACATGCATTGTTTCCCTGACTTCCATTGTCTAAATATATTTCTGTCCTGCATAAAAACGGCTCACATGTGAACATCGGGGAATTAGTTCTGTCACTGTCACTGTTAATTCTGTGATCTGGTTTTTCCGCGTCTAAGATTATTTGTAGCTGGATACTACTTCCTTGTCCAAATATTTGTGGTACATTTCCTTGTGTGGAGACATATATGGGCACTTGCTGTCCCGGTACGTAAGGGATATGCATGATAGGCACTTGCATGTCTTGTCCTTCGGGTTGATTGACATTCAATGCTTGCTTTCCGATCAGTGCTTCGTCACTTATTCCCACACCATTAACGGAAGTCGGTAAACTTGTCTCGTTCACTGCCGGCTGAATAACTGTATTATTCGTTAAAACCGGTTGGTTTAAAATGCGTCTGTCATTCAAATTCTGAGGCATACCAGGCGTGATTTGGCTGCAGTTGTATACGGGGTTCATTCTTCCATTTGCGGTACCCTTCAGTTCCGGTGTTGGTAGTACCTGCATATAGCTTAGTTGAGTATTCACGTTGGTGTTACTCGGCATACTTGGTACTATAGGCATGTAGTTGAAGATCACTGCTGGATCCTCTTACCGTAACTACCAAAATGGCTTTCAGTTCTTTCTGCTAGTGGGAGCTTTCCACTAAATGTTTTCCATAGGCGACATTATTAACCTTTTACCTGCTCCCACAAAAACTACGCATACAAAACTTTTCAAACCTTACTTGTTTATAGAGCCATCCTAGTCCAACAAGTTAATGAGAACAAATCCACATATTGACCTGCTCCTTTTCAAGTTACCAAGTTACAGTCAACCATGTTTGTTTACCTACAATAACGGAGTAAATACAAACCAACATTTTTAAAGGAGGGGTGACCATATAAAATTAGCAAAAATTTCTTTGAGCTTGCAGATATGTTTTTAAAACATGCATCATTTTAGTCCCTTATACCTATCATTTTCTCACATTGAAATAAAACATGGGATATATTTCCAATGGAAGCAAGTCTGGTATTTAGAACGCAACTAAAAGCTCGTTCCGAAAGTGATAAAACCCGGTACCTCCCAGTATTTAGTGCAATGCTTCCTATGGCAAACCCTTATTTTCTTTATGATGCATCAAAATAATTGCCAAATAGAAATTTAGGCCACATCTAATAATTTAATCATGCACAATAAAAGTTCAGTCACAAAGAATATTTCAAGTTTGCGAAAAAGTTATCGCTTTCAGGTTCAACAATGAAAGCCGAACAAACCATAGTTTTTGAAAAGCGCAAAGTTTATCTCTTTCTGGAATGGAACCCAGACACCGGCTTGCATCAGTGGTTCTTTTCCAATGTCTTTGGAACAATTCAATACTAAAATGCACAGACTTATGCGGATATAGCACCAATATTCATT
This sequence comes from Lucinisca nassula, assembly GCA_963580285.1. NCBI lineage: Eukaryota > Metazoa > Mollusca > Bivalvia > Lucinida > Lucinidae > Lucinisca > Lucinisca nassula. The sequence continues at coordinate 126,661,707 of OY757012.1, forward strand.
TTCATGGCTATTTTCACACCTACATCCCCTATTTAAATTAAAAAATGACATTTTGAGGATATTTTGAGGACAACAATGCCAAAAAAATGTTTATAAATGCCCTAATGCCATGAGGAATAGCTGAATATATCTGTTCACATCCTTTTACATGAATACAATAAAATAGAACTTATAACAAATGAGAATACTTATCCGGATATTGCAGCGGGATGTTTCGGAGAGACAATTTTGAAGTTTTGCTTTGGTCTGAGACATAGTCCTAGTGCCATGAAACCTTACTCTTATATTCCAGATGGAGTAGATTCTTTCTTGTGTTTGTGCAAATACAATTACTGCAAAGTAGAAGTAAAACAAAGATCAGGAATCGATACAATTAACTTACTCCACCCATCAAAGACACCAAAGGGAAAGAAGAAACACAAACATGAAGCGACCAGACTATAATGGAAACCTGAACAAAGGAAGGCCATAAGGACAGTTACTTCCCACAAAATGGCCAAATGGCCATCCAAAATAAAAAGACACAAGTGATACACACAGTAAGTAGTAACAAACAACAACATAAATAAACCGCCACAGAAGAACCGCCTTGGAACGGTCAGTGGAAAGAATTCCACTGGGGGGCTTAAATCGATTTTACATGGCCATAATCCTCGCCCTTACCTCTGTCGCGGTATACACTTATTTTGTTTAGTCCGCATGAAGGCTTCCTAACTCATTAGTGTAACATCTCCGAGAACATACAAATCAAAAAACTACAGAGGTGAAAGAAGGTTGAGGACTCGACAGCATACAACAACAGAATTGCTGGAGCAAAAGAAAACCAACAGTTAGCAAGTCTCCTCTCCACACACATATATAAAAACTGATTTACATGGCTTTAAAGTACCCCCCCCCCACCTCCCAAGAACATAGATCAGAGGCAAAAATTCATCAAATACACCCAGTTAGACCTAAATTTGCACTACCATCACCTTTTTACAGTATCTATGGCAAAATACATGTCATGAAGATACATTTTGTGAAACAGAATTGGACAGAACCTACAAATGTGTGGAAATAGTATGTAATGACTGAAAACAGGACAGCGGTCCTACTTTTGCTATAGGGAGCTTTCCACTAAATGTTTTCCAATAACGACAATAGTAACATTTTACCTGCTCCCACAAAAACTACACATACAAAACTTTGAAAACCTTACTTGTTTATAGAGCCATCCTAGCCCAACAAGTTCATGAGAACAAATCCACATGTTGACCTGCTCCTTTTCATGTTACAGTCAACCATGTTTGTTTAACTACAATAACGGAGTAAATACAAACCAACATTTTTAAAGGAGGGGTGACCATATAAAATCAGGAAAAATTTCTTTGAGCTTGCAGATATATTTATAAAACATGCATCATTTTAGTCCCTTGTACCTATCATTTTCTCACATTGAAATAAAACATATATGGGATATATATCCAATGGAAGCAAGTCTGGTATTTAGAATGCAACTAAAAGCTCCGTCCAAAAGTGATAAAACCCGGTACCTCCCAGTATTTAGTGCAATTCTACCTAGTGGCGTACTTGTGACCGTTGGCTATTCTGCTCTGATCATTAAATTTTGTTCCCTGTATGTTGTAAAGTCTGTCATTTTCTGTCCAAACTGACTGGCCTGCATTTGAGAACCATGTATCTGGCTTGCAGATGATTCAACACATTGCCTAAATAAATCACGGGCAATCTTTGGAAAAAAAGTCTTTTTTTTCCAAACTGTGCGACCGACGCCTGACACCGTAACGTTTCTGCAGGGTCCGTCGAGTTTTAGGTCACATCTTAAGCTTTTGACGTGCGTCGTGCATGTATATATACATCGTGAAACATCGATATGAACATCACGATAACAAATCCGTGAAATGAACACCCACCTAAACCCCACTTTATAAAGAGAAAACTGTGGTTTATGGGGGTAAACATTATTTTTCTTATTTCTACTCCAAGTCATAGGTTGTCGGTACTCGTTAGAGCCGCCACAATGAGGCGGTTCTAACGAGCACCCGCAACCTATGTTTGAAGTATAAATATGAAAAATATCGCTGATTTTCGTCAGAAAAGTGGCCTTTTTGGAGATGTGAAAAAAGCATTATGTCGCACGGGTGTGTTATCGTAATGAACTGTCGGCAAAATCTGAGAAACACTTATTTTGAAATGAGTTGTAGAATTCTGCCGAAACAAATATAACAGTTATATAGGATTCCCTTTAACTGTAGTATATTATATATCCCTTCAAACGGATAATCGGTATATTCGGAGCAGACCATTGGCGACCTGGCGCTACCGTAGAATAACTATCATCAAGCTCTATTTCTATCCCGCTTTCGAGTACAGTTTAACCTCCATTAAACAGCCATGCTAAGAAAACTCCAATACTGACTGTTTAAAGGAGGTGGGAAACGTCTGAGATGATGTATGGCTTTTTATCGACAGACAAAAAATAGTGATTATTGAAGACAGCTCAATATGGTTGTACTAAAAGAAAAATAAATGAACCTCTCCATCATTCATGTTTCTTTTTACATGCTGATATTGTATTTATGCATACATATATACTGAACCGAAAAAGAAACGCAACTTTTTAACCCAAAAGATTTTCATGCAACCATCAGGTTGATCGAAAAATCATTTTGCGATTTACTTTCATACTTTTTAAACTTTCTTATGCAGAAAACATTTGGGCGATATCTGTACAGTTTAACGATCCACTTGGCAATTCGTTGTTTTCAACATTTCCTCGTGCAGTACATTAAATGTATACAGTAACCTCATCATATTGGCATATTGTGTTACCTGGAGTTTAGGTTTCAAAAGTCCGGTAAAATTTCTCTACGGAACATGGTACGTTTGACACAAGATCAACATAACGTAGCGGTCCAAATGCTTCTACGTGGGACGTCTCAGGCTGTCATCGCCAGGAACTACCAAGTGAGTAAACCGACGATAACTCGCTTGTACCAGCGTCTACGTCAAACGGGAACGACAAATGACAGACCCAGAAGTGGACGTCCACGCGTCACGACACGTCGACAGGACCGCTAAATCCGTCTAACCCACCTTCGTAATTGGCTCCGTACAGCCGTCGAGACGTCTCAGGTGACACCAGGAACGCACAACAATCGAATAAGTGCAGATACTGTCAGGAATCGCCTTCGAGAGTTTGGCTTACGTCCTCGTCGTCCGTAAGTTGGTATGCCATTAACACCACGACGACGTCAGGTTAGAATGGCGTGGCTCACACAACATAGGCCAAACCTGTTTCCCCTTCGTCAGTGGCGTAACGTAAGGCATTCTGATGAGTCCAGGTACTTGTTGTACAGAGCTGACGGCCGTCAACGTGTGTATAGGCGTGACGGAGAGCGTTATCGTGACAATTGTTTGGTTGAACGTGATCGATTTGGAGGCGGTGGGTTGATGGTGTGGGCTGGCAAATCTTATGGTCATAGAACGCCCCTGGTATTCATCGATGGATCTTTGGTGGCTCTGCGTTACGTTGACGTCGTTTTACGACCGGTAGTTGTTGCGTATGTACGACAGCACAACGTTACGTTTCAACAGGATAATGCTCGGGCGCATGTAGCAAGGCTCAGCATGGCATTTCTTCAGCAAAACCACGTTGACGTGATGCACTGGCCTCCATGTTGTCTAGATCTCTCTCCTATAGAACATTTGTGGGACGTCTTGGATAGGCGCGTACGTAACGGCCCCCAGCCGCCAACAACGCGTCAAGCCTTGCGTCTCGCGCTCAGACAGGAGTGGAATGCTATTCCCCAGGCAGAGATCAAGCGTTTAATCCTGTCCATGACCGGGCATGTGTGGCGGTTTCCAGTCATTTCGTACCCAAGTCATTTCGTACCCTAGTCATTTCGTACCATTTTGGTCATTTCGTACCCGTTTTATTTTGCAATTTGGTCATTTCGTACCCATTTTGGTCATTTCGTACCCTATTCGGTCATTTCCTACCCACTTTTATTTTTTTCTGGGAAAGGATTATTTTGCAATTTGGTCATTTCGTACCCTCTTTAGTCATTTCGTACCAACTTTTAATTTTTCTGGGAAACGTTTCTGCAGGTCACCTGAGCCGACGGCTCAGTGGGAGCTATTGTGATTGGTCACCGTCGGTCGTCGTCCGTCCGTATGTCCTTTCACAATTTCTTTAAATGACATCTCCTCAACCACTGAACAGATTTTTGACGAAACTTGGCAATAATGATATGTGGATGGACCGCTCTAAAAGATGTTCAAAGAATTCCGTTCCATGCAAAACTGTGGTTGCCATGGCACTAAAAAGGGGGGAAAACTAGAAAAACTTAAAAACCAGAAGAACAAGGTCTTTGATATTTGGTATGAAGCTTCATCTAGTGGACATCTATCAAGATTGTTCGAATTAGAGCCCTGGGGCAAAAAATGGCCCTGCCCCGTGGCCCAGCTGTTTTACATAGGCTTATACAGGGAAAGCCTTTGAAAAATCTTCTCTGAATCAGAAGGCCCAGGTCTTTGATATTTGGTATGAAGCTTCATCTAGTGGACATCTACCAATATTATTCAAATTAGAGCCCTGGGGCAAACATTGCCCCAGGTCTCTAATTTGAATAAATTATTCAAATTAGAGTCCTTGGGCAAAAATTGCCCCGCCCCGGGACCCAGCTGTTTTACATGGGCTTATCCAGGGTAAACCTTTAAATCTTCATCTCTGTAACCAAAAGGCCCAGGTCTTTGATATCGATGCGGCTTCAACGAACTTCAACAATCTTTGCATGGAGCAGAAATAAGTTTTTATTGGAAAATTCCCTTTAATAAATAAATAAAGAAATAAAGAAAGAAAGAATAAGACAAAATAAATAAATAAATAAATAGTCCCTTAGTCTGTCAGTCCTTCCCAGATACGGAATGACAAATGATTTGGGTACGCATTGATTAGTTTAAAGTCAGTCTGTAACCCTTTGGAAAACTCGTACCTTTTGGTCAATGTGTACCCAGGTACGAAATGACCAAAAAGGTTACGAAATGACTTTGGTACGAAATGGTTGTTAGTGGGTACGAAATGACCAAAACACGGGTACGAAAGAACCAAAATGGTACGAAATGACTAGGGTACGAAATGACTTGGGTACGAAATGACCGGTTACCTGTGTGGCAGGGCTGAATGCAAACGGAGGACATACTCGCTATTAACTGCTTATGTTTTGAACTTGTGGAATGACTACCTCTATGACAAAACGGATTTGTGTTCCAAACATTTTCACTGGAAATTGAACTCTCTATAGTAGTTACATTCAGGAATGATTATTTTACTGCGCCATTAAATCGATTTTCTGCAAACATGATTATTTCTGCAAATACTCGCATTTATATTTGGAGTTGCGTTTCTTTTTCGGTTCAGTATATATCACAATAGTAGTTTTGAGAAAAATAAACATTGAAATAAATAAATAAACCAGAAGTGAAATTCCTATTTTTACATCCGATTTTTTGCTATTGAGTAAACTCTGGCTGTTTTATAGAGGGAATCTAGATTTGGTAAAGTAGCTGCTGGCTGAGGTAGAGAGAGGTGGCTGCTGAGCAGAGGTTTAATATATAGTAAAATGCTATGGGAGGAATTATTGTGGCTGCTGAAGAGAGGTGACTGCTAAACAGAGGTGACCATTAGTGGAGGTTTTACTGTACATTCTTCTTAAATTCATGTAAATTGCCTTCATTAGTTACATTACAGCCCTGCGAACTTGGCTCATTGAGGCGATTCTAATGAGTACACACAGCATACCCTTACACAACATACCATAGCAAGATAAAATCAGAAAAAAATCCATGTATTATCCTAAATATATGGATACGTATCTGGAGCTTTTGGGAATATTGTCAATGGACTTCATAACTAGTCGAACTTCAATGGCTCGAACACCTTTGGGACCTCGAAAATCTGTTCGAGACAGGGGTAGTTCGAGCCACTGAGGTTAGTGTCAGGAGGCATAACGAGATACTTTTAGACATATTTTCGGTGTTAAATAATGAAAATGTATGCTGTGTGTACTCATTAGAATCGCCTCTTTGAGGCGATTCTAATGAGTGCACACAGCATACATTTGCAAGATAAAAGACTTAAATCTCCTTAATTATCTTCACTATTTCTTATGTAGAGGATTTCCCTAAGGGCTCAAGAATGGGTTCGACACATCCATGGTAAACGAGCCATCGGTGTTCGAGCCATCGAAGTTCTACTGTAGTTCAAAAAGCCATCATGGTAAACGAACTATACGTGTTCGGGTTATCGAAGTTTCACTGACAGATGTATGAAGCCCCCGCCCATCGGGGCTTGAAGAAATATATGGGCTGCATGATGCTTCCATGCAGAGCTGTAACCGACCCGCACACGAGTACTGGTAAACAGCTTAGAGGATCTAAGCCTGACCAGGCAAAGCGGTGCGAGTTGGCCCGTCCATGCTGATAAACCCTATTGGTTTCATTGGGCGGCCGGGCTTGAGATGTCATTTCATCTCAATCTCGGGTAAAAGTCCCACGAAATTGGAAGCACCGTCTCCAAAATGACCTTTACAGAGTTGGCGGGGACGTTAAACCTCAAATTAAACAAACAGGTCATTGAAAGATGTAGTCATAGCACACCAGTCTATTACTTTAGATTAAAAACACCTATTAAAAGCTTATTTGAATAGTTTAAATCTTGGCATTTCTTCTGTTGCATTTGGACCCTAGCAAACAGCGCAGCCGCAGAACGCGGCGTCCGTTCGAACAAATCTTCTAGGAGCAGAGTCTACACTGTTTGCTATGATTATAAGATTTCTTCTGTTTGAGGGAGTGAGTGTTTGAGTTTTACGTCTCACCAACAGTTAAGGTCATACGGAGACGGGACCTCGTTTAAAGACTCATCCGAAAGTCTGAAGACGCCCGTGATAAATTTCTTCTGTAAAATAAATAAAAAAGGCCTGACACCGCATTTAAAGGGAATGGGGACACCTTCAGGGGAGGCAACTCCTGCAAAAGTATTTTTGTCTCCCATGTCAATAGAGGTCAACTCTTAAAGGAAAGAATTTGCTCCTGAGGAACAAAGTCGTTCCTTTAAGAGCAGACTCCCTTTTCAGTGGGACAGGGCTTATAGAAAAGCGAACAGGAAGTCCCAAAAGTTGTCTCCCCTTGAAACATGGCGGAAAAATCTGCCAGGTGTTCACATTTCCCTTAAGAATGAAAATGGTCCTGGCCAAATATATTAGCTTGATGATTCCATGTGTGTATAGGGGTCAAAGCGGTACAAAAACAAGGTTAAATATCTTCAACCAAAACAGAGCCCAGCCGACAAAGCAGCGAGGCAACGAAAGACATACATCTAAACGTCGTATCGATGTAGAACCGACACTGGTCCGGCATTCTTCGCTGGCTAAGCATCCAGCACAAAACAACGGTTCCCGAGGTTAGTCCAGTGTCACTTGCATGTCTTCGTTGCCATTCAACTACACAATAGTGTCAGGTCATCGACCGGGTGCCAAAATATAAACGACACTGGCCGTTTCCTCGGCCTTAAAACCCTTTACGGACTCGACCAACCGGGAAACGTCACAGAAAATGGATTTGTAGGTCAAGCGATGTTGGTCACAGTTCCAGTTTAAAGCTGACAAAGTTTGCGTTTCGAAGTACCAGGATCAAACATATTCGCACTAAACCTACGCTGTTAAGCAAAGAAAAAAAATAGCTAAATGTCGTTGAGTGAACTAGAGTCGCAAAATTACGCATGATAAGAAAACAAACATGAGGCTTTCAGCAATACTAAAACATATCGCAAATCAACCGGCGCAGACATACTAGACCGCACGCCTATTCAAATATATTGTTCACAAAAAGCAGGGGATATTGGAGTTCCTTCGAGCCCATCACCCTAAACATTAGGAACAATCAAATACCGGGTATACCATGCCATTTGACTATCAACTGTGTATATTCTATCGTTTAGCAGTATGATATTTATGCTCGTATAGCGTAGCACGAGGGCATAAATTGTACATGGGGTAGCATGTGAATTTTAACATTAGTGACAAACGGGTCGATTGATGCGAGATTTCGATAGAACTTTCTGTATCGACTGTTGAAGTGTTGTCTGAAACGCTTTCAGAAACAAATTCGGTATTTGAACACGATTCGGCTTACGGAGGCTCAACGTTGGAGAGCCGTTGGCATGTTCCAGACCAGAACTACGCAGTTGCAGACAGCAAATGTTATGAATACGTCACAGTCAGTTGTCGGTCGACTATTGGCATGCCATCATATGACAGTAGCAGTAGCGGATTTGCAGAGAGATGAACACCCGAAGAGTACTAACGGAAGCGATGACCGCCTTGTTGTCAATCAAGCGTTACGCAACCGGAGACTAATGTCAACAGATCTTCAGCAATACCTGCGCCGCGTAAGTGGGGTTAATGTCTCTAGACAGACGATCCGAAATCTACTTCACTCGAGTGACCTTACTTGGAAAACAGTACAGACGATGATGAGACGCCGCATTCTGTGGCGTCTCATCTGGGTCTACACTGTTTGCTCAGGTTTGTCTGTTCAAATGGAAAAGTACAACATATGGTAGGTGTCATGCTCAGACAGAAAGCCAGACATGTAAAATTATGACCAAATCTTCAGTTATTACTACTCGATTATCAATCACAATGGCAGAACTGATATTAATCGATTGTATTTTGCTCCGATTAGCCAGCCCTAATAAATGCCCTTGTAAACCTCATTTTATATAGGAAAAACTGGGGTTTCCAAGGGTACACACTATTGTTTTTCTTATGTTTGCTAAAAAAATTGTTCTGGCTCATCAGTAGACTTCTTAATTGTTACAGATTGTATGGGACTGTGAACGATCTTCGACGGTTTGGTCATCCTCGCCTTACAACGGCTAGACAGGATCGACATATTCGGACGTCACACTAAATAACCGGTTTCAAACCGCCGTTGCAACCGCTGCTCTAACTCCTGGTCGGACGAACAACAGATCAGTACACAGACTGAGGAACCGACTCGCAGAACGTGGCATCACATGCAAGCGGCCCTACCATGCCAGGTTCTAAAGCAACGTCATCGACGTGAACGTATGAACTGGGTACATCAGCGTCAGCGTCATTGGACCCGACACCAATGGGCCTCCATCTTGTTCACTGATGAGTTGCGTTTTTGCCTTCAGAGGATAGATCGACTTTCCTGGGTAAATCGACGTCGAAAAGAACGCTTGTTCGATGCCTGTGTACGTAAAGCCGATCGCTTTGGTGGTAGAAGTGTCAAAATATGGTGTGGTATATCATTCTGAAGCCGCAAACAGCTCATCGTCGTCAATGGGAACCTTACAGGACAACGTTACCGAGATGAGATCTTGGCCCCTGTGGTGGTTCCATACTCTAACCCATTTTGTACCGGAAACCCCACTGGTACCCTGGCAAACAATGCAGGCACGGGTACCCTGGCAAACAGTGCAGGCTCTGTTTGCAAAACGTTCAGCCATTTTCCAAACAATTTTTGAAGAAACCACAACCTGAAACCCCTAAATTTTCAACTGGACTCCTGCTATATATAAGAAGATTCCATTTGGTACAAAAAGTGTTAACGTCACATGTTAACGTCACAATCTTTCAACAGGATAATGCCAGGTGTCAGCACGTGTCTCAGCAACAGAAGACTGGCTTACTGCCGTGGCTTACACGTTCTTCTGACTTGTCACCCATACAGCATTTATGCGACACGGTTGATCGACGCGTTGGACAACGTCAGCCACAGACCCTGTGTGATCTACATGATTTTCTTGTGGAACCGAATCCCTCCGCAGCAGAATAGAACATTTATTAACTCTATGCGACGTCGTTGTTTGGCAGTGCGAGATTCTAACGGAGGCCTTTCAAATTATTGACATTTTGTGATTTTGGTCAACATACCCAAGACTGACAAAACGTGACGGTGACGCCAAATTTTTAAATCAAACTGAACAGTTCTTATATGCAATAATAAAGGATTAATTATTTTCATACTTTGAAATTGTGTTTGTATTCGAAATATGAAAAAAATATGAAATTAAAGTTCAGGAATAGGAACTTTTTTGACCTAGTATATACATTCTAATAAATTAAATAAATGTTTATAATGTGAAATATAAATGTGTCATTTTGTTGCAATCGATTTTGTTTCCGTCTGATTCATTCACCAGATCCAGCTTTGTAGAAATGCAGGCTTTAACGAAATGGTTAAACGAGAATATGTTGAGCATAAACCCCTTAAAGAATGGAAACTGAGCATTCTGAAACCAGTGAAAAACGTATTTCTTTCGACTCTCAAAATACGGACTTATTACCCCTAAAAACCTAAGACGAATTTACGTCACCTTAAACTATGTATTCAAGAATTTCATATTACGAAGTTTGTTTTTGCCCCAGCAGATAAAGCTGCTAACAAAGTCGTCGTTGTTTGACGGCTCCACTATGTTAACACTTCAGCAAGAGGGATGTGGTACCAAGGCTTATGAACTGCAGCCTTTGGTTGTAGAGAGGGTTGTAGTTGATGACCACGTTTGTAGTTTGCTGCATGAGTTACAGAAGACCAAGACAAGCTTCCTGGATTATATCGGTTACCTAAACTTCATAAAAGACCATAAAAAGCACGGTTAATTGCAAATTCAAGCTCTTGTACCACCACAGAACTTTCTAAATTATTAACTTCGTGTTTTACTGCCAAAAAACATGTGATTAAATATTGCGACAAAGTCTTTGAAAGATCAGGGAGAAATCTGTTTTAGTCTGTAAAAAAAGTCTAATGAAGTTTTAAATAAATTGAAATCCAGACGTTTTCGTGCTTCAGGTATGTCTACTTATGATTTTTCGACCTTTCACACTACACTTTCTCATAATCTTATAAAAGAATAACTCAACGATTTAATTTAATGGACATTTCATAGGGAAGATTCCCTCTATCTTGCATGTAATGTAAGAAATGCTTTTTTCACTTCTGAAGACCATAAAAATTATACTTTATGGTTATGTAAGAAAGTGTGTGAATCTCTCACCTTTCTACTTAACAATATTTGCAAAAGATTTGGTACTAAGTTATTTAAACAAATTGTGGGTATTCCGATGGGTACGAATTGCGTACCCCTTTTGGCTGATCTGTTCTTCTTTTGTTATGACTTCACGATGTCCCTTTCCAGTGATAACCGATCTGAAATCATTGATGCCTTTAGCTCGACTTCTACATATTTTGATGATTTAATAAATATTGACAATACCTGTTTCGATGGTTTGATCAGTCAAATGTACCCTCCCTCCCCCCTCCCCCAAGGTCCCAAGAACGCGATGATTTTGATTTTGAGTTTGTACCGTTTCCTTTCTTGGATGGTGATGTTCCTCGTGCAGCATCCTATGGCGTTTATATTTCGCAATTAATTTGGGTAGCCAGAATGTCTAGTCATGTAACTGACTTAAACACTCGTAATAAATTGTTAACTGCTTGGCTTCAGGGTCATCGGTATCATAATCTACGCAAAGCCTTTTCAAAATTTTACAGACGTCATTCCGATTAATTTCTAAATTCAGTGTTGGACTTAAATCTCTTCTGCAACAAGGTCTATCGAAACCCGAAAATAATATTCTTACAATGATTTCAGTACCCAATGTCGTAAAATCATTCTTCGCTATAAAAAGATTGGGTACAGCATGAATATTAGACGGCAGACTCCATGCATGGTAGTTAAACTAACTGCTCTCTTTTATTGCACGCCGGTGGGTCAGGCCTCAGATTCTATCACGGTTCAAGCGTAAAGGCTTACTTATGTAATGTTGGTTGGTACCTGATGCTCTCTCTGTGGTTGGGCTCATCGGAGTCTAACTGTTTTCTTTTGCTCCAGGATTTCAGTGGTTTGTTGCTGCCCTGTCCTCACCGTTGTTTCATCTCTGTGGCTTTTGATTTTTGTGTTCTCGGAGATGTTAAACTGATTAGTCAGGAAGCCTTCATGTGGACAAAACAAATTATTTGTCTAAATCGCGACGGAATCAAGGTCGAGCATTGCGGCCGCGTAAAATCAGTTTAAGCCTCCGGTGGAATTCTTTTCACTGGCAGTTCCAAGGCGTTTCTTCTGTCGCGGGTTATTTTTGTTTTTGTTTGTCTTTGAGTGTATGTATCGCTTATATATGTTTGTTTTTGTGGGAAAGTCACTGTCCTTTTGGCTTCTTTTTTTTTTCATTTAAGGTATGGTGATTTAACGCTTGTGTTTCTTTCCCTTTTGGTGTCTCTAATGGGTGGTATGGGTTAATTGTATCGACTAAACTTCTCCTTTTTTTTTACTTCTTTTCACAAAATTGATCATTTCGATTAATTTACGAAAAGTCGTGTAATTAAGATATATTTTTATAATTAATATGGGTTTACTTGTTAATGCATTTCGATAATGAAACGTGCTTTTCTCGGGGTTGTTAATTTGTCTGTTTAAAATTCTAAAATATGCGAGATGCAACATTTTGACATACCAAGTATTGACAGTTGTGTGAAGTTGACTCTGCGATCGCCCATCTGAATTCAACTCTACATAAGACTTATCAGGATTCCCTTTATGTAACAGGATTCCTGCTATGTCTAACCCAAAGCTCGACATAGCTCGACATAGATCTGCATACAAATTTGAATTCGCTAGTCTAATGCAGAGCTCTGCAATCAGCGTTGCTCTGCAGTCAACTATGAATAAGAAATTTCACTGCAGCGCTCTGCGCTCGACATAGCTCTGCATACAACTTTCAATTCGCCAGTTTTTGCAGAGCTCTGCAAACGCCTTAGGTCTGCATCCAACTTTGAAATCGCCATATCAATGAAGAGCTCTGCAAACGACATAGCTTGACATAGATCTACATACACTTTTCAATTTGCCAATTTAGTGCAGAGCTCTGCAATCGGCTTAGGTCTGCATCCAACTTTGAAATCAGGACACCAATGCACAGCTCTGCGCTTGACATAGCTCTGCATACAATTTTCAATTCGCCAGTCTAATGCAGAGATATGTCGAGCTATGTCGAGCGCATAGCTGTGCATTGAATTGGCGATTTCAAAGTTGGATGCAAACCTAAGGCGATTGCAGAGCTCTATACTAGACTGGTGAATTGAAAGTTTTATGCAGAGCTATGTCGATTGCAGAGCACTGCATTGAAATGTCAAACTTATAGTTGATTGCAGTGCTGGTTGATTGCAGAGCTCTACATCGAAATGTCTTATTCAAAGTTGACTGCAGAGCTAAGCTGATTGCAGAGCTCTGCATTAGACTGACGAATTCACATATGTATGCAGAGCTACGTCGAGCGCAGAGCTATACATTGATGTGGTGATTTCAAAGTTGGATGCAGACCTAAGCCGATTGCAGAGCTCAGCACTAAACTGGCGAATTGAAAGTTGTATGCAGAGCTATGTCGGGCTTTGTCGAGCGCATAGCTGTGTATTGTGTGGTGATTTCAAAGTTGGATGCAGACCTAAGGCGATTGCAGTGCTCTGCACTAAACTTGCGAATTTAAAGTTGTATGCGGAGCTTTGTGGATTGCAGAGCTCTGCGTTGAAATGACAAAATCATAGTTGAATGCAGTGCTAGGTTGATTGCAGAGCTCTGCATTGAAATGTGTTATTCATAGTTGACTGCAGTGCTACACTGATTGCAGAGCTCTGCATAGACTGGCGAATTTAAATTAGAAGGCAGAGCTATGTCGAGCGCAGAGCTATGCATTGATGTGGTGATTTCAAAGTTGGATGCAGACCTAAGCCGATTGCAAAGCTCTGTATTAGACTGACGAATCAAATGTGTATGCAGAGATATGTCGAGCGCAGAGCTGTGCATTGATGTGGTGATTTCAAAGTTGGATGCAGACCTAAGCCGATTGCAAAGCTCTGCACTTAACTGGCGAATTGAAAGTTGTATGCAGAGCTATGTCGAACTATGTCAATTGCAGAGCTCTGCATTGATCTGGCGAGTTAAAAGTTGGATGCAGACCTAAGGCTATTGCAGAGCTCTGCAATAAACTGGCGAATTGAAAGTTGTATGCAGAGTTGTCGATTGCAATTGAAATGAAAAACTCATTGTTGATTGCAGTGCTAGTTTGTTTGCAGAGCTCTTCAATGAAATGTCTTTGTATGCAGAGCTATGTCGAGCAATGTCGAGCTCTGGGTTAGCATTAGCAGGAAACCTGTTACATAAAGGGAATCCTGCTAAGTCTTATGCATAGTTGAATGCAGATAGGTGATCGCAAAGCCAACTTCACACAACTAATATTGACTTTTTAAAAATAAAAGAAAAAAAAAAAATAGGTGAAATAAATTACTTGCCAAGGGAGGAAGTAAAAATTCATATCGGAATTCCCTGATTTCATCTGTTTTTGGAAACCCCTAAACGGGTACTGTGACAAACAGTGCAGGCCCAGATCAGTTCTGCGGCGTCTGATCAGGGCCTACACTGTTTGCAAAATGTTCAGCCATTTTCCAAATAGATTTTGAAGAAAATACGACCTGTCACCCCTAAATTTTGAGATGGACTCCTGCTATATATCATTGAGTGACCAGTTTCAGTAACTGTAAGCACTATCTTTTGTAAAGTTATTAAATGCCATACAAATAAATAAAAAGTGCATTTTATCTTTTGTTTGTTTAACTCCCTTTCCACCCTGACAAATTTGGTTTTCAAAACACCAATAGTGCGTTGGGGCAGCATTTGTTTTGACCTACATATTTCAAAACCGGAAATTGCAACTGACCAGAATCGGTGACCTTTGAACTTTTGCCTCATGGTACAATAACAGTGCAAAATTATATATTGAAAATGTTGTGATGGTTAAAACAACATTACTAGAAACTGTTAACTGTCAAAGAACTTATTCACAAATGGTATAAAAGATACTCAAATTGATTTACTTTTCAGCATGTCCGGGCACACAAATAAATCATGCCATTTTTCAACCCTTTGCTTGTAGCAATATATGAGATGTATTCAGTGTTTAAATGGGGGTATGTAACACTGGGTACACTTTTTTATGATTAAAGAAACCCAGGGTTTTTATTAGTCTCATCAGCTTTTTGTGGCTGCATCCGAAGAAGAAGAGGGAGCTAAACTAAAACAAGGTATGTATTTCACTTTTGAACTGCAAAGCAAAGACAAAAGTTAAGCACTGGCATCAATTTTGGGGCAGTACTTGTAAATAAAAAAATCACAGATTCGCTTATTAAATATCAGAACAATGCACAAATCCTAAGAAAAGCAAACCCTGGTTTAATTATAGTATAGTTTTGACCCCCTTGAACCTCATTTTATGTAGTAGGAAACTGGGATTTACAGGGGAAAACCTTATTTTTCTTATTTCTGCTCTAAAATATAGATTGTGGGTACACGTTACTCGCAGTAGGAAACTGGGATTTACAGGGGTAAACCTTATTTTTCTTATTTCTGCTCTAAAATATAGATTGTGGGTACTCGTTAGAACCGTCTCGATGAGGCGGTTCTAACGAGTACCCACAATCTATATTTTGAGCAGAAACTCGTTAGAACCGCCTCGATAAGGCGGTTCTAGGTTCTAACGAGTACCCACAATTTATATTTTGAGCAGAAATAAGAAAAAAGTAATTGTTTTTTCTGCTCTAAAGTATAGATTGTGGATACTCGTTAGAACCGCATCGATGGGGCGGTTCTAACGAGTACCCACAATCTATATTTTGAGCAGAAATAAGAAAAAATATCACAGTTTTTCATCTTAAAAGTTTCGTTTTTTAGGCGGTAAAGTTTACAATGCATTTGTATAGGCGTGTTTTTGCAATGCAACATTCTTTACTCTTAGAGAATCAATGGCGAGTGCTTGCTTGACTGGCTGGCTATAGGTTTTCCCGGGCTCTGTCTTCAATATGGACCGCGCCAAGCGAAAAATAGATTTCGAACACATGCGCCCCGGCGAATATTCAGATCAGCGTACGCATCCGCGCAGCCTGATCGGGGTCTTCGACATGCCCTACATGGAAGTTTTCTGGCACAAAGGTACATGTATATCACGCATGCAGCCAGGGAAGATTGTTTTCTGTCTAAGCTGTGTGCATACAGATTTGGGTCTTGGCTGAGAAGACAATCTGGAAGACTCACTTTTGCTTGGCACAGCCTATACAGAGTGTTTGCTAATGTGCACTCACAAGATATGTTTGCTGCAGACATGACACACATTTCAAAAAAAATCTGTTATGGAGCCATGAAAGAACGCACTTTGCCAATCGTCTCCTTCTTCTTCTTCTTCTTCGTCTTCTTCTTTGACATGTACATGTAGGCCTATAGCTGTAGTTTTCTTCGCAACAAAGAACACTGTATTTTGAAATAGTTTTTCATGGCATCCTCGGTGAGTGAGTGTTTGAGTTTTACGTCCCACCAACAGCTAAGGTCATACGGAGACGGGACCTCGTTTAAAGACTCCTTGATCCGAAAGTCTGGAGAAGCCCGGGGTCGATCCTGCGATCCCTGGTTACAAGGCGAGTAGCGTAACCACTACACCACGGAGGCTTCTATGGCAGATGTGATCCATTATGTTTAACTTCATTCATCACGACTCAATGAATGTAGTCTACGAAATGAAGTGCACCTGGGTCACCGAGGATGTTTTCATGGAAGAGATATCGAAACCTACGTCACGATAACGTCACAGTTCCAATTTGTTTCCGCCATGTTGAAGTCAATTCACAAAACGGTAAGCCTTAATTTGTGCTTTGAACAGTTACAATTACAATATTTAAAAAAATGACATTGTTACAAGTTCTGCCGCACATCACACCGTACAACCGGCTGCGTCGAAGACAGATTACTGTCTCTAAGACAGATCGCGGAAAACGTTTCATAGAAAGGGTAGGTGAAGTTTTTTTGTTTGTATAAATCGAGAAGGCAATCTATTGACTTTTGCTGCTATTGGAGAAGAAACAAAATGCCTGGAGATACCGCAGCAAAATTCTGACTATATTTCAAAGCCAGATAAGGCTTTTCCAGTTCGTTGAAAAATATTTTCATCGAAAATTTTATGAATTTTTGTTTTCTGCGTCAAGTGTACGTCTACGGAACAAAATATGTTACATTCACTTACTCATGCTAAAACTACGATTATTCAGCAGCATTTCTGCCAAATTGGACCGTATAACTCGGTTAACTAAACAAACTACGCTCCGCGAAAGAGACCAGGTATCCAAAAAATGCTGTCTCTAACTACAGATTGTTTTTTATACGACTGTCCACAAACACAGATCAGAGATTTCGAAGGCTAACATTGATGACAGATCAGAATTTCGGTTACAATTTCAATAAAGACGAATTCTGGATGTCTTAACACCGGCAACTTCGGTGGAAACTATTTCATGCTAGCTCCAGGGCATTACTTGTAATAATGCTGCAATTGAGTAACACAGAGGCTGCTCTATAATCATTTATATTTCCTTTCAACACACAAATTGTGCAATCAGTAGAAGCCTCCATGGTGTAGTGGTTATGCTACCTGCCTTGTAAACCAGGATTCGCGGGATCGATCCCGGGCTTCTCCAGACTTTCGGATGTGTCTTTAAACCGAGGGCCCGTCTCCTTAGGTGTCCTTAGCTGTTAGTGAGACGTACAACTCTCTCTTTCTCCCTCACTCTCTTGTGCAATCAGTAAACATCTGAGGCGTTATTTGTTTAATTTTCTTCTGCCAGTACTTTTTCTTTCCTAGATGTCACACGGCTCAGCGATTTCTGTGTTGTAATTTGTTTGTTTGTAACGTCCCCGTCAACATTGTAAAGGTCATTTTGGAGACGTTACTCCCAATTTTTTGGGCCTTTTACCCGACATTGCGATGAAATGATTCTCAAGCCCTGTCGTCCAATGAAACCAATAGGGTTAATTAGCATGGATGGTCCGCCTCGCACCGTGGTTTTGTGGACAGGCTTAGATCCTCTAAGCGGTTTACCAGTACTAGTGCGCGGGCCGGATTCACCTCTGCGTTGAAGCATCATGCAGCCCATATATTTCTTCAAGCCCCTATGGGCGGGGGCGACACTCTGTGTTGTAATTAGTTAGGAATTCGATATTGAAAGTAAACAGCTGACGTTCGTGCGAATATCTGATTGTGCCATTTTTTTAACATCAAACGCCATGTATTTTTATTGCACGAACAATTTGCACAATGCAATAATGAACATTAAATAGGACGTTATGCAAAGGGTGCAGATGCGACCATGAACAACAAGATGGTACGTGCGTCTGTATTAACCAATTCAGTACCAGAAACCCCTAACGAGGTACCTTTGCAAACAGTGCAGGCCCAGATCAGACACTTCAGAATGCAAACGGTGGAGAGGCGACCATGTACAACCAGATGGTACGTGCGTCTGTGTTAACCAATTCAGTACCAGAAACCCCTAAAGAGGTGCCTTTGCAAACAATGCGGTAATGCGGCGTCTGATCAGGGCCTACACTATTTGTAAAAAGCTGAACCATTTTCTGAATAAATTCTGAAGAAAACACAACCTGACACCCCTAAATAACGAAATGAACTCCTGCCATATATAAGGTGGAAGATTTCATTTGGTTCAAAAAGGGTTAACTTTAATTCACTCGGTGCCGCTTGTAGGTTATATTCCCGTACAAGACAAGAGCCATAATCTGAGTAACACGGAGGTTGTGGTTCTCATCGTGTAATGAACACCCCTCTACAACTTGCTTATATAGAGAAAACCTTTGTTTACAGGGGGACACATTATTTTTCTTATTTCTGTTTAAAGACATGGGTTTTGGGTTCTCGTCATACCTTCTCAATGCAACAGTCCTCACGAGCACCCTCAACATGTTTGGAGTATAGAAAAGAAAAACATCACAATTTTTCACCAGAATATACCGTTTTGGAGGTATGAAAGAAAGCACTATATCACACGCTGTGTTATCGTAATGTGATCTGTATGTATGGCTTTGCAGTTTAGTTTAGCACTTGTTAAGGGAAGTGCTCCATGTTAGTGTGGCTGAATCAAATAATGTACTACGTTTCTCTATATCTGGCATTAGGACTTTTGTTTTACGCTTCACTAAAATGAAAAAGTAAACTCTACAAGTTGGTCCGTGTTTGAATGGAAAAACTTCTTTAGTGCGAGTAAACATGATGATAGTAATATGTTTTTGTTCAGTGTTTAATTTGAGGTTTAACGTCCCCTTTAACACTGTATAGGTCATTTTGGAGACGCTGCTTCCAGTCTTGTGGGACTTTTACCCGACCTTGAGATGAAATGACATCTCAAGTCCTGTCGCCCAATGAAACCAATTAGGTTTATGAGCACGGACGGTCCGATTTGCACCGCTTTGTCCGGGCAGTCTTAGATCCTCAAAGCGGTTTACCAGTAGTCGTGTGCGGTCGGTTTCAGCTCTGCGTGGAAGCATTATGCAGCCCATTTATTTCTTCGAGCCCCAATGGGCAGGGGCACTTGCGCGTGCGTGTGTGCGCGCGCGTGCGTGCATGCGTGTGTGGGTGTTCCACCAACAGCTAAAGTCATTAGGTTTAAAGACTCAGCCGAAAATGTGGACATAAAGAAAACACGCCTATAAAAATACAATATAACCCACAAGTTGCGCCGAGTTAATTAAAGTTAACCCTTTTTGTACCAAATGGAATCTTCCACCTTATATACGGCAGGAGTCCATTTCGATATTTAGGGGTGTCGGGTGTGTTTTCTTATAATTTACTCAGAAAATGGTTCAGTTTTTTACAAACTGTAGGTCCTGATCAGACGCCGCATTATCGCATTCTGAAGTGTCTGATCTGGGCCTGCACTGTTTGCAAAGGTACCTCTTTAGGGGTTTCTGGTACTGAATTGGTTAATACAGACGCACGTACCATCTTGTTGTACACGGTCGCCTCTGCACCATTTGCATAACGACCTATTTAAGGTTCATTATTGCATTGTGCAACCTTGCTCGTGCAATAAAAATACATGGCGTTTGATGGTAAAAAAATGGCACAACCAGATATTCGCACGAACGTCAGCTGTTTACTTTCAATATCGAATTCCTAACTAATAACAACACAGAAATCGCTTAGTCGTGTGACATCTAGGAAAGAACAGGTACAGGCAGAAGAAAATTAAACAAATAACGCCTCAGATGTTTACTGATTGCACAAGAGAGTGGGAGAGAAAGAGAGAGAGAGTTGTACGTCCCACTAACAGCTAATTTCACCTAAGGAGACGGGACCTCGGTTTAAAGACACATCCGAAAGTCTGGAGAAGCCCGGGATCGATCCCGGGTATCCTGGTTTACAAGGCAGGTAGCATAACCACTACACCACGGAGGCTTCCACTGATTGCACAATTTGTGTGTTGACAGGAAATATAAATGATTATTGAGCAGCCTCTATGTTACTCAGTTGCAGCATTATTACAAGTAATGCCCTGGAGCTGGCATGAAATAGCTTCCAACGAAGTTGCCGGTGTTAAGTCATCCAGAATTCGTCTTTATTGAAATTGTAACCGAAATTCTGATCTGTCATCAATGTTAGCCTTCGAAATCTCTGATCTGTGTTTGTGGACAGTCGTATACAAAACAATCTGTAGTTAGAGACAGCATTTTTTTGGACACCTGGTGTATTTAGTGGGGTGTAGTTTGTTTATTTAACCGAGTTATAGGGTCCAATTTGGCAGAAATGCAGCTGAATAATCGTAGTTTTAGCATGAGTAAGTGAATGTAACATATTTTGTTCCGTAGACGTACACTTGATGCCGAAAACAAAAATTCATAAAATTTTCGATGAAAATATTTTTCAACGAACTGGAAAAGCCTTATCTGGCTTTGAAATATAGTCAGAATTTTGCTGCGGTATCTCCAGGCATTTAGTTTTTTCTCCAATAGCAGCAAAAGTCAACAGATTGCCTTCTCGATTTATACAAACAAAAAAACTTCACCTACCCTTTCTATGAAACGTTTTCCGCGATCTGTCTTAGAGACAGTAATCTGTCTTCGACGCAGCCGGTTGTACGGTGTGCACATGATACTATAAAGTTTATACACAAAAAAAAGAAGAAAAGAACGAACTTTGTGCAACAAAGTTACGCCAAAAAGAGAAAGTGTGCACAGGGTGACAGGTACGAGCCAGTCCAAACCATGATTTGCACACTTGTATTAAAGAACTTGTGGGACAGCTAACTTTACGACTTCATACTCAAACTCTCAGTTGGTAGAGTGTCCGCTCCGGGGAACGGGAGGTCTCGGGTTCGATCCCGGGCCGCGACCTACCAAAGTCGTTAAAAATGGTACTAGCTGCTCCTCGCTTGGCACTCAGATTTATGGGGTAGAGCTAGGACTGGTCGATCCAGTGTCAGGATAATGTGACTGGGTGTGGTATCATGTAATGTGTCTGGGACATGATACTTCAGTGAGGCAGCACTATAAACGTGAGCATTGAGCTCCCTGTCGCAACCAGACACCGTCGTGATATGACTGAAAAATTGTTGAAAGCGACGTTAAACCCGAATTCACACACACACACATACTCAAACTTCTTAGATCTACGAGCTTTATGTGGCCCCCACCCATCGGGGCTTGAAGAAATAGATGGGCTGCATGAACATTGCTTCCACGCAGAGCTGAAACCGACCCGCACACGAATAGCCTACTGGTAAACCGCTTAGAGGATCTAAGCCTGCCTAAGCAAAGCGGTGCGCGTCGGACCGCCCATGCTTATAAACCCTATTTGTTTCACTGGGCGACAGGGCTTGAGATGTCATTTCATCTCAATGACGGGTAAAAGACACACGAAATTGGAAGCAACGTCTCCAAAATGACCTACGTATACAGTGTTGACGGGGACGTTAAACCTCCAAAAAAAAAACCAAAAAAAAAAAAACAAGCTTCATGACTTCTACTTCTAACGGTGTGACCTAGCCAGGTAGAAATTTGAATATGCCAGTTTTACATGTATCAGAGTCCTTTGCAGCAATCAGGGCCGAGTTGTTCAAAGCATCGTTAGCTTAACGAGCTCGTTAGTGGTCATATTGTTAACTGTTCTAGCAAGTTTAAAATTCAAAATTTTGGTATTTTTGCTGAGAAAAAAAATATTAGCATATTTACCATAATAAATTATCAAAGTTTTAATGATACGTTATTAACGACGTCGTTAGTTTTGAACAACTGGCCCCAGGCAGTTAGCGGGGGTTAATAATACGATTTTTTTTTGTTGTTGTTGTTTAAGGATTTCATTGTTATTTTTACGTTACTAAATTTTAACAAATGATATAGATATCTTTTCTATGCAATTTTCTAGGTAAACACATTTCATTACTAATGCAGAATTAGCTAGTACATAATTTGGTAAAAAAAGATCAATATCTATCAAGATTATGATATACGCGAATGGGCACCGGTTTGTAGCCCCACTGGTCGCCATCTGTAATGACTGAAAATGCTCAAGGGTGCCAAGATTTCTAAGCTACAAGAATTAGCACAGAAAAAAGTTTAAACCCAGTTCCATATTAATTTAGTTTTCTGCCGGACTAGCAATACTTCAGAATCCCTACCTCTAACCTCACGATTTCTTACTTCTGACCTCATGACTTCTTACTTCAAACTTCATCATTACGAAAACACGTCTATACAATACATTGTAGGTGCTACATGTAAATACCGCCGAAAAAATGAAGATTAAAAATTGTGATATTTTTCTTATTTCTGCTCAAAATATAGATTGCGGGTACTCGTTACGATTGCCGTTCTAACGTGTACCCAAAATCTATATTTTAAAGCGGAAATAAGAAAAATAACGTTTACCTGTGTAAACCCAAGTAACCCATGTAAACCCAAATTTTGCTTCATAAAAAATGGGGTTCAATGGGTTCAGCAATTGATATATAGGCGGGTTTTCTTGATGATGACTTCTCATATCCAAGATTTCTAAGTTCCAACTTCTAACTTCATGGCATCTTTCTTCCAACCCCATGACTTACCTGTAACTTCTTACTTCCAACTCCTACGGGTCCCGATAGCTCAGTTGGTAGAGTGTCCGCTCCGGGGAACGGGAGGTCACGGGTTCGATCCCGGGCCGCGACATACCAAAGTCGTTAAAAATGACTGGTCGACCCAGTGTCAGGATAATGTGACTGGGTGTGGTCATACCGAACTTTTTCCTTCATAGGCGGCGATCGGAATAAGTCGTGAATTTCCGTTAAAACCTGTCTAGGGCGATATTCGAGTTATCTCCCTGTACACCACTGGGATCAAGGTACAGAATATCCAATATTTTTCTCTAGTCGCTGACCTCAGGGAATCATTAATCATATATCTGCAGATATGACACTTTGTGGGTCATATAACACCTGTAGGTATTCAAAGGAGCTCAAATTAAGGCTATCAAAATGTAAAAAAAAACTTCTTGAAGTAACAACCATGCCTTTTCATTTCGAGGCATCTAGTATGAACGAACATATTTAACATATTGAAGAGCTACATTATGTAGAATTGCTTAAATAATAATAATAATTATAATAATAATAATAATTATAATTATCAATATTAATATTATTATTAGTAGTAGTAGTGTTTTTTTTTTTGACATGTAGGATATTGGTCTATATGTTAAGATCCCTGTGTCATGAACATCCGTGTTAATTGGTAAGTTGGAAGTTTACAAGAGTATATATTATATTCCTTTTTCTTGCTCAAAAACATAGCTGGGGTACTGGTAAGACCGTCCGAATCTATTTGTGTGCCCTTAATTCCCACTTTATATAGAAAAATATTGGAAACTATTGCATCACATTGGTGTGGCTAATCACACGTGTTCTGTTCGATAATTAAGGACAACTTAATGTATTTCTTAATCTGGCCGGTTATTACCACCATTATATATTAGCGCAGTCTCTTGTCCAGTGATTTTAAATAAGGATTAAGCTCAAATATGATACGTGAAATCTCTTGACTCCGATCTTTTTATGCATTTATTTTATCTATTTATTTAAAAAAAAAACACCATGAAAAATATTGTTAGCCCATCACGAAAACACGCCTATAAGACTCGATCAAGATGAACTCAGATTGTGTTTGTTTGTTTGATTTGAGGTGAACGTCCCCGTCAACACTGTAAAGGTCATTTTGGAGACGTGGCTTCAAATTTTGTGGGACTTTTACCCGACATTGAGATGAAATGACATCTCAAGCCCTGTCGCCCAATGAAACCAATAGGATTTTTTATTAGCATCCGCCTCGCACCGCGGTTCCTGTACAGGCTTAGATCCTCTGGTTTACCAGTACTATTGTGCGGGCCGGGTTCAGCTCTGCGTGGAAGCATCATACAGCCCATATATTTCTTCAAGCCCATATGGGCGGGGGCCGAGATGAACTCAGATGAGAAAGTTCTTACATTAAAACCAATTTTGTTCCATTACGAAAACACGCCTATACATATACATTGTAAATTTTACCACCAAAAAATGAAAATTTTCAGATGAAAAAAAATTGATATTTTTCTTATTTCTGCTCAAGATATAGATTGTGGATACTCGTTAGAACCGCCTCGCCCGAGTACCCACAATCTATGTTTTACCGCCTCGGCGAGGCGGTTCTAACGAGTACCCACAATCTATGTTTTTAAGAAGAAATAAGAAAAATAATGTATACCTCTGCAAACCCAAGTTTTACTATATGAAAGTGGGGTTATAGGGGGGTCAAATTTTCGTGATGGTCTGCCGCAGGCATAATTGACACCTTAAGAGTTAACATTACACCGATATACAGTATATTGTACAAGATATTTCCTGAATAATTAAAAGGACGCCATAAAAAGTAACATGATAGGTAACACACATTTTGAAAAATGTTGTCTGCCCAAGTCATGATTGACACCTCCAAGTCATGATTAACACCTTAAGCGTTAACACTACACCGATATACAGTATATTGTATAAGATATTCCCTGAATAATTGCAAGGACGCCATAAAAGTCACATAATGTGTAAACACAGATAAGCCTATTTATTTATTTATTTATTTATTTAATTATTTATTGTAAAAGACATTTCACTCATATTTGAATCGGCTGTAATGTTTGTCCTAAACATTTTTAACACAATTTCGAAAAAATGTTGTTTGTCGAGCTATGGTTGACACTTTAAGAATTCAAGAAAGATATAAAAAGTGCCTTAAAAGTCGGTCACAGAAGGTGATTACAGAAACGGCATATTTATCTATTTATTTATTAAAATGAGGCATGCAATTACTATGTGAATGGGCTGCAATATGTTTATGATCACATCACAAAAAACACCCCATATTACCCACTTTTATGTAGTAAAATGTGGATCATTATTTTCTTATTTCTGCTAAAACATATATTGTTGTTTGTCGTAAGAACCGCCTCGCTGAGGTGGTTCTAACGAGTTCCATCAATTTATGTTTCGAGAAGAAATTCGAAAAGTAGCAATTTATTTATCTGAATACTTTCATTTTTTGGTGGTGAAATTTTCAATATTTTTAATAGACGTGTTTTCGAAATAAATCAACTCAAAACCTGGAAAATGTCATCTTCACTAGTTATGATTTACATTTTAAGAGTAAATCAAACAAGCAAAAGAAATGCCTTTATTAACCTTTAAACAAAAGACATACCTTTGATATGCGGAAACATTACGCAAACTCACCTATACAAACACATTGCCACCTTTATCGCCGAAAAAATGCAAATTTTATGATGAAAAATTGGGATATTTTTCTTATTTCTGCTCAAAATATATATTGTGGGTACTCGTTAGAACCGCCTCGATGAGAAATGTATACCTCTGCAAACCCAAGTTTTACTATATGAAAGTGGGGTTATAGGGGGGTCAAATTTTCGTGATGGTCTGCCGCAGGCATAATTGACACCTTAAGAGTTAACATTACACCGATATACAGAAATAAGAAAAATAAGGTATACCCCGGAAACCCCAGTTTTATTATATAAAAGTGGGGTTCAAGGGGGTCAAAATTATATAGGCGTGTTTTCGTGATGAATAGTGGGAAATTCGGACAGAGGAACTTTAAACCGGTCTTCTTTCCTCTCTGAATTATTATAACAATTGTTTGTTTCACCTTATATATTTGATCAACACAAAGATTGTGGATACTCGTTAGAACTGCCTCACCGAGGCGGTTCTGACAAGTTCCTATAATCTATTTTTGGAATGGAAGTATGAAAAATGACAGAATTTTCGATCTAAACATTTTCATTTTTTTAGGGGTGGGGGGGGGCGGGGGGGGGGGGGGGGGTTAAAATTTGTCAGTACAGGCGTGATTTCGTAATTTGAATTTAGACAATTACATTTTTATTGACGGTGGTTTAGTCAAAGTCATCAACAGAATGGCAAACAGTGCAGATCTGGAAAAAAAGGCGGCTCATCCTGAGCAGTCGCACCATGATCTACACTTTTTGCAAAGTAACTGTGCGGACAGGCAGAGTTGAAAATCATTAACAGAAATTAATAGAATAGCAAACAGTGTAGATCCAGATTAGGCGCCTTAGCTGGATCTACATTGTTTGCATAGAAATTTTGCACTGGTCTGTATGGCGATAAGGGTTAAAACACCATACACAGCCTCATCTGGATCTACACTGTAAAGTAGTGTCTTTTCCGATAAGTGAAAATATGAAATCATATAGGATGGCAAACAGTGTAGACCCAGATGAGACGCTTCGTCTGGATGTACAACAATTTTTTTTTTTTTTTTTTTTTTTTTTTTTTTTTGTTTTGGGTTTTACGGCCCTTTCAAGATTATTTCACTCATATCGAGCCGATCGTTAATCAGAGGTGGGCGAAAACCGGAGTACCCGGAGAAAAACCACCTGACCTTCCGTTGCAGAACTTGGCGTCTCACACGTGGCCCGAGCGAGGCTCGAACCTACGGCGGTGAGAGACCTAATGACTAAGAGTCAGCGCTCTTATCCACTAGGCCACGGAGGCCCGTGGATGTACAACAATGAACAGAAATATGATTTACACAGTTTGTAAAGTATCGGGTTGCAATTCAATCATTAACAGTAGAGATCCATCGTGAGCATCCTCATCCGTATCTACTACGCTGTTTGCAGATGTGTCATTAACCAGCGGGCCGGTAGGGTTGACATTACAGGACTTTGGACACATCCCTGAGACCGAACCCCAAGAAAACCCTCTAAATCCCCAGTGGTAACAAAAAAAAACACTTATTCAAATACATTGTATAAATATGAACAATTACAGATGCATAACTGAGATATTTTTCTTAGTTCTGCACAAAACATAGATTGTTGGTGCTCGTTTGAACCCCCTCGATGAGGCGAAGGTTAACCGCTTGCCCAGGAAAAGTGTGGAAAGGTAAACTGACCGGCTCAAAACTAACCTAAATAGTGTTGGTTGGGCCGTTAAACTCCGATACAAACAAACAAAATCAATCAATGGCTTCAAACTGCCAATTAACTTTTCATGGTGGTTTTAATCACCATTTAATCGCCATTTCACAGTTAATGATTTCGACAGGTTTTGTCCTTTTGACATATTTGCCGCCCATTCATAATGAATGAAAACATAAATGTAACAAAACTGAGACAAAATAATAAAAAAATAAAATAAAGAAATCCGAGAAATATAATCACTTTATTAAGTATATTATCCGCATGTTGTTTATTACTAGTAATTACAAAATTAATGCACAAAAAAGCTTTACAGGTTTGATACGATTTATGGTACATATAATGTGGACTTAGCGATTTTTGCATCATGAACTGCAGTACTGAAAAACAGCTTATAAACGATTTTTAAGCTCTCGGGGAAGCAATTTATCATTTTTCAGTAGAAATAAACTTTATATCATCGTAGACTTTGAACAACAGTCTAACAGTATATAACAGTGACTTAATTCCAAACAAACCATTTCTATTTAATATTGGCAACCAAACATGGAAATCAGCACGTGTTTTAAAAAAATACATTGCCGTCTATGGAGCATATAGGCATGACATTAAATTGCAGATGGAAGCAATAAGAATTAATTATTCATCACTTTGAAATGCACCAAATAAAAACTGAATAATTTTCTTACATGAGGATAACAGTGACTTTTTTCTAGTGTTAAGGATAAATAAGATACGAGGAGTTAATATTTTTTTCCTTCATAATTTTAATATGAAAAACCTTCAAACTATACAGGTAACTTTAACTGCCGATTTCCTACGGAAATCGATATTCAACTCGGTAATTTCCGGCGAATGAAGGAAAAAGTTCAACATGATCATGTAATGCGTCTGGGACATGATACTTCAGTGAGGCAGCACTATAAAAGTGAGCATTGAGCTCCCTGTCGCAACCAGACACCGTCGTGATATGACTGAAAAATTGCTGAAAGCGACGTTAAACCCGAATTCACACACACACACACACACACACACTTCCAACTCCTACTTTAATACATGTACTTCATATTGGTTTCATTGGGCGGCAGGGCTTGAGATGTCATTCCATCTCAATGTCGGGTAAAAGTCCCACAAAATTGAAAGAAGCGTCTCCAAAATAGTGTTGACGGGGACGTTAAACCTCAATTCAAACAAACAAAAGAAACGAGTTACAACTTCTAAAATAATGTAATGTAACTTCATAACTTTCAAAAGTATGTCTTTTAACTCAATGACTTCTACTGACTTCTAACGTCTGTCTTGCTAACTTCATTGAAGTAAGAAGTCGGAAGTAAGAATTCAGAAATCGTGAGGTTTTAAGAAAGAAGTCTTATAACCAGTGCTTCAGCTGAAGTGCACGACCCGCCGGATGCTTTTAGCTTTATGAGTGTTACCATATATGGGTATGGTGGCCATTTTGGTCATGTGACCTGGACCTGATACGGTTCCCCAAATAAATGCGCCTTATCGTAAGGAGCAAAAATATATCTTATACTTTAGTACTGTATTCTGTATCGTTTGCAGGATAAAATGCATTCGCACATTTTCCAATACAAAAGCATATGTGTCAAAGTTTGACCTAGGCACAAAGAAGGTCAAGGTAAACCCAGGGTCACCATTTTAGCAATTTATGATGGGCCTACGTCCCAGATGCCATTTATCAAGTTTCGTGGAAATCTGCCCAGTGGTTCTGGAGAAGACTATTTTTGAAGGGTTTTTACCATATATGGCTTGGCGGCCATTCTGGTCATGTGACCTGGACCATATGAGCAAATTTTGGTTTCCCCCATCCCATAGAGGCTCCATATGAAACTTGACTTCAATCGGCCCAACGGTTTCCGAGGAGAAGCAGTTCGAAAAATTTCACATTTTTCGCCTCGGCGAGGCTATACTAAATGGAATGTAATATTTCGCAAGTTCATTGGTTAGATCTCATTGATATCTATCAGTATGCCAAAAATTGTTTAAATATTCCAAGCGGTTATGTCACTATCACCAATTTTCACCAACGGGTTACGGACGGACAGACAGACCATATATGGCTTGGCGGCCATTTTGGTCATGTGACCTGGACCCCATGAGCAAATTCTGGTTTCCCCCATCCCATAGAGGCTCCATATGAAATTTGACTTCAATCGGCCCAACGGTTTCCGAGGAGAAGCAGTTCGAAAATTTTCACATTTTTCGCCTTGGCGACGCTATACTAAATGGAATGTAATATTTCGCAATTTCATTGGTTAGATCTCATTGATATCTATCAGTATGCCAAAAATTGTTTAAATTTTCCAAGCGGTTAAGTCACTATCACCAATATTCACAAACGGATTACGGATTTTTCGCCTCGGCGAGGCTATACTAAATGAAATGTAATATTTCGCAAGTTCATTGGTCAGATCTCATTGAAATATATCAGTATGCCAAAAATTGTTTAAATATTCCAAGCGGTTAAGTCACCATTACCAATTTTCACAAACGGGTTACGGACGGACAGACCGACAGGCCATATATGGCTTGGCGGCCATTTTGGTCATGTGACCTGGACCCCATGAGCAAATTTTGGTTTCCCCCATCCCATAGAGGCTCCATATGAAATTTGACTTCAATCGGCCCAACGGTTTCCGAGGAGAAGCAGTTCGAAAATTTTCACATTTTTCGCCTCGGCGAGGCTATTCTAAATGGAATGTAATGTATCGCAGGTTCATTGGTTAGATCTCATTGATATCTAACAGTATGCCAATTTTTTTTTTAAATATTCCAAGCGGCTAAGTCACTATCACCAATTTTCACAAACGGGTTACGGACAGACAGACAGACAGACCATATATGGCTTGGCGGCCATTTTGGTCATGTGACCTGGACCCCATGAGCAAATTTTGGTTTCCCCCATCCCATAGAGGCTCCATATGAAATTTGACTTCAATCGGCCCAACGGTTTCCGAGGAGAAGCAGTTCGAAAATTTTCACATTTTTCGCCTCGGCGAGGCTATACTAAATGGAATGTAATATTTCGCAGGTTCATTGGTTAGATTTCATTGATATCTAACAGCATGCCAAATTTTTTTTAAATATTCCAAGCGGTTAAGTCACTATCACCAATTTTCACAAACGGGTTACGGACAGACAGACAGACAGACCATATATGGCTTGGCGGCCATTTTGGTCATGTGACCTGGACCCCATGAGCAAATTTTGGTTTCCCCCATCCCATAGAGGCTCCATATGAAATTTGACTTCAATCGGCCCAACGGTTTCCGAGGAGAAGCAGTTCGAAAATTTTCACATTTTTCGCCTCGGTAAGGCTATACTAAATGGAATGTAATATTTCGCAGGTTCATTGGTTAGATCTCATTGATATCTATCAGTATGCCAAAAATTGTTTAAATATTCCAAGCGGTTAAGTCACTATCACCAATTTTCACAAACGGGTTACGGACGGACAGACAGACTGACCGAATGACCGAATGACCGATTGACCGAATGACAGAATGACACGGTGATTTTAGGGCACTCTTAGAAAATCAACCGACTTCAGTCGGTCGCTTTTTCTGCGGGTCGTGCAATATACACGCAGCACATGATACACTTTAAAACCCAAATGACCCAAATAGCGTTGACGGGGACGTTAAACCTCATTTTAAACAAACATACAAAACCCGCGTTTATAATGTTTATAACTTAAATTGGAATCCCAAAATAATAAATTTAAAAAAAAAAAAAAAAACATACAAGGTGTGCAAACATTATAGTTAGCTATATTTTCAGAAAAAGAAGATCGTGTTTTTTGAAAATAGGATTCACGGAACAGTATAATAAAATCAATTATTGTCAACCTTGTACGGACCAGTGTACTGCAAAAGATATGCATCGCATGATGAGAAAAGTCCTACTTTGCCATTTGTAAACAATAAAAGTGCCAGTCTTATCCACATTGAGCGTTCGCTGTTTGGATAGTGCAATTCGAGACACATGGCGTCTATGTAACGTCGTTTCAACGTCGATGCTACGTCATGGCGTTACATCGACGTTGTTATGACGTTGCATAATAGATATTCTGTGTAGCTGAAAAGGCCGTTTTTTGTCTTACCTGGTCGCAAACCCCGAAAACAGTTTCTTCTTCTTCTTCTTATTCTTCTTCTTCTTCTTCTTCTTCTTCTTCTTCTTCTTCTTCTTCACGGGCTCATATATAGTTAGATCAGAGTGTTCATGTGTAAACCTATAGGTATGTTCATGAACGTGCGTCCAAGAGAGCGTTTCATTGAGACTGTTTAACCCATTGTATGCTAGTGGACTGTTCCATTGCTATATGTTGGACTAGTCCATTTGTCATATAAGGGGTGGTAGGCCTATTTTTCATTCTTCTATTTGTGGTGGAAAATTCTGTAAGCAAATAGTGCAGGCGCCGCGTTCAGACGCCGCGTTCTGCGGCGTCTGATCTGGGCCTACATCCCAGCAGGCACACGTCACAAGGACAACATCAAGTAAACGTCGGTGCGACGTAGATGTGACGTTGCATAAAAGTCATGACGTTGCATCGACGTTTATGTGACGTCACAATTACATCATGTGCCTGCTGGGACTGTTTGCCAAGGTACCCATTTAGGGGTTTCCCGCATGCAATTGGTTAATTAAACATGAGCAAGCTTTGAATGAGCATGCCTCTCCATTAAGGCTGACACAATTAATCGTATAATCGATTAATCGATCGATAATTTCCACAAAAATGATTATCATTTCTGATTTGCTTTAATCGATTACTTTATAGGTACAATTTTCTACCCAAAGTTATGCCCAAAATAGCTGGATGAGTGGCAAACAGTGCAGACCCTGATGAGACGCCGCATTCTGCGGCGTCTCATCTGGGTCTACACTGTTTGCTCAGGCATGTCTGTTCAAATATACATATGGTAAAGTGCAACATATGGTAAGAGTCATGCTCAGACAGGTTAAATTATGACAAAAACCTTAGCGATTACTAATCGATTATCGATCGCAATGACAGGACTGATAATCGAATATATTTTCAGCTCCGATTAGCCAGCCCTACTCTCCATAGCTCACCGATGAAGACTCTGATAAGACTGTGAGGAAATACAGGCAGATCTGAGCCTTGACTGTGTGCACAATGCGCATGCCCATTTTAGGCGTTCGGTGAAGTCTTATATAAAAATTCGCCGGCTTTCTGTATCTTATCCAAACGGACAAATGACGTCTAAACGACGTCGCATCAACGTAGACGCAACGTCATAACATGGCATCGACGTTGGGAGGACGTTGCATATACCTTGTTTGCCCACTGGGTTTGCTTTGTTCTCTGAAATGTGTGATCCATACAGTCAAGACTACAGATGTGCACGTCATAAGTGACATTATTCGCAACTCAGCCCAGGACTTTTTTAGGATTATGTAAAGTTGTATTCTTGTCGTGTAATTTTAAGTAACGGACTAATTTCGAAAATGGTAAGTGAACACATTTGCAGGCAGCTCGGTAGACCTCAAGAGATACTTTTGTAAACAGTGTAAATCCAGACGAGGAGACCCAAAACGAGCCGTCTTATCAGTAAAATTCCTATATTAAGACCATCTTTGGGACTGTTCAAAAGTTGTCTTTAAGACGCCTTTTGAACAGTCCCAAAAAGGACACTGTGGGCAGAAAATACAAAGAAAGCCTTCAAAATTAGGTTTTCAAAGCAGAATTAGTCTTAATTTTAGGTGGTCCTAATAGCGGAATTTCGCTGTATATGATAGTAATTAGACTGAAAACCCCCACTTCAGAAATTCTGGAATGAACGGGTAAAATAATGTGCTAAGCAGAGCTCCTAGCAAAATCTAGAAAATTACCTTTGCGTCAAGTTTGCGACAAGCGAAGAGTCAGATCAGCCTCAGCGTCCGCGCAGTCTGGTTCAGAAGAGCCCTGACACCAGGATCTGAAACGATTATGGTGTAGCCCAGCAGCGGCACACATAAATCGACTTTTCTCTGGCTACTGAAAGTTTGTTGTTACTTTTTTTCATATTATTATTTTGGCTTTGACGTCAAAAATAAAACAGCTTTAGGCTCGCATTATGACACACTATGTGTATGCAACGTCGTTTCAACGTAGACGCAACGTCAAGTCGTTACATCGACGTTGATGTGACGTTCCGCAGACGTTGTGTGTTCGCTGGGAGGAGTCCCTTGTGAAAGCCATTTTATTGGTATATAACTAACTCAAAGGTTTTGATACACCACAGCCGGTGGTGGTAGCTCAGTCGGATGCGCGTCTGACTGGTGATCAATAGGTCGCCGGTTCGAAGGGTGTCGGTTCGGCAACATTCGTTCGTGGAGATGGATCATTTCCGCTGATTCAAGAAGGGCAGGTATCAGTATCTTGCGATAAAATGTGCGAAAGATTATGTATAAGTCTTCTAAGGAAGTATGTTTACATGTAGGTAAACTGACCTGCTTAATATGACCTAAATAGTATTGACTGGGCCTTTAAATTCCTAAACAAACAAACAAAAAACTCACACGGTGGTCCTGCGCAGTAACTCATCCTTGTGTTAACCTTTACCCTGCTGTAGGCGACAACCCCTATCTTTGCAAACAGTGTAGATCCAGATCAGATGGCTTCTGAAGAAGCCATCTGATCAGGATCTACACTGTTTGGCATTCAGTTTATGATTTTGTAGCAATTAATTGCAACAAGTAATTTAATTGGATGATAGACAGAAATGGGTGTGGCTTAAATGAATATTCAGCAGGTTAAAGGTTAATATCTCTAGAACTAGCATTTTTCAGATGATTTTCATATTTATCTTATTTCTACTCCATAGGTTGTGGGTGCTCAAAAAGGATATGGTTTTGAGCAAAAATAAGAAAATAATGAATACATTGTAGCCCCCCCCCCCTCCCCCGTAAACGGTGTTTTTTTTTTCTATATCAGTTAGGGCTTGCAGGGGTGTTCCGCACACGGACCATGTCTTCGGGGTTTTCGGCCAGGTTTTAAGACGCAAACTACCCAGCTCAGCCATTACGATAACACACCCAGACCCCGCCCATTGGGGCTTGAAGAAATAGTTGGGCTGCATGTTGCTTCCGCGCAGAGCTGAAACCGACCCGCACACGAGTACTGGTAAACCGCTTAGAGGATCTAAACCTGCCCAGGCAAAGCGGTGCGATTTTCCAAGCTTATAAACCCTATTGGTTTCATTGAGCGGCAGGGATTGAGATGTCATTTATCTTATGACGTGTGTGTATTTCAGTTTTACGTCCCACCAACAGCTAAGCCGGTCATACGGACACGGGACCTCGGTTTAAAGACTCATCCGAAAGTCTGGAGAAGCCAGGAATCGAACCAACGACCCCGGATTCACAAGGTTCTTATGACGTACAACATGTATTTTGTCTCTCTTAACATCGGGCCCCGGGGTAATAAAATGTTGAGCTGAGCATGAAATTTGTAATGTTCATACATGCAGTAATACAAATATAAACAAATGGGGCAATTTTTTATTCTCCAATCAGCAAAGTGTGGTGTTTGTCCTGCTTATAAATTGTATAAAGATGTATGTAATTGTTGACATTTTAAAATTTGTGAGCAGGAAAAACTTAAGTTGAGCATAAAAAAGGTTATTTTACTTTCGCCTACATTCACATTTTAAAAGCAAGATTGGCTGCCCACCCGGTTGATATTACCTTGACATTTACCAGTCATTGCAGTCACTGCATAAACCGCTTAGAGGACCTAAGCCTGCCCAGGCAAAGCGGTGCGAGTCGGACCGTCCATGCCTATAAGCCCTATTGGTTTCATTGGGCGACAGGGCTTGAGATGTCATTTCATCTCAATGTCGGGTAAAAGTCCCACTAAATTGGGAGCAACGTCTCCAAAATGACTTATACAGTGTTGACGGGAACGTTAAACCACAAACAAATAAAACCGTTACTGCATTTACCGGTGCCCTCAGGCTACGGGGATGTGAAAAGCTTGACGGCCGTAAATGGTTCATGTTTATGACGTTAGAATCGGGCTTTAAACTGGAAGTTCGGGAAAGTCTCTCAGTTCACCTAACTATAGCTTTTCGTTGGCAGGCTTGTACACATTACGATAACACATCTGTATGACATAATGCATTCTATGATCATTTTTCTGATGATAATTTGTAATATTTCCCTTATTTATATCCGAAACTTACGTTGAAGATGCTCGTTCGGACCGCCTTATTGAGCCGATTCTAACGAGTACTAACAACCTATGTCTCGAAACAGAAATACGGAAATAATGTTTTCCCCCGTTAACCCCAGTTTTCGATTTCGCGGACTTGTTAACGTGATTAAAAGCGGCCCCCATTCACTGAACATCAAGAACCGACAACTGTCCTTCTTGAATTGGCGGAAAGGAGATATTGACCGACGAAAAGATTTCGTGACACTGTAAGAATGTTCCGGAACTGTCAGTTACCGAACATGCGCATCAGACAGACCTATAGAGGCGGCCAATCTCAGTAATATGTAATACTGATTTCTTCTCTGATATTTTGTTTTTCTCCTTTCAGATTCGCTATCCAAGTAGCTCTGGCGTCGCTGTTCCATGGGGTGGAGCTCCTATTTATAATCCGGTAGTATTTTGTACGAGCCGCGTCAAGCCAAAATGTCTTGTGACATGAGCGCACAACGAAGACTCTGATCAGACTGCGCGAATGCGCAGTCTGACCCGAGTCAACACTGTGCTCTGCACGGATAGTTATTGATTCTCAGTTGCTTCAGTTAATTTCTGCATTGCACTACATGTCCGAAAGAACCTTTTTTCTTGACGCGTCTCATATGCATTTCTTATACAGTTACTTGAATTCACTACAAAACCCTTTTCTGATCGATTGTTTAAAGAAAAAGACCAGCACTTGTAAAGAATTGTTGAGTAATAAGTCACAGCTTGGAGGTTAGTTGTAAAGTTGATCAATCAAGAGTGCGTAGCGCGAGTGATTTGTCTTCTTACTACTGGCCGATAAACCGCGCTTTATTATTCAACAGCTTACCCACTAGATCTGGTCTGTTTCGATTCTAACGAAGTAAAAATCGACGCTAATTTTGTTAATTCTATCTTTCGCCAGTGTTAGAAAAAATTGACCATAACGCATGCATTACAATACTTTCATAACGTTTGTGCTGCGAGAAAATGGCGTTTCCCAAGGTCCAAGAATCTACGAATGACGTCATTAACCCATTGCATGCGTGAAACACCAAAAGAGGTACACCTTGACAACAGTGCAGGCCCAGATCAGACGCCGCAGAACGCGGCGTCTGATCAGGACCTACACTATTTGCTAACAGAATTTTCCGTAATCAATAGAATGAAAACGAAACAATAGGCCTGATAGCCTTTATATGACAACCACTCTTGTCCAACATACAGCAATGGAAGAGTCCATTAGTATACAATGGGTTAAACGACAGTTTTTTGCGCCACGCTCCTCCGCCGAATGAATCACGGTTCCTATTCATTGCCTATATGCATAGGCGTTGTGTTCAAATTATAAGTCTATCCAAAGTTGCTATATGAGCCCCGCCAAGCGAATTTGTGTCTTCGAGCATTCCGTCATGACAAATTTTAACTGCGCATGCCCAGCCATTCAGAGGGGCCAGGGATATGGCTTTCTGTCTGAAGGTTCCTCTTGATTCACTGCTTGTATGAGCGAGCAGCGAAGGTTCTGACAAGACTGCGCGGATGCGCAGGCTCGCCTGAACCTTCGCTGCTCGCCTAGGGGACAAGTACCAAAATCGCTTGACGGGACCCAATTATGATCTTGAATCTGCCCTTCGATTGTTCAGATGACCAGTCTGAAACTTACAACCGCTCACACATTGCGTTTGTACGAAATCCAGGTAACGGTCCTTTTATAGCCGCGCTATCCTGGTTCCAGTAATGTCAGACTGTTTTGTTTTTAACGTCCCCGTCCACACTGTATAGGTCATTTTGAAGACGTTGCTTCCAATTTGTGGGACTTTTACCCGATATTGTTTGTTTGTTTGATGTGAGGTTCAACGTCCCCGTCAACACTGTAAAGGTCATTTTGGAGACGTTGCTTCCAATTTGTGGGACTTTTACCCGACATTGAGATGAAATGACATCTCAAGCCCTGTCACCCAATGAAACCAGTAGGGTTATAAGCATGGACGGTCCGACTCGCACCGCTTTGCCTGGGAAGGCTTAGACGCTCTAAGCGGTTTACCAGTACTCGTGTGCGGTCGGTTTCAACTCTGCGTGGAAGCATCATGCAGCCCATCTATTTCTTCGAGCCCCGATGAGCGGGGGCGAAAATCTTGGTTCTCTGTACATCTTGGACTGGGTTCGCGTGCTGTGACATTGGCAAACATTGTAGACCCATACAATGTATCCATCAAGAAAACACGTCTATATAATTTTACTCCCTTGAACCCCACTTTTATATAGTAAAACGTGGGTTTACAGGGGTAAACCTTATTTTTCTTATTTCTGCTCCACAATATACATTGTGGGTACCCGTTAGAACCGCCTCGATGAGGCGGTTCTAACGAGCACCCACAATCTATATTTTGAGCAGAAATAAGAAAAATATCATAATTTTTCCTCTTAAAATGTTAGTGTTTTCGGCTGTAAAGTTTACAATGTACATTTAGTTGTATGTGTTTTCGTAATGAGACGCCTTATACGTCTTCATAATTTGCTTAAAATGGCAAGTGGGCGTGGCCGGTGTTGCACATTTCAGTACTGGTCATGAACAGACGCAATAAATTATAAATAAAAGTATTGCAGCCTTCTGACTTTGTGGAGATTAAACTAAGATCATTTAATATGGCAAATGTGCTATTATTTTTGCTGACAAAAATGTGTGTAGCTTTTGCATATATATGCAAAAGCTACTCACATCTGTTCGGCGGCCTCGGTAGCGTCTGACTGGTGATCGGGAGGACGCGGGTTCGATACCTGCGGCTGTCGGGGTCGGCAACATTCTTTCGTGGATATTGATCATGAAATCTTTTCTACGGTCATTCTCTCCCTTCCGCTGATTCAAGAAGGACGGTTGTCAGTTTCTGGCGAAACAATGTGCACTGTACTGGTTAACCGCTTACGTATAAGCCTGCCCAGAAAAAGTGTGGATGGGTAAACTGACCGGCTCAAAAATGACCTTAAATAGTGTTGACTGGGCCGTTAAAATCCAATACAAACAAACAAATACTCACATTTGTTCAGCAAATATACCAGAATTTTAGATACAGTCAAACTTCAATGACTCGAACACCTTTGGGACCACGAAAATCTGTTCGAGACAGGGGTAGTTCGAGCCACTGCGGGCTACTGCCAGGAGGCATAACAACGTACATTAGGACATCTTTTCGGTGTTCTATAATGAAAAATGTATGCTGTGTGTACTCATTAGAATCGCCTCATCGAGGCGATTCCAATGAGTACAGTACACACAGTATACATTTGCAAGATAAGACGAAAATATCCTAAATTTTACCCTCACTATTTCTTAAGTAGAGAAATTCCATAGGTACTCAAGAACGGGTTCGACTCAGCCATGGTATACGAGCCATCGGTGTTCGAGCCATCGAAGTTATACTGTATTGTACTTGTTGGAACAGTTAACAGTTTGACGAATAGCAAGCTTGTTAAGCTAACGATGCTTTGAACAACTGGGCCTAGGAATTTAAGGGTTTAACGAAATCGTCTAAGTCCCAAGTTCAAGACCATTTTTCAAGCTTACACTAAGAGATAATTGACCAACCAGTGCTGTCAGTGCTTTGATTTTAGATTGGTAAGGATTTCACATCCTGCAGCAGGGTTGGGTCGCTTGTCTAGTTGGCGAGAGTTTTAGCTACTGGACTACCATGTCTGCTAGTCAATCAACCAATCAATTGATCGATCAATCAATTAATCAATAAATCAATCAAGCAACCAATAAATGAATAATTCAATCAATCAATCAATTTATCAGTAATGTATAACCTCGTTCTACATAGATAAATAAATAAATAAATAAATGAAATAAATACACCAGTTCAAAAACAACAAACTAAATGCTAACCCTTATTTTTGCTGTTCACGACAACCCCTACCTTTGCAAACAGAAGCCATCTGATCAGGATCTACACTGTTTGTCATTCAGTTTGTGAATTTGAACGAAAATACTATATCCTGTAATCTGATTGGCTGATAGTCAGAAATGGGTGTGGCTAATTTAAATATTCAGCAAGATAGGGGTTAATAAATACTAACAAAATATTTTTCAGCCTGTTCCGTTCATTCAGCAAATACCAGGTGGTCTGATGCCCGGCAAAATGGTCTTCATCAGTGGTATTCCAAAACCAAATGGTTCGAGGTAAAACACACACACACACACACACACACACACACACACACACACACACACACACACACACACACACACACACACAAAACAAAAACATGGCGCCCATTTTCACACAAACAAATCCATTGCGTTAACAAGTCAGCATTCTCATTACGAAAACATGCCTATACTAATATATTGTAAACTTTACCCCCGAAAAAAAAGAAAATTTTAAGATGAAAAATTGTAATAGTTTTCTTATTTCTGCTCAAAATATAGATTTGGGGTACTCGTTAGAACCGCCTCATCGAGGCGGTTCTAATGAGTACCCACAATCTATATTTTAGAGCAGAAATAAGAAAAATAAGGTTTACCCCTGTAAATCCCAGTTTTACTACATAAAACAGGGGGTCAAAATAATATAGGCGTGTTTTCGTGATGTGATTGATTTTGCTGGGGTTTAAGGACACGTCAACCATTGTGGGTCATTTTGCGTCGTCTCCAAGAGAAAAGGAAGAATGAAAGGAAGAAGAGATAGAAAATAAATGGAAGTGTACAAACAGAGGAAATAACAACATTCCCCCCTCTACCCGTTCTTGCTGCAAGGACAGCAGGCATTGTCCAACTGTAGGGCGCCCAGTTAAGGGGTGCCATTTCACTGTTTAATCCATATTTATAGATATTTATAATTCGATTTATATGGCAAAAAAACTAGGTTAACAAGGGTATACATTTTTTTGTTCAGTATTCTATACCAAAAGCATATTCATAACGAAAACAAGTCCGTGAGATGAATATACCCCTCTATACCCCACTTTATAAGGAGAATGGAGTTTACGGGGAAAACATTATTTTTCTTATTTCTGCTTCAAGACATAGGTTGTGGGTACTCGTTAGAACCGCCTCAATGAGGCGGTTCTCACGAGCACCCACAATCTAGGTTTGCAGTTTAAATAAGAAAACAATCACGGATCTTCCTCAGAAAAGTAGCCATTTTGGAGATGTGAAAAAATGCACTATGTCGCACGGGTATGTTATCATAATGATTATGCATATACGTCAGAGCTGCCTCAATGAGGCGATTCTAATGGGTATCTACAATATATGTTTGAAGCAGACCCATGAAGAAAAAGAAATCACGAATGTCCATCTGGTCTGTTGCGAATAACAGCTCCCAGATTTACAGTTTGAGTTTTAAAACTTCCCTTTTAGAATACATGTAGGATAAAAGACTCGAAATTGCTCAAATATATAAGCAGTTAAGATGTTGCTGGCAAACCTTTAAGTTGCGTATTATAAAATAAGAGGAGCCGCTTTAATATGTGATTAAGTCCTTTATTTGTTAGTTTGAATTCGGGTTTTACGTCCCCGTCAATGCTATTTAGGACATTTTGTGGGACTTTTTACCAGACATTGAGATGAAACGAAATCTCAAGCCTCACCGCCCAAACGAACCAGAAGGGTTTTTATTGCAATCACGGTTTAAGGCACATACATAATATCTGAAATGAGCGTTACCCGCAGTATGGCTCAGAAGTAAAACTATCAAAACAGTCCGTACACGGCCGTCCTTCTTTGTACTACTTCGAGTCGTTGTTTGTCCGTACAGCTCCCAGGTGAGACTCAGGCT
Organism: Lucinisca nassula; assembly: GCA_963580285.1. NCBI lineage: Eukaryota > Metazoa > Mollusca > Bivalvia > Lucinida > Lucinidae > Lucinisca > Lucinisca nassula. Next base: position 126,703,112 of record OY757012.1, read on the forward strand.
GGTTAGATGCAGAACGATCTGGAGTTTCCCTGAGTATGCATATTTTCATAATTGCCTTGTGACTCGGCTCCAACCTTCAGGAAATACTGCATTTTGTAGTATTTCTGTTGTTTTGAAATTAGAGCACTTCACAGCTAGGGGTTGACAAGATACTCATTTTATTTGAGCTGAATAAGCACGCTCTTTCTTGCGAATAACATCACACATCACGAAAACACACCTAAGTATATGATTTTGACCCCCTTGAACCCCACTTTTATATAGTAAAACTGGGGTTTACAGGGGTAAACCTTATTTTTCCTATTTCTGCTCTAAAATATAGAGTGTGGGTACTCGTTAGAACCGCCTCATCGAGGCGGTTCTATCGAGTAACCACAGTCTATATTTTGAGCAGAAATAAGAAAATAATCACAATTTTTCCTCTCATTTTTTTTTATTTTTTTTTTCAAAGATAAAATTAACTATGTATTTATATAGGCATGTTATCGTAATGAGTCACGAATCATAGACATGTGGTGCATGACAGTCACATGGTACATGTACGTCTAATTTCAGGTTCACAATCAATTTTTCCATGGGGTCAGAACATATATTTCACTTTGATGCTCGATTCAAGGCAGGTCCTGACAAGAACATAATTGTCAGAAACACCATGCAAAATGGCTCGTGGGGTCAAGAGGAAAGACATGCTCCATTTTTTCCATTCTTCTACGACCAGTACTTCGAAATGATAATCCTTTGTGACAGCGAATGCTACAAGGTATGCTTGTATGTCTGCTGAAACCACAACTGAGCCAGCGCACAACAAAATCTACAATCCAGCTAAGACTCAAATCAGCCTGCGTATCCGTGCAGTCTGATCAGAGTCTTCGATGTTCACAGGAGACTTTTATAGCCCCTGGGCTATTCAAAGGGCAACCAGAGAATGTTCCTACCTGGCTGGCCTGACGGGCCGGCTAAACTGAGTCTTCGACCATAGCACGGGTCTTATTGTAGGTTTTGTCATGCACCGGCTCATATATGAGGCCAAGTAAAACATACGTATGTTTAGGGTTTCAGGTCAGAATCAAAGGGAATTTTTCATGCACACCAGATACGGAAATCCTGGACTTAACCCCAGGTGAGAAACTCCTGTCCTACCCAGGTTATCCTACCCCGAATTAGGATTAAAATCGAGAATTTCATGTGTTTGATGCGGTGCAATGGTTCAATAAGATATCACATACACCGTATTTAAGTTTGACGTACAGTGACGTCAGAAACGTCGCATTATTTTCAGCAAACTATTTGGGCGTCGACAATCAAAGTAGCTGCATTATATAAAAAATCCACAGTCAAAAATGAAAGGTACGCAAGAAAAAGAATCTCACATTGGTGCGAGGGGTAGATAGAAAAATCCGTCCCTCGGGATCACTGTCCGGCTTCACGGCAAGCCTCGTGATGCCGGACGGTGACACTCGGGAAATTATTAAACCACCTCTCAGCCTACTGATGCCAGACAGTGATCCCGAGGGACGGATTTTTCTATCTACCCCTCGCACCCATGTACGATTCTTATATTCTTGCACACCAGACAAGGAAATCCGTTATGTTCTGAAACTGGTGTTCCGACCCCAAATCGAATATAATCGTGTGTTTGATAAATGCACTGGTTGATTGCAACCTCATGTGAGGCGTCGTCATGCATGACTTCACTAAACATTCCTGTTGTGTCATCACAAAATGGCGGACGTCGGTAACCGAAGTGACAGCAGCATTAAAATTTCGCAATAGAAATGGAAGGTAGGCAAGAAAAAGAATCCAATATGGGTGTAAGGGGTGGATAGAAAAATCCGTCCCTCGGGATCACTGTCCGGCATCACTCGGCAAGCCTCGTGATGCCGGACAGTGTCCCTCGGGACGGATTTTTCAATCCACCCTCACACCCATATAAGATTCTTATATTCTTGCACACCAGATAAGGAAATCCATAGATTTAGCCTGGGATAGAAATTCTGTTCTAACCCTGGTGTTCTTACCCAGAATCGAATATTGTCGCGTGTTTGATAAATGCACTGGTTGAAAAGACCTCGAATGCGTCGTCGTTGAGATTGACGTCATGCACGTTACATGACGTCACTAAACATTCCTGTAGTGTCATCATAATATGGCGGACGTCGGTAATCAAAGAGACTACAGCATTAAAAATCCGCGCTAAGAAATGGAAGGTATGCAAGAAAAAGAATCCTATATGGGTGTGAGGAGGATGAGGTGGATTGAAAAATCCATCCCTCGGGATCACTGTCCAGCATCACTCGGCAAGCCTCGTGATGCCGGACAGTGACCATCCATCCGTCACACCCATATAAAATTCTTATATTGTCACACGGGTGTGTTATCGTAATAGTTATACATTCGCAATTCGATAACACCCGTGTGACATAGTCTATTTTTTTACATCTTCAAAATGGCTTCTTTTCTAATGAAAACCTGTGCCATTTTTTTTCTAATTATAGCCCCGCTTTGAAAAAGTGGGGGCTATATTGGATTTGGCTTGTCCGGAATTCCGTCTGTCTGTAATATTTGATAGTGGGTACCTTGTGATCGCAACTCCTCTTACAGTTCTAGGTCAATCCTTTTGAAACTTTACAGGTGTTTTCATATAGGTCTGAAGATGTGCATGTGCTTTTTTCATTATCCTTAGATATTTTTTTTCACTTATTTCACCTTTTTTAACTTAGACAATTTTTGAGATCTACTAATGTTAAAATGTATAGGGAGTAGCTACCTTGTGATCGCAACTCCTCTTACAGTTATAGGTCAATCCTTTTGAAACTTTACAGGTGTTTTCATATGGGTCTGAAGATGTGCATGTGCTTTTTTCATTATCCTTAAATATTTTTTTTTCACTTATTTCACCTTTTTGAACTTAGACAATTTTTGAGATCTACTAATGTTAAAATGTATAGGGAGTAGCTACCTTGTGATCGCAACTCCTCTTACAGTTATAGGTCAATCCTTTTGAAACTTTACAGGTGTTTTGATATAGGTCTGAAGATGTGCATGTGCTTTTTTCATTATCCTTAAATAATTTTTTTTCACTTATTTCACCTTTTTTAACTTAGACAATTTTTGAGATCTGCTAATGTTAAAATGTATAGGGAGTAGCTACCTTGTGATCGCAACTCCTCTTACAGTTCTAGGTCAATCCTTTTGAAACTTAACAGGTGTTTTCATATAGGTCTGAAGATGTGCATGTGCTTTTTTCATTATCCTTAAATAATTTTGTTTCACTTATTTCACCTTTTTTAACTTAGACTGTTTTTCAGATCTAATAACGCGAAAATTCTATAAGGCGTAGGTACCTTGTTAGGGATTTAACCCTCTCACAAGTCTTTACCTTTAATTCATGACTCTTTCTCCTCTGACAGGGATATAGCGGGGCTATAGTCAGATTCTCTGACAGTTCTAGTTTATACTGCAAACATAGGTTGTGGGCGCGCGTTAAAACCGCCTCAATTCACGGACGCGTTCACGTGATGAAATGGTCTGACTACCCTTATCTTAAACAAATTTTCATCAATAGTCCCAAATTGAGGTTTCCATCACGTGAACAAGTCCGCATAAACCCCGCTTTATATAGAGAAAATTTGGTTTACGGGGTAATACATTTTCTTATTTCTGCTCCAAGACATAGGTTATGGGTATTCTAACGAGCACCCACGACCTATGTGTGCAGTATAAATAATAAGAAATCAGCAAAGAAGCCATTTTAGAGATATGAAAAAATACGCAATGTCGCACGGCTATGTTATCGTAATGCGACTGTATAACAGTGATTCAGGAAGGGCAAACATGGACAAATCTTGAAAGTACAATTACATGTATAAGGTAAACAAGGAAGTGTTCAGTTATGAAGCTATCTTACCCATTTTGTCCTGACTGGAATGTTGTTCCGCCTTATATAAAGAAGCAGTCCACTTTGAAATATAGGACTCTGGAGTAATTTAAGGCATCTTTTTCAGAAAATGCATCACGTGAACAAGTCCGTGAAATGAACAGCCCCCCCCCCCTCTAAACCCCTACTTTATATAGAGACAACTGGGGTTTACGCGGAATACATTATTTTTCGTATTTCTGCTCCAAGACATAGATTGTGGGTGCTCGTTAGAACCGCCTCAATATTGAGGCGGTTCTAACGAGCACCCATAACCTATGTTCGGAGTAAAAATAAGAAAACTATTACAAATTTCCATCAGAAAAATGTCCGTTTCTGATATATGAAAAAAATGCACTATGCCTTATGGGTGTGTTATCATAATGGCTGACAGTTTTACAAATAGTAAAGGCCTTTATAAGACACCGCAACACGCGATAGCTGATCTGGTTGGGCTGGGCAAACAGTGTAGACCCAGATCAGACGCCGCAGAACGCGGCGTCTGATCAGGGTCTTCACTGCTTGCTTACAGTATAGGAATTTAAGGGTCAGACGCCGAAAACCGCAGCGTCTAACCAGGGTCTACACGGTTTACTTTAAGTAAAGGAGTTTAAGGGTTAAACGAAACTGTCCCCGTTCAGGCCCATTTTTCCTAACTACACCCAGAGACAATCGACCCACCAGTACACTCAATGCTTTGATTATTATAGGCTTGACAATACACGTGAAAACACGGGTTTTTTCAGATTTTTTTTGTTTTTTTTTCCAATGTAAAAAGGTTTGCCATTTCATGTGAATCGTCTGCCCAGCAGAAATGACAAGCCGTTCTCTAAAAATGAGAGACAAAAAAAAATAGATTGATGTCTGCTCCTGAATTTCTATAGCGCTGGATAGGAAGTCCTACTGTTGGTTTTCTTTTGCTTTAGCACTTCAGTTATTTCATGCTGTCGAGTCCTAATCGTTGTTTCTCGTGTTGATTTTTCATGTTCACTGATCACATAACCAAGGACGAGGATTTTGACCACCTAAAATTGATTTAAGCACCACCCCAACACACGCACACACGCACACACACACACACACACACACACACACACATTGTATTTTACTGGCCGTTCCAAGGCGGTGCTCCTGTGGTGGTTTATTTTTATCATTATTGTTTGTCCTTACATGTATGTACCACTAGTATTTTCATTTGGCCATTTTGTGTGAAAGAAACTGTCCTTTTGGCTTTTTAATGACAGATTCAATCTGTCATTTCTAGCTATCCTGCGTGTTATAAAGTAGTTCCGGCTTTCTTACGACTTTCTTCCGGCTTTGACCGCCAAAGAAATATGAGTCCGCACAAAATGTAGTCCTGTTTGGCGCAGTTATCAAAATTGTACATAATCGCAAATCAAACTTTTGAAGCAGACGGCTTGATGATTTTATCTTACCTTTCAGAGAATAGATTCAGCATTTCATATGAATCAGCTGCATCATGCGAGACTGTATACCTAGATCAATGCGGCGTCTGCTCAGACGTCTGCTCAGGTTTTACACTGTTTTCTAACAGTGCTGTCAAAATTTAATCCTTAAAGACCAGCCGGCCAGCTGCAGACCAGAATATTAATGGGTTTTCCGACATTCGAGGTCAAGTCTAGGTCAGTTACAACTAGGTGTATATCAGACTTTGCGAGAAAGGCTGTCCCTTTCAACCCTGGAATATGGTACAGATACCTATGCAAACAGTGTAGGTCCTCTAATATAATTTTAGGTGCCATATTTAGCAGAATGGACGAGCCCAACTTCAGTGATGGAAGAGTACACTCCAGAAACTCAAGGCAGTGAATAAATCAAAGCACTGACAACACTCATGCCGATTGTCTCTAAATGCAGGCTGGTCATGAACGAGGACTTGGACTGATCCATTTAAACTTAAGATGTTAGTAACTGATGCAAAAAATGTAGAACAAGATCAGCACCGTGTTCTGCAGCGTTTGATCTTAGTCTACATTGTTTGCCAGATCGAACATTTTATTCAAGTGCAGATTTTACAGATAACACTTACATGTACCCAAGACTGACAAACGACCCGGCTATGTTTTGGTTGATTGTTTGGCATTCGACCCGAAGTTACTAATAAAAAAACCGATTCAGAGCTAACGTCTACGTGACTATCACTGACTTCTCAGAAAAACCTTTTTTCTTGTAGAAAATAGCCGCAGTGAGATCAGGGTATTCCATAAGACTGAAGAGGGTCATCCTGGAATCATAGGGTGAGCTTGGCAAACAGTGTAGGCCAAGTTCGGACGCTACAGATCGCGCTTCTTATCAAAATCTTCACTATTTGTTTGGAATTTCAGAGTTAAATTAAACAGTTTAATCTCAGCCCAGGACTTTTACCCAAACCTACATCCCACCAACCCTTTCGGTGTTTTGATTCTGAAACCAAACGATTTGCATGATTACAACATGCTTAGGCACCATGCCTTAAGCTAAAAAGATTAAATCAATCAACCGTGACGTATGATTACCAGTCCTGCCACGATCCTGTGTTTTGTTTTGTTTGATTTGAGGTTTTAACGTCCCCGTCAACACTGTATAGGTCATTTTGGAGGCGTTGCTTCCAATTTTGTGGGACTTTTACCCGACACTGAGATGAAATGACATCTCAAGCCCTGCCGTCCAATGAAACCAATAGGGTTTATATGCATGGACGGTCCGACTCGCACCGCTTTGCCTGGGCAGGCTTAGATCCACTCAGCAGATTACCAGTACTAGTGTGCGGGTCGGTTTCAGTTCTGCGTGGAAGCATCATGCAGCCCATCTATTTCTCTAAGCCCCGATGGGCGGGGGCCAACGATCCTGTGTACCACCTTCACACTAGCACTGGCAGAAACCACATGTTCAGGATCAAACTTTTGGTGTGTGATGTAAGGTCGTGCCTAGAAAAGAAGAAATTGTATTTTGTTCTCAAAAAGCATCAAGTGAGAACGTATTGCAACATTTTGCATTAAACCCTGGACAGTTAGAGTGAGTGAGTGTTTGAGTTTTACTTCCCACCAACAGCTAAGGTCATACGGAGACGATACCTCGGTTTAAAGACACATCCGAAAGTCTGGAGAAGTCCGGGATCGAACCTGCGATCCCCGGTTTACAAGGCAAGTAGCATAACCACTACACCACGGAGGCTTCTAATGGATAGTTAGAAGCTGGTCGGAAAGCGGATGGCGTTGACTCTGATTTTGGGTGCCACATGCGTGTGATCTATTTGTCTGTTGGAGCGACATCTTACTATCAACAGAAGACGCTAGTGGACGTCGACGTAGCGGAAGACCGACGTCAGTACGTCAAGATCGATTCATCCGACAGACGCATATGCGAAGCCGATTTCCGCCGGCATCTGCTATACTGTACCTGTAGATATCTGTAGATAAACAAAGGGTTTCAACTACCGACTAATAAGCACTGACACTGTTCGTCACCCTTATGCGATGCACTTTCGAGAGCTAGACGTCCCTGTCGTGACCAAAATTAAGACGTCGACACAGTACGGAACACTTACGCTGGTGCATGAAATACATACATGTATATTGGCGTCTAAGCGACTCGCGTGATATGCGTTTCAGTGACACATCGCACTTCAGCGTGAATCACGCCGATTGTCGTTTCGGGATGTTTCGACATATAGGTGTAAGGTATGCCGAGGCGACGTGTGTGTGTGTGTGTGTGTGTGTGTGTGTGTGTGTGTGTGTGTGTGTGTGTGTGTGTGTGTGTGTGTGTGTGTGTGTGTGTGTGTGTGTGTGTGTGTGTGTGAATTCGGGTTTAACGTCGCTTTCAACAATTTTTCAGTCATATCACGACGGTGTCTGGTTGCGAGGCGACGCGTGCGTAATAGAGCATGACATATCGGATGGAATAAGCGAAATGATATGTCGAGCTAGTGCATGTGTAGCTAGCGACATTAAGAACATTCAAGATCATGGCTGAGACGTTAACTGAACAGCGAGACGTAACATCAATCAAGTGCGTCGGCCTCACGTGGTTCCATTTATTTGTTTACACTCAGAATCCGGGATATCTAATCCAGCAGGATTACGCGCGGGTTTACAGTGCTGTTCTTACTCAAAATAGTCTTCAAGCCAATGGAATTCATGTACTGGACTGACTAGCCTTTCTCCTCCGATCTCTTTTGTGAAAAATAGAGTATCTTTTTTTTTTTTTTTTTGGGGGGGGGGGGGGGTCCACAACCGACCAGACAAAAACGTTACTAATTGACAGTAGCATTGTTAAAACTTGAACTTTAATGTTTGGTTTTGAAAACGTAAATAGTTTCTTTCCAAAATTTAAAACATCGAATGGCATTTCATGATACCACCTGCAAAAAAAAAAAAAAAAAGGTGAGGGGAAGGATTATGAATATTTTCATTCCAGCGGTGGAGGGGTCGGCTCGGGATGGGAAAGCCGAATGGATGTCTGGGTCGCCAGTTGGCCTTTCCTAGGGGTGAGCCGGTTCCTGTCGCCGCTGGATATACAATATAGTAATCCTCTCAAACATATCGTGCTACACGCGTATGAAGGCGACGTCGCTGGTTTCAAAACACAATACACACATACACACACACACATATATACATACATACATACGTGAGACGCTATGTTCTGCAAAGAAATGTTAGGTACTCCGCGTTTAGCCCTCCCCTGATTAACAAGCCAGCACGCGCATGACGTGTTTGTGGCGTCGCGTCGATGCTGGTGCGACGTCGGGACATTTATGCGATGTCACCTAGACGTCGGTGCTGCATCGTGGCGTTGCGCCGGCGTTGTTTTGGACGTTGCCCTGGCGACGTGTTCCTACAGGGGATCAGCTCAGTATGAGTGAGATAATCTAAAACCAAAGTCAAAAACGGGACACACATGCATCCATGCGTATGTGTGTGCGGGCGTGTGTGCGTACCTTCGCGCATGCATGCGGCCATACATGCGTGTGTGGTGCTTTAACGGACACGTAATAACACTAATACAAACAAATAAATAAAATGTATGCATTATACCTTAAACATCCAATAGTAGATAAGTACAGCCGCCCATACATATACATACATACATACATACATGCATGCATGCATGCATGCATCCATCCATCCATCCATCCTTCCATCCATCCATACACACACACACACACACACACACACATACATACATACATACATACATACATACATACATACATACATACATACATACATACATACATACATACATACATACATACATACATACATACATACATACATACATACATACATACATACTTACAATAGGGGCTTGAAGAAATATATGGGCTGCATGATGCTTCCACGCAGAGCTGAATCCGGCCTATACACTGGTACTGATAAACCGCTTCGAGGATCTAAGCCTGTCCAGGAACCGCGGTGCGAGGCGGACCGTCCATGCTAATAAACCCTATTGGTTTCATTGGGCGACAGGGCTTGAGATGTCATTTCATCTCAATGTCGGGTAAAAGTCCCACAGAATTGGAAGCAACGTCTCCAAAATGACCTTTACAGTGTTGACGGGGACGTTAAACCTAAAATCAAACAAACAAACCATACATACATACATACATACATACATACATACATACATACATACATACATACATACATACATACATAACACACACACACACACACACACACACATACATACATACATACATACATACATACATACATACATACATACATACATACATACATACATACATACATACATACATACATACATACATACATACATACATACATACATACATACATACATACATACATACATACATACATACATACTACGACACTTCATCTATCAGTGGAGCCCAATGCCCCTATCCGTCTGTACACATTAATTTTGCATATTCTATGCACGATATGTATATGGAGTGGGAAGGGATGGAGGCGCCGACAAAAAAAAATGATACCACCGGTGTATAGACATCTGCAAACATATCATACAATGGAATTTGCAGAACTACTTTTCTAAATTTTAAGATCTTTTTAGAAAGGTTGTCTGTTAGTTTTCACAGTGTTTTGATTTTCTCATAGAATCTGTCATTTCGGTGCCTTTGGCGCTTTGATTAATTACAGTGATGTTGCTTTATACGTGTGTTTCCTTCCCTTTAGTGTCTTGGGCGGAAGATGTAAGGTATAGTTGTCGCAGATAAGATTGACTAGGCGGTGTTGTCAATTTATGTCAAATTCGCTGAGTCCACCAGAAGATTAGGTAGAGTGCCTTTCAAGCGGACCAAACATGCATAAACACGAGAGCTTTGTTTGTGTTACAGTTGAATTCACACAATCGGGTAACTTGGTTAAACTTTTTGTTCATACTGGTGCAAATGATAGCTCCGCCTAGTCAATCTTATCTGTGACTACTATACTCGATTCCTGATCATTGCCTTCTGTACCATCACGAAAACATGTCTATATAATTTTGACCCCCTTGAACCCTACTTTTATACAGTAAACTGGGGTTTACAGGGGTATACCTTATTTTTCTTCTAAAATATAGATTGTGGGTAATCTTTAGAACCGCCTCATCTGAGGCGGTTCTAACGAGTACCCACAATCTATATTTTGAGCAAATTTAAGAAAACTATCACAATTTTTCAATTTATAATTTTCGTGTTTTTTTTTTGTTTTTTTTTTTTTTTTCGGCGGTAAAGTATACTTTGTATTTGTATAGGCCTGTTTTCTTTATGTATTTTGCTGTGTTTCAATATACTTATATTCCAGGTTGCTATCAACAACCAGCATTTCCTTGTATACAGTCATAGGATCCCTCCATCACGTGTCAACAGAATCGAGATTAAAGGTGACATCACTCTGACCCAGCTGCGGTTTCAGTAGAAGAGATTACCAGAACGTTCTACATATTCGACAAATATCAGCCTATGACCCTACGTGATGCACATGACAGCATGAAATCACGCCGAAAAATGAAAATTTAAGCTGAAGAATTGTAATATTTTTCTTATTTCTGCACAAAATATAGATTTTTGGTACTCGTTAGAACCGCCTCATCGAGGCGGTTCTAACGTGTACCCACAATCTATATCTTAGAGCAGAAATAAGAAAAATAACCTTTACCCCTTTAAACCCCAGTTTTACTTTATAAAAGTGGGGTTTAAGGAGGTCAAAATTATATAGGCATGTTTTCCTGATGAACTCAGTGTGATTAAAATTTTCTGGTCTATCATGTTAACAAATACGTGTGATGAAAACCCCTGCAGAACCCACTTTCCCTTATTTCTGCTCCAAAACATAGGTTGTGGGTACTTGTTAGAACTGCCCCATTGAGGCGGTTCTAACGAGTGTCCACAACATTGGTTTGGGGTATAAATGAGAAAAATAACACATTTTCATAAGGCAATAACTGTTATGGAGACATGAAAGAATGCATTTTGTCACACGGATCAATTATCATAATGCGATAATCGGTTTTGTCCAAGTGACCGATGACCGATTAAATATCGAAGTTAGTGAAACTGCATAGTTTATATAGACACATGACCACTATGGGTCATATTTCCGTTTTATCTACATGTATATTTTTAATGTTAGCTAAAACATGTTCAGAAATGACCAAAATATTTCCTTTGAAATCTTACTTCGGTATTACACAAGCTTATGACATTTAAAGTGTTGACGGGGACGTTAATTTGTTTGATTTGAGGTTTAACGTCCCCGTCAACACTGTATAGGTCATTTCGGAGACGCTGCTTCCAATTTTGTGGGACTCTTACCCGACATTGAGATGAAATGACATCTCAAGCCCTGCCGCCCAGTGAAACCAATAGGGTTTATAAGCATGGGTGGTCCGACTCGCACCGCTTTGCCTGGGCAGGCTTAGATCACTAAGTGGTTTACCAGTACTTGTGTGCGGTCGGTTTCAGCTCTGCGTGGAAGCATCATGCAGCCCATCTATTTCTTAAATCCCCGATGGGCGGGGGCCAGACGGGGACGTTAAACCTTAAATCAAACAAACAAAACAAACAATTAACTATTGGCTGGAAAGGGGACCAGTGCCCCCCTTAATTACTTCAAGAAAGACGAATGTTATGGAGATTACATAAGATCCTTAGAATATTAGATTACAATATTCTTTTGTGAATATGGTTTCAATGTAGGAGTTTCCATCTGGAAGGATGCCCACGCTGAACAGAGGTTACGCGTTGAGCTAAGGATTCGTTCCATTGAATTTGTTGTTTTAATGAGTTTTGTCGTTCTAACGAATGTCGGTATATAGAGGATTGATTGTGCATGTAATCATGAAGTAGATCAATTAATCCACAAAGTACGTTATCATTTTTAACATCGCTATTATCATGTAATAAAAAATACATCATCACAGGTGTAATAACACATGGTTAGTGGCGCGTAGCGTCCTGACGCTGGCCGTAACATCCCTGTTTTCTTTTTAATCTCTTCCACGAAAACAAATATGTTTAAAAATTGTTCTATGTTAGACAAAATCTTACACTTGGGGTCTTTTCATATGCCATTTATGAAACTCTCCGAAGCTCGTTTTATTAATTTCATATGAAATGACCACTCGTGTAAGATCCTTCATAAATAATACTGGCCTCGGTAGCTCAGTGGGATGAGCGTCTAACTGGTGATCAGGAGGTCGCGGGTTCGATACTTGCTGGGGTCTGCAACATTCTTTCGTGTAGATTGATCATGAAATCTTTTCTACGATCATTCTCTCCCTTCGACTGATTCAAGAAGGGCAGTTGTCAGTTTCTGGTGAAAGAATGTGCACTGTACTGGTTAACCGCTTACGTATAAGCCTGTCCAGGAAAAGTGTGGATAGGTAAACTGACAGGCTCAAAAATGACCTAAATAGTGTTGACTGGGCCGTTTAACTCCAATACAAACAAACTTTATAGTTAATGAACAGACCCGAAAACTGCTGACCATGCTTCTAGAAAATGCGAGCAGTCTTAACAATCACACCTGAGTTTAAAGGTTTTATTTGAATATTTAGTGACTGACTTTGGAGGCTTTTGGTCGGATGCCCAGATACTGTCTACGGTTTCCAACAAATGTACACCATTCTGTGTGTTTGTTTTCAGCTACACGTGAGTAATTCATCCCAAAGTCTTCTAGAAAGAAAAGTGTGCCTAATTCCCTTTTATGCAATACATTCTAACTTTTGTTAGGACTGTGAATAATAATACCGTACTGATCCCAAGTATAGGCAAAGAGAGGCCTAAGCAAACAGTGCAGACCAAGATCAGAAAGCTCCTTCAGAAGCAGTCTGATCAGGGTCAACACTGTTTGCCATTCCTTCTTCATCTTTTGGACTCCTTTCTGGATCGGGAGACAAATTTGTTAAAATTGTAAGAGAATTACAGCAAGTCGTCAAGTGTCCGAATTTTTAGGATTTTTACGGTCATAAGAAGAGCTGCAATAAAAGCTCAGACCCCACCAGTGGGATCAAGAGGCGAAATAATAGAAAAATATACTAATATTAGCCCTTATCCTGCTGAGTAAATTAATTTTGTGACACCCATTTCTGACTATAAACCTGCTGAATAAATTAATTTTGTGACACCCATTTCTGACTATAAACCATTTGAAATACTTGATATAATGTTGTTCAAATTGGTTAACTAATTGACAAACAGTGAAGAGCCTGACATTACGTAAACACACCCGACCGTGTGACATACTGCATGTTTTTACATTTCCAAAATGGCTACATTTCTGATGACAATCCGTGGTATATTTCTTTACTTTACTACAAATATAGGTTGTGGATGCTCGTTAGAACCGCCTCATTGAGGCGGTTCTAACGAGTACCCACAACCTATGTCTTGGAGCGGAAATAAGAAAAATAATGTATATCCCTATAAACGCCCATTTTATCTGCATAATATAAAGTGGAATTTAGCAGGATGTCCATTTCACGGACTTAATCACGTGATGTCAGATGCTTTCTTCACCCTTATTTCAAAGGTAAGGGGTGGGCCCCGCCCATAGGGGCTTGAAAAAGTATATGGGCTGCATGATGCTTCCACGCAGAGCTGAATCCGGCCCGCACACTAGTACTGGTAAACCGCTTAGAGGATCTAAGCCTGTCCAGGAACCGCGGTGCGAGGCGGACCGTCCATGCTAATAAACCCTTTTGGTTTCATTGGGCGACAGGGCTTGAGATGTCATTTCATCTCAATGTCGGGTAAAAGTCCCACAAAATTGGAAGCAACGTCTCCAAAATGACCTTGACAGTGTTGACGGGGACGTTAAACCTCAAATCAAACAGACAAAACAAAGGTAGGGGTTCTTGTGTTCAGCAGGATAAGGGTTAACAAGGGACTTTACAGAAATCTTTGGCCATTAGTTTGGCAGATCAAGAATATTTTTCTTGGGGAACTCCGGTTTTCGCCAACCTCTGATTAACGATTGCCTCGAAATAACTGAAATATTCTTGAAGAGACCATAAAGCCAAAACCACAACATCTTTAGAAGCATTATTTACTAAGTATTCAAAATGTTAACTGTTTCAGCAAGTACAGTGTTGAAGACTTTCGTATTTTTTGCTGAAAAAAACAACAACAGCAAACAAAAAAGAAAAAAAGACAAAAAGTCTCTATCAGTAGCTATTGCATTTACACTCGGTGTTTCTTCCTTTCTGTAATTTTGAAATTATATATTAGCATATTTGTCATATTATATATTCGAAGTTTTAATGATACTTTTACGTACTTTTCATTAATTTAACAAGTCCTCCCACACCCCATCTAAATGCCACTTTATACAAAGAAAACTGGGGTTAACGTGGGTATACATTATTTTTCCTATTTCTGCTCCAATACATAGTTTGTGGGTACTCGTTAGAACCGCCTCATTGAGGCGGCTCTAACGAGCACCCACAATCTATGTTTGCAGTATAAAGAAAAGAAAACATCACAAATTTTCATCACAAATGCAGCTCTTTTGGAGATATGGAAAAATACACTATGTCGTTCGGATTTGTTATCGTAATATGTCTTTCTTTTTTCTGTGCTTACCCAAGCAGTTATATAGTCTGAGAGAAAACAAAAAGGTTTAATACAAGTAACTGAATTGATCTGAATTTATATGTATATAAAATGTATATAAAATGAATGATAGTGGCAAACATTCTTCATTAAAGAAATTGAAAAAAAAAAAATAGTGGAAATGAAATATGTACGGAACCCTGAAATATCTTGTGCGCACAAGATATTATCTTGTGTGAACAAATTAATATCATGTGTGCACAAGTTATTATCGTGTGTGTGTGTACGGCCCCCGCCCATTGGGGCTTGAAGAAATATATTGGCTGCATGATGCTTCCACGCAGAGCTGAAACCGACCCTCACACGAGTACTGTTAAACCGCTTAGAAGATCTAAGCCTGCCCACGCAAAGCGGTGCGAGTCAGCCCGTCCATGCTTATAAACCCTACTAGTTTCATTGGGCGACAGGGCTTGAGATGTCATTTCATCTCAATGTTGGGTAAATGTCCCACAAAATTGAAGCAACGTCTCCAAAATGACCTTTACAATGTTGACCGAGACGTTAAACCTCAAATCAAACCAAGTATTATCTTGTGCCCACAAGATAATATCTTGTTCGCACAACTTGTGCACACAAAATATCATCTTGAGCGCACAAGGTAATCACTTGTGCACACAAGATATTATGTTGTTCGCAACATATTAAAATAAACTGCATGTCCCTTCCAGGGTTCCTTACGTCCCGGATTACGTAAATATGACTGATTTTTTTTTTCAAATGTATGGAACCTGGGAACGGACATTCAGGATAATATCTTGTTTGCACAACTTAAAATCTTGTGCGAACAACATATTATTTTGTTCGCACAACATAGATCTTGGGGAGTTGTGCGAACAAGATATAATCTTGTGCCCACAAGATAATATCTTGTGTACATAAAGCATTATGTTGTCTAATGTTGTGCGCACAAGATATTATGTTGTCTGCACATGATCTATGTTGTGCAAACAAGATATGTTGTGCAAACAAGATAATAACTTGTGCACACAAGATATTATCTTGTGTGGACAACATTAATAATCTTGTGTGGACAACATATTATCTTGTGCGAACAAGATATTATCTTGTTCCCACAACATATTATCTTGTTTGCACAACTTAGATCTTGGGAAGTTGTGCACACAAGATATTATGTTGTCTGCACAAGATATGACTTTGTGCGAAGAAGGTGATATCTTGTACACACAAGATCTATGTTGTGCCAATAAGATAATAAGATATTAGCTTTTGCGCACAAGCTAATATCTTGTGTACACAAGATATTATGTTGTGCAAACAAGATGATAAGTTGTGTGCACAAGACATTATGTTGTTCACGCGTGATCTATGTTGTGCAAACAAGTGAATATCTTGTGTGCACAATATATTAAGTTGTGCGAACTGAACAAGATATTTTCTTGTGTGCACAAGATAATAACTTGTGCGAACAAGATATTATCTTGTTCACACAACATATTAAAATAAATTGCATGTCCCTTCCAGGGTTCTGTACAAACGGAAGAATTTGTTTTTGGTTGTTTTTTTCTCAAAGATCCAATTAAATAACTCAGAAGAACAGAATGTGCACATTTTTGTGTTTGTCAGTTTCACATATTTTAGTAACTCACTGAAATACCAAAAAGTCCCTTTAAATTACTTTGTCTTATTGTTATTTATTTACATTTATTTTATACATAACAGTGAAATCAACGCATATCAAAAACAAATATATGGAACAGTATTAAGGTAAAAACTCAATTATGCAATGTGCAATTACAAAATGAATTGTTGAAACCGCACTTTGCATTATGAACCTTTCCATATCTTACTACTTTATTCGAATATGCAACATGCACATTCTAATTTGAGACCTTTGTATTTAAATATGGCATTTGGACGTCCTATTTTGCAATATTCAGTTTCGATTCTGCTGTGGTTAGACGGGGTACCAGTCATTGAGGTGACGGTAACGTTCGGTAATGTCCGTGGTTTGGCCGTATTTTTTTCCGATGACAAGCGTCCGTTTGAGAAGATCGCATTCGCTTTTCCAGGGGCCAAATTCAAGCCAGCAGCGATAGATTTTATCCAGCTATATAATAATTCGGATATTTACAATAATGTGTACGTTTGCATCTTTAAAATAAATTTTACAGCGGGGTTCCTTATTTATATATTTATGAGAAACAGGATTTTTATTTAAAAGTTAATACTTGTTTGACGAAGGGGAAATACTCTATCGTTGAATATTTACTGAAATAAATTACCATAAGGGATTAGTTTGTGCCGAATCCATGGATTTGAAATGAGCATAGATTGTTAAAATTGATTAATTCATACAATTTTCGTAAATCTGATCCTTCTGAGGTGTTACTTATAAAGATATTGGTTACTAATTGCAACCTCACTCAAAACTCAAATGTTTAGATATTATAGAAGTATGTATACGTCCGCTCAGGGAGTAGCCGTGCTAGGGGTAGCCCCTATGTGATTTTAGCGCCCGGTTACCTTACAAAATCTATCAAGTCAAGTAGCCGTGCTGTGGTCTCCTTGTTCGCGGGCATGGATTCGTTCCCTGGGACCTTACCAGCTAACCATACGGGGAAACTGGTAAACAACAACTAGTGCCTCACTGCCCATTGTTACTCTGATGTAAATACTTCAACGTCACTAATGTGAACATTACTTACTCATTCTCAGCCCCGACCCACAACCTTAGAAACGCACCTGTGGTCACACTGACAGCTGTCCTATTCATATGTCCGTCTGTCGTCATAAGTTAGACTTGGGCATGACAGTGTGTGTGTGTGTGTGTGTGTGTGTGTGTGTGTGTGTGTGTGTGTGTGTGTGTGTGTGTGTGTGTGTGTGTGTGTGTGTGTGAATTCGGGTTTAACGTCGCTTTCAACAAGTTTTCAGTCATATCACGACGGTGTCTGGTTGCGACAGGGAGCTCAATGCTCACGTTTATAGTGCTGCCTCACTGAAGTATCATGTCCCAGACACATTACATGATACCACACCCAGTCACATTATCCTGACACTGGATCGACCAGTCCTAGCTCTTCCCCGTAAACCTGAGTGCCAAGCGAGGAGCAGCTAGTACCATTTTTAACGACTTTGGTATGTCGCGGCCCGGGATCGAACCCCAGACCTCCCGTTCCCCGGAGCGGACACTCTACCAACTGAGCTATCGGGGCCGGTTTCATCCAACAGAATCACAACGCAAAAACATTAGCTGGTCGTCTGTCAGTTCGTCCGTCCGTCAGTCTTCAGCCAGCAAAACCTTGCTGAGCTAGTTTCGCGACTGTCTTAACCAGCCTACTACATATTTCTTCAAGTTCTACATGTAACAATTTGGCAAATGGAGTGGCTGAATCCAAACCATTTTGTACTTACATGTTTTTCCATGTATTAGGTCTACGCCAATGTTTTTTTTTTTTTTCTTCTTGTTTTATTACAGTTAGACCGCGTTGTAATGTGTGCGTACCCAGGTTTACCTGGCGGAACTTAACTTAACACAAACAGTTAAGAACATCTATATAAACATGTGACAAAATAAACAGGGAATCAGACCCCCGGCCTTCGGGGCTTGAAGAAATAGATGGGCTGCATGAACTGAAACCGACCCGCACACCAGTACTGGTCTGAAACCGCTTAGAGGATCTAAGTCTACCGAGCCAAAGCGGTGCTTACAAACCCTATTGGTTTCATTTGGGCGACATGGCTTTGATATGTCATTTCATCTCAGTGTCGGGTAAAAGTCCCACAAAAGTGGAAGCAACGCCTCCAAGATGACCTATATTGTGTTGACGGTGACGTTAAAACATCAAATCACATCACGTGAACAAGTCCATGAAATAAGCACCCCCTTACACCCCACTTTGTATAGCGGAAACTGGGGTTTACAGGGGTAAACATTATTTTCTTATTTTTACTCTAAGACATAGGTTGTGGGTACTCGTTAGAACCGCCTCAATGAGGCGGTTCTAACGAGCACACATAACCTATGTTTGCAGTATAAATAAGAAAAATATCATGGATTTTCATCCGAAAAGTAGTCATTTTGGAGATGTGAAAAAATGCACTATGTCGCACGGGTGTGTTATCGTAATGCAGGCGTCACACTGTCCCGAAAATGACACCAGGTGGCCATACGAATATGGAATTTTGAATTTCGCGCGAAGATCGCTCCGAATATGGTCAACAGCCAATCTCTAGCCGAAGCATGTACGATGCATGCAGAAGGTCACACGATGGCATCCGAACCACACACGAGGGCAACACGAAGATGTGATTTTTTTATTACGAAGTTTACCCGCAGGCCAAACGAAGGCCACACGACGGCTTCACGACGTCGTATTGAGAGTACGATGCGTTCGAACTAGGTCCCGAAGACGACACGTGACCTCCCGATGTTATAAAACCTTCGGCCGACCGTTTGAAATTCATTTGAAGATCGGAGAGTACACAGTACATTTCAGCTCTTTTGAATTTGATTCAACTTAAAACCAATTTAAAATGCCACCCAAAGAGAAGACCACTTTTTCAGAGAGACTTGGTTTATAGGACAATAAGATCTGCTCATCTTGTTCTCTAAGGTGCATCAAAAGAAGCAATGCTGCTGTCTTCTTTTTGCTGGTTGTCTCATCATCAAAGTATGCCATTCTGCAGGAACGGAATTGTCAATAATTATGACTGAGGCTTTGGGAGGTACACAAGCCTATGCTCTGTAACTCATTTTTGATTTTTATTTCCTCATCAGGACTGACTGAGGAAGATGCTCTGAGGTTGGCTTTTTATGTCTGCGTTACCATGACACATAGGTATCGGTTGAGGTACTCAAATTCAGCTATCTTCGTCGACACCGTGGTCCAATCTCAATGTCATCGTACTATAATACGATGGCTACACGACGTCATTGCGAGGGTTTCACGTAGTCGTATTGCCTTCCTAAGACAAGCGGACGACTTCTTGTTTCCCTCGTATTATCTTCGTGAGGCGTAAAATGACCGAGACCACCGATGATCACACGAAGAAAAGACGAAGATGACACGATTTGACAAGATGCCCTCACGATGGCCTTACGAAGGGCAAGATGGACAAACGAATTCAACACGAAAATGAACCTTCGCAAGGACTTCCGGCAATTTTTTGGCATGCCAAAGATTTTGCCGCCGCTCACGAAGGTGCTGCCGGAGCCTCAGAAAATCCACAGGTGATCATACGATGGCTTAAGATGTCCTCACGAATGGCCCGATGTTTTCACGATCAGAGCCGAATTAGAAAATTTCCTTTATCGTGTTTCCATCTGCTGTCAATTTCGGGACAGTGTGACGCCTGCATAATGAAACAACAGAACCAAAATGCCTAGTTTTAGAAATTCCGTTGGATATGCCCTTCATCAGAAATAAATGTTAGAGGGAACGTAAGTCGTAGTTCATCTGAAAGCATTTTCACGAGAGATGTAACTATGTTTGCTTTCAGGTGATCATAAAGGAGCAGTCTCACAAAGGTCTACACGATTTGGACAGGAGCCTTTCTGTGCCAGACAAAATTAGTATAAGTATTTACAACAAATTTATATTTTAGAGGTGCAATGGCCTGAACACATTTGCGATATATTTAGATAAAACTTGGACACAAAACAAACCAAGCAAAGCTGATTCCTAGTCTGACATATAAAATAAAAATTATGTGTTAATGATTTTATCGGGAAGGGTGTAGTGTCCCCAAATCGTCCGTTTTATGCCAAAAGTATATTTCTCTCATTTCTTTCACTCCTCCGTGTCACCAATACGCTTGCAGGTTTTTTTGGTATCTGCCGAATACAGGCGGACGTTTACGGGAACGGTACGAAAGACCGATCACAGCGCCACTGAACGAGAATAATGGGAACTAGAAGAAGCAGAAGCGGAATTTCAAGTTGCAAAATAGGACGAGAAACAGAAAGAGAACTACACAAATTCAAAAAGCAGACTACAAAAATGAATATCATAATGCAGTGTTGCACAATTGTAACTGAATAAAGCATAACAGAATATCAAAATTGCATATTGCAATATCAATGTTGCATAATTGAGTTTTTACCTAAATACTGTTCCATACAAATAAAAGTGATAGTTTCACACTGTGAAAATAAATGGCCTAAATGATATTTTCACAGTGTGAAAAATAACATGGCCATGTTAGTTTCACAGTAGCAGCCCGGACTACTTTTCTAGCCAAAATTCATATGTTATCTACAAAATAATTCTTAGTCCGGGATTTGAGACCCGATTTCGAAAAATTTAATGCACCCAAAATTCTCACGCTTTATTTGTGCCGTTTCATTGAGATAGGAGCCTAACCTATATGACATGTGATTATTTAGCAAATCTGGTGGGGAAAAGGGGTTGAAAATTCTATGAGTTTACACCCACCCCCATGCGAATGGTATAGTTGGATTGAGTTTAGTTATGTGTAGCTTGCGTTTACATATGAATGCTGATTTATTGCATCAGCCAAAATATTTGTCAATACTCGAAGACACCAAAATTCATGTTATGACGTAATTACATCTGGTGTTACCATAAATTTTGACCATTGAAATTTCACCCCAAAAATTTGGTAAATTTTACACTATTTTCGCGCTAAATAATTTTTAGTACTTTTTGAAACAATTTCTTTTTCGTCAGTGTGAAGGACGGTTATTTTTGCACATGCATATGAAACTTGATGCCTCTGTTTCAATCCGGGCATGAACAAGGGACTCCGATACCTGTGGACCATTGTACCACTTTTTCCTGTTGTGTCACAGATCGTGATAAAAATCTATATTAAAACCAACATAAACTAAATTATTTTACTGGCTGGTCTTAGATGTATCATAACAGGGACCGATAGATATATTTTTGAAAAGTTACTGATGGCCATATCCTTCCAGTTTATATTTAGTGATATACATCACCAAGCATATTTGTCAGCGGGTGAACTGGCAAGTGATTCTCTAAACTGGTGACTTGAAACAATCAACATTTAATGAATACATTGTATATTTCAAGAATCAATATACAAAGTTTCCAGTTTGTGCTGAAGGCTCCCCAAGTAACATCGACATTATTATATTTTAAACACGTAAATGTAACTGGCCACTTGAAATCTTACTGGGTACCTTATTTTCTGTTAAGTCGCACGACTAAAAATAAATTGTACCCGAGGTTTAATGTAACGTAAAGCCATCCCTTAAACATTCTTCTGTCTTCCCTTTTCCCAGAGTTGTGGTATAACCTTTAAACGTGCATCTTAAGATGTCACCTGCACTTACTTTCTACTATTTTGTTGGGCAACCTGCCTACGATAGACTTGTCCCTCTATTCACCATTAGCTCTTAATCATCCTGTGCCTCTTGACACACACTGATTAATCTATTCTTTATCTCCTTTGTTACTACTTCCTTTTTCTGATATTTGTCCGATATATTGATTGTTTTTGGTTTAAAGACACGTCACCCCTTGTTGGTCATTTTTGTCCCCTCTCCAGAGAAAGGGAGAAAAGCGAAAGAAGAGAGAGTTGAGCAGATGAAAGTAAGTGGCAGAGGAGAAATGGGAAAATGGAAAAGCAGAAACAGACCAAATAACTGTTTCCCCCCTCTAACCATAACTGCTGGAAGAACAGCAGGTCTTGTCCAGCTGTAAGCCACTACCAGCTGGACGCCCTATTGACGCAAGATACACGTCACCTTTGCCTCGCCCAACCACCCCAATTGTCCCATATAGATTGGCCGAAAAGGCCTTCTTTGACAAGCCATCAGGAGTTATCACGTTTGAAAAACAGAGTGTATGCAATGATCAGGAATCTATACAAAATATCTCGCACCTCCCATTCAAAACACCAAAACGAAAACGTCATGGATGGAAAGCCAGAATAAGTTATCTCCCCACATGACCGAACGGCTATCCAAAATAAAAAAGGCATTAGCAATACATACATCTTAAGGACTAACTAATTACATGCGAGACGCCAAGTTCTGCAACGGAAGGCCAGGTGATTTTTCTCCGGGTACTCCGGTTTTCGCCCACCTCTGATTAACGACCGACTCAATATGAGTGAAATAATCTTGAAAGGGCCGTAAAACCAAAACAAAAAACAAAACAAAAAAAAAAAAATAAGGACTAACTATGAAAATAATAAACCACAAAAAAGGATCGACGACGGGGTCAGTAAGAAGTTTTACGGGGGCCGAGGTGGGGTTAGACACTTTAATAGATTTTAGATGGTTACACTACTCGCCCTTGATTGTCTTGGTTAAAACCGATAAATTGTTCACTCTACATGATGGAGTTCTAGCTCATCAGTGCAACATCTCCGAGAACAGAAAATCAAACGACTAAAAAGATGAAACAATGATGAGGACTCGACAGCATGAAATAGCTAGAATTCTGCAGCAAAGGAAACCAAACAATTAGGCTCCGGTTAACCCTACCAGAGACAGAGCATCAGACACCTGCCTTCAGGCGTTCTGGCGGAAATGCGTTCATACATAAGAAATGAACTAGGCGGGCAGGTTAATTTACTTGAGGTTGAAACCTCATATGTCAGATATGTTGAACAGTGAACAGGGACGATGTATGGCATAATAAATGTTACGATCCCTACGTAAATCAAGCTTCTTCTCTTCACCTTTGTCAAGAAGGGTGGAAACATAGGGTTCAACACCGAACTTTGACTGAACTTTTCTGCATCTTCATGTAACTTGGTGACCTCAAGTTGCGCATGTTTGCTAAAAGATCGACCAAAACCAGAGTCATTCATTCAGTAAATAAGCTGGAGTATATCATCTCCGCAGCTGGAGAATTAGATGCCGATATTTAAATTTAGTAGAGTGTCTTTTTTGCAGCAAATTAATGTTAAAAACCAAAACAATAAACCTCTAAAACATTTAAGAAAAATCATTCCACCAAATACTGTATAATCTTTCTTTTTTGTTCGCAGTAAAATTTCGCACACCTTCAGTCAAAAGGAGGCTTGATTGTTCAGAGGCGTAAACTCATTAAAACACGACTTTCCTTCAATTATGAAATACTGAACAAAAATCTGCCAACCCTTTGAAAAAAAACAAAACTGAAATAGGGCCGAGCTGTTACCTTCACTGAACATTGTCGTCTTTCAGAGGTATTGCTGTCATGGTAACTTCATACCAAACTACCACTGGTCACCAATTAATTGTTTATGAAGCTAAGCAACAAAAGATAACCAAACAAGCGCAATCAGTAAAGCAGAAAACTGTGGCTGCTGTATCATGACAACGCCAATTAGATATGGTTTACGCTTGCCATCAAGTTTACACGACTTTGGCCTGAACACAAAACTGTAAACAAGCGGCCGATGGGAAACTACGATCCCCAGAGCTCAAGTGGGCATAAATCCCCCCCACACACACACACACACGCACACACACGTGATGACCATTTATTTTAACAGACCATAATGGTTTAGTAAAGGCCAATCCCAGGACCGTTGATGCCAAATTATTGTGAAATCAACCATTGTTTTCTTTCGTTGCCGTCGCATACATTATAGTCAGCTTTGAACCATCTTAAGGCTGGAGTCCAAAATGCTGCATACCAAGGTCTTGTATTTCTTGAGATGCAGAATTTAAAATCACCTTTGGCCGTTTATTGGTGTGACGATCACACAGATCCCTCTAACAAACTTGGATTTCTCGACCACACTGATGCAGTATATGTAATTTGGTATCTGAGTTAGCCCAGTAGTTTTAGAAAAATTAAAAACTATTTAATCTTATGGCCCCAGGATCATTAAGCTGATTGCAAATATCAACTATGATGTCATGAGCTGCAACAGAACCAAAAAACCCTGTCTTTTCCATCCAAAATCCTAAGAGACCGAATGTGACCTTGACGTAAGAAAGGTCAAGGTCAACGAAATGTCATCATTTGAACAAATTCGATGGGGCCCGGGTCCCATATATTGTATACCAAGTTTCAAGGTCATCGGTCGATTGGTTCCTTAGAAGGCGATTTTCAACGGTTTTTACCATATATGGGCATGGCGGACATCTTGGTCATGTGACCCAGATATTCAAAATATATGTTTGTTCTTCCACCCCATGGCGGCTTCACATATAATTTGGTTCCATTTGGCCTTGTAGTTTCAGAGGAGATGTCGTTTGGAATTGTTTGGATGCTTAAATGAGAAAAGAGGGTAGGAACATTTATCTCCCCTTTTTATGTCTTTTTCCCCTCTTTTTCGATTTTCTAACTCCATTTTCAAGATGCGGAGAGACCTCTAAATAAATTCGTATCATAGTTAAGTGTGAGAAAGTAAGGTGCATTAAACTCCTTAAATACGCGTGCTACGAATTTCAAATCCCCGACTATCTGTAAAATACCTTGAAAAAGCATTCTTTGAAGTGTAAAAATGCTGTATTAAAAATGGCGATTTGTTTATGGTTTGCAACTGACAGTTGTGACGTGATAGCCAAGTCGAAAATTGTGACGTAAGATCCGATTAATCAATTACAGTAAGTGTCCTAAAATATGATCAGATAAAAAGAAAATTTCCTTTTTTCGATAAATATCAAAAATATTTCATCTCGTGTGTTGAAAACATCAGAAATTTCACGAGTGCGAAGCACTCGTGAAAATTCTAATATTTTCAACACACTCGATGAAATATTTTTGGTAGTCATCTCAAAAAAGTAAATATCCTCTATTTATTTATCCTTTACTTTGATCTCATATGTTTTGGTTCAACTGGTAAATAATTTGATTAAAATTATAGAAAGGGCCACAACGATTATAGCCTACCAATGGCACTAAGAGGAAGAGAAACTAAGAATGAAGAAAACAAAAAAAGGAAAGAAGAAACGAATTTTAACCCTTTTTGTACCAAATGGAATCTTCCACCTTATATATGGTAGGTGTCGCTTTCGAAATTAAGGGGTGTCAGGTTGTGTTTTCTTCAAAATTTATTTAGGAAAAGGTTGAACTTTTTGCAAACAGTGTAGGCCCTGATCAGACGCAGCGTTCTGTGGCGTCTGATCTGGGCCTGCACTGTTTGCCAAGGTACCCCTTTAGGGGTTTCTGGTCCTGAAAGGGTTAAACAGCACAGCAACCAGCCCCCTCTTCCTCATAAGAGGTGATCAGGGTGCAACAGGGAGAATTAATGCAAATGAAATAAATAATAATAATAATACACAACCTAACCAAGTCGGACGTACTTTGACTGGTTCAAATCTGAGTGCCCCAAGTAAAAAGGTCCAAGGTCTCAACTGAGGTAATGGCCAGATATGACCGACTCAGTATAAGAAGATAGATAGATAGGATTACTAGCTCCATTACCTTTCGCTGACGCCTACAACATGAAAGATAGGCTGCATGATGCTTCCACGCAGAGCTGAAACCGCCCCGCACACGAGTACTGGTAAACCGCTTAGAGGATCTACACCTGCCCTGGCAATGCGGTGCGAGTCGGACTTAAAAACCTTGTTGGTTTCATTGGGCGGCAGGGCTTGAGATGTCATTTCATCTCAATGTCGGGTAAAAGTCCCGCAAAATTGGAAGCAACGTCTCCAAAATGACCTTTACACTGTTGACGGGGACGTTAAACCTCAAATCAAACAAACAAACACGCAAACAAAACAAAATGAAAGAATGCATAAGGCGACACAATAAGATTGACATCCGATCGGGGAATGTCATGCCAGAGTCCATTGATATCGAAGTTTGCCTCAGACCACCTTCTTGACATAGCCCAGGCAAACCGGTGCGCGTCTGACCGTCCATGTTTATAAACCCTATTGGTTCCATTGGGCGACAGGACTTGAGATCTCATTTCATCTCAATGATGGGTAAAAGTCCCACAAAATTGGCAGCAACGTCTCCAAAA
This sequence comes from Lucinisca nassula, assembly GCA_963580285.1. NCBI lineage: Eukaryota > Metazoa > Mollusca > Bivalvia > Lucinida > Lucinidae > Lucinisca > Lucinisca nassula. Next base: position 126,729,979 of record OY757012.1, read on the forward strand.
TGACCATTACAGTGTTGACGGGGAGGTTAAACCTCAAATCAAACAAATCAAACAAAAACCTTCTTGACATAGGAATTGATTTTCGCGGGCATAAGTGTACCGAAAAGATGAGAAAAGACCCGGATTGATTGCATTGGGGTTAAACACGCCTATATATTTTTGACCCCCTTGAACCCCACTTTTATATAGTAAAACTGGAGTTAACAGGGGTAAACCTTATTTTTCTTATTTCTGCTCTAAAATATAGATTGTGGGTACTCGTTAGAACCGCCTCGATGAGGCGGTTCTAACGCGTACCCTTAATCTATAGTTTGAGCAGAAATAAGAAAAATATCACAATTTTTCATCTTAAAATTTCCGTTTTTTTGGCGATAAAGTTTACAATGTATTTGTATAGGCGTGTTTTCGTAATGAGACGTCAACTCATGTGGGCCATATTATGTCGTTCCTAAATAAAGGAAGGATTTTGTTTGTTTGTTTGATTTGAGGTTTAACGTCCCCGTCCCCGTCAACACTGTATAGGTCATTTTGGAGACGTTGCTTCCAATTTTGCGGGACTCTTACCCGACACTGAGATGAAATGAAGCCTCAAGCCCTGTCGCCCATGAAACCAATAGTGTTTATAAGCATGGACGGTCGGACTCGCACCGCTTTACCTGGGCAGGCTTAGATCCTCTAACCGGTTTACTAGTGCTCGTGTGCGGTTGTCTCAGCTCTGCGTGGATTTTTGTTTGTTTGATTTGAGGTTTAACGTCCCCGTCAACACTATTTAGGTCATGTTGGAGATGTTGCTTCCAATTTTGTGGGACTTTTACCCGACATTGACATCTCAATCCCTGCCGCCCAATGAAACCAATAGGGTTTATAAGCATGGACGGTCGGACTCGCACCGCTTTACCTGGGCAGGCTTAGATCCTCTAACCGGTTTACTAGTGCTCGTTTGCGGTTGTCTCAGCTCTGCGTGGATTTTTGTTTGTTTGATTTGAGGTTTAACGTCCCCGTCAACACTATTTAGGTCATGTTGGAGATGTTGCTTCCAATTTTGTGGGACTTTTACCCGACATTGACATCTCAATCCCTGCCGCCCAATGAAACCAATAGGGTTTATAAGCATGGACGGTCGGACTCGCACCGCTTTACCTGGGCAGGCTTAGATCCTCTAACCGGTTTACTAGTGCTCGTGTGCGGTTGTCTCAGCTCTGCGTTGATTTTTGTTTGTTTGATTTGTGGTTTAACGTCCCCGACAACACTATTTAGGTCATGTTGGAGACGTTGCTTCCAATTTTGTGGCACTTTTACCCGACATCGAGATGAAATGACATCTCAATCCCTGCCGCCCAATGAAACCAATAGGGTTTATAAGCATCGACGGGCCGACTCGCAGCAATTTTCCTGGGCAGACTTAGACGTTCTAAGCGGATTACCAGTACTCATGTGCGGTCGGTATCAGCTCTGCGTGTAAGCATCTATTTCTCCAAGCCCCGATGGACGGGGGCGCCAGCTCTGCGTGGAAGCATCATGCAGCCCATCTATTTCTTCAAGCCCCAATGGTCGGAATTGCTGGAAGCACACACGATGAACATGTGGCTATTTGCGTTATATTATTTTGGTTGTCAGTGAGGAGAAAAAAAAACAGAGGGAAGGATCAAAAATGAGTGGTTACGCATTCGATCTATGCATGTAAATAAGTACTGAGAGATATTGATGGTACTTGGCACAATTATATACACACCGGCCCCGGTACCTCAGTTGGTAGAGTGTCCGCTCCGGGGAACGGGGATGTCACGGGTTCGATCCCGGGCCGCGACATACCAAAGTCGTTAAAAATGGTACTTGCTTCTCCTCGCTTGGCACTCAGATTTACGGGGTAGAGCTTGGATTGGTCGACCCAGTGTCAGGATAATGTGACTGGGTGTGGTATCATGTAATGTGTCTGGGACATGATACTTCAGTGAGGCAGCACTATAAAAGTGAGCATTGAGCTGCCTGTCGCAACCAGACACCGTCGTGATATGACTGAAAAAATGTTGAAAGCGACGTTAAACCCGAATTCACACACACACAATTGTATACAAGGTTGTGACGGCGTGTGATACGCAAGAACCACATTTCTGAGTGCTATGGTATTTGAGTAATCTCCCCTTCCAATATATCATTATGACCACCTTTTGATTACCATATCCAATACACGGGTGGTAATCAGGGGAACTAGCTCGAAAATGAGTCAATGGAAATTTGTTCCCTCGACACATCCGGGAACTCTCGAGCTAGCTCCATCACCAAGAAACTCGTAAACAAAGGTAGGTCTCGAAGAGTTTTATCACCATTTTTTGTCTTTGTAAGCTAATTATAAAAAATCCGGCAATGCAGTTCCACATAGAAATGATTTAACTTTGTACTCCGCTAGAATTTGCCATGGAAATTTGCAGCGCTGGAGTATGAATGAAAGCAAACTTTTTATCACGGACCGGAAAAATTGTCAATTTATATCATTACGGAGATTTTGGCCGTCGATTTTTCATTTTCCGTCAAAAGTACGCCCTTCCCACCCACAGAAACTACATCCCTGGTGAAATAAAACATGGAAAGTTTGAAATAAGCAAAAAAAAATTGGCAGTGATTACGTAACTTGCGACTTATGACGAAATTATTGTCCGAGCTAGTCTTCTCGACAAGGAGCTAGTCCACTCGACATAAAAAAAGAAAATGAAACGTTCATCAGATTCGATGTCTTTCTATGGTCCCACCCAGGTTATCCAACTGGTTTCTTTACCTCTGGCTAACAAAGGTAGGTCTCGAAGAGTTTTATCACCATTTTTTTCTTTGTAAGCTATTTATAAAAAAAAAATACGGCAATGCAGTTCCACATAGAAATGATTTAACTTTGTACTCCGCTAGAATTTTCCATGGAAATTTGCAGCGCTGGAGTATGAATGAAAGTTAACTTTTTATTACGGACCTGAAAAATTGTCAATTAATGTCATTACGGAGATTTTGGCCGACGATTTTTTATTTTCCGTCAAAAGTACGCCCTTCACACCCACAGAAACAACATCCCTGGTGAAATAAAACAGAGTCTTATCATAAGGAACAATGATATATATGGTTTAGGGGTTGCGAGCTGAATAATTTTCAAAATATTAGACATTTTGAGTTTTCCATACAAATGCCTATATGTCAATTTTACGTTTTATGTAATTTTACCCCAAGGCCCATCCAGGGGCAATTGTATCATGAACGGAAAGGTCTTTGGCTGAGTAAGTGTCATGCGAAATTTCAACTTTGTAGCATAACAGAAACGGGAATTATGGGCTCCAAGAGAAACGCGAACGTTAACTTTCACTGTGATTCGAACTCTTCCTATATACAGAGTGTACTGCAGTGCCCGATAGCCTTATATGCGCTATATGAGCATCCTTTTTTGGGGATGCCTCTGTGGCGCAGTGGTTAAGGACGTCGGCCACTGCAGTGCTAGGCGACGTCGCTGCATCTGTGCGTGGGTTCGAATCACAGTCAGAGCACGATTTAATTATCCCTGATTGTGTCTCCACTATGGTTGTAAAGACGAAAAGTCGCTTCCATTACTGAGAGATTTATCACAATAGCAAAATAAAATAGTTAACTTTAACGTTTGTTAGACTCTGGTTAGGACTCTTGGGCAATGGCATCTGACACTCGGACACGCTCAGGAGCATGGCCCTGGGACAATCGTATCATGAACAGAAAGGTCACCGTCTGAGTAAGCGTCATACCAATTTTCAACTTTGTAGCATAACATAAATGGTAGTTATGGGCTCCAAGAGAAATGCAGACGTAAACTTCGAAATTTGTTAGACTCTGTTTATGAACGTGACTTTCCATTGCAGAACTAGGACATCCACAACGGCAGGATCCCTAATCGACATAGATTCATGTTGTTAGGTGATTAATTGCTTAATAGATCACTGTCTGTCGGTCACAAGTGCAGAGATTACTCGCGGTACGCGGCCGTGATCACTCGCGCTACGCGCTCATGATCTATTCACTATAATGACTGACTTCCAGTCTGTGATATATTAAGCAACTAATAAGCACCATATTATCTTTCAACAGTTTAGTCGAAAACTGTGTTGAGCATTTGTGGGTATAGGGGAAACGATAGTTTGTTCGAGGCATCTGGGTCACATGACCAAGATGGTTACCACGCCCATATATGGTGAAACCATTAAAAATCTTCTCTAGAACCAGTGGGCTGAATTCAAGAAACTTGTAGTACCTAGGACTGCAGCACAACATAATTTGTATAAACGATGACTTTAGGTTTATCAAAAATAATCAGATCACCTGCGGGAACAATATGTGATTTCTGAGTGAAACAAAAATCATCAAAAAGATTACCGGTAGGAATCAAATACTTCATTTATTTAATCAAACCTTCACACGACACTGACATTTGTGTGCATATATATTTTCTCTCTTTTTCCATCCATCCTTCCATCCATATACCCACCGACCCATCCATCCATCCGTCCGTCTGTCTGTCCGTCTATATGTTCGTTCGTCCATCCGTCCTCCAATGGACCAATCCATCCAAATACCCACTCATCCCTTTCTATTGTGCACCCTTCCATCCATCCATCAATCATTCCATCCATCCATCCATCCATCCATCCATCCATCCAACATCCATTGATCCGCTCCAAATGGGAGGGGGCGAAGCAACTAGGTGGGCGAAATGACTAAGGGGGGCGAAAAGACCAGGCACTGTTGGCAAAACAACTAGGGGTGCAAAATGGGGGCGAAACGAACAGGGAGAAACGACTGGGGGACGCCTTTGGGGCATAGCATCTTGTTACCCAACTAGCCAGTGGTAAAGAAACCAGTTGGATAACCTGGGTGGGACCATAGAAAGACATCAAATCTGATGAATGTTTCATTTTCTTTTTTATGTCGAGTGAACTAGCTCCTTGGCGAGAAGACTAGCTCGGACAGTAATTTCGTAATAAGTCGCAAGTTACGTAATCACGGCCAAATTTTTTTTACTTATTTCAAACTTTCCATGTTCCATTTCACCAGGGATGTTGTTTCTGTGGATGTGAAGGGCGTACTTTTGACGGAAAATGAAAAATCGTCGGCCAAAATCTCCGTAATGACATAAATTGACAATTTTTCCGGTCCGTGATAAAAAGTTTGCTTTCATTCATACTCCAGCGCTGCAAATTTACATGGCAAACTCTAGCGGAGTACAAAGTTAAATCATTTCTATGTGGAACTGCATTGACGGATTTTTTTATAAATAGCTTACAAAGAAAAAAATGGTGATAAAACTCTTCGCGACCTACCTTTGTTTACGAGTTTCTTGGTGATGGAGCTAGCTCGAGAGTTCCCGGATTTGTCGAGGGAACAAATTTCCATTGACTCATTTTCGAGCTAGTTCCCCTGATTACCACCCGTGCAATACCCTTTGAGAAATACTGATGGTACTTGGTACAGATGTACATGATACTAGGCAGGCATATCATACACAAGAATTACAACTCTGGATGCCCATGTATTTAGCTCACCAGAGTCGAAGGCTCCAGGGGAGCTTATATTATAGGCTGTGTTCCGTCCGCCGTCTGTGTCGTCGTCAACATTTTTTAAACAACATCTCATCTGAAACCACTTGGCCAATTGAAACCAACTTACATGTGAAACCTCAATTTGGTGGGGGATTAAAAATTTGTTCATGGGATCATGGTCACATGACCAAGATGACCGTCATGCCCATATATGGTAAAAACCTTTAAAACTCTTCTCATCAGGAACTGATTGGCCGATGACCTTGAAATTTGGTATGCAGCATCGGGATCTTTGGCCCTAACAATTTTGTTCATATGATGACCTTTTGTTGACCTTGACCTATTTTACGTCAAGGTCAAATTCGGTCCCATAGACATTTGTATGGAAAAAGCTAAAACACTGGATTTTTCTGAGCTCATGGCTTCAGAAGTGATATTTGCAATCAGCTGGATGTAAGTTTATCAATTCCAAAAGTCAGTGTCATTTACTGACCTTTATCCTGGATGGCCCAGATTCAGTATTTTTATCTTCTTCTCCACTTAAACTGCTGGGATGTTTGAAACCAAATTACATGTGGAGCCTCTATGGAAATGGAGAACGAAAGTTTGTTCGTAAGAACTGGATCACATGACCAGTATGACCGCCATGCCCATATATGGTAAAAACCTTGCAAAAATCGTCTCAGGAACCATACGGCCGGTGACCTTGAAACTTAATATGCAGCATTGGAGACTCGGACCCTACCGAGTTTGTTCAAATGATGACCTTTGGTTGACCTTGACCTGTTTTACGTCAAGGTCAAATTTGGTCACTTAGACATTTGTCTGGAAAAAAGGTAGAACAGTGGATTTTTTCTGATTGCATGGTTGCAATCAACTGAATGAAAGGTTATCGATTCCAAAGGTCAAGGTCATTTACTGACATTTGTCCTGGATGGCTCAGATTCAGTATTTTCATTTTCTTCTCCACTTAAACTGCTGGGCTGATTGAAACCAAATTACATTTGGAGCCTCTATTGGAAGAGGAACGAAAGTTTGTTCGTAAGGACTGGGTCACATGTCTAATAAGGCCGCCATTCCCATTTATGATTAAAAACCATTAAAATATTCTCCGGAACCCAGTGACCAGTGACCTTCAGGCTTGGTATATGGAATTAGGGACTACGGTTCCACCAAGTTTGTTCAAATTGACCTTGACCTGTTTTACGTCAAGGTCAAATTCGGTCACTGAGACATTCGTATGGAAAAATTATTGCAGCCTGTGGCATCAGAATTGATATTGGCAATCAGTTGAATATATAAGTTATTAATTCCAAAGGTCAATGTCATTTGCTGACCTTTGCCTTGGATGAGTTAGATGCAGTATTTTTTTTTCTTCTCCACTAAAACTACATGAAGAGCCTCTATGGATGAGGCAACGAGACGTTATTAAAGGAATTGTAGTCACATGACCAAGATGGACGCCACGCCTGAATATGGTAAAAACCACATGATCTCTGATGAGCGTAGTGATCCGTGGGCCTCTTGTTTAGTTATGTACCCTGACAATATAACCTTGTGATGGCCATAACTCCAATACACTTTGAGATATTAATGGAACTTGGCACACTTGTATACAAGGTATAGAATACATGTCATGCGCAATAACCACAACTCTTGGTGCTGTGGTATTTTAGTTATTTCCCTTCCAATGTAACAGTACGACCACCTTTATGAGCACCATATCTCTAATTCCCTTTGAGACATATTGATGGTACTTGGTAGAGATGTGCATGAGATTAAGCAAGCATGTCATGCGCAAGAATCACAGTTCTGAGTGCCCTGGTTTTCATGACAATATAATCGTGTGATGTCCATAACTCAATTACCCTTTGGGATATATTGCTGGTACTTGCCACAATTGTGTACAAGGTTGAAAAGGCATTCATAACACAGTATACCAGTACTTTGTGCATTTCATCATGTTGAGAAATGATCCTTAGTATCATTAGGTGAAGAAAGTCTCAATAAACATTACATATACAAAATCCTGCAGATGTTGCAGCAATATACTGTCGGATTACTAGTGTATTTTAATTATGGCGCACTTTCTATTTATGGACAATCTTCTGAATGCCATACTGGCTTTTGGTGGGGGGATTTGCCATCTTCTCTGATGGCTATTTTGTTTTATATAAATTAATTACCTTGAGTTCCTACAAATCAGTGACCTTTAGCACCGAAGAGTTTCTTAACTTTTTTCCTTGATAACAATCGACTCCGAAACCATTACGATTTTGTGGTCGATTGTTTATCAATCTACCCAAACTTACTAATACTCCAGAAGCTGCCGCCCTGCTCTTGTCCACGTAATGTCGCTGGTCCTCACGGCACAAAGTCCAGGCAACGCCGGCGGGTCATTAATAGCCTCGCTATTATTGTGACCTTTAGCGCCGAAGTTTCTTATCTTTATTCCTTTGGGTCGAATGATAACAATCGACCCCCAAACCATTATGATTTTGTGGTCGATTGTTTATCATTCGACCCAATGTTACTAATACTCCAGAAGCCTCCGGCCTGCTAGTGTCCACGTAATGTCGTTGGTCCTTACGGCACAAAGTGCAGGCAACGCCGGTGGGTCATTAATAGCCTCGCTATTAATGTGACCTTTAGCGCCGAAGCGTTTCTTAACTTTATTCCTTTGGGTCGAATGATAACAATCGACCCCAAAACCATTATGATTTTTTGGTCGTTTGTTTATCAATCGACCAAAGTTACTAATACTCCAGCAGCTTCCGGCCTGCTCTTGTCCACGTAATGTCGCTGGTCCTTACGGCACAAAGTCCAGGCAACGCCGGTGGGTCATTAATAGCCTCGCTATCATTACGATAACACACCCGTACGGCATAGTGTATTTTTCACATCTCCAAAATGGCTACTTTTCTTATGAAAATCCTTGATATTTTTCCTATCAACGCTGCAAACATAGGTTGTTGGTGCTCGTTAGAACCGCCTCATCGAGGCGGTTCTAACGAGTACCCACAACCTATGTCTTGGAGCAAAAACAAGAAAATATGTATACCCCCGTAAACCCCAGTATATAAAGTGGGGCTTAGTGGGGTCTTCATTTCACGGACTTGTTCACGTGATGATTATTGTCGCTGTATAGACAAAGTGTAGTGTTAAGAGAGGGGTTATCTGTAGAACATGGACTGGGCTCATATGCTCGGGCTCTGGCAAACAGTGTAGGCCCAGATAAGACGCCACATAATGTGACGTCTGATTTGGGCCTACACGTTTTTTTTCTAAAAACAAAAACACAAGAAATTAGGGAGTACGAAATTGTCTTAAGCCGAATGGGAGCACCTGTCAGATTTTTTGCCATTTTTCAAAAGGAGACAACTTTCGGGACTTCCGGCTCGCTTTTCTATATATTTTGTCCAATGTGAAAAGGGGTCTACTCTTAAAGGAAAGAATTTACTCCTCAGGAGCAAATTCTTTATCAGGACCATTTTCCTCTCAATCGACCCACCAATGTTGTCTATCAGGGACCAGTTGTTCAAAACTAACGACGTCATTAGTTAACGTATCTCGTTAAAACTTTGATCATAAAATATTACAAATATGCTAAAATATTTGCTGAAAAAAAAATGTGAGCCGCTTTTACGGATGCAAAAGCTGCTCACATTGTTTCAGAAAAAAATACCAAACTTTTGATAGTGTTCTTGTTTGAACAGTTAACAATATGACCACTAACGAGCTCGTTAAGCTAACAATGCTTTGAACAACTGACCCCAGGTAAACAAGTTCGCACAAAAAAAACATGCCTCTAAACCCCACTTTATATAGGGAAAAGTCAGATTTACAGGAATGTTCTTTTTTTTTTTTTTTCATTAGTATTCCTCAAAAACAAAGATTGTTGGTGCTCGGTTATGTTCATTATCTGCGCCAGCGCACGACAAAACCTACAATAAGACATGTGCGCCCAACGAAGACTCAGATCAGCCTGCGCATCCGCGCAGTCTGATCAGAGTCTTCGTTGTGCGCCCTAAGGATAGCTAAGGGCCCAATGCTCCTTCATGCAGCAAGAGAAGTCTCTGGTTAGACTATATGGATGCGCAGACTGATCTGAGTCTTCGATGGGCGCACATGTCTTATTGTAGGTTTTGCCATGTGCTTGCTCATTTTTCTTACAAAGAAACGCTCGTTTGAACCGCATCACTGAGGCGGTTCTAACGAGCACCAACAATCTGTATATTATGGCCTAGAAATAAGAAAAAAAAAACATCCAACATTTTCAAATGATAAATGTTAGCTCTAGAAATATGAAAGTTGCAATACGGACCTCCGTGGCCTAGTGGATAAGAGCGCTGACTCTTAAGCCATAGGTCTGTGGAAGGTCAGGTGGTTTTTCCCCAAGTACTCCAGTTTTCGCCCACTTCTAATTAACGATCGGCTCGATATGAGTGAAATAATCTTGAAAGGGCCGTCAAACCCAAACCAAAAAAATATTGTAGCGCACGGATGAGTACTTTGAATCCATTACGGTAGCGTTTGTGTTTGTTTGTATCCCAGTCAACACTATTTAGGTCATTTTAGCCGGTCAGTTTACCTATCCACACTTTTCCTGGGCAGGCTTATACGTAAGCAGTTAACCAGTTTTGTTTGCCTGTCTGTTTATACTGCTGTTTAACGGCCAAGTCAACACTATTTTATGTCATTTTTGAGCCGGTCAGTTCACCTATGCACACTTTTCCTGGGCAGGCTTATACGTAAACAGTTATCCAGTACAGTAAACATTCTTTCGGGAGAAACTGACAACTGCCCTTCTTGAATCAGGAAGGTAGAGCATGACCGTAAAAAAGATTTCATGATCAATCTCCATGAAAGAATGTTGCCGGCCCCGGCAGGTATCGATCCCGCGTCCTCCTGATCACCAGTCAGACGCGCATCCGACTGAGCAACCGAGGCCGGCCACAGTTAACCAGTACAATGCATATTAACTGCCCATCTTGAATCAGCGGAAGAGAGAGTGCTCCGCTATAAAGACCAACTAAAACTAAGTCTAATTCTGCTTTAAAAAGCTTATTTAGTATAGATTGCAGTTATTCTTTCTTTGTGTTTTCAGCAAACTGTGTCCCCTGGTCGGAGACCACCTTTGTGACTGTTCAAAAGTGGTCTTAAAGACCACTTTTGAACAGTCCCAAAGGTGGTCTTGTTATAGGAATTTTACTGTATTTTATAATGACGCCAGTCTTATATGTAAAACTGGAATGTTTCAAATGACAATTTCTGGTATTTTACTAATTTCTGTCCCTAACATAGATTGCTGGACTCCTTAGAACTAGTAGCCCACTAGTAGCCCCAAGCAATGGGTTTGTTAAAAGTTAATAGATCATAATGTAAATAACTGTGTCAACCCCACTTTTACCTGTATAAATTTGGGGTTTACAGGAGGTGCTTTCTATACGGACTTTTTAACGTGATGATAAGAAAAATGTCATTTTAGAGACATAAAATACATGTTTTGCTTGTTTGATTTGAGGTTTAACGTTCCTTCAACACTATTTAGGTCATTTTCGAGACGTTGCTTCCAGTTTTGTGGGACTTTTACCCGACATTGAGATGAAATAACAACTCAGTCCCCGTCGCCCATCGAAACCAATAGGGTTTATACGCATGGACTGCCCGACTCGCAGCATGCCTAGACCTCCTAAACGGTAGCTCTGAGTGGAAGCATCATGCAGCCTAATCTATTTCTTCAAGCCCCAATGGTTGGGGCCATTTTAACCATGTGGCTATAAAGACATTTTCGGATAAAAATACAATAAAATTCCTATATTGAGACCACTTTTGAACAGTCCCGAATGTGATCGCTTACTACAGGCAATGAGGCAAGATGTATTTGTGAAACACTGATGCCCCCGGACAGCGCATGTGAAATCACTTACCACTAACCAATCAAAAGGTACATGTACGGCCAATGTTCACATTTTCAAGAAGTTGGTAAAGGTCAAGGTCACAAGGTCAAAAATTATGGTACCACTGAAAAGGTCTGTATTAGGAACGAGCGTGCGAAATATGAAAGCCCAATCTCTTAACAATCCATAGTTATGGCCAATAATTGTTTAAAAAGTAGTTCAACGTCAAGGTCAAGGTCCCGAGGACAAAAAGTATGGTACCACTGGAACGGTCTTGGGACAATTAATGCACATGTGAAGTATGAAAACTCTATCACATACCAGCCGTAGGTCAGTCGTCATGGTCAAGGTCAAAAGGTCAAACATTATGGTATTACCGAAAAGGTCTTGTGAAAAGAAATGCACATGTGAAATATGGAAGTCCTATCACTTACCAATCGAAATTTATGGTCAATGTTAAAGTTTTTAAAAAGTAGGTCATATGTCAAGGTCGCTATCATAAGGTCAAAACTCGTGATATCACCAGAAAGGTTTTGTGACAAGAAACGGACATATGAAATATGAAAGCCATGTCACTTACCAATCGAAAGTTATTGCCAGTGTTAAAGTTTTTGAAAAGTAGATCAGACATCAAGGTCGGGGTCACAATGTCAAAAATTATGGTACCACTAGAAAGGTCAAGTAACAAGGCATATACATGTAAAATATGAAAGCCCTACCAGTAACCATTTAAAAGATATGTCCAATGTTAAAGTTTTGAGGACAGGCAAACAAACACAAAAAGACGGAGACAGACAGACAGTCAGACAGACAGACCAAAAACCATATACCCCCGATTATTTTTTTATTTCGGGGGCATATAAACAATAACTGAAAATTTTAAAATATGATTTTTAAAGAAGAAGTGGTTGAAGATATAGCTTGTCTTAAAAGCGGTATTTCACTGCATCAGTGATGTGACCATACTGTATAGCTTCATTTTGTCACTGACTATTTATGCGGAAACAGCTCTAATGAGTACCCACACTCCATGGTTTGAGCAAAACTAAGTATAGTAAAATTGCTATATTAAGACCAACTATGGGACTGTTCAAAAGTGGTCTTGAAGACCACTTTTAAACAGTCCCAAAGATGGTCTCCCGCTAGAGCACGCTGGATGTAGAAAACACAAAGAAAATGTACCTGAAACCTTCTAAATATGCTTTTAAAAGCATAATTTGTCTTAATTTTAAGAGGTCTTAATAGCGGAATTTCACTGTAATAACCCCGCAAAGCCTCGTAACCTAGCAAAACCCGCATTTCTCTTTGTCAACAATCAGTTTCTCAGAACCTTTACCATTCCCTGTTAAGAGTAAAAACCCCACCTTATAGAGAGAACTGTATGAATTTACACGACACCTAAGGAATGGCTTCCTGGAAAGCAATGAGCCGTGCCAGGCAAAAATGTGTCTAAGCAGTGCACGTGAACGGTGTGTACCCACTCGGGTCCAGGGGCATCAATATTTCATGCAGCGAACTCTGATCAGGCTGCGCGGATGAGCAAGCTGATCTGAGTCTTCTCGAGCTTAATGGTTTCTAAAGACACTTTTCGACTGGTGCGGTCCGAATAAAGTCACTATGAGAGTACCCGCCCATCGGGGCTTTGAGATATAGATTTGGCTGCATGGGTTGAAGGAGTCCTTTTAAACCCCTTGGAAAGCCTAAGCATCACGAAAACACCCCTATTCAAATATATTGGAAATTTTCCACCAAAAATCAAAACTTGTGATATTGTTCTTATTTCTGCTCAAAATATAGATTGTTGGTACACGTCGATGAGGCGCTTCTAACGAGTACCAAACAATCAATTTTAGCGAGTACCCAATCTATATTTTATAGCAGAAATAAGGAAAATAAGATTTATTCCTGTAACCCCCAAAACATATAGAAGTGTGGTTCAAGGGAGGTCAGAATTATGTAGGCGTGTTTCCGTGATGTCCTGTCCAGCAAAAAGCGGTGCGAGCCAGACAGCCCCTGCATAACCATATTGGTTTGTAACACTTGAGATGATATTTCATTCCAACGTCCCACAAAAAATTGGGAGCAACACCCCAATATTCACAGTGAAAAATGAACAAAATAAGGACAAATACGCAATGCGAATTTACACCAATACATACTGATACACTGGCAATACAGTACGTATTTACGTCCGTCTTGTGCGCAAATACGGAAATAATAAGCAACTGGTGTGACAAAGTTTACGCAACAAAACGTGTGCGTATTGGAGGACGTATTTTTGAAAAATACAGAAGAAATAAGCAGCGGGTGCAACAAATGTTACGCAGCAAAATGTGTATGTATTGAAGGACGTATTTTTTAAAAATACAGAAAAAGTACGCAGCTTATGCGGCAAACCTTGCGCAAAAAAACGCATGCATATTGCTTTATATACATTTGAAAAATACGGAAAAATACGCTGGTGTTTGACAAAGAATTCGGTTCGTGTTGACATGTGTTTTCATGACAGAATAGAAAAGAAAAACAATCCTGTCAGTTTCACGTTGTGCAGCTATTCGCATACGTATTGTTTATATATGGATCACAGAAAGTAACTATACATGCATATTGTCCTAGCCTAGGCTGGGAATATTGTGCTTTTAGGCCAAGATTTTGCAGAATTGTACATATTTTGTATATTATTTTGAATACGAAATGCAATGCATGTCCGACAAGAATTTCACAGCAATATGATAATAGTCTACATGTAGGCTTTACGAAAAACTGCCTGTACAAATACATTGTAAATATTTTGCCGAAAAAGGAAACATTTTAAGATGAAAAATTGTGATTGTTTTCTTATCTCTACTAAATATATAGATTGTGGGTACTCGTTAGAACCGCTCATTGAAGCGGTTCTAACGAGTTCCCACAATCTATTTTCGAGTAGAAATAAGAAAAATAAGGTTTACCCCTGTTAACCCCAGTTTTACTATATAAAAGTGGGGTTCAATGGGGTCACAATTATATAGGTGTGTTTTCGTGACGCAAGGAACACCCAAAGATTCTTGGTTCATTCTGATTCAACATTACATCACAAAAACACGCCTATATGATTCTGACCCCCATGAACCCCACTTTTATAAAGAAAAACTGTGGTTTACAGTGGGTAAACCTTATTTTTCTTATTTCTGCTCTGAATTATAGATTGTCGTTAATCGTTAGAACCGCCTCTTTGCGGTGGTTCTAACGTGTAGAACCGCGGCGGTTCTAACGTGTACTCACAATCTATATTTTGAGCAGAAATAAGGAAAATATCACAATTTTGCATTTAAAATTTTCGTTTTTAGATGGTAAAATTCACAATGTATTTGTACAGGCATGTTTGCGTATTGAATTCCAGAGTCAGCTAGGCTACAGTGTAGGCCTACTAATGAAGCTGAAGCTATTAAACAACAGGAAGCAACCTCTAGCCCTTGCCTAGTCACGCCCCGTCAAGGAAGTTAACTCTGTTGTTGTCGACATTCTATGGTTAGGTTAGCTTTTCTAAGGTTACGGTGGTTAGCAATCGCCAAACAACGATCGAACTATTGGCTTGAAGACCTGTCAATCAATTCTGGCACGGGGTTACATTGAGGTTAAATGCATTTATTACATATTAAAACCCATTCCTGAAGTGACAATGAAATTGTGCAGATTTGGTGTGTAAAATGCTTTAACAATGGTTACAAAAGATAGGTCTGGAGAAAATGTTGAAGTGACAATAATATGCCACATATGCAGGGTGTGACCTTCATTCTTTTCCCAAAACCAAGTGTAGACTATGAAAATTGTAGGTTTAAAAGATTAAATAATGGAATAGTCTGTACTGTTTCGAGTGATAGATTAAAATGACAATTTGATATAGTATCCACATTTTTCATCACTTTACAATCAATCTTAGATCAACGTCGAACTAACATCGATTCGATGTTTAGTTTGTTTGTTGATTTGAAGTCTTCCCTGTCAACACTTTAAAGGTCATTTTGGAGACGTTGCTTCCAATTTTGTGGGACTTTTATCCGACTATAAGATGAAATGGCATCTCAAGCCCTGCCGCACAATAAAACCAAAAGGGTTTATAACATGGGCGGGCCGACTCGCACCGCGTTGCCAAGGCAGGCTTAGATCCTCTAAGCGGTTTACCAGTACTCGTGTGCGGGCTGGTTTCAGGTCTGCGTGGAAGCATCACATCACGTGAATAAGTCCGTGAAATGAACATCCACCTAATCCCCACTATATATAGTGAAAACTGGGGTTTACGCGGTATACATTATTTTCTTATTTCTGCTCCAAGACATAGGTTGTGGGTACTCGTTAGAACAACCTCACTGACCGCCTCAACGAAGCGGTTCTAACAAGCACCCACAACCTATGTTTGCAGTATAACTACCATGATACGCGCCGGAATTCGGAAGAAACGCCTGTAAAATGACCTAAATAATGTTTGCAGGGGTGTTTAATCTCAAACCAAACAGCAGAAATAAGAAAATAGGACCCCATTCTTCCAGGGTGAATATCAGACAGACACATAAATTACTCTCTGAACTGTCTGCACACCTCCCATGAGACTCATTGCTGGCCATAATTTACCTGCCGATGCCTGAGTTGTAAAATTAACTCCAGCACTGGTGTTATCTTCTAGGTTTTCAGAAAGTCAAAGGGGAACTTGAATACAATTTGCCCACTGTGTATAGCTACCGTTTTCTTATTGATAACTTGAAGTGCAATATCATTCCATGATAATCATATGACTATGTGTTACACACACACGCACGCACGCACATGCACGCAGATGGAGTGAGAAAGTCTTGAAATTAAAAAAAAAATAGAAACTAGAGGCAATATACAATCTAATCAGCAAAAAACAAGGGTGCTGATCAGACTGCATGGATGTTCAGGTTGATCATCAACTTTTTTGGCGTTGAAACCACAAAAGCTTTTTTATATTTATGTTATTATTCTATCACCTGTGTAACATAGTGCATTCTAGTAATGGTGAAAATCTCTCTCTCTCTCTCTCTCTCTCTCTCTCTCTCTCTCTCTCTCTCTCTCTGATTATGTCCCTTTCATGAGAAATGGCCCTTGTGATTTTTTTTTATGAAATCTCGTCGGCATTATAACTCAAAAAGTATCAAAGCTGCGCCTTGAAAGTTGATGAATGGATCTCACTTTAGCCATGTGAAGTATTACCTTTTAAACTAGGAGCAAGCAGTGTTGGGGACATAGTGTTTCATAAACACCAGCTCTAGTTTCTCTTATTTCGACCCGAGGTGTGCAAAAACCGGAGTATTCGGAGAAAAACCATCTGACCTTCCATTGCAGAACTTAGCGTCTCATGAATGGACTGGAAGTGATGGGTAGACATTACGCTAACACATCCGTGCGACATAGTGCATTTTTCACATCTCCCAAATGGCTAGTTTTCAGATGAAAATCCCTGATATTTTTCGTATTTATACTGCAAATTTCTCTAAAATAAAGTGGGGTTTATTGGGGTGGGGGTGGTGTTCACGTGATGTTGACATTGTAGGTACCGATCCGAGTCTTGAACACATCGTTTCATGATAGTAAACATTTCTGCCAAGTAATTTCAAAATTAATTCAGGAATAACAAAGTTGTTAACTAACCATTTTTAACCTTTGACCTCTACGTATGACCTTGAACCTCGATGTACTGACTGAGTCTTGTGCGCGAAACATCGTCTCATGATGGTTAACATTTCTGCAAAGTGATCCGGGAATAAAGCAAAGCACTGAGAGTACTGGTGGGTCGATCGTCTTTTAGTGTAGGTTGGGAAAATAGTCCTGAGCTGAGAATCGAACTGTTCGTTTAACTTGAGCTAGCACAGTAGATCTGATCAGACATCGCGTTATTTGGCGTCTGGTTATGTAGATTCTGTTTGCCAATGCCAAAGTGCACGAGCACAGTCCACCCGCGCCCGCCTATCGGGGCTTGAATAAATAGATGGGCTGTATGATGCTTCCACGCAGAGCTGACAGTCCCGTAACATTGGAAGTGACGTCTCCAAATGACCTATACATTCTTGACGGGGACGTTAAACCTTAAATCAAACAATCGAGCAGAGTCCAGAATTTTCTTCTTACGCTGCGCTCTGACGTCTAAGGGTAGTACTTGGGTTTTGTTCAACAGAGTGGGGAGGGTGCAAATGCAGCCCCACCCATCTTTTGGAAATTATCTCAGATTCATGCAGTTTTTCACCCTCTGAAAAATACCTGAACTTCGCATCCTCAACCTGCCCCTTTTCAGAGTCTGCGTACGGCCCTGAATCATGTTCAAAACTGTTGTTGCATACTTACATGGCGAAAAGTGCCGACCCTGATCAGTAGCAATATACTCTGAAGCCGATCTTGGTCTACGCTGTATGTCTAAAAACGGTACCACCTATAAAGTCTGCGCGACTCATTTTTGCCATTAAACATTTCAGGGACGGGCCTCCGTGGCCTAGTGGTAAAGAGCGCTGACTCTTGATCATTAGGTCTCTCACCGCTTTGGTTCGAGCCTCGCCCGGGTCATATGGGAGACGCCAATTTCTGCAACTGAAGGCCAGTTGGTTTTTCTCCGGGTTCTCCGGTTTTCGCCCACCTCTGATTAACGATTGGCTCGATATGAGTGAAATAATCTTGAAAGGGCCGTAAAACAAAAACAAAAACAAAAAAACATTTCGGGGCTCTAAAATTAAGTTCTTAGCAGAAGTGGGAAAAGTTTATTTTTACTCGACTTGGCATACATTTGTGTAACAGTTTAAAAATGGAGTTTCCGAAAGACGTCACGTGACAGTGTGGCCTGGATTAAGTTATTGTTTTTCTCTCATTACGAGAGCAACATACTATTTCGTTTAACCCTCAAATGCCACTATTTAAGCAAATAGTGTAGTCCCTGCGCAACCGGCTGAGCAGACGCCACATTCCGCGGCGTCTGATCTGAGTATTATCCAGCACACGATTCCTGTCAAGACTATAGATAGCTCAGCCACTAGGTGTTAAATAAATAATATGGAATTAAAATCATCTTTTGCATTAAAATGAACAGTGTATAAAAGTGTAGCTAGTCTAGTCTCTCTGGCTCAATTTTAACCTAAGATTTGAGACTCTAACAAATAGACTTGCCATTACTAAGAAGGTGATAAATTTTTAAACCAATAAAAAATACCAACAAAAAATGATCAGACTTTTATTATCAAACTAGTAGCTAGTCTACTCTTGTTACATCGATAAAAATAGCGCGACGTTTAAAGTTCTATTAATAATTTCCCAAATCAGTGATGGTCGCGTGGACAACTGCATGAATACCGTTTGCCATTTAGTAAATTTGGGCCGATCGTAAACCGATCGATCCAAAAAGCTTTTGACTGAACACGAAAAATGACTTTTTTGACATTTGACCACTGTGACCTTAACCATGGAAGTACCGACCTGGGTCTTGCGTGCGACAAATTGTCTCATGATGGTCAATATTGCTGCCAAGCTATTTTCAAATCCATCCAGGAATAACAAAGGTATTGACAGGACACAAGAAAATACACTTTTCTTTACCTTTCACCTCTATGACCTTGGCCTCGTGGGTACCGACCTGGGTCTTGCATACGACACATTCTCTCATGATGGTTAACATTTCAGCCAAGGAATTTTCAAATCCATCAAGAATAACAAAGATATTGACGGACGGGGCCAGGTAAAGTTGGCAGAACAGCAGAACCAGCAGAAGAAATGGTCAAGTTAGCAGAACAGCAGAACGAGCAGAACGAAATGGTCAAGTTAGCAGAACAGCAGAACGAGCAGAACGGATTTGGTCAAGCTAGCAGAACAGCAGAACGAGCAGAACGGATTGGTCAAGCTAGCAGAACAACAGAACGAGCAGAACGAACTGGTCAAATAAGAGCAGAACCAGTAGAAAATGGTCATATTAGCAAAACAACTAAACCAACAGAAGAAATGGTCAAGTTAGCAGAACAACAGAACAAGAAAAAAAAAAAAAAAAAAAACAAGACTACATACAAAGTCTCTCCAAAAGATGATGTATGCGGTTTTTTGTCTCCGAATTTCGGATTTTTTCTCTCTATACTTAGTCGCTATAAAAATGATGAAGAACGCCGTTTACCGCGCCTTCCTATCGCATTTATTAGCTGAGATATTGAGAAAAACATCATTTTTTTATTCTGCTGGGAAGATAGAGAAAAATTTTTGTCTCCGAATTTCGGATTTTTTCTCTCTATACTTAGTCGCTATAAAAATGATGAAGAACGCCGTTTACCGCGCCTTCCTATCGCATTTATTAGCCGAGATATTGAGAAAAACATCATTTTTTTCTTCTGCTGGAAAGACCGAGAAAAATTTTTGTCTCCGAATTTCGGATTTTTTCTCTCTATACTTTGTCGCTATAAAAATGATGAAGAACGCCGTTTACCGCGCCTTCCTATCGCATTTATTAGCTGAGATATTGAGAAAAACATCATTTTTGTATTCTGCTGGGAAGATAGAGAAAAATGTTTGTCTCCGAATTTCGGATTTTTTCTCTCTATACTTAGTCGCTATAAAAATGATGAAGAACGCCATTTACCGCGCCTTCCTATCGCATTTATTAGCCGAGATATTGAGAAAAACATCATTTTTGTATTCTGCTGGGAAGATAGAGAAAAATTTTTGTCTCCGAATTTCGTATTTTTTCTCTCTATACTTAGTCGCTATAAAAATGATGAAGAACGCCGTTTACCGCACCTTCCTATCGCATTTATTAGCTGAGATATTGAGAAAAACATCATTTTTGTATTCTGCTGGGAAGACCGAGAAAAATTTTTGTCTCCGAATTTCGGATTTTTTCTCTCTATACTTAGTCGCTATAAAAATGATGAAGAACGCCGTTTACCGCGCCTTCCTATCGCATTTATTAGCTGAGATTCTGAGAAAAACATCATTTTTGTATTCTGCTGGGAAGACCGAGAAAAAATTTTGTCTCACAATTTCGGATTTTTTCTCTCTATACTTAGTCGCTATAAAAATGATGAAGAACGCCGTTTACCGCGCCTTCCTATCGCATTTATTAGCTGAGATAGTGAGAAAAACATCATTTTTGTATTCTGCTGGGAAGACCGAGAAAAATTTTTGTCTCCGAATTTCGGATTTTTTCTCTCTATACTTAGTCGCTATAAAAATGATGAAGAACGCCGTTTACCGCGCCTTCCTATTGCATTTATTAGCTGAGATATTGAGAAAAACATCATTTTTGTATTCTGCTGGGAAGATAGAGAAAAAATTTTGTCTCCGAATTTCGGATTTTTTCTCTCTATACTTAGTCGCTATAAAAATGATGAAGAACGCCGTTTACCGCACCTTCCTATCGCATTTATTAGCTGAGATATTTAGAAAAACATCATTTTTGTATTCTGCTGGGAAGACCGAGAAAAATTTTTGTCTCGGAATTTCGGATTTTTTCTCTCTATACTTAGTCGCTATAAAAATGATGAAGAACGCCGTTTACCGCGCCTTCCTATCGCATTTATTAGCTGAGATTCTGAGAAAAACATCATTTTTGTATTCTGCTGGGAAGACCGAGAAAAAATTTTGTCTCACAATTTCGGATTTTTTCTCTCTATACTTAGTCGCTATAAAAATGATGAAGAACGCCGTTTACCGCGCCTTCCTATCGCATTTATTAGCTGAGATATTGAGAAAAACATCATTTTTGTATTCTGCTGGGAAGACCGAGAAAAATTTTTGTCTCCGAATTTCGGATTTTTTCTCTCTATACTTAGTCGCTATAAAAATGATGAAGAACGCCGTTTACCGCGCCTTCCTATTGCATTTATTAGCTGAGATATTGAGAAAAACATCATTTTTGTATTCTGCTGGGAAGATAGAGAAAAAATTTTGTCTCCGAATTTCGGATTTTTTCTCTCTATACTTAGTCGCTATAAAAATGATGAAGAACGCCGTTTACCGCACCTTCCTATCGCATTTATTAGCTGAGATATTGAGAAAAACATCATTTTTGTATTCTGCTGGGAAGACCGAGAAAAATTTTTGTCTCGGAATTTCGGATTTTTTCTCTCTATACTTAGTCGCTATAAAAATGATGAAGAACGCCGTTTACCGCGCCTTCCTATCGCATTTATTAGCCGAGATATTGAGAAAAACATCATTTTTTTCTTCTGCTGGGAAGACCGAGAAAAATTTTTGTCTCACAATTTCGGATTTTTTCTCTCTATACTTAGTCGCTATAAAAATGATGAAGAACGCCGTTTACCGCGCCTTCCTATCGCATTTATTAGCTGAGATATTGAGAAAAACATCATTTTTGTATTCTGCTGGGAAGATAGAGAAAAATTTTTGTCTCCGAATTTCGGATTTTTTCTCTCTATACTTAGTCGCTATAAAAATGATGAAGAACGCCGTTTACCGCGCCTTCCTATCGCATTTATTAGCTGAGATATTGAGAAAAACATCATTTTTGTATTCTGCTGGGAAGATAGAGAAAAATTTTTGTCTCCGAATTTCGGATTTTTTCTCTCTATACTTAGTCGCTATAAAAATGATGAAGAACGCCGTTTACCGCACCTTCCTATCGCATTTATTAGCTGAGATATTGAGAAAAACATCATTTTTGTATTCTGCTGGGAAGACCGAGAAAAATTTTTGTCTCCGAATTTCGGATTTTTTCTCTCTATACTTAGTCGCTATAAAAATGATGAAGAACGCCGTTTACCGCGCCTTCCTATCGCATTTATTAGCCGAGATATTGAGAAAAACATCATTTTTTTCTTCTGCTGGAAAGACTGAGAAAAATTTTTGTCTCACCATTTCGGATTTTTTCTCTCTATGCTTAGTCGCTATAAAAATGACGAAGAACGCCGTTTATCGCGCCTTCCTATCGCATTTATTAGCTGAGATATTGAGAAAAACATCATTTTTGTATTCTGCTGGGAAGATAGAGAAAAAATTTTGTCTCCGAATTTCGGATTTTTTCTCTCTATACTTAGTCGCTATAAAAATGATGAAGAACGCCGTTTACCGCGCCTTCCTATCGCATTTATTAGCTGAGATATTGAGAAAAACATCATTTTTGTATTCTGCTGGGAAGATAGAGAAAAATTTTTGTCTCCGAATTTCGGATTTTTTCTCTCTATACTTAGTCGCAATAAAAATGATGAAGAACGCCGTTTACCGCACCTTCCTATCGCATTTATTAGCTGAGCTATTGAGAAAAACATCATTTTTGTATTCTGCTGGGAAGACCGAGAAAAATTTTTGTCTCGGAATTTCGGATTTTTTCTCTCTATACTTAGTCGCTATAAAAATGATGAAGAACGCCGTTTACCGCGCCTTCCTATCGCATTTATTAGCTGAGATTCTGAGAAAAACATCATTTTTTTCTTCTGCTGGGAAGACCGAGAAAAATTTTTGTCTCACAATTTCGGATTTTTTCTCTCTATACTTAGTCGCTATAAAAATGATGAAGAACGCCGTTTACCGCACCTTCCTATCGCATTTATTAGCTGAGATATTAAGAAAAACATCATTTTTGTATTCTGCTGGGAAGACCGAGAAAAAATTTTGTCTCGGAATTTCGGATTTTTTCTCTCTATACTTAGTCGCTATAAAAATGATGAAGAACGCCGTTTACCGCGCCTTCCTATCGCATTTATTAGCCGAGATATTGAGAAAAACATCATTTTTTTCTTCTGCTGGGAAGACCGAGAAAAATTTTTGTCTCGGAATTTCGGATTTTTTCTCTCTATACTTAGTCGCTATAAAAATGATGAAGAACGCCGTTTACCGCGCCTTCCTATCGCATTTATTAGCTGAGATATTGAGAAAAACATCATTTTTGTATTCTGCTGGGAAGATAGAGAAAAAATTTTGTCTCCGAATTTCGGATTTTTTCTCTCTATACTTAGTCGCTATAAAAATGATGAAGAACGCCGTTTACCGCGCCTTCCTATCGCATTTATTAGCTGAGATATTGAGAAAAACATCATTTTTGTATTCTGCTGGGAAGACCGAGATCAATTTTTGTCTCGGAATTTCGGATTTTTTCTCTCTATACTTAGTCGCTATAAAAATGATGAAGAACGCCGTTTACCGCGCCTTCCTATCGCATTTATTAGCTGAGATTCTGAGAAAAACATCATTTTTGTATTCTGCTGGGAAGACCGAGAAAAAATTTTGTCTCACAATTTCGGATTTTTTCTCTCTATACTTAGTCGCTATAAAAATGATGAAGAACGCCGTTTACCGCGCCTTCCTATCGCATTTATTAGCTGAGATATTGAGAAAAACATCATTTTTGTATTCTGCTGGGAAGACCGAGAAAAATTTTTGTCTCCGAATTTCGGATTTTTTCTCTCTATACTTAGTCGCTATAAAAATGATGAAGAACGCCGTTTACCGCGCCTTCCTATTGCATTTATTAGCTGAGATATTGAGAAAAACATCATTTTTGTATTCTGCTGGGAAGATAGAGAAAAAATTTTGTCTCCGAATTTCGGATTTTTTCTCTCTATACTTAGTCGCTATAAAAATGATGAAGAACGCCGTTTACCGCACCTTCCTATCGCATTTATTAGCTGAGATATTTAGAAAAACATCATTTTTGTATTCTGCTGGGAAGACCGAGAAAAATTTTTGTCTCGGAATTTCGGATTTTTTCTCTCTATACTTAGTCGCTATAAAAATGATGAAGAACGCCGTTTACCGCGCCTTCCTATCGCATTTATTAGCCGAGATATTGAGAAAAACATCATTTTTTTCTTCTGCTGGGAAGACCGAGAAAAAATTTTGTCTCACAATTTCGGATTTTTTCTCTCTATACTTAGTCGCTATAAAAATGATGAAGAACGCCGTTTACCGCACCTTCCTATCGCATTTATTAGCTGAGATATTAAGAAAAACATCATTTTTGTATTCTGCTGGGAAGACCGAGAAAAAATTTTGTCTCGGAATTTCGGATTTTTTCTCTCTATACTTAGTCGCTATAAAAATGATGAAGAACGCCGTTTACCGCGCCTTCCTATCGCATTTATTAGCCGAGATATTGAGAAAAACATCATTTTTTTCTTCTGCTGGGAAGACCGAGAAAAATTTTTGTCTCACAATTTCGGATTTTTTCTCTCTATACTTAGTCGCTATAAAAATGATGAAGAACGCCGTTTACCGCGCCTTCCTATCGCATTTATTAGCTGAGATATTGAGAAAAACATCATTTTTGTATTCTGCTGGGAAGATAGAGAAAAAAATTTGTCTCCGAATTTCGGATTTTTTCTCTCTATACTTAGTCGCTATAAAAATGATGAAGAACGCCGTTTACCGCGCCTTCCTATCGCATTTATTAGCTGAGATATTGAGAAAAACATCATTTTTGTATTCTGCTGGGAAAACCGAGAAAAAATTTTGTCTCGGAATTTCGGATTTTTTCTCTCTATACTTAGTCGCTATAAAAATGATGAAGAACGCCGTTTACCGCGCCTTCCTATCGCATTTATTAGCCGAGATATTGAGAAAAACATCATTTTTTTCTTCTGCTGGAAAGACTGAGAAAAATTTTTGTCTCACCATTTCGGATTTTTTCTCTCTATGCTAAGTCGCTATAAAAATGATGAAGAACGCCGTTTACCGCGCCTTCCTATCGCATTTATTAGCTGAGATATTGAGAAAAACATCATTTTTGTATTCTGCTGTGAAGATAGAGAAAAATTTTTGTCTCGGAATTTCGGATTTTTTCTCTCTATACTTAGTCGCTATAAAAATGATGAAGAACGCCGTTTACCGCACCTTCCTATCGCATTTATTAGCTGAGATATTGAGAAAAACATCATTTTTTTCTTCTGCTGGGAAGACCGAGAAAAATTTTTGTCTCGGAATTTCGGATTTTTTCTCTCTATACTTAGTCGCTATAAAAATGATGAAGAACGCCGTTTACCGCGCCTTCCTATCGCATTTATTAGCTGAGATTCTGAGAAAAACATCATTTTTGTATTCTGCTGGGAAGACCGAGAAAAATTTTTGTCTCACAATTTCGGATTTTTTCTCTCTATACTTAGTCGCTATAAAAATGATGAAGAACGCCGTTTACCGCGCCTTCCTATCGCATTTATTAGCTGAGATATTGAGAAAAACATCATTTTTGTATTCTGCTGGGAAGACCGAGAAAAATTTTTGTCTCCGAATTTCGGATTTTTTCTCTCTATACTCAGTCGCTATAAAAATGATGAAGAACGCCGTTTACCGCGCCTTCCTATTGCATTTATTAGCTGAGATATTGAGAAAAACATCATTTTTGTATTCTGCTGGGAAGATAGAGAAAAAATTTTGTCTCCGAATTTCGGATTTTTTCTCTCTATACTTAGTCGCTATAAAAATGATGAAGAACGCCGTTTACCGCACCTTCCTATCGCATTTATTAGCTGAGATATTTAGAAAAACATCATTTTTGTATTCTGCTGGGAAGACCGAGAAAAATTTTTGTCTCGGAATTTCGGATTTTTTCTCTCTATACTTAGTCGCTATAAAAATGATGAAGAACGCCGTTTACCGCGCCTTCCTATCGCATTTATTAGCCGAGATATTGAGAAAAACATCATTTTTTTCTTCTGCTGGGAAGACCGAGAAAAAGTTTTGTATCACGATTTCGGATTTTTTCTCTCTATACTTAGTCGCCATAAAAATGATGAAGAACGCCGTTTACCGCGCCTTCCTATCGCATTTATTAGCTGAGATATTGAGAAAAACATCATTTTTGTATTCTGCTGGGAAGATAGAGAAAAATTTTTGTCTCCGAATTTCGGATTTTTTCTCTCTATACTTAGTCGCTATAAAAATGATGAAGAACGCCGTTTACCGCGCCTTCCTATCGCATTTATTAGCTGAGATATTGAGAAAAACATCATTTTTGTATTCTGCTGGGAAGATAGAGAAAAATTTTTGTCTCCGAATTTCGGATTTTTTCTCTCTATACTTAGTCGCTATAAAAATGATGAAGAACGCCGTTTACCGCACCTTCCTATCGCATTTATTAGCTGAGATATTGTGAAAAACATCATTTTTGTATTCTGCTGGGAAGACCGAGAAAAATTTTTGTCTCGGAATTTCGGATTTTTTCTCTCTATACTTAGTCGCTATAAAAATGATGAAGAACGCCGTTTACCGCGCCTTCCTATCGCATTTATTAGCCGAGATATTGAGAAAAACATCATTTTTTTCTTCTGCTGGAAAGACTGAGAAAAATTTTTGTCTCACCATTTCGGATTTTTTCTCTCTATGCTAAGTCGCTATAAAAATGATGAAGAACGCCGTTTACCGCGCCTTCCTATCGCATTTATTAGCTGAGATATTGAGAAAAACATCATTTTTGTATTCTGCTGGGAAGATAGAGAAAAAATTTTGTCTCCGAATTTCGGATTTTATCTCTCTATACTTAGTCGCTATAAAAATGATGAAGAACGCCGTTTACCGCGCCTTCCTATCGCATTTATTAGCTGAGATATTGAGAAAAACATCATTTTTGTATTCTGCTGGGAAGATAGAGAAAAATTTTTGTCTCCGAATTTCGGATTTTTTCTCTCTATACTTAGTCGCAATAAAAATGATGAAGAACGCCGTTTACCGCACCTTCCTATCGCATTTATTAGCTGAGCTATTGAGAAAAACATCATTTTTGTATTCTGCTGGGAAGACCGAGAAAAATTTTTGTCTCGGAATTTCGGATTTTTTCTCTCTATACTTAGTCGCTATAAAAATGATGAAGAACGCCGTTTACCGCGCCTTCCTATCGCATTTATTAGCCGAGATATTGAGAAAAACATCATTTTTTTCTTCTGCTGGAAAGACTGAGAAAAATTTTTGTCTCACCATTTCGGATTTTTTCTCTCTATGCTAAGTCGCTATAAAAATGATGAATAACGCCGTTTACCGCGCCTTCCTATCGCATTTATTAGCTGAGATATTGAGAAAAACATCATTTTTGTATTCTGCTGTGAAGATAGAGAAAAATTTTTGTCTCCGAATTTCGGATTTTTTCTCTCTATACTTAGTCGCTTTAAAAATGATGAAGAACGCCGTTTACCGCGCCTTCCTATCGCATTTATTAGCTGAGATATTGAGAAAAACATCATTTTTGTATTCTGCTGGGAAGATAGAGAAAAATTTTTGTCTCGGAATTTCGGATTTTTTCTCTCAATACTTAGTCGCTATAAAAATGATGAAGAACGCCGTTTACCGCACCTTCCTATCGCATTTATTAGCTGAGATATTGAGAAAAAACATCATTTTTGTATTCTGCTGGGAAGACCGAGAAAAAATTTTGTCTCGGAATTTCGGATTTTTTCTCTCTATACTTAGTCGCTATAAAAATGATGAAGAACGCCGTTTACCGCGCCTTCCTATCGCATTTATTAGCCGAGATATTGAGAAAAACATCATTTTTGTATTCTGCTGGAAAGACTGAGAAAAATTTTTGTCTCACCACTCGGATTTTTTCTCTCTATGCTTAGTCGCTATAAAAATGATGAAGAACGCCGTTTACCGCGCCTTCCTATCGCATTTATTAGCTGAGATATTGAGAAAAACATCATTTTTGTATTCTGCTGGGAAGACCGAGAAAAAATTTTGTCTCCGAATTTCGGATTTTTTTCTCTCTATACTTAGTCGCTATAAAAATGATGAAGAACGCCTTTTACCGCGCCTTCCTATCGCATTTATTAGCTGAGATATTGAGAAAAACATCATTTTTGTATTCTGCTGGGAAGATAGAGAAAAATTTTTGTCTCCGAATTTCGGATTTTTTCTCTCTATACTTAGTCGCTATAAAAATGATGAAGAACGCCGTTTACCACGCCTTCCTATCGCATTTATTAGCTGAGATATTGAGAAAAACATCATTTTTGTATTCTGCTGGGAAGACCTAGAAAAATTTTTGTCTCGGAATTTCGGATTTTTTCTCTCTATACTTTGTCGCTATAAAAATGATGAAGAACGCCGTTTACCGCGCCTTCCTATCGCATTTATTAGCCGAGATATTGAGAAAAACATCATTTTTTTCTTCTGCTGGGAAGACCGAGAAAAATTTTTGTCTCACAATTTCGGATTTTTTCTCTCTATACTTAGTCGCTATAAAAATGATGAAGAACGCCGTTTACCGCGCCTTCCTATCGCATTTATTAGCTGAGATATTGAGAAAAACATCATTTTTGTATTCTGCTGGGAAGACCGAGAAAAATTTTTGTCTCCGAATTTCGGATTTTTTCTCTCTATACTTAGTCGCTATAAAAATGATGAAGAACGCCGTTTACCGCGCCTTCCTATCGCATTTATTAGCTGAGATATTGAGAAAAACATCATTTTTGTATTCTGCTGGGAAGATAGAGAAAAATTTGTGTCTCCGAATTTCGGATTTTTTCTCTCTATACTTAGTCGCTATAAAAATGATGAAGAACGCCGTTTACCGCGCCTTCCTATCCCATTTATTAGCTGAGATATTGAGAAAAACATCATTTTTGTATTCTGCTGGGAAGATAGAGAAAAATTTTTGTCTCCGAATTTCGGATTTTTTCTCTCTATACTTAGTCGCTATAAAAATGATGAAGAACGCCGTTTACCGCGCCTTCCTATCGCATATATTAGCTGAGATATTGAGAAAAACATCATTTTTGTATTCTGCTGGGAAGATAGAGAAAAATTTTTGTCTCCGAATTTCGGATTTTTTCTCTCTATACTTAGTCGCTATAAAAATGATGAAGAACGCCGTTTACCGAACCTTCCTATCGCATTTATTAGCTGAGATATTGAGAAAAACATCATTTTTGTATTCTGCTGGGAAGACCGAGAAAAATTTTTGTCTCGGAATTTCGGATTTTTTCTCTCTATACTTAGTCGCTATAAAAATGATGAAGAACGCCGTTTACCGCGCCTTCCTATCGCATTTATTAGCCGAGATATTGAGAAAAACATCATTTTTGTATTCTGCTTGGGAAGATAGAGAAAAATTTTGGCTCCGAATTTCGGATTTTTTCTCTCTATACTTAGTCGCTATAAAAATGATGAAGAACGCCGTTTACCGCACCTTCCTATCGCATTTATTAGCTGAGATATTGAGAAAAACATCATTTTTTTCTTCTGCTGGGAAGACCGAGAAAAAATTTTTTCTCGGAATTTCGGATTTTTTCTCTCTATACTTAGTCGCTATAAAAATGATGAATAACGCCGTTTTCCGCGCCTTCCTATCGCATTTATTAGCCGAGATATTGAGAAAAACATCATTTTTTTCTTCTGCTGGGAAGACCGAGAAAAATTTTTGTCTCACAATTTCGGATTTTTTCTCTCTATACTTAGTCGCTATAAAAATGATGAAGAACGCCGTTTACCGCGCCTTCCTATCGCATTTATTAGCTGAGATATTGAGAAAAACATCATTTTTGTATTCTGGTGGGAAGATAGAGAAAAATTTTTGTCTCCGAATTTCGGATTTTTTCTCTCTATACTTAGTCGCTATAAAAATGATGAAGAACGCCGTTTACCGCACCTTCCTATCGCATTTATTAGCTGAGATATTGAGAAAAACATCATATTTTTCTTCTGCTGGGAAGACCGAGAAAAAATTTTTTCTCGGAATTTCGGATTTTTTCTCTCTATACTTAGTCGCTATAAAAATGATGAAGAACGCCGTTTTCCGCGCCTTCCTATCGCATTTATTAGCCGAGATATTGAGAAAAACATCATTTTTTTCTTCTGCTGGGAAGACCGAGAAAAATTTTTGTCTCACAATTTCGGATTTTTTCTCTCTATACTTAGTCGCTATAAAAATGATGAAGAACGCCGTTTACCGCGCCTTCCTATCGCATTTATTAGCTGAGATATTGAGAAAAACATCATTTTTGTATTCTGGTGGGAAGACCGAGAAAAATTTTTGTCTCCGAATTTCGGATTTTTTCTCTCTATACTTAGTCGCTATAAAAATGATGAAGAACGCCGTTTACCGCGCCTTCCTATCGCATTTATTAGCTGAGATATTGAGAAAAACATCATTTTTGTATTCTGCTGGGAAGATAGAGAAAAAGTTTTGTCTCCGAATTTCGGATTTTTTCTCTCTATACTTAGTCGCTATAAAAATGATGAAGAACGCCGTTTACCGCGCCTTCCTATCGCATTTATTAGGTGAGATATTGAGAAAAACATCATTTTTTTCTTCTGCTGTGTTGATGGAGAAAAATTTTTGTCTTCGAATTTAGGATTTTTTCTCTCTATACTTAGTCGCTATAAAAATGATGAAGACTGCCGTTTACCGCGCCTTCCTATCCCATTTATTAGCTGAGATATTGAGAAAAACATCATTTTTGGCCTGCCCCGGGGCCCACTGGTTTTTCATAGGCTTGTATAGGGACAACCTTTAAAATATTCTTGTCTGAAACCAGAAGGTCCAGGCCTTTGATATTTGATATGCAGTTTCATCTAAAGGGCCTCTATAACAAGATTGTTCAAATAATAGCCCTGGGGCCAAAATGTCTCCGCCCGGAGCCCACTGGTTTTACATAGGCTTATATTAAGAAAGCCTTTAAAATCTCCTTGTCTGAAACCACAAGGCCCAGGTCTTCGATATTTGGTACAAAGCTGCATCCAGTGGCTCGAATTATAGAGTCCTGCCGCAAAAATTTGAACAATCTTGGTAGATGTCTCTTGATGAAGCTTCAAACCAAATATCAAAGACCTTGGCCTTCTGGTTTAAGACAAGAAGATTTTGAAAGGTTTTCCCTATAATAACTGGATCCTTTGGAAGCAAAGAATACACCAATAAACGAAAATAGCAGACTCGGTTTTATTGAGTCTGTTCATGACCAGTACTTAAATGTGCAACACCGACCATGCCCTCTAGCACCGGCTTAAGCAGAACACTATTTTCAAAATGATTCTAAATGAACTCAATGATCCCAAAGGACCAGAAAATATAATCTGCACTATGATGGTGTACGAGGAGATTTTTTCTGGCCGCCACACGGCACAACACTAGCTGCAGTGAAGATAAATAAGTTCTGAATAGTTGGATCATTTGGAAGCAAAACATACACCAAACAAGAGGGCCATGGTAGCCCTGGATCGTTCACCTGAGTCCAAGACGTTTCATAGCTTATGGAAATAGTGAAGTCACTAGTTAAAGGACGTGTGGACCAAAGCTTTTTTTCACTGTTTTTTTAGACCATCTTTTTCATTGCAGTGGAATCCTTTTAGCAACATTAGAGGAAACATTCTATGAAACTATATTACAAGGAGCCTTTGGCTTAGATGTTCTTTAAAGATTTTGGTAGTTTCAGCTCTGGCAGAACAACTGAAAGGTCATACGAGGAACATTTCCGTAAAATTATTTTGCAATTGGGCCATTTGCCTAGGAGGAGAAGTCCATGAAAGGTTCTTCTATTTTTTTTAGCTCTGATGGCCAGAGCAGAACGATTTTAGCAAGTGTGGTAAATGGTCACAAGAGAAACATTTCTGTGAAGTTGTTTTAAATTTAGACCATTTGCCTCAGAGGAGATGTTTGAAATTTTTTTTCCTATTTTAAGCTCTGGCGGTAATTTTGTTCAGTGGAGCGAATCGATTTTAGCAATTTTGGCAGAGGGTCACCCAAGGAACATGTTGAAATCTTGCCAGTTGTCATTTAAACATTTTTCTATTTTTAGCTCTGGTGGCCATTTTGTTCATCGAAGCTGAACCATTTTAGTGTGTGTGAATTCGGGTTTAACGTCGCTTTCAACAATTTTTCAGTCATATCACGACGGTGTCTGGTTGCGACAGGGAGCTCAATGCTCACGTTTATAGTGCTGCCTCACTGAAGTATCATGTCCCAGACACATTACATGATACCACACCCAGTCACATTATCCTGACACTGGATCGACCAGTCCTAGCTCTACCCCGTAAATCTGAGTGCCAAGCGAGGAGCAGCTAGTACCATTTTTAACGACTTTGGTATGTCGCGGCCCGGGATCGAACCCGAGACCTCCCGTTCCCCTGAACCATTTTAGCAATTTGGTATAGGGTCACCCAAGAATCATTTCTGTGAAATTATTTCAAATTTGGGCAAGTAGGCTAGGAGGAAATGTCGTTTTAAAGTTTCGTCTGTATCAGCGGAGCGGAACCATTTTAGTAATATTTACTAATAGGGTCACCTAAGGAACATTTCTGTGAAATTACTTTGAAATCGAAGGAGATGTCGTTTAAAGGGTTTTTTTTTCTATTTTTATCCCCCGACCGAATAGGTTCGGGGGATATAGCGATCAGCCTGGCGTCCGTCCGTCCGTCCTTCCGCACCAACAAATGTATAGTTAGGTGGCTATGTAAATGGACAGAATCAGTGTAAGTCTATGGGATTTATTCCGTTAGACACCGAAAATACTTCTTTTCTGTGGCTAAAAGTAGCCACTTAAGTATCAATCCTGCCAAAAATAGCCACATAAGTATACATCCGTGAGAACGTCCGTCCGTCCGTCCGTAGACGCAACCTTGTGATGGCCATAACTCCTATACCCTTTGAGATTCATTGATGGTTCTTGGCACAATTGTTCACAAGGCCGAGACGGCGTGTCATGCGCAAGAACCAGAACTCTGGATGCCATACTTTTTTAGTTATCTCCCCTTTTAATAAAATAGAATGACTGCTTTGTGATGGCCATAACTCCAATACCCTTTGAGATATATTGATGGTACCTGGCACAGTTGTTCACAAGGCTGAGACGGCGTGTCATGCACAAGAACCACAACTCTGGTTGCCATGGTTTTGGAGTTATCTCCCCTTCCAATAAAATAGAGTGACAACCTTGTGATGGCCATAACTCCTATACCCTTTGAGATTCATTGATGGTTCTTGGCACAATTGTTCACAAGGCTGAGGCGGCGTGTCATGCGCAAGAACCAGAACTCTGGATGCCATACTTTTTTAGTTATCTCCCCTTTTAATAAAATAGAATGACTACTTTGTGATGGCCATAACTCCAATACCCTTTGAGATATATTGATGGTACCTGGCACAGTTGTTCACAAGGCTGAGACGGTGTGTCATGCACAAGAACCACAACTCTGGTTGCCATGGTTTTGGAGTTATCTCCCCTTCCAATAAAATAGAGTGACAACATTGTGATGGCCATAATTCCAATAGACTTTAAGATATATTGATGATACCTGGCACAGTTGTTCACAAAGCCGAGACAGTGTGTCATGCACAAGAACCACAACTCTGGGTGCCGTGTTTTTTTAGTTATCTCCCCTTCCAATAATATAGAATCACTACCTTGTGATGGCCACATCTCCAACACTCTTTGAGATATATTGATGATACTTGGTACAGTTGTACATGAGGTTTAGCAGGTGTGTCACGTGCAAGAACCACAACTCTGGGTGCCCTGGTTTTTTAATTATCTCCCCTGACAATATAACCTTGTGATGGCCATAACACCAATACCCTTTGAGATATATTGATGGTACTTGGCACAATTGTATACAACGTTGAGACGGCGCTTCATGCCTAAGAACTACAACTCTGGGTGCTATGATATTTGAGTTATCTCCCCTTCCAATATAACAGTATGACAACCTTGTGACCACCGTACCCCCAATACCCTTTGAGACATATTGGTGATACTTGATGCAGATGTACATGAGGTTAAGCAGGTGTGTCACGCTCAAGAATTACAACTCTGGGTGCTCTGGTTTTTTAGTTATCTCCCCTGGCAATATAACCTTGTGATGGCCATAACTCCAACTCCCTTTGAGATATATTGAAGGAACTTGGCACAATTGTATACAAGGTACAGAAGGGATGTCATGTGCAAGAACCACAACTGTTGTTGCTGTGGTATTTGAGTTATCTACCCTTCCAATATAACAGTATGACCAGCTTGTGATCACCATATCTCCAATACATTTTGAGACATATTGATGGTACTTTGTGTAGAAATACATGAGCTTAAGCAGGCATGTCATGCGCAAGAACCACATTTCTGAGTGCCCTGGTTTTTCAGTTATCTCCCCTGACAGTATAATCTCGCGATGGCCATAACTGCAATACTTTTGTGATATGTGGTTTAATTCTGGTGCACTTTCTATTGGTGAACAATCTTCTGAAGGCCATATTGGCTTTTGGTCGGGGGATTTGCCATCTCTTCCGATGGCTATTTTTAGCTCTGGCAGCCATTTTGTTCAGCGGAGAGGAACAATTTTAGTAAGGATGGTAGAGGGTCACCAATGGAACATTTCTATGAAATAATTTTGAATTCGGG
Organism: Lucinisca nassula; assembly: GCA_963580285.1. Classification (NCBI taxonomy): domain Eukaryota; kingdom Metazoa; phylum Mollusca; class Bivalvia; order Lucinida; family Lucinidae; genus Lucinisca; species Lucinisca nassula. Next base: position 126,764,710 of record OY757012.1, read on the forward strand.
CAAGTTGGCTAGGAGGAGATGTCATTTAAAAGTGTTTTTTTTAGCTCTTGCGGCTTGTTCAGCAGACCGGAACCATTTAGCAGTTTTGGTAGAGGGTCACCAAAGGAACATTTCTGTGAAAATATTTTGAAATTGGGCCAGTGGGCTAGGACGAGATTTCGTTGTCATTTTTTTCTATTTTTAGCGCTGGTGGCCCTTTTGTTCAGCAGAGCTGAACCATTTTAGCAATTATGGTAGAGGGTCACCCAAGGACCATTTCTGTGAATTATTTTGAAATCGAGCCAGTGGGCTAGGAGGAGATGTCGTTTAAAGTTGTTTTTTTTTTCTATTTTTAGCTCTGGTGGACCGGGCTTCCTCAGACTTTCGGATGAGTCTTTAAACCGAGATCCCGTCTCCGTATGACCTTAGCTGTTGGTGAGACGTAAAACTCAAATACTCACTCACTCACTCACCCACTCACTCACTCACTCACTCAGATCTGATGGCCATTTTGTTTAACGGGGTGAACAATTTTAGCAATTTTGGTAAAGGGTCACTCAAGGTACATTCGTGTGAACTTATTTCAAAATCCTTTCACCGGTTAAGGAGATGTCATTTGAAGAAATTGTTGACGACGCACGACACACAAAGGACGACGAACGCCGGACACAGGTCGATCACAATAGCTCACAATGAGCACCTTGTGCTCAGGTGAGCTAATAAAGGAAAATAGCAGACTCGGTTATTGAGCTTATTCATTTATGACCAGTACTGAAATGCACAAAACCGACCACGCCCTCTAACACCGGATTATGCAGAACCCTATTTTCAAAATGATTCTAAATGAACTCAATGATCCCAGATTAAGCGGGGCCGCGGGTCGGGCCCTTTTAGGCCTCAGAGCTATTTTTAGAACAATCTTCGTAGAGGTCCTCTAGATGAAGCTTCATACCCAATTTCAAAGACCTTGGATTTCTGGCTTCAGACAAGACTTTTTTTTTTTCAGGTTTTCCCTATATAAGCCTATGTAAAACCAGTGGGCCCCGGGGCGGGGCCATTTTGGCCCGGGGGCTATAATTTGAACAATATTGGTATAGATCCTCTAGATGAAGCTTCATACCAAGGTCCTCTTGATGAAGCTTCATACCAAATATCAAAGACCCGGGCTTTCTGGTTTCAGACAAGAAGAGTTTTAAAAGTTTTGTTTGCTGGTTTTGCTTGGATCCCAAATTTTTGAACTACTTTCAGTATGTACCTCCCAAGGATCATTCTGGTGAAGTTTGGTTTAAATTGGCACAGTGGTTAGGAGGAGATGTCAATGCTGACGGACGACGGACTAAGGACGGACGCCTGAGCACTTGCCTGTCCATTACGAAAACATGCCTATACGAATACATTGTAACCTTTATCTCCGAAAAAATGAAAATTTTAAGATGAACAATTGTGATATTTTTCTTATTTCTGCTTTACAATATAGATTGTAGGTAGTCGTTAGAACCGCCTCATCGAGGTGGTTCTTACTAGTACCCACAATCTATATTGTAGAGCAGAAATAAGACAAAATAGGTTTACCCCTGCAAACCCCAGTCTTACGAAATAAAAGTGGGGGTCAAGGGAGTCAAAATTATGTAGGCGTGTTTTCTTGATGCAGAAAAACTCAGGTGAGCTACATAAAACCAACAGGGTTTACAAGCATGGACGGTCCGACTCGCACCGCTTTCCCTGGGCAGGCTCAGATCCTCTAAGCGGTTTACCAGTACTCGCGTGCGGTTGGTTTCAGCTCTGCGATGAAGCATCATGCAGCCCATCTTTATGTTCAAGTCCCGATGGGCGGGGCCGAAAGTTACTTTATTACATTAGACGTTGTTATTTTTGGGATTGTCTGTACACACAGACACCGGGTACCCACACCAACTTCTACCTCAGGACCTGCACCAACTGCGACCTTAGGATATATGGATACTTCATGATTTAATTTTTTCGTTTGAGATTTCAACTTCCTCGGTAGCTCAGTCGGATGCGCGTCTGACTGGTGATCAGGAGGACGCTTGTTCGATACCTGCTAGGGTCGGCAACATTCTTTCGTAGAGTTTGATCATGAAATCTTTTCTACGGTCATTCTCTCCATTCCGCTGATTCAAGACGGGCAGTTGTCAGTTTCTGTCGAAAGAATGTACACTGTACTGGTTAACCTCTTACGTATATGTTGATAGGTAAATTGACCGGCTCAAAAATGACCTAAAATAGTTAAACTCCAATACAAACAAACAAACCTGTCCCAGACGAAAGTTACTTTATTAGATAAGGCGTTGATACATTTGGCGTTGACTGCAACGCCTAATGTTTTGTTTGTTTGTTTGATTTGAGGTTTAACGTCCCAGTCAACACTGTAAAGGTCATTTTGGAGACGTTGCTTCCAATTTTTGGGACTTTTACCCGACATTGAGATGAAATGACATCTCAAGCCCTGTCGCCCAATGAAACCAATATGGTTTATTAGCATGGACGGTCCGCCTCGCATCGCGGTTCCTGGAAGGCTTAGATCCTCCAAGCGATTTACCAGTACAAGTGTGCGGGCCGGATTCAGCTCTGCGTGGAAGCATCATGCAGCCCATATATTTCTTCAAGCCCCTATGGGCGGGGGCTTGAACGCCTAATGTAATACACTCAGAACATTTCAAAGAAACGGGCCTCCGTGGCCTAGTGGTTAAGAGCGCTGACTCTTGATCACTAGGTCTCTCACCGCTTTGGTTCGAGCCTTGCGCGGGTCACATGTGAGACGCCAAGTTCTGCAACGGAAGATCAGGTGGTTTTTCTCCGGATACTCCGGTTTTCGCCCACCTCTGATTACCGATCGGCTCGATATGAGTGAAATAATCTTGAAAGGGCCGTAAAACCAAACAAACATTTCAAAGAATCTTGAGTCATATCATTAATAAGAACAGTGTTGCGTACCCACACCAGATTCGATCCCGGTATCCACACCACCTTCATCTCATATATATGGATACTTGATAGCTTGCTTTAACATTTTCATTTGATATTTCGTCTTGTAATAGACGAAAGTCAATTTAATACATTAAGCGTTGTTACATTTGGCATTGACTGCAATGCCAATTTTATAACAACGCCTAATATAATACACTCAGAACATTTCATAGAATCTTGAGGAATATCATTAATTAGAATAGAGTTGCGTTAGAGAAGCACAAGCCCCCCCCCCCACACACACACACAAACACTCCAAGTACCCAAACCACCTTCGACCCCAGTACCCACACCAACTTTGACCCCAAGTACCCACGTCACATTCGACCCAAAGGTATATGGATACTTTATGATTTTAACTCTTTCATTTGAGATTTCTATCTTCCCAGCAGAATACAAAAATGATGTTTTTCTCAATATCTCAGCTAATAAATGCGATAGGAAGGCGCGGTAAACGGCGTTCTTCATCATTTTTATAGCGACTAAGTATAGAGAGAAAAAATCCGAAATTCGGTGACAAAAATTTTTCTCTATCTTCCCAGCAGAATACAAAAATGATGTTTTTCTCAATATCTCAGCTAATAAATGCGATAGGAAGGCGCGGTAAACGGCGTTCTTCATCATTTTTATAGCGACTAAGTATAGAGAGAAAAAATCCGAAATTCGGAGACAAAAATTTTTCTCTATCTTCCCAGCAGAATACAAAAATGATGTTTTTCTCAATATCTCAGCTAATAAATGCGATAGGAAGGCGCGGTAAACGGCGTTCTTCATCATTTTTATAGCGACTAAGTATAGAGAGAAAAAATCCGAAATTGTGAGACAAAAATTTTTCTCGGTCTTCCCAGCAGAATACAAAAATGATGTTTTTCTCAATATCTCGGCTAATAAATGCGATAGGAAGGCGCGGTAAACGGCGTTCTTCATCATTTTATAGCGACTAAGTACAGAGAGAAAAAATCCGAAATTTCGAGACAAAAATTTTTCTCGGTCTTCCCAGCAGAATACAAAAATGATGTTTTTCTCAATATCTCAGCTAATAAATGCGATAGGAAGGTGCGGTAAACGGCGTTCTTCATCATTTTTATAGCGACTAAGTATAGAGAGAAAAAATCCGAAATTCGGAGACAAAAATTTTTCTCGGTCTTCCCAGCAGAAGAAAAAAATGATGTTTTTCTCAATATCTCAGCTAATAAATGCGATAGGAAGGTGCGGTAAACGGCGTTCTTCATCATTTTTATAGCGACTAAGTATAGAGAGAAAAAATCCGAAATTCGGAGACAAAAAATTTTCTCGGTCTTCCCAGCAGAATACAAAAATGATGTTTTTCTCAATATCTCAGCTAATAAATGCGATGGGAAGGCGCGGTAAACGGCGTTCTTCATCATTTTTATAGCGACTAAGTATAGAGAGAAAAAATCCGAAATTCGGAGACAAAAATTTTTCTCTATCTTCCCAGCAGAATACAAAAATGATGTTTTTTCTCAATATCTCAGCTAATAAATGCGATAGGAAGGCGCGGTAAACGGCGTTCTTCATCATTTTTATAGCGACTAAGTATAGAGAGAAAAAATCCGAAATTCGGAGACAAAAATTTTTCTCTATCTTCCCAGCAGAATACAAAAATGATGTTTTTCTCAATATCTCAGCTAAGAAATGCGATAGGAAGGCGCGGTAAACGGCGTTCTTCATCATTTTTATAGCGACTAAGTATAGAGAGAAAAAATCCGAAATTCGGAGACAAAAATTTTTCTCAGTCTTCCCAGCAGAATACAAAAATGATGTTTTTCTCAATATCTCAGCTAATAAATGCAATAGGAAGGCGCGGTAAACGGCGTTTTTCATCATTTTTATAGCGACTTAGTATAGAGAGAAAAAATCCGAAATTGTGAGACAAAAATTTTTCTCGGTCTTCCCAGCAGAAGAAAAAAATGTTTTTCTCAATATCTCACCTAATAAATACGATAGGAAGGTGCGGTAAACGGCGTTCTTCATCATTTTTATAGCGACTAAGTATAGAGAGAAAAAAATCCGAAATTCGGAGACAAAATTTTTTCTCTATCTTCCCAGCAGAATACAAAATTGATGTTTTTCTCAATATCTCAGCTAATAAATGCGATAGGAAGGCGCGGTAAACGGCGTTCTTCATCATTTTTATAGCGACTAAGTATAGAGAGAAAAAATCCGAAATTCGGAGACAAAAATTTTTCTCTATCTTCCCAGCAGAATACAAAAATGATGTTTTTGTCAATATCTCAGCTAATAAATGCGATAGGAAGGCGCGGTAAACGGCGTTCTTCATCATTTTTATAGCGACTAAGTATAGAGAGAAAAAATCCGAAATTCGGAGACAAAAATTTTTCTCGGTCTTCCCAGCAGAAGAAAAAAATGATGTTTTTCTCAATATCTCGGCTAATAAATGCGATAGGAAGGCGCGGTAAACGGCGTTCTTCATCATTTTTATAGCGACTAAGTATAGAGTGAAAAAATCCGAAATTCCGAGACAACAATTTTTCTCGGTCTTCCCAGCAGAAGAAAAAAATGATGTTTTTCTCAATATCTCAGCTAATAAATGCGATAGGAAGGTGCGGTAAACGGCGTTCTTCATCATTTTTATAGCGACTAAGTATAGAGAGAAAAAATCCGAAATTCGGAGACAAAAAATTTTCTCTATCTTCCCAGCAGAATACAAAATTGATGTTTTTCTCAATATCTCAGCTAATAAATGCGATAGGAAGGCGCGGTAAACGGCGTTCTTCATCATTTTTATAGCGACTAAGTATTGAGAGAAAAAAATCCGAAATTCGGAGACAAAAATTTTTCTCTATCTTCCCAGCAGAATACAAAATTGATGTTTTTCTCAATATCTCAGCTAATAAATGCGATAGGAAGGCGCGGTAAACGGGGTTCTTCATTATTTTTATAGCGACTAAGTATAGAGAGAAAAAATCCGAAATTCGGAGACAAAAATTTTTCTCTATCTTCCCAGCAGAATACAAAAATGATGTTTTTCTCAATATCTCAGCTGATAAATGCGATAGGAAGGCGCGGTAAACGGCGTTCTTCATCATTTTTATAGCGACTAAGTATAGAGAGAAAAAATCCGAAATTCCGAGACAAAAATTTTTCTCGGTCTTCCCAGCAGAATACAAAAATGATGTTTTTCTCAATATCTCAGCTAATAAATGCGATAGGAAGGCGCGGTAAACGGCGTTCTTCATCATTTTTATAGCGACTAAGTATAGAGAGAAAAAATCCGAAATTGTGAGACAAAAAATTTTCTCGGTCTTCCCAGCAGAAGAAAAAAATGATGTTTTTCTCAATATCTCGGCTAATAAATGCGATAGGAAGGCGCGGTAAACGGCGTTCTTCATCATTTTTATAGCGACTAAGTATAGAGAGAAAAAATCCGAAATTCCGAGACAACAATTTTTCTCGGTCTTCCCAGCAGAAGAAAAAAATGATGTTTTTCTCAATATCTCAGCTAATAAATGCGATAGGAAGGTGCGGTAAACGGCGTTCTTCATCATTTTTATAGCGACTAAGTATAGAGAGAAAAAATCCGAAATTCGGAGACAAAAAATTTTCTCTATCTTCCCAGCAGAATACAAAAATGATGTTTTTCTCAATATCTCAGCTAATAAATGCGATAGGAGGGCGCGGTAAACGGCGTTCTTCATCATTTTTATAGCGACTAAGTATAGAGAGAAAAAATCCGAAATTGTGAGACAAAAATTTTTCTCGGTCTTCCCAGCAGAATACAAAAATGATGTTTTTCTCAATATCTCAGCTAATAAATGCGATAGGAAGGCGCGGTAAACGGCGTTCTTCATCATTTTTATAGCGACTAAGTATAGAGAGAAATAATCCGAAATTGTGAGACAAATTTTTTCTCGGTCTTCCCAGCAGAATACAAAAATGATGTTTTTCTCAATATCTCAGCTAATAAATGCGATAGGAAGACGCGGTAAACGGCGTTTTTCATCATTTTTATAGCGACTTAGTATAGAGAGAAAAAATCCGAAATTGTGAGACAAAAATTTTTCTCGGTCTTCCCAGCAGAAGAAAAAAATGATGTTTTTCTCAATATCTCACCTAATAAATGCGATAGGAAGGCGCGGTAAACGGCGTTCTTCATCATTTTATAGCGACTAAGTATAGAGAGAAAAAATCCGAAATTCCGAGACAAAAATTTTTCTCGGTCTTCCCAGCAGAAGAAAAAAATGATGTTTTTCTCAATATCGCAGCTAATAAATGCGATAGGAAGGTGCGGTAAACGGCGTTCTTCATCATTTTTATAGCGACTAAGTATAGAGAGAAAAAAATCCGAAATTCGGAGACAAAAATTTTTCTCTATCTTCCCAGCAGAATACAAAAATGATGTTTTTCTCAATATCTCAGCTAATAAATGCGATAGGAAGGCGCGGTAAACGGCGTTCTTCATCATTTTATAGCGACTAAGTATAGAGAGAAAAAATCCGAAATTCGGAGACAAAAATTTTTCTCTATCTTCCCAGCAGAATACAAAAATGATGTTTTTCTCAATATCTCAGCTAAGAAATGCGATAGGAAGGCGCGGTAAACGGCGTTCTTCATCATTTTTATAGCGACTAAGTATTGAGAGAAAAAATCCGAAATTCGGAGACAAAAATTTTTCTCAGTCTTCCCAGCAGAATACAAAAATGATGTTTTTCTCAATATCTCAGCTAATAAATGCAATAGGAAGGCGCGGTAAACGGCGTTTTTCATCATTTTTATAGCGACTTAGTATAGAGAGAAAAAATCCGAAATTGTGAGACAAAAATTTTTCTCGGTCTTCCCAGCAGAAGAAAAAAATGTTTTTCTCAATATCTCACCTAATAAATACGATAGGAAGGTGCGGTAAACGGCGTTCTTCATCATTTTTATAGCGACTAAGTATAGAGAGAAAAAAATCCGAAATTCGGAGACAAAATTTTTTCTCTATCTTCCCAGCAGAATACAAAATTGATGTTTTTCTCAATATCTCAGCTAATAAATGCGATAGGAAGGCGCGGTAAACGGCGTTCTTCATCATTTTTATAGCGACTAAGTATAGAGAGAAAAAATCCGAAATTCGGAGACAAAAATTTTTCTCTATCTTCCCAGCAGAATACAAAAATGATGTTTTTGTCAATATCTCAGCTAATAAATGCGATAGGAAGGCGCGGTAAACGGCGTTCTTCATCATTTTTATAGCGACTAAGTATAGAGAGAAAAAATCCGAAATTCGGAGACAAAAATTTTTCTCGGTCTTCCCAGCAGAAGAAAAAAATGATGTTTTTCTCAATATCTCGGCTAATAAATGCGATAGGAAGGCGCGGTAAACGGCGTTCTTCATCATTTTTATAGCGACTAAGTATAGAGTGAAAAAATCCGAAATTCCGAGACAACAATTTTTCTCGGTCTTCCCAGCAGAAGAAAAAAATGATGTTTTTCTCAATATCTCAGCTAATAAATGCGATAGGAAGGTGCGGTAAACGGCGTTCTTCATCATTTTTATAGCGACTAAGTATAGAGAGAAAAAATCCGAAATTCGGAGACAAAAAATTTTCTCTATCTTCCCAGCAGAATACAAAATTGATGTTTTTCTCAATATCTCAGCTAATAAATGCGATAGGAAGGCGCGGTAAACGGCGTTCTTCATCATTTTTATAGCGACTAAGTATAGAGAGAAAAAAATCCGAAATTCGGAGACAAAAATTTTTCTCTATCTTCCCAGCAGAATACAAAATTGATGTTTTTCTCAATATCTCAGCTAATAAATGCGATAGGAAGGCGCGGTAAACGGGGTTCTTCATCATTTTTATAGCGACTAAGTATAGAGAGAAAAAATCCGAAATTCGGAGACAAAAATTTTTCTCTATCTTCCCAGCAGAATACAAAAATGATGTTTTTCTCAATATCTCAGCTGATAAATGCGATAGGAAGGCGCGGTAAACGGCGTTCTTCATCATTTTTATAGCGACTAAGTATAGAGAGAAAAAATCCGAAATTCCGAGACAAAAATTTTTCTCGGTCTTCCCAGCAGAATACAAAAATGATGTTTTTCTCAATATCTCAGCTAATAAATGCGATAGGAAGGCGCGGTAAACGGCGTTCTTCATCATTTTTATAGCGACTAAGTATAGAGAGAAAAAATCCGAAATTGTGAGACAAAAAATTTTCTCGGTCTTCCCAGCAGAAGAAAAAAATGATGTTTTTCTCAATATCTCGGCTAATAAATGCGATAGGAAGGCGCGGTAAACGGCGTTCTTCATCATTTTTATAGCGACTAAGTATAGAGAGAAAAAATCCGAAATTCCGAGACAACAATTTTTCTCGGTCTTCCCAGCAGAAGAAAAAAATGATGTTTTTCTCAATATCTCAGCTAATAAATGCGATAGGAAGGTGCGGTAAACGGCGTTCTTCATCATTTTTATAGCGACTAAGTATAGAGAGAAAAAATCCGAAATTCGGAGACAAAAAATTTTCTCTATCTTCCCAGCAGAATACAAAAATGATGTTTTTCTCAATATCTCAGCTAATAAATGCGATAGGAGGGCGCGGTAAACGGCGTTCTTCATCATTTTTATAGCGACTAAGTATAGAGAGAAAAAATCCGAAATTCGGAGACAAAAATTTTTCTCTATCTTCCCAGCAGAATACAAAAATGATGTTTTTTCTCAATATCTCAGCTAATAAATGCGATGGGAAGGCGCGGTAAACGGCGTTCTTCATCATTTTTATAGCGACTAAGTATAGAGAGAAAAAATCCGAAATTCGGAGACAAAAATTTTTTCTCTATCTTCCCAGCAGAATACAAAAATGATGTTTTTCTCAATATCTCAGCTAAGAAATGCGATAGGAAGGCGCGGTAAACGGCGTTCTTCATCATTTTTATAGCGACTAAGTATAGAGAGAAAAAATCCGAAATTCGGAGACAAAAATTTTTTCTCTATCTTCCCAGCAGAATACAAAAATGATGTTTTTCTCAATATCTCAGCTAAGAAATGCGATAGGAAGGCGCGGTAAACGGCGTTCTTCATCATTTTTTATAGCGACTTAGTATAGAGAGAAAAAATCCGAAATTGTGAGACAAAAATTTTTCTCGGTCTTCCCAGCAGAAGAAAAAAATGATGTTTTTCTCAATATCTCACCTAATAAATGCGATAGGAAGGCGCGGTAAACGGCGTTCTTCATCATTTTATATCGACTAAGTATAGAGAGAAAAAATCCGAAATTCCGAGACAAAAATTTTTCTCGGTCTTCCCAGCAGAAGAAAAAAATGATGTTTTTCTCAATATCTCAGCTAATAAATGCGATAGGAAGGTGCGGTAAACGGCGTTCTTCATCATTTTTATAGCGACTAAGTATAGAGAGAAAAAATCCGAAATTCGGAGACAAAAAATTTTCTCTATCTTCCCAGCAGAATACAAAAATGATGTTTTTCTCAATATCTCAGCTAATAAATGCGATAGGAGGGCGCGGTAAACGGCGTTCTTCATCATTTTTATAGCGACTAAGTATAGAGAGAAAAAATCCGAAATTCGGAGACAAAAATTTTTCTCTATCTTCCCAGCAGAATACAAAAATGATGTTTTTTCTCAATATCTCAGCTAATAAATGCGATGGGAAGGCGCGGTAAACGGCGTTCTTCATCATTTTTATAGCGACTAAGTATAGAGAGAAAAAATCCGAAATTCGGAGACAAAAATTTTTTCTCTATCTTCCCAGCAGAATACAAAAATTATGTTTTTCTCAATATCTCAGCTAAGAAATGCGATAGGAAGGCGCGGTAAACGGCGTTCTTCATCATTTTTTATAGCGACTAAGTGTAGAGAGAAAAAATCCGAAATTCGGAGACAAAAATTGATCTCGGTCTTCCCAGCAGAATACAAAAATGATGTTTTTCTCAATATCTCAGCTAATAAATGCGATAGGAAGACGCGGTAAACGGCGTTTTTCATCATTTTTATAGCGACTTAGTATAGAGAGAAAAAATCCGAAATTGTGAGACAAAAATTTTTCTCGGTCTTCCCAGCAGAAGAAAAAAATGATGTTTTTCTCAATATCTCACCTAATAAATGCGATAGGAAGGCGCGGTAAACGGCGTTCTTCATCATTTTATAGCGACTAAGTATAGAGAGAAAAAATCCGAAATTCCGAGACAAAAATTTTTCTCGGTCTTCCCAGCAGAAGAAAAAAATGATGTTTTTCTCAATATCGCAGCTAATAAATGCGATAGGAAGGCGCGGTAAACGGCGTTCTTCATCATTTTTATAGCGACTAAGTATAGAGAGAAAAAAATCCGAAATTCGGAGACAAAAATTTTTCTCTATCTTCCCAGCAGAATACAAAATGATGTTTTTCTCAATATCTCAGCTAATAAATGCGATAGGAAGGCGCGGTAAACGGCGTTCTTCATCATTTTTATAGCGACTAAGTATAGAGAGAAAAAATCCGAAATTCGGAGACAAAAATTTTTCTCTATCTTCCCAGCAGAATACAAAAATGATGTTTTTCTCAATATCTCAGCTAATAAATGCGATAGGAAGGCGCGGTAAACGGCGTTCTTCATCATTTTTATAGCGACTAAGTATAGAGAGAAAAAATCCGAAATTCGGAGACAAAAATTTTTCTCTATCTTCCCAGCAGAATACAAAAATGATGTTTTTCTCAATATCTCAGCTAATAAATGCGATAGGAAGGCGCGGTAAACGGCGTTCTTCATCATTTTTATAGCGACTAAGTATAGAGAGAAAAAATCCGAAATTGTGAGACAAAAATTTTTCTCGGTCTTCCCAGCAGAATACAAAAATGATGTTTTTCTCAATATCTCAGCTAATAAATGCGATAGGAAGGCGCGGTAAACGGCGTTCTTCATCATTTTTATAGCGACTAAGTATAGAGAGAAATAATCCGAAATTGTGAGACAAATTTTTTCTCGGTCTTCCCAGCAGAATACAAAAATGATGTTTTTCTCAATATCTCAGCTAATAAATGCGATAGGAAGACGCGGTAAACGGCGTTTTTCATCATTTTTATAGCGACTTAGTATAGAGAGAAAAAATCCGAAATTGTGAGACAAAAATTTTTCTCGGTCTTCCCAGCAGAAGAAAAAAATGATGTTTTTCTCAATATCTCACCTAATAAATGCGATAGGAAGGCGCGGTAAACGGCGTTCTTCATCATTTTATAGCGACTAAGTATAGAGAGAAAAAATCCGAAATTCCGAGACAAAAATTTTTCTCGGTCTTCCCAGCAGAAGAAAAAAATGATGTTTTTCTCAATATCGCAGCTAATAAATGCGATAGGAAGGTGCGGTAAACGGCGTTCTTCATCATTTTTATAGCGACTAAGTATAGAGAGAAAAAAATCCGAAATTCGGAGACAAAAATTTTTCTCTATCTTCCCAGCAGAATACAAAAATGATGTTTTTCTCAATATCTCAGCTAATAAATGCGATAGGAAGGCGCGGTAAACGGCGTTCTTCATCATTTTATAGCGACTAAGTATAGAGAGAAAAAATCCGAAATTCGGAGACAAAAATTTTTCTCTATCTTCCCAGCAGAATACAAAAATGATGTTTTTCTCAATATCTCGGCTAATAAATGCGATAGGAAGGCGCGGTAAACGGCGTTCTTCATCATTTTTATAGCGACTAAGTATAGAGAGAAAGAATCCGAAATTCGGAGACAAAAATTTTTCTCTATCTTCCCAGCAGAATACAAAAATGATGTTTTTCTCAATATCTCAGCTAATAAATGCGATAGGAAGGCGCGGTAAACGGCGTTCTTCATCATTTTTATAGCGACTAAGTATAGAGAGAAAAAATCCGAAATTGTGAGACAAAAATTTTTCTCGGTCTTCCCAGCAGAAGAAAAAATGATGTTTTTCTCAATATCTCGGCTAATAAATGCGATAGGAAGGCGCGGTAAACGGCGTTCTTCATCATTTTTATAGCGACTAAGTATAGAGAGAAAAAATCCGAAATTCCGAGACAAAAATTTTTCTCGGTCTTCCCAGCAGAAGAAAAAAATGATGTTTTTCTCAATATCGCAGCTAATAAATGCGATAGGAAGGTGCGGTAAACGGCGTTCTTCATCATTTTTATAGCGACTAAGTATAGAGAGAAAAAAATCCGAAATTCGGAGACAAAAATTTTTCTCTATCTTCCCAGCAGAATACAAAAATGATGTTTTTCTCAATATCTCCGCTAATAAATGCGATAGGAAGGCGCGGTAAACGGCGTTCTTCATCATTTTTATAGCGACTTAGTATAGAGAGAAAAAATCCGAAATTCGGAGACAAAAATTTTTCTCTATCTTCCCAGCAGAATACAAAAATGATGTTTTTCTCAATATCTCAGCTAATAAATGCGATAGGAAGGCGCGGTAAACGGCGTTCTTCATCATTTTTATAGCGACTAAGTATAGAGAGAAAAAATCCGAAATTCGGAGACAAAAATTTTTCTCGGTCTTCCCAGCAGAATACAAAAATGATGTTTTTCTCAATATCTCAGCTAATAAATGCGATAGGAAGGCGCGGTAAACGGCGTTCTTCATCATTTTTATAGCGACTAAGTATAGAGAGAAAAAATCCGAAATTGTGAGACAAAAATTTTTCTCGGTCTTCCCAGCAGAAGAAAAAAATGATGTTTTTCTCAATATCTCGGCTAATAAATGCGATAGGAAGGCGCGGTAAACGGCGTTCTTCATCATTTTTATAGCGACTAAGTATAGAGAGAAAAAATCCGAAATTCCGAGACAACAATTTTTCTCGGTCTTCCCAGCAGAAGAAAAAAATGATGTTTTTCTCAATATCTCAGCTAATAAATGCGATAGGAAGGTGCGGTAAACGGCGTTCTTCATCATTTTTATAGCGACTAAGTATAGAGAGAAAAAATCCGAAATTCGGAGACAAAAATTTTTCTCTATCTTCCCAGCAGAATACAAAAATGATGTTTTTCTCAATATCTCAGCTAATAAATGCGATAGGAAGGCGCGGTAAACGGCGTTCTTCATCATTTTTATAGCGACTATGTATAGAGAGAGAAAATCCGAAATTCGGAGACAAAAATTTTTCTCTATCTTCCCAGCAGAATACAAAAATGATGTTTTTCTCAATATCTCAGCTAATAAATGCGATAGGAAGGCGCGGTAAACGGCGTTCTTCATCATTTTTATAGCGACTAAGTATAGAGAGAAAAAATCCGAAATTCGGAGACAAAAATTTTTCTCGGTCTTCCCAGCAGAATACAAAAATGATGTTTTTCTCAATATCTCAGCTAATACATGCGATAGGAAGGCGTGGTAAACGGCGTTCTTCATCATTTTTATAGCGACTAAGTATAGAGAGAAAAAATCCGAAATTCGGAGACAAAAATTTTTCTCTATCTTCCCAGCAGAATACAAAAATGATGTTTTTCTCAATATCTCGGCTAATAAATGCGATAGGAAGGCGCGGTAAACGGCGTTCTTCATCATTTTTATAGCGACTAAGTATAGAGAGAAAGAATCCGAAATTCGGAGACAAAAATTTTTCTCTATCTTCCCAGCAGAATACAAAAATGATGTTTTTCTCAATATCTCAGCTAATAAATGCGATAGGAAGGCGCGGTAAACGGCGTTCTTCATCATTTTTATAGCGACTAAGTATAGAGAGAAAAAATCCGAAATTCGGAGACAAAATTTTTTCTCTATCTTCCCAGCAGAATACAAAAAATGATGTTTTTCTCAATATCTCAGCTAAGAAATGCGATAGGAAGGCGCGGTAAACGGCGTTCTTCATCATTTTTATAGCGACTAAGTATAGAGAGAAAAAATCCGAAATTCGGAGACAAAAAACCGCATACATCATCTTTTGGAGAGACTTTGTATGTAGTCTTGTTTTTTTTTTTTTTTTTTTTTTTTCTTGTTCTGTTGTTCTGCTAACTTGACCATTTCTTCTGTTGGTTTAGTTGTTTTGCTAATATGACCATTTTCTACTGGTTCTGCTCTTATTTGACCAGTTCGTTCTGCTCGTTCTGCTGTTCTGTTGTTCTGCTATCTTGACCAATCCGTTCTGCTCGTTCTGCTGTTCTGCTAGCTTGACCAATCCGTTCTGCTCGTTCTGCTGTTCTGCTAACTTGACCATTTCGTTCTGCTCGTTCTGCTGTTCTGCTAACTTGACCTGGCTGACGGACGGGCAGTCGGACGGACAGCGAATGTCATAATACATGTACTTCCTTTTTTCCATTTGTCGATTGATTTGATTGATTGATTCGAGGTATAACGTCCTCGTCGACACTGTAAATGTCATTTTGGAGACGTTGCTTCCAATTTTGTGGGACTTTTACCCGTCCTTGAGATGAAATGACATCCCAAGCCCTGTCGCCCAATGAAACCAATAGGCTTTTTAAGCATGGACGGACCGACTCGCACCGCTTTGCCTGGGCAGGCTTAGCGGTTTGCCAGTAATCGTGTGCGGGTCGGATTCAGCTCTGCTTGGAAGCATCATGCAGCCCATCTATTCCTTCAAGCCCCGATGGGCGGGGGCCATATTGTCGATTGTATTGGAGTTTAACGCCCAATCAATACTGTTTTAGGTAATTTCGGAGCCGGTCCGTTTACCTATCCACCTTTTTCCTGGACAGGCTTAACGAAAGTGGTTAACCAGTACGGTGCATATTCTTTCGCAAGAAACTGACAACTTCCCTTCTTGAATCAGCGGAAAGGAGAGAATGGCCGTAGAAAAGATTCCATGATCAGTCCCTCGAAAGAATGTTGCCAACCGTGGCAGGTATCGAACCCGCGTCCTCCTGATCACCAGTCCTGAGCTACCGAGGCCGGTTTTTTTTTTTTTTTCAAAACTGGCGTATAAAAATCAAAGCACTGAGAAATCTGGTTGGTCGATTGTTCCTGAGTGTAGGTCGGAGAGATAGTCTTGGACTGTGATTTAAATTGTTTCATTTAACCCTGAAATTCTCGATTTTAAGCAATTAGTGTCGATCTTGATCAGATGCCGCTTTCTGTTGCGTCTGTTCTGGGTCAATGTTTGCCAAGTCAAACCTATGATTCTTAGATAACCCTCTTTCGCAACCCTCTGACCTCAAGGCGGCTACTGTAAAACCTGGTATAGTGGCCACCTCTATTTAACAAGCAAACCTGTCTTAAGCAAGCATACCCTCGGTTCCCAAAATAGGAAAATGCATTAAAATTCACCTGTTTTAAGCAAGCACCTGTCCTAAGCAAGCACATTGTGATCATCTCTTTGGTGATCTCTCTCTCTCTCTCTCTCTCTCTCTCTCTCTCCCTCTCTCTGATTAAATATTGAGGCACTTTCCTTTACTCGTACAAATGTTTTGGGTTCTCGTACGAACCGCCTCATTGAGTGCTCACCATTGTGATACGGTTGATAGAAAAAGAAAATGCACTCACTCAGTACAATGTCATTTATACGAACCTGTTAACGTTCTCTCTCTCTCTCTCTCTCTCTCTCTCTCTCTCTCTCTCTCTCTCTCTCTCTCTCTCTCTCTCTCTCTCTCTCTCTCTCTCTCTCTCTTCGAGAGATCTAGAAATACTGTAAGACCAGGGAGGAAACCATTCTCACTAAAGCTGGGATCAGTCTGGATGATCATAATCTACCACTTTCGCATAAAGTACAGCTATTTAAAGGTTCGACGAAAGGCGTTCAAGCTTAGGATCCCTTTTCGACGCAGAGACAATCAGCCATCCCATGCGTTTAGTAATTTGACTTCGAAAGCTGGTAAGAAGAAGAAGAAGAAGAAGAAGAAGAAGAAGAAGAAGAAGAAGAAGAAGAAGAAGAAGAAGAAGGCAGAGCTGAAAATGTGATATTGCGAGAAATCAGTTTTGTGTTACTCTATCTGCCATAGAGAGTTTAATAATTGAGAGCCCCCGCCCATCGGGGCTTGAAGAAATAGATTTGGCTGCATGATGCTTCCACACAGAGCTGAAACCAAACGCATATATGAGTACTGGTAAACCATTAAGGTCTAAGCCTGCCGAGGCAAAGTGGTGCGAGCCGGCCCGTCCATGCACATATAATTTATTGGTTTGATTATACGGCAAGGATTGAGATGTCATTTCATCTCAATATCGGGTAAAAATCCCACGAAATTTAAAACATCGTCTCCGAAATGACTTTAATAGTGTTGACTGGAACGCTAAACCTCAAATCAAACAAAGCAAACAAAGACTGAATGTTTGTTAGATTCATTTTCATTGCACATTGCACTGATCATTACGGTAACACATCTGCGCGGCATTTTCCACATCTCCAAAATGGCCACTTTTGATGAAAACCCATGATATTTTTCTGCAAACATTTAATAACGAGTACCCACACCCAATTACAGAAATACGAGAAAATAATAATGTTTATCCTTGTAAACCCCAGCAGGTGCCGGTCCCGGTAGCTCAGTCGGATGCGCGTCGGCAGCATTCTTTCATGGAGATTGATCATGAAATCTTTTCTACGGTCATTCTCTCCCTTCCGCTGATTCAAGAAGGGCAGTTGTCAGTTTCTGGTGAAAGAATGTGCAGAGTAATGTGTAACTTTAAAATCTGGACTGGACTTGTGTACTTAGACATTGTTCAAGCCTAGGAAACTGATTAGAGGTTCTTCTAAGCCTGCCCAGGAAAAGTGGCGCGAGTTGGCTTGTCAATGCATATAAACCCTTTTGGTTTTATTTGGGCTTGAGATGATGTCATTTCATCTCAATGTCGGGTAAACCCCTACAAAAATGGCATATGAAGTGTTAACAAAGAATTTAAATCTCAATTCAAACGAACAAATTGTTCAAGCCTACTCTCAGAATCAATTGCAGTTACATCATACATTTGGTTTAGAAGCCTCCGTGATGTAGTGGTTACGCTACCCGCCTTGTAAACCAGGGGTCGCAGGTTCGATCCCGGGCTTCTCCAGACTTTCGGATGAGTCCTTAAACCGAGGTCCCGTCTCCTATGCCCTTAGCTGATGGTGGGACGTAAGACTCAAACACTCACTCACTGATTTGAGGTTTAACATCCCCGTCCACACTGTATAGGTCATTTTGGAGACGTTGCTTCTAATTTTGTGGGACATTTACCAGACACTGAAATAAAATGACATCTCAAGCCCTGTCGCCCAAAGAAACCAATAGGGTTTACAAGCATGGACAGTCAGACCCGCACCGCTTTGCCTGGGCAGGCTTAGATCTTCTAAGTAGATTATCAGTACTCGTGTGCGGTCGGTTTCAGCACAGCATGGAAGCATTATGCAGCCCATCCATTTCCTCAAGCCCAGATGGGCCAGGGCCGGTTACATCATAGAACCCCAAAAAGTGTAAACAAGTCGAAAATAATGTTAGCGAGCCGATGGGTGGGTAGGAGGTTCCACTAGGAACAAGATTGAAATAAAGAATTTATGAGCATTAAAACACAAAATAGGAACCCGGAGGTAATTTTTATTGTTGCATTCCTCATGTTAGTTTTACGTCCACCAACAGCTAAGTCATACGGCGACGGGACCTCGGTTTAAAGACTCATCCGTATTACGAAAACACGCCTATAAAAATACATTGCAAACTTTACCGAAGAAAAAACGAATATCTTAAGAAGAACAAGATGTGTTTGTGAAACACAAATATGTCCCAGGGCATGGTCATGTTTTCTTCTAAGCTGATCACGGGTCAAGATCAAGGTCACAGGTCAAGATCAAGGTCTCAGGTCAAGATCAAGGTCACAGGTCAAGATTTTTTGTTTGAGTAGGAAGACATTGTCACAAGGAGCCTAGCTACATGCTCAATATAAAGTTTCGAACTCAACAGGGTCAAAAGATATGACCAATAATACTTTTATCTTTTGGTTGGATGTTGTCGGTCGTCGTCGTCTGACGTCGTATGTCTTCTGACGTCAACACTTTCAAACGACATCTTCAAATGACAACTCCTCCTGTACCCTTTGCCCAATTTCATTCAAACTTCACAGGAATGCTGGCTATGTGACTCCCTACCAAAATAGCTAAAATTGTCCAGATGGTCCCCAGAGCTAAAAATAGAAAAAAAATTCAAGCGACAACTCCTCCTGTACCCTATTCCCAATTTCATTCTAACTTCATAGGAATGTTGCTTTGGTAAACGTCTACCAAAATAGCTTAAACGATCCCGCTTCAATGAAAAAGATGACCACCAGAGCTAAAAACTAGAGAAACTATCAACTAGAGCGCGCAGTCGATGGCAAGCCATCGCAAATCCCCACGTTTTCTCCACAGTAGGTCAAAATTTGACCTTTTGACCCCTCCCCAGGGCCCCTGGGGGCGGGGACAAAAAAAATGTGCTCTTGTGCAAGCCATTCATGTAAGCAACTCGCATACCAAATTTGGTTGAATTCCGGCTAACGGTTTAGGAGGAGATAGCCGGACAGACAGACGGACAGACGGACGGACGGAGGCGATAACAATATCCCCACTTTTCGTTGAAAAACGTGGGAATAATAAAGGTGATGATTAATATCCCCGCCTCAATACTTGACACAGAAAGCAAACATAAACAGTTCCACTGAGTCCATTCAGGGGCAATAACTCCACAATTGTTGGACAGATTCTCCTGAAATTTGCGTCTTGCACATCTACTTATCCTAGTGAATAAGTACGCCAAGTATCCATTGAATCCGACTGATGGTGAAGGAGGAGTTCAGTGGACAAGATGTTTGCAAGCAAATCAGGGTCAAGAAAGTATGTTTCAAATTTATTCAGGGGCCATAACTCCGTAAATATAAAATTTGCGTCTTACAAATATACTCCTCCTTGTGAACAATTATGGCAAGTATAAATTGAATCCGACTCATAGTGAAGGAGGAGTTGAGCGGACAATGTTTTTAGCACATTTTTTTTAGCAAATCAAGGGCCATAACTCCGTAATTATGGGACAAACTTTAGTGAAATTTGCGTCTTGCACATCTACCCCTCCTGGTGAACAATTATGGCAAGTTTCAATTGAATCCGACTGAGAGTGAAGGAGACGTTGAGCGGACAATGTTTTAGCACATTTTTTAGCAAATCAAGGGCCATAACTCCGTAATTATGGGACAAACTTTAGTGAAATTTGTGTCTTGCACATCTACCCCTCCTGGTGAATAATTATAGTAGGTATCAATTGAATCCAACTGATAGTGAAGGAGGAGTTGAGCGGACAAAATTTTGCAGACAGACGACCCGACCGCCCGACAAACCAACCGACAGGCTGATTCCAGTATACCCTCTTCAAACTTCGTTTGCGGGGGTATGAAAAGAAAATCATCGTAAATGTGCTTCAAACGCGAACTCCTCCCAAAGCCTTAGGCCAATGTGATTCAAACTTCATAGGAACGTTGCCTAGGTGACTCTCTATCAAAATAGCTAAACTCGTTCCGCTCTGACAAACAAGATGACCACCAGAACTAAAAATAGAAATCTTGAAACGACAACTCTTCCTTTACCCTTGGGCCGATTTCATTCAACATAATGCTAAGATGACCATCTACCGAAATAGCTAAAACGATTTTGCTCGGATGAACAAAATGACTGCAAGAGCTAAAAATTGAAAAACATCGTAAATTTGCTTCAAACGCGAACTCCTCCTAATCCCTTGGGCTAATTAGATTCAAACTTCCAAGGAATGTTGCCTTGATGACTCACAACCAAAATAGCCAAAATCGTTATGCTGTGACAAAGAAGATGGCCGCTAGAGCTAAAAATAGAAAAAAAAATCTTCAAACGACAACTCCTCCTCTACCCTAGAGCCATTCATACTAACTTCGTAGGAATATAAATGACCTCCTACCAAAATAGCTTAAATGATCCCGCTCCGGTAAACAAAATGGACACCAAAGCTAAAAATAGAAAACATTGTAAATTTGATTCAAGCCAGAACTCCTCCTAAACCTTTCGGCCAATTTGATTCAAACTTTGCAGGAATGTTACCCAGGTGACTCCCTTTCAAAATTGCTAAAATCATTCCGCTCTAAGGAAACAGATGGCCACCAGAGCCAAAAATAGAATGTACTAGAGACATCGATACTCAGGTGAGCGAATCAGGGCTCTCTGGGCTCTCTTGTTCATTAGACATACAACTGTTGACTGGGTGGTAAAACCACAACACACATATTGAGGCGGTTATAAAAAGTACCAACAATCAATTTTTCGCAGAAATTTTCATAAGTACACCAAACCTTAAGAGCCTTACCTGAGCAATTTCGGGATATTTTGCTCACAAGCTTCCCTGTGTTAAAATGCCAAAGTCCAATGACGGAGGCTGCCATACTATAAGCCCCCCCCCCCCCCCCCCCCCACCCAGAGCCGTCGACTCAGGTGAGCTAAAAGCTTCATGCGGATGCAGATGACAGATGCCGTCAAGGCCAGAAATTACCCCACCCCACCAACACGGCAGCTCCTGCAGGGAGCACAATGAGCCAAGACAGCAAACTCTACATGACTGTGTGCACAGTGAATATTGAAAATAGCCTGCACACGTTCACATTTTGATCAAAGGCTTCACTTGACTTCTTCATGCTGACAATGAATACCCTGACCGGACTGTGCCAATGTGCAAGCTGATGTGTGTTTACAGAAAAAACTTTAATATTGTTTATATACATTTTGCTGCAACCCGCCCATCGGGGCTTGGAGAAATAGATGAGGCTGCATGGTGCGCCCAAGCAGAGCTGCAACCAACCGCACCTGAGTACTGGTAAACCGCTTAGAAGATGGAAGCCTGCCCAGACAAAGCGGTGCATTTCTGACCGTCAGTGTAAATAAACCCTATTGGTTTCATTGGGCTTGGGATGTCAATTCAAAGTCCCAACAAGGGGACAATGATGGCCCTGGGTCGCTCACCTGATTCATAGTGTAACAAGTGGACCCCGGGGACAGGCCCCAGGGCTATAATTTGCATAATCTTGGTAGCGGTCTAAACGGAGATGCTTTCATACTAAATACCGAAGACCGGAGCCTTCTGGTTTGAGACAAACAGATTTTTAAAGGTTTTCCATATATGAGTCTATATAAAACCTGTGGTTCCCGGGACTGCGCCATTTTGGCCCAAGGGCTATAATTAGAACAATCTTGGTAGAATTACACAAGACGAAGCTTCATACTAAATATCAAAGACCTTTGCCTTCTGGTTTCAGATAATATTTTCAAAAGTTTTCCCAATATAAGTCTATGTAATCAAGTCGGCCGTGGGGTGGGCCCATTTTAGCCCCAGGGCTACAATTTGAAAAAGGTTGGTTGAGGTCCACTAGATGAACCTTCATACCAAATATCAAAGACCTTGGCCTTCTGGTTTCAAACAAGGACATTTTCAAAGGTTTTCCCTGTATAAGTCTATGTACATGTAAAACAAGTGTGCACCGGCATGGACCCATCTTTGGACCCAGGGCTATAAATTGAACAATTTGACCTAGGCTTTGTGATTTCAGACAAGAGTGGGCCCGGGGCAGAGCCATTTTTGGCCCCAGGGCTATAATTTGAACGATCATGGTTGAGGTCCACTAACAAAGCTTCATATTAAATATCAAAGAACTGAGCCTTCTGGTTTCAGACAAGAAGATTTATTAAGATTTTCCCAATATAAGTATATGTACAACCAGCGGGCCCAGGGGATTGGGCATTTTTGGCCCCAGGTCTGTAATTTGACAATCTTGATAGAGATCCACTAGACAAAGCTTCATATCAAATATCAAATACCTGATACTGTTGTAGGCTTTTAAAGACATTTCCTATCTAAGTCTATCTTTAACCAAGGGGCCCGGGGCGGGGGCATTTTTTACCTCAGGGCTATAATTTGAACAATCTTGACAGAGGTCAACTACATGTAAATGAAGCTTCACACCAAATATCAAACACCTGGTCATTCTGTTTTCAGACGAGAAGTGTTTTAAAAAGGTTTCCCTATAGAAGTCTATGTAAAAACGGTGAACCCCGGGACGGTGGCAGTTTTGGGCTTAGGGACATAATTTGAAAATCTTGGTACAGGTCCATTAGACACAACTTCATACCAAATATCAAACACCTGGGCCTTCTGGTTTCAGACAAGAAGACTTTTAAAGGTTTTCCCCCATTTAAGTCTATGTTAAACCGGTAGGCCCTGGCGCCGGGGCATTTTTTGCCCCAGGGCTGTAACGTGAACAATCTTGGCATAGGACAACTTGATACAACTTCATACCAATTATCAAACACCTGGGCCTTCTGGTTTCAGACAAGAAGATTTTTAAAGGCTTTTCCCTATATAAGTCTATGTAGGTGGGTCTATTGGTGGGCCCCAGTGCGGGGGCATTTTTGGCCCAAGTGATATCATTTGAACAATCTTGGCAGAGGTCCACCAGATACAACTTCATACCAAATATCAAACACCTAGGCCTTCTGGTTTCAAAGAAGATTTTTAAAGATATTTCCCTATATAAGCCTATGTAAAACTGATGGGACCCGGACCGGGGGCATTTCTGGCCCAAGGGCTATAACTTGAACATACTTGGTAGAGGCCCCATAGATGAAGCTTCATACCAAATAACAAAGTCCTGGGCCGTACGGTTTCAGAGAAGAAGATTTCAGTAAAAAAAAAAAATCAATTTTTTGCTCCTGTGACCTAGATGTCCAACGGACCAGAACCGTTTGCGCAACTTTGAAAGGAGACCACCTAAGGATAATTCCTGTGAAGTTTGGTCAAAATCCAATCAGTGGTTTAAAGAAATTGTTTACGCACGCCCGGACGCACGACGGACGACGGACAAAAAGTGATCCTAAAAACTCACGTCGTCACTACGTGACAGGTAGCTATTTACGAAGAGGGTTAAGAGATGAACCCCTAAGATGCCATGAAAAAATATATCGGAAAATGTTGTCTGTTTCATCTTCTTGCAGGTTTTGCATCCTGGCAAACTGTTGGACCCTGATCAGACTGTACCTCTAACAGCGTGGACATTGATCAGACTTCTCCTAGCATATTTTGCTTCTAATTTTTTTACGTTTCCTTACCTAGGTCGATAGTTGCTAAATGCAATATTTGAGAGAGTCTACAATGTATGAATACAAAAGATTGAAATTATTATTACTGTCAGATTCATGGAAATGACTCTGCCCACTCAGGAAGAATTCATTTGGCAGAAGTGTGTGAATATATAGTAAATAATGCAATAACAGTTGAAAAAAGTCAGCTTGGTCTTCTGCTCTGCATGAATCATGTTTTTTTTATTTTGGTTTTACGGCCCTTTCAAGATTGTTTCACTCAAATCGAGCCGATCTTTAATCAGAGGTGGGCGAAAACCGGAGTACCCGGAGAAAAACCACCTGACCTTCCGTTGCAGAACTTGGCGTCTCACATGTGACCCGAGCGAGGCTCGAACCACAGCGGTGAGAGACCTAATGATCAAGAGTCGGCGCTTTTAACCACTAGGCCACGGAGGCCCGTTTCTGAATCATGTACATGTACTTTCATATCGTGACTATTATATCTAAAGCATGATCTCACAATGTGCCAGTAACTTATCCTGTCTAGGAACAGTGACGGGAACTGACTGGCCCAACATGACCTTAGCTGTTGACTGGGTATTGAAACAAAAACTGTATCAGAGAACCCTTTTATTCTGTTTATTCTGTTGCAGTGTGTTGTAGTTTATCTGACTTGATATCAGGGAACTTCAATTAAGAAGGGCAAGAGGTTATTCCCTACTGTTTAATTGCTTCAAGCCTAGCTGACACTAGAATTTACTAGAATTTAATGATGCATCAAAATGAGCTAAGAATCTGCCTACATGTACGAGTATAGTACATCTTGCTTGGTTGAAGAAGAAGAAGAAGAAGAGGAAGAAGAGAGAGAGAGAGAGAGAGAGAGAGAGAGAGAAATCCAGATAAAAATAGGGGCTAAATTGCCCTTTATGAGACATTATCACTGTACTGGCTTAGAATGAAGTAAAATTTATTTATCTGTTTATTTATTTTGAGTTTGTTCGTTTCATTTGATGTTTAACGTCCCCGTCTACATTGTAAATGTCATTTTGGAGACGTTGCTTCCAATCTTGTGGGAATTTTACCAGACGTTGAGATGAAATGACTTCTCAACCCCTGTTGCCGAATGAAACCAATATGGTTTATAAGCATGGACGCTCCGACTCGCACCGCTTTTCCTGGGCAGGCTTAGATCCTCTAAGCGGTTTTCCAGTATTCGTGTGCGGGTCGTATTTAGCTCTGCGTGGAAGCATCGTGCAGCCCATCTATTTCTTCAAGCCCCGATGGGCGGGGGCCTTATTTATTTTAAGTATAATGGCCCATTGCGAGGCGGTTGAAACCAGTACCCACAATCCATCTTTTTTGCCGAAATAAGAAAAATAATGTATACCCCTGTAAACCCCAGTTTTACTGTATACAAGAAAAGCGCCAAATGGCATTATAGACGGTTTTTTTTAAAAAAAGGTTTACCAAAAGGTAAACCGAAAAAGGTAAACCGGGACGCGGACGCCCGGCCGCCCGCCCGACCGCTCGCCCGCCTGCACGGACATCGCTATTCTAAAGGACGGAATTTTACCCTGGAAAACACCGTCCAAAAAGTGGGGTCAACATTATATAGGCGTGCTTTCCTGGTAATAAAATGTATTCGCTAGATGGCAAACGGTGTAGAAGCCATCTGATCTGGACCTGCATTGTTTGCAAAGGTAGACATTGTCGTGTTCAACGGGATAAGGACTAACAAAGGACAGACAGACGCACAGAACCATAGCAAAACAATGTGTCTCGTCCTCTTTCAGGGGAAGGGGGCATAATAAATAAATAAATAAATAAATAAATAAATAAATAAATAAATAAATAAATAAATAAATAAATAAATAAATAAACTGTCAATGAAAAACATGAACCTATAAATTCCGTCGTTGAGACTGCTCTTGAAATCTTTTCCCAGTCATTCTTTCCCTTCCTCTGATTCAAGAAGCGCTTCTGGCGAAAAGGATGTGTGCACGTATACCCAAAATAAATAAATAGATAAATAAACTTTACTTCTGTTATCGGCCCCGCCCATCGGGGCTGGCTGGATGATGTTTCCATGCAGAGCTGAAACCGACCCGCACACGAGTACTGGTAAACTGCTTGCTTATAGGATCTAAGCCTGCCCAGGCAAAGCGGTGCGAGTCGGCCAGTCCATGCTTATAAACACTATTGGTTTCATAATTGGGCGACAGGGCTTGAGATGTCATTTCATCTCAATGTCGGGTAAAAGTCCCACAAAATTGGAAGCAACGTCTCCAAAATGACCTTTACAGTGTTGACGGGGACGTTAAACCTCAAATCAAACAAAATTACTTCTGTTACTCAGAGATATTCTTCGCCAATGGCCCAATGCAGTGATAATGTCTCCCAAAGGGCAATTAAGCCCCTATTTTCTTCAAGACCGACCCTAGCTATTTAATTGCTTAATCAGTGGCATTCGAGAGAAATGGCCATTAATCTGACTTTAATATAATTTATGTTGTTGTACTGGTCAGTTGTAAGTTGATTTCTTACACAATGTTGCAATATGTAACTGATGTCAATGGCATGTACTTTGGTTTGTGTTTTACGGCCCTTTCAAGATTATTTCACTCATATCGAGTCGATCGTTAATCAGAGGTGGGCGGAAACCGGAATGCCCGGAGAAAAAACACCTGATCTTCCCTTGCAAAACTTGGCGTCTCGTACGTGACCCCAGCGAGGCTCGAACCCACAGCGGTGAAAGACCTAATGACTAAGAGTCAGCGAGGTATGTACAAGATAGCCTGCTCCCAACAAAACGACTAAATACTTTTTTATATGAACATGTCTGGGCAAACAATGCAGACCGAAATCCGAGAGGAGCAGTATAAAGATCTGCATTCTTTGACATATGACGCCTATTCAAATATATTGGTAAAATGTTTGCACCAAAATAGATAAATAAATAAATTAATTAATAAATAAATAAAAATAGAACCAAACTTTTCAGATAAAAATCGTGATATTTTTCATGTTTCTGATCGAAATACATACAGTGGGCACTCGAGAGAATCGCCTCGGCGAGGCTGTTTTTATGACTACCCACAATCTATGTTTTTGAGATAAAAATCCTGATAGTTTTCATGTTTCTGCTCAAACCACAGACCGTGAACACTCAACAGAATCGCCTCGGTGAGGCTGTTTTTACGATTACCCACAATCTATGTTTTTAAGCAGAAAAAGAAAAATAATGCTTATCCGAGTCAACTCCAGTTTTACTATTTCAAAATGGGGGTTAAGGGGTCAGAATTATATAGATGTACTCGTAATTTGTGACAATATACAGACCGCGAAGGTAAAGAAAATAAAAGCCAAATGTGAGCTAAGCTCCCCCCCCCACACACACACACACACACACACCCCACACACAAAAAATAGCCGTGTTTTCGCTAACCCAACGACCCTGCTTCAGACACTGACTCTTCTAGTTTTATCAGTAAAGAACAAAATTAAAATTAAAACACCAACCCTACCATTTCCAATATCCGATCCTACCCAGTGTCGTCTTTGCATTTTCCCATATTATTTTTGCGTTTTAGGTACATTTTTTTAGTTTTTGTCATTTAGTACCTTCAAAAATACAGAGCTGACTTTTTTGAGCATTTAAAATGAATTATGATATACAATCCAAGTCTCAACGTGACAACTTTATTGACAAAAAACATGTACAAAAACAAAAATACATAAAAAAATACAAGCCCGATCCTGTATTTTTGGAGGGAAAAAAAATAATAAAAAAAAGTTTCTCGCACCTACTGACCAAACTTTTTTCAGCATGATAGTAGAAGCACAACTATGTTTTACGCCTAGGTCAAGATATCAAACACTTGTTCTTAAACATCGAGGCGGCTGCGTTTTTGTGATTGTCGTATTTCAAATCCGCAAAACGCGTTTGTGTCACACACTCAATGCGTATTGTTTTTCAATAAGTCCATCTGCGTCAGCATGCATACGCAATGTGTATTGTTTATCGATACGCTCAATGCGTCTGCATGATTAAATCTTCACAATACGCGCATTGCGTATTCGTTTCATATACGCACAATGCTTTTGCACACGTAAACTTTGTCACACACGTATTTGCGTATTTTTGATTATTTTGGCGACTTTTTCCTGTGATTGTGTAAGTCGCTATTTTTGTTAAGAAATAGTGATGCGCAACCCTAAATTGAGAGTTGTCACGTGATATTTATTATTCATAATCACTTGACAGATAACATCCACCCACATCGTTTTACGGGAATATAAGCGTACGGACGGACACATCAGCGTTGAGATTAAGCTTACCTGCATTTTACAATGGCAAACACTATAATGAACCCGGTAAGGATTACTATATTCGTTCTTTTAAGCATTTATTTGTGATTCAGTTTTTGTACTTTCGGTTTCGGTTTTTAACTTCCGTAGTGGACACGTATCAGCCCGTTCATGACCCACATTTTATAATTGCTATTCGGCTGGCGACAAAAGGGACACTGAAAAATAGCGCGAACCCAGATCATTCGTCGGGTTCTGCGCTGGACGATCCGGGTCTACACTGTTTATGTTTGAATTAAGGTACTTTTGGGAGACGTTGCTTCCATTAACAGACATTGAGATGAAATGACGTCTCAATCCCTGCCGCCCCAGATCGAGTGATCTGGGTGTAAACTGTTTGCCGATGTCCAAGTACACGAGCTTAGTCCAGATTTTACAAATATTCAGCCCTTTACACAGAGCTCTGACGTCACAGGGAGAAGAAAAGGTTTCTGTAAATAGGCCATATCACACGGACAATAGTAGACGGGAAGCTTCTGTACTTAATAACTTTTGGTGGACTGATAAACAGTCAACCTCCCCACAGAAAAGTATCCAAACCATTTCATTTTACAGCCATGAATGAAAGAATAAAGATTCAAGGATTGTCTCGAGAGAAAGGTCTGTCCTAATGATAAAGGCAATTCTAAACTGCATCCACATAACAGTCACATATATTTTTGAGTCGATTGTTTCCGACTGCTATTGCCCATCCCAGCAGGCACATGACATGATTATGACGTCACATCAACGTCGGTGCGACGTCATGACGTTTATGCAACGTCACATCTACGTCGGTGCAACGTCATGACGCTGCACCGACGTTGATTTGACGTTGCCCTAGTGACGTGTGCCAGCTGGGATGTGACTATCCAAGTGCAGGTTATTTATTGCAGTGCTATAGTCTTCTTTCTGTGTAAAAAGTAGAATTCGGACTTGGCTCGTGTACTGGGACATTGTCAAACAGTGTAGACCCAGATCAGAGCATGTGGTATCTGATCAGGATCTACACTTTTTGCTTAAAATGCTGACATTTAAGGCTTAAACAAAACAGTATAAGTCTCAATACTGGACTGTTTACACAGCCTTCACTCACAGACAGTCGACCCATCAGTGCAGTCAGTAGGCCTACTTTGATATGTATGGTAAGCGCCACAGGCAGCTCAGATCCCGATGCCTCGGTATTCATGTTCGAGCTCTTGCTTGAGTCCCTAGGTAATGCAGTACCTATTGAGACTGCCAGTTTACCCTGGGCTGGCTAAAATTACATTACGAAAATACACATATACGAATGCATTGTAAAAACTACCGTCCAAAGAACGAAATTTTTAAGATGAAAAATTGGGATATTTTCTTATTTCCGCTCAAAATATAGATTGTGGGTACTCGTTAGAACCGCCTCGATGAGGCGTTTCTAACGAGTAACCACACTCTATATTTAAGAACAGAAATAAGAACAATAAGGTTTACCCCTGTAAACCCTACTTTTACTTTATAAAAGTGAGGTTCAATGGGGTCAAAAGTATATAGGCGTGTTTTCGTGATGACTAGTTCTGTGCCCATTCTTTTGCCAGAAACGTATAACTACCCTTCATTGATCAGCGGAAGGGAGAAGATTGACGGTACAAAAGATTACATGATCGATCTCCACGAAATAAGGCAGATATTGAACCCTCAACCAAAGATCGCTACAGAGGCAGGCACCCATTGAAATTTCACAACTTTAGTATTATAGAAAATTGTTATTATCATCACAGGCAAACAAGCCCGCCCCCGCCCATCGGGGCTTAGAGAAATAGATTGGGCTGCACGATACTTTCACGCAGAGCTGATACCGACCACACATGAGTAATGGCAATCCGCTTAGAACGTCTAAGCCTGCCCAGGAAAATTGCTGCGAGTCGGCCCGTCCATGCTTATAAACTCTATTGGTTTCATTTGGCGGGAGAGATCGAGATGTCATTTCATCTCAATGTTGGGTAAAAGTTCTACAAAATTGGAAGCAACGTCTCCAAAATGACCATTAGACCATTAGATGAGCATTTGGTCTGTATCATTGTTCAACAAAAAATTAAAACCAGAGCGGATACCGATCCTTGAAACAAGAGCCACGTTTTCCGTAAAACAATAGCTGCTTGTTATCATTTAATTCTAAAACTGCCAAGAAACATTGTGAAAAAAAAATGTCGTCTGTTGCGTCTTCTTGAAACCTTAAAAATATTTTATATACAGGCAAACAGTGTAGACCATGATCAGTTACCCCTTTAGAAACAGTCTGATCTGAGTATACATTGTTTGCCACAATGACTTTTGATGTAACCAGCAGATAACAAAGCAAACGACAATTGTTGTGATTGGGATCTTAAGGGTTAAAAACAATCGAAACTGGAAACCTATTCAAATAATAGCTCCATGCTGTCGTAGCATTATATGGGCCCCGTCAAGCGATTTTGGTACTTATCGCCTATGCGAGCAGCGAAGGTTCAGGCGAGCCTGCGCATCCGCGCAGTCTCGCCAGAACCTTTGTGCTCGCTCATACAAGCAGTGAATCAAGAGGAACCTTCAGACAGAAAGCCATATCCCTTGCCCCTCTGAATGGCTGGGCATGCGCAGTTAAAATTTGTCATGACGGAATGCTCGAAGACCCAAATTCGCTTGGCGGGGCTCATATAACAACGGTTTTCCAAGTATCGGTATCTACCATAAATGCTCTTGAACAGCGATGTCTCAGATCAGACAGCGCTTTCAGGATTTTAACAAACGGTAATTTGTACCGTGGACAGTGTGGACCAAGGTCAGACCGTTCAAACAGTGTGGACTCAGATCAGACCTCCTCCGAGTAATTTGTACCATATGTCAAAATAACCCTCAAAACCCTCTGTTAGTCATATATTTATTTGTAACAGGCTTCCTGGACAAATGCGCTATAATGTATCACTACTTTTTTTTCCTTTGAAAGTACCATCGCGGCACAAAATTATGTGTTTAAATTGCCCTTCAACGATGGTATCTTTTTCGTTAAAATGTGAATAATCTTTTTTGCTTCCCTGATTTGTTTAGACAAATTGATGTAAAATGCATAGGATTGCATTTTCATACCATTTGATTCGCCTCATGTTCTCAAGTTTCTGTTATAATTACAGTGAGCTTCCGCTGTTAAGACCACCTAAAATTGAGACTAATTCTGCTTATGAAAGCTTATTTAGTAGGTTGCAGTTATTTTTGTTTGTTTTTTTTTTCTGCATGCAGTTTCCTCTGGTTACAGACCACCCTTGGGACTGTTCAAAAGTGGTCTTAAAGACCACTTTTGAACAGTTCCAAAGGTGGTCTTAATATAAGAATTTTACTGTATTTTTATATCGACTACATTCCAGACTTAACACATATAATTTTCATAAAAATGAGAAATGGGGAAATTGCTTCACTGTGTGTCCAACACGCTTTGTCTCCCCGAGTAATAATAATAGTATCTGTCATTTCTGAAAACACATGCGAGACATTTCTCGCATGTGTTTTCAGAAATGACAGATACTACAGTTTGTGTGTTCTGATTAGACCGATTCTAGGTTTAAACGGTCTTTTGCAGAAAGAACAATAGGGGCCGGAGAACGACACATCTGTTGGTGATACCTCAGTTATGCACGGTTTTGCTCGGCCTCGCTGATTCTTTTTTTTTTTTTTTTTTTTTTTCACTGGCGCATTTCCTTGAGGCTTCGCCACTTTGCTCGGTCCTGTGCAATTTCTTCCCCGACTCTGTTAGTATGTTGAAGTCCTTGGGTGTCCTTGTATCTCTTCTAATGACCACCACGGGAACTCATTATTTTCTTAAGCAAGCCTTACTCAGGCCTCCTGGTAACAAGGCCTGTCCATCTTAACTGTGCCAGTTTCAGAAGAGTATGTACATTCTGAATCTCTGCCCTTTTCAGGACTTCTATGTCTGGAATTCTGTCTTGCCACTTAATCTTAAAAAACTTTTTAAGACAGCTTGTATGTAAGTGGTCCAGTCCTGGTAAACTGTTCAAGTTTCGTATGCTTATAATAGTGTTGGCAGCACCACAGCTCTGTAGACTTTTAGCTTTGTGTCAAGTCGTATTCGACTTCGATCCCAAACAATACCACGTAGACGGCCAAACATGCTGCACTAACTTTGGCAATCCTGGCATTGACTTCATCATCAATGTGCACGACTCTTGACAATGTGCTTCCAAGGTAGGTGAACTTGTCTAGCACTTGCAGTCTTTTACCTTTCGCTGTATTGGTGGGCTCCTTGTAAGGTTTGCCAATTGCCGGTTGATAAACCACTTCAGTCTTTTTTATGCTGATTGTGAGGCCATAGCTCTCACAGGAGTCAGATACTTGATCTTCACCTTTTGGCATCTTTTCTGTTGGAGCACTCTTTGCCAAGAGGAACCCATATAGCGCCTCACCTCTGTATGCACATTAGATTTGGCGTGCAACCTTCTTTGGTTGAAAAGCTTCCCATCAAAGCGATATCTAAGGAATACCATTTTCACCCTCCTGGAAAGCATAAGAGAGCATGGCAGAGAATTCGTCGTCTACTGATTACTTTAAAAGTCATTGGTGCGAAAAGTCTTGGAGCAGTCTGATCAGGGTCTACAGCGTTTGACTGTTTGCAAAAACGTGTTTGAAAATTTTGCAGAAAGATGTAGCAGACGATATAAATAGACAGCAATTTCAGATACAGTTTTTTCATGGCATCTTACATCACATGATCAATTCCGTGAAGGGAAGACCCCCTAAACCCCATTTTATATGGAGAAAACTGGGGTTTACAAGGGTATACATCATTTTTCTTATTTCTGCTCCAAGACATAGGTTGTGGGTACTCGTTAGAACCGCCTCACTGAGGCGGTTCTAACGAGTACCCTCAACCTATGTTTTGAACATTTATAACAAAATATCAAGGGTTTTCATCAGAAAAGAAGCCATTTTGGAGATGTGAAAAATGCACTATGTCTCACGGGTGAGTTATCGTAATGAGAGTTAATTAGGCTGATCAGATCATCGGAAGGTCGGGCTACAGTCTTTCTATGAGACTGATCAAGTCATTCTTCCACCTCTACTATTTCAATGTGGAGGACATCCTTGTCAGCCTTGCGTAAATGGGGGTGTCCAACTGATACAGTTAAATTCCAATATTACGAGCACCTGTCAATTTTGAACAGTCCCAAAGGTGGTCTTCCATTAGTGTATACTGGGTATAGAAAACACAAATAAAATATAACCGAAACCTTCTAAAAATGCTTTTAAAGCATAAGTTGTTTTCAATTTAGGTGGTCTTTATAACGGAATTTTACTGTATTGTGGCCGGCTGTCCTAGCGGCAGGTAAATGGTGGGTGGGGGGGATGTCTTGTGTTTCTACACTTCGATTTTTTCTGCCCTTTCCCTCACCTTCATCTCCTGTCCTATCTCTTCTTTCTTTTCTCTCCCATTCTCTGGCAGACGACGAAAACAATGACCCACAAGGGTTGAAGTATCGTTTAACCCAACCCAAAACAATCAATCAAAACGGCCTCGATAATTACCCGCTAATAAACATGTAAAGAGGATTAAGGGGAATGGGAACACCTTCAGGGGAGGCAACCACTGCAAAAGTATTTTTGTTTCCCATGTCAGTAGGGGTCAACTCTTAAAGGAAAACATTTGCTCCTGAGTAGCAAATTAGGCCCCCACCCATCGGGGCTTGAAGAAATAGATGGGCTGTATGATGCTTCCACGCAGAGCTGAAGCCATCTCGCACACGAAAACTGGTAAACAGCTTAGAGGATCTAAGCCTGCCCAGGCAAAGTGGTGCGAGTTGGCCCGTCCATGCTGACTATTGGTTTCATTGGGTGGCAGGGCTTGAGAAGTCATTCATCTCAATGTCGGGTAAAAGTCCCACAAAATTGAATGCAACGTCTCAAAAATGACCTTTACATTGTTGACGGGGACGTTAAACCTCAAATCAAACAAACAAATCCTGAGGAGCAAAGTCTTTCCTTTAAGAGTTGACGCCTTTTTCAGTAGGACAGAGCTTATAGAAAAGCGAACAGAAAGTCCTGAAAGTTGTCTCCCTTTGAAAAATGGCGGGAAAATCTGCCAGGTGTTCCAATTCCCCTAAAGCCTGCTCAGAAAAAAGTGTGGTTTGTAAACCGGCTCGACATGACCTGTATTGTCAAATTCCAAAACAAACATAACGTATCTTTCTTATAAAAGCAACTCGAAAACAAAAATTATCGATAGACGACGAGTTTAAGTTGAGACAAACTTTCGTTATGTTATCAGTTTGATATCGGGAATGAAAACTTTATAACAGATAAAAATATCACATGTCTTTACATGTAATCAAACCTTGTCCCAATTTTGATGACTTACCACTAAAATTTACCTGGGTTTGAAATTGTTAAGTACAGGTGATTGCTAAATTTCACAACAGTGTGAAAGCTAACATTAAGGTTTTAAGGTTATCTTGGAGACGCTTTCAATTTTGTGGGACTTTTACACAACATTGAGATATTTAGCCCTGCCGCCCAATGAAACTCTACACGGACTGCCCACCTCGCATTACTTTGCCTGGTCAGGCTTAGGCATTCTATGCGGTTTACCAGTACTCGTGTGCGGTCGGTTTTAGCTCTGCGTGGAAGCGCCATGCAGCTCGATCTATTTCTCCTATAGGCCGATGTGCGGGGGGCGAGAGCAAGCACTGTAAACCAATAAAATGACTTTAATCGATCAGAGAAAACTCAAATCTGACTGTGCTTCTGTGTAGTCTGATCAGACTACGCTGTCCTCATAACTTTGCTATATATGCGGGGCTATCCACAGATCTGTAGACTCAGAATAGACGGCTTTTAGATCACGACTTATAGGTTTTGCCGCATCAGACTCATATTTAAAATCAAAGCACTGAGAGTACTGTGGGTCGATCGTCTCTGAGTGTAGGTTGGGAAAATAGTCCTGAGCTGATAATCGAACTGTTCGTTTAACTTTAAGCAAGCACAGTAGAGCTGATCAGACATCGCGTTATATGGCGTCTGATTATGTAGATTGTGTTTGCCAATGCCCAAGTGTACGAGCACAGTCCATCCGCCCCCGCCCATCGGGGCTTGACTAAATAGATGGGCTGCATGATGCTTCCACGCAGAGCTGAAAGTCCCGTTACATTGGAAGTAACGTCTCCAAATGACCTATACAGTGTTGACAGGGACGTTAAACCTTAAATCAAATAAACGAGCACAGTCCAGAATTTTCTTCTTACGCTGCGCTCTGACGTCTTAAGGTAGTACTTGGATTTTGTTCAACAGAGTGGGGAGGGTGCAAACGCAGCCCCCTCCCATCTTTTGGAAATTATTTCAGATTCATACAGTTTTTCACCCTCTGCAAAATACCTGAAATTCGCACCCTCAACCCGTCCCTTTTCAGAGTCTGCGTACGGCCCTGAATCATGTTCAAAACTGTTGCTGCATACATATGGCGAACAGTGCCGACAATATCAGAAGCAATGTACTGTATATCCGATCTTGGTATACGCTGTATGTCTAATGACGATACCGCCTATAAAGTCTGGGCTACTCATTTTTGCACTTAAACATTTCAGGGTTCTTAATTTAAGTTCTTGGCAAGAGTGCGAGAAGTCTATTTTTACTCGACTTGGCATACATTTGTGTAACAGTTTTATAAATAGAATGTTCCGAAAGACGTCACGTGACATCGTGGCCTGGATTAAGATATTGTTTTTCTTTCATTACGTGAGCAACCTGGCATTCTTATACTATTTCGTTTAACCCTCAAATGACACTATTAAAGGAAACAGTGAAGTTCCTGTACAACCTGCTGATCAGACGCCACATTCCGCGGCGTCTGATCTGGGTATTATCCAGCACGCGATTCCTGTCAAGTCTGTATAGATAGCTCTTGTTGCATCGATAAAAATAGCGCAACGTTTCAAGTTCTATTAATAAAACATAATATTGATTTTCCCAAATCAGTGATGGTCACGTGGACAACTGTATGAATTCCGTTTGGCCATTTAGTAAATGTGGGTCGATCGCAAACTGATCGATCCAAAAAGGAATGGCTTCAGATATGAAGTGAAGATGATAAGTTTGGGATATTTTTGTTTTTGTTCCATTAAATTATATGGTGCGCGTACTTGCGCTCTTGGAGAAGTAGATTGGGCTGTATGGTGCTTGCTCGCAGAGCCGAAACCGATCGACCTAGAGAACTGGCAAATCGCTTATATATATATAGAAGGTCTAAGCCGGTCCAGGGACACTGGTGTGAGTCGGGCCGCTCCGTAAACCATAGTGGTTTCTTGTGGCGGTAGGGCTTGAGATGTCATTTCATTTCGATGTCGGGTAATTGTCCCACAAAATCAGCAGCACCGTCTCGTCTTCAAAATGGCCTAAATAGTGTTGACGGGGACGTAAAACCTCATCACAAGTCGCGTCTTCAAGCCTGGGTAACACGGATATCTTTGTGTTTGTTTGTTAATTTGATTTGAGGTTTAACGGTATAGGTCATTTTGGAGACGTTGCTTCCAATTTTTGGGACTTTTACCCGACATTGAGATGAAATGACTTTTCAAGCCCTGTCGCTCAATGGAACCAATATGGTTTATATGCATGGACGGTCCGACTCGCACTGCTTTGCCTGGACAGGCTAAGATCCTTTTAGCGGTTTATCAGTACTCGTGTGCGGTCGGTTTCTTTTTTGTGTGAAAGCTTCAGGCAGCCCATTTATTGCTTCAAGCTCCGATGTGCGGGGCGGAATATCTTTGTAAATCCCACATGCAATGTCCATTAGAGTATGCATTATTTTCCTTATTTGTGCTTAAAACATAGAATGTGGGTACGCGTTAGAATCGCCTCATTGAGGCGTTTCTAGCGAGCAGCACAATCTATGTTTATAACAGAAAAACTAAGGCAAAAATTAGAAAGTCTATACATGTAAGCATTTGGGTGTACGCGCCTGTTATCCTTATGTATATCGCCTCGACGAGGCAACCATTTTTAAAAAGAAATTATTAAAACTGTATTGATTCATGATATTTTCACTCATTTCGTTGCAGGGGATACCCTATGTGGGCCCAATCCCTGGCGGTCTTCAAGATGGCATGACCATTACTATCAGTGGAACACCGGAACATCACCATAATGGGTACACGTTTTATTAAAATTTTACGACAATGCCATAAGGGCATCGTTCTATTTGCCAGCGCTGTCTGTTGTGTCGGAAACACGATATCCCTATATAAGGCCCATATTCGTTAGAATCGATTCTCATGATATTCCTTTATAAGATAAAAGCAGAAAGAAAACAAGCCAAAGGTCGATGGTATACCATCGCAAACACCCGCCTTTTCTATGAATAACACTAAAGATATGGCAGAGTCATACTTTTTGACATTTGACCTTGGGGTCATGTTGAGGCCAAGGTCACACCAAAAGTAGCCCAGTGCCATCTACATCCCATGTACGATCCACAGGCAAAGTTTGAAAAGTGTACCTCAACCGGTTTCAGAGGAGATTCATCCCACACACACACACAGACAGACAGACAGATCCACGGACTGACAGACTCTCGACTCTGACCCGAAACAATACACTCGATTTTTCTTCGAAAAAGCGGGTATAATTATCCTCACATCACGAAAACACGTCTAAATAATTTGACCCCCTTGAACCCAACTTTTATATAGTAAAAACTGTGGTTTACGGGGGTAAACATTATTTTGCTTATTTCTGCTCTAAAATATAGATTGTGGGTATTCGTTAGAACCGCCTCATGTTCTAACGAGTACCACAGTCTATTCTAACGAGTACCCACAGTCTATGTTTTTAGCAAATATAAGCAAAATATCAGAATTTTTCATCCTACAACTTTCGTTTTTTTGGCGGTAAAGATTTCAATGTATTTGTATAGGCGTGTTTTCGTAATGATATATGGATATTTGGAGCTGTGCAAAGAACTCATCCGTGTTCGAGTTACCGAAGTTTAATTGACCCTTTTAGTACCACATGGAATCTTCCTCCTTATACATAGCAGGAGTCCATTTCAAAATTTAGGGGTATCAGGTTGTGTTTTCTTCAAAATATATCCGGGAAATGGCTTAACTTTTTGCCAAACAGTGTAGGCCCTGATCAGACGCCGCGTTGTGTGGCGTCTGATCTGGGCCTGCACTGTTTGCCAGGGTATCCCTTTAGGGGTTTCTGGTACTGAATGGATCACGTAATAATACCCCTTTTCATGGCCTGTCTCGAATTACACACCTATCATATAGAAACTCTAGTCACAGATGTACACCGCCCTCCCCCACCTATATTAATTGCATTGCAACACACTGACCTGATAAAGATATGCTATCAGGACAAGTGAGCTTTATCAGGTCAACGTGACATTGCACTTCTATGAGCTGGACTGTTGGGAAAATTGGCAAAAAAATGTAAGAGTGTATATACAATGGAAATAATTGATAAATAGAATACCAGATTCGTGTCATTTGATATCAAGTTTATCAGGCAAGGCTTCGAGAACGCTTGCAGAATCGCGAGGCTTTCCGAGCGATTCTACATGCGTCTGATAAACTTGATATCAAAAGACACAAACTTGGTATTCTCTTTGTAGCAGTCGATATTTTCTTTAGAGTAGTTATCGGCAGACGATTAACAAAAACAGCATGTCTGTTTGCTCTTTGAAAAACAAGCGGTTGTATAATTTCCCTCTTCCCTGTGAAATGTGATAAATGTTTGTGAACTTAGGATAGCGCCAGGGAGATTTTGCATCTGGTTGGCAGTTTAAGACGAGCTTAAAGAATGTAACAGGCCTAATATTTTTCGGGCATTTACTTGATTTCGGGCTTTTAGTGGATTTCCTGGCTTTTAGATTTTGACTATTGAACCTTCCGAAAACCAAAATAGCCACACCCATTTCTGACTATCAGCCAATTACTTGAGATACTGCGTTCATTCAATTCATAAACTGCATAACAAACAGTGCAGATCCTGATCAGATGGCTTCTTCTTCTACACTGTTTGCAATGGTAATGGTTGTCATGTTTAGCAGTATAAGGGTTAAGGCTGCAAAATCAAGCCTTTCAGGCATGCGAAAGCTTGGTCAGTATGAGGCCTGTTGTTATTATTGAAATCGGGCTTGTACACACAGTATACATATTCATTATGGAACACCGAAAAGATGTGTAAAAGTATCTCGTTATACCTCCTTGCAGTAACCCTCAGTGGCTCGAACTCCCCCTGTCTCGAACAGATTTTCGAGGTCCCAAAGGTGTTCGAGCTATTGAGGTTCGACTGTATATACTTTCTAAAGTCCTTTTGTAGTACAGGATTTGTAACTCTTAAATGAAGCATCATCAGGTTTCTGATATGCCCCGAACGTCAGGTGATAAACTTCTCTTTCATTAACCCATAACATGCCAATAACAAAAATTCTCGTCTGCTTTGTGAGTGAGTGAGTGTTTGAGTTTTACGTCCCACAAACAGCTCCGGTCATACGGAGACGGGACCTCGGTTTAAGGACTCACGTGAAAGTCTGGAGAAGCCCGGGATCGATCCTGCGATCCCTGGTTTACAAGGCGAGTAACGTAAACACTACACCACAGTGGCTTCTCGTCTGCTTTGTCGCCTGCCGGTTAATTTTAAAGTAATTTTTGTAAATACAGTCGAACTTCAATAGCTCGAACACCTTTGGGACCTCGAAAATCTGTTCGAGACAGGGGGAGTTCGAGCCACTGAGGGTTACTGCAAGGAGGTATAACGAGATACCTTTAGACATCTTTTCGGTGTTCCATAATGAATATGCATACTGTGTGTACTCATTAGAATCGCCTCATCGAGGCGATTCTAATGAGTACACACAGCATACATTTGTAAGATAAAAGACCAAAATCTCCTTAATTATCCCCCACTAGTTCTTATGTAGAGCATTTCGCTAGGGGCTCAAGAATGGGTTCGACTCATCCATGGTAAACGAGCCATCGATGTTCGAGCCATCGAAGTTCTACTGTAGTGTGGACACAGGTCAAACTGCTGGCAGCAGTCTTATCGGAGTCCACACTGTTTACCTGTAGCAGTCTGATCAGGATCCGCACTGTTTACTTGTATGCATAAATATGTTTGAAAAGTTTGAAGATTCAGCAGATGACATAAACAGACGATATTTTCAAATGCAGTATTTCATGGCATCTCAACGGTTAAAAGTAAAGTAGAAGTAAAACAAAGATCAGGAATCGATACAATTAACTTACTTGTTCACCAGACTTTATATATTTCCAGGTTCGCCATTTATCTCCAAGCCGGTCCACAGATTGACCCACGAAGTGACTGTGCATTAACGTTCAACCCCCGCTTCAATGAGAGTTGTGTCGTTCGGAACACTTTACAGATGGGCGCTTGGGGGGGCGAGGAACGATCTGGTGGCTTTCCTTTCCACAGGGGACAGCCAATTGAAGTTGCGATTTTGGTAAAGCCACATATGTACAAGGTATGTTGCGATTTTGTTAGAAAACAGTTAGGACTCATATTTCACACTTTATCATGTGACGTCGCGTCTGAGAGTGTAATAACCCCATGTAATATTTTCGATAATCCACTAGTGGATTAAATATGCAAATTAGCTAGATACGTCCCGTAACGTTACATGTACGACGCCCTTATCGACGTCGCGTTTACTAATGACGGAATACTGACATTTTTATAAAACAGTTTTGAATAAAATGCATTTTAAATGTCATATGATAAATAGAATCTTGCATTCGTGCTCATGTATTATTGAATTTATTAAACTCTTCGAGGAAAAGGGATAAAATGCGCGGCAAAGCCTCGCATTTTATCCCTTTTCTTCAACTCGTTTAATAAATTCAATAATACATGAACACTCATGTAAGATCCTTTATTTACAAGGAGAACACTTCATCATTTGCTATTGTTTGCTTAGTCCGCCTGTCTACAAACGACACAGCGTCTACACATTTTGGCCTGCACAATGCAGTGTAGCTCTGGTACCAGTTCTACCAGATAAATCTACATAGAAATTTCAAGAAACTTTAATTGAAATATTTTTGCATTTCGGTCATGAAATGTTTGTTTGGACCAGAATTTTCCAGATTTTGTCACTTGAAAATAGAATGTAAATTATACATTTGCTAAAATTAACCGTTATCTTGCTGTTCACGACAACCGCTATCTTTCCAAACAGTGTAGATCCAGATCAGACGGCGTCTGAAGAAGCAATCTGATCAGGATCTTCACTGTTTGGCATTCAGTTTATGAATTTGTAGCAATAAATTACATCAACTAATTTGATTGGTTATTAGACAGAAATGGGTGTGGCTTAGATGAATATTCAGCAAGATAAGGGTTAAAATAGGTTTAATTACATTTGCTAAAATTAATTGTTTGTTTGTTTGATTTGGGGTTTAATGTCCCCGTCAACACTGTAAAGGTCATTTTGGAGACGCTGCTTCCAATTTTGTGGGACTTTTACCCGACATTTAGATGCAATGACATCTCAAGCCCTGTCGCCCAATGAAACTAATAGGGTTTATTAGTAGGGACGGTCCGCCTCGCACCGCGGTTCCTGGACAGGCTTAGATCATATAACCGGTTTACCAGTACTAGTGTGCGGGCCGGATTCAGCTCTGCGTGGAAGCATCATGCAGCCCATATATTTCTTCAAGCCCCTATGGGCGGGGGCTCGACATCAGTCAAAAGCTACAAACAAACTACATTTATTGAAACTGCCAGTCTAAAATCTGGTACACATGACACATTGTATTATTTTGAAGGTGTCTGTCAATGGCCGCCACTTTTGCGACTACAATCATAGAATGCCAAAACACAGAGTAACACACGTCACAGTGGAACAAGGCCTACGCTGTCACTACATCCGATTCGATCATCGTGGAGGAGGAGTATGTATTATCATTGTGATAACACGCCCATGTGATAAAATGGCATCTTTCATATCTCTAGAACAAGCGTTTCATTTCGAAAACACGCCTATGCAAATGAATTGTAACCTTTGTCGCCAAAAAAATGAAAATTTTAAGATAAAAAATTGTAACATTTTTAGCTCACCTGGGCCGAAGGCTCCAGGGGAGCTTATAGTATAGTGGGTCCTCCGTTGTCCGTCGTCCGTCCGTCCACACTTTTGAGCAGCTATATCTCTGCAGCCTGCAGGCTGATCTCAATCATTTCTCATCTGTAGCATGCCTCTGGTGGGGCATTGATGACATAAGCTTTTTAGCTCACCTGAGCCTTTAGGCTCATGGGTGAGCTTATAGTATAGCCATGGTCCGTCGTCCGTCCGTCCGTCCGTCTGTCGTCCGTCCACCATTTTCAAAGATCTTCTTCTCCTATACTGCAGGGCCAATCAAAGCCAAATTTCATACGGAGCTTCACTGGGATGGGGGAACGAAAGTTTGTTCGCGGGGTCTGGATCACATGACCAAGATGGCCGCCATGCCCATATATGGTAAAAAGCCTTCAAAAATCTTCTTCTCCAGAACCATAAGGCCAGTGGCCTTGAAACTTGGCATGTAGCATATGGTACTCGGGCCCATCATGGTTTGTACAAATGGTGACCCTGGGTTGACCTTGACCTAT
This sequence comes from Lucinisca nassula, assembly GCA_963580285.1. Classification (NCBI taxonomy): domain Eukaryota; kingdom Metazoa; phylum Mollusca; class Bivalvia; order Lucinida; family Lucinidae; genus Lucinisca; species Lucinisca nassula. The sequence goes on from OY757012.1 coordinate 126,807,610, forward strand.
TTTACAGCAAAGTCAAATTTGTCGACTTAGGCTTTTGCATGGGGCAAAGTGAAAATACTGGATTTATAGGAAACCATTGAAGACAGTGTCACCAAAATTTGTAGATCAGGTAAAGTAACTGAATACATGAATGTATATGGATCAGAAAGGTCAAGGTCATTCATTGGCCTTGTTCGCGGGGTCTGGATCACATGACCAAGATGGCCGCCATGCCCATATATGGTAAAAAGCCTTCAAAAATCTTCTTCTCCAGAACCATAAGGCCAGTGGCCTTGAAACTTGGCATGTAGCATATGGTACTCGGGCCCATCATGGTTTGTACAAATGGTGACCCTGGGTTGACCTTGACCTTTTTTACAGCAATGTCAAATTTTCCGACTTAGGCTTTTGCATGGGGCAAAGTGAAAATAATGGATTTATAGGAAACCATTGAAGACAGTGTCAACAAAATTTGTAGATCAGGTAAAGTAATTGAATACATGAAGATCTATGGGTCAGAAAGGTCAAGGTCATTCATTGGCCTTAGACCAAGGTCATTCAGGATCCATATTTCAAACATTTTCTTCTCCAAAACTGCTGAGCCAATTTAAGTAAAATTTAATATGGAGCCTTTGTGAGTTGAACAAATGAAAAAATGCCAATACGGTCTAGATCACATGACCAAAATGGCCGTCACACCCATATATGGTAAAAAACCTTAAAAATTCTTCTCCTCCAGAACCGTAAGGCCAATGGCCTTGAAACTTGGCATGTAGCATATGGTACTCAGGCCCATCATAGTTTGTACAAATGGTGACCCTGAGTTGACCTTGACCTATTTTACAGCAATGTCAATTTTGCCGACTTAGGCTTTTGCATGGGAAAAAGTGAAAATAATGGATTTTTAGGAAACCATTGAAGACACTGTCACCAAAATTAGTAGATAAGGTAAAGTAGCTGAATACATGAAGATCTATGTGTAAGAAAGGTCAAGGTCATTAATTGACCTTAGACCAAGGTCACGCAGGTTCCATATTTCAAACATTTTTTCTCAGAAACTACTGAGCCAATTGAAGTGAAATTCAATATGGAGCCTTTGGGAGTTGAACAAATGAAAAGCTGCCAATATGGTCTAGATCACATGACCAAGATGGCCACCACGCCCATAACTGGTAAAAACACTTCGAAATTCTTCTTCTCAAGAACCTTAAGGCCAATGGCCTTGAAACTTGGCATGTAGCATATGGTACTCAGGCCTATCATAATTTGTTCAAATGGTGACCCTGGGTTGAACTTGACCTATTTTACAGTAATGTCAAATATGCTGACTAAGGCTTTGGCATAGGAAAAAAGGAAAAAAATGGATTTTTAGCTCACCTGAGCCTTTAGGCTCATAGGTGAGCTTATAGTATAGCCATGGTCCGTCGTCCGTCCGTCCGTCGTCCGTCCGTCCGTCCATCCGTCCACCATTTTCAAAGATCTTCTTCTCCTATACTGCAGGGCCAATCAAAGCCAAATTTCATATAGAGCCTCAGTGGGATGGGGGAACGAAAGTTTGTTCGCGGGGTCTGGATCACATGACCAAGCTGGCCGCCATGCCCATATATGGTAAAAAGCCTTCAAAAATCTTCTTCTCCAGAACCATAAGGCCAGTGGCCTTGAATCTTGGCATGTAGCATATGGTACTCAGGCCCATCATGGTTTGTACAAATGGTGACCCTGGGTTGACCTTGACCTTTTTTTACAGCAATGTTGCCCCCAAGAATCAGGTAGGTACCTCAATGATAAAAAAAGGGGGGAGACATCTGTGTTTTTGTAGAAAAACAAATTCTAGTTTTGTTCTGTTACTGCTCTTGAGATATGAAAATAAATTGGAACAAGTTTTCTTTTTGTTTCATTTGATTCTGTATACAGTATACCATTTATGTCCAATGGACAGTTCCTCATATTTTCCCTTTCTGTGAGCCAGGCACCGAGGTTATAAAACTTTTTTCACGCTCAACTCACTTCAGCATGAAATTTACCCTGCTCATAAGTTTTAAAATGCCAACAAATATTGAGATGGCATTTTAAAATTTATGAGCAGGGAAAATGACATTTTCTGCTGATCTAAGTAGGAAAATTGTCACCAGACAGGTGAGCGGTTCAGGACCACTTGTCCTCTGGTTTTGAAATCGCATGAAAACTTTGGTTGCTATGGGGCAATCACAAGGTCCCATAGACTTACAATGGGAAAATGCTTGTCATCACCGTAGCCCCTTCATTTTTGATCGGATCTTTCTGAAACTTACATATAAGGTGGCTGGGGATAAAACCTCGGATGAGTTAGAAAACCGGCCAAGTTGGCCCATTTATCATAGAGTTACTTCCCTTTGATTGCTGAAAATGCCGATTTTTTACCTTGTCATCACAGTAGCCCTTCAGTTTTGATCTGATCTTTCTGAAACTTATATGTAAGGTGGCTGGGGATAAAATCTCGGATGAGTTCGAAAACCAACCAAGTCGGCCCATTTATCGTAGAGTAACGTCCCTTTGATTGCTGCAAATGCTGATTTTTGACCTTGTCATCACCGTAGCCCTTTCAGTTTTGATCGAATCTTTCTAAAACTTAAATGTAACGTGGGTTGGGATACAATCTCGAATGAGTTCGAAAACCAGCCAAGTTGGTCCATTTATCACAGAGTAACGTCCCTTTGATTGCTGAAAATGCCGATTTTTTTACCTTGTCAACACCCTAGCCCTTTCAGTTTTGATCGGATCTTTCTGAAACTTATATGTAAGGTGGCTGGGGATAAAACCTCAGATGAGTTCGAATACCGGCCAAGGTGGCCTATTTATCATAGAGTTAGGTCCCTTTGATTGCTGAAAATGTTGATATTTGACCTTGTCATCAATGTAGCCCCTTCAGTTTTGATCGGATCTTTCTGAAACTTATATGTAAGGTGGCTGGGGATAAAACCTTGAATGAGTTCGAAAACCGGCCAAGCCGCCCCATTTACTATATAGTTTTGTCCCTTTGATGGCTGAAAATGTCGATTTTTGACCTTGTCATTACTGTAGCCCCTTCAGTTTTGATCGGATCTTTCTGAAACTTATTAGAGGGTGACTGGGGATAAAACCTAGGATGAGTTCGAATACCGGCCAAGTTGGCCCATTTATCATAGATTTATGTCCCTTTGATTGCTGAAAATGCCGATTTTTGACCTTATCATCACCATACCCCCTTCAGTTTTGATCGGATCTTTCTGAAACTTATATGTGAGGTGGCTGGGGATAAAATCTCGGATGAGTTCGAAAACAGGCCAAGTCATAGTGTTATGTTCCTTTGATGGCTGAAAATGTTGATTTTTTACCTTGTCATCACCGTAGCCCCTTCAGTTTTGATCGGATTTTTCTGAAACTTATATGTAAGGTGGCTGGGGATGAAACCTCGTATGAGTTCGAAAACTGGCCAAGTCGGCCCATCTATCTTAGAGTAATATCCCTTTGATTGCTAAAAATGCCAAATTTTGACCTTGTCATCACCGTAGCCCCTTCAGTTTTGATCGGATCTTTCTGAAACTTATATGTAAGGTGGCTGGGAATAAAACCTTAGATAAGTTTGAATACTGGCCAAGTCGGCACATTTATCATAGAGTTACGTGCCTTTGATTGCTTAAAAATGCCTATTTTCGACCTTGTTAGCACTGCTGCCCCTTCAGTTTTGATCGGATCTTCAAGAAACCTACAAACAAATAAGTCAGGCAGAAAAGCTCGGAGGAGTTTGAAAACTTGTGAGGTTTGCCTGTTTGTCACAGAGTAACATCCCTTTGATTGCATCAGTTAATTGCTTATTTTTGAACTTGTCATCACCACAGCCCCATTAGTTTATGTCAGATCTTCTTAGCATGTCAGGAATAAAAAATTGAATGAGTTTGAAAACTGGTGAGGTCAGCCTATTTATCATAGAGTTACATTCTACTTGATTTGCAGAAATTACTTACCCTGTCATCACCATGTCCGTCCATTAATCCTTCAGTAAAGCTTGGCACTTCCTGAAACATTGAATCAGTTAGCTCAGGTGAGCGATACAGGACCAGTTTGGTCCTCTTGTTCTTATTTCTTTTAAAATATAGATTGTGGGTATGGGATAGGAATGAACTGTGACGGGCCCCAGTTCTTTTTGCCCAAAATAGTTGTCCTGGAATCCCCATTGTCTACGATTTTTGGGGGTGGGTTGGTGGGGTGGGGCGCTTGCAGCAAAATGTTTGTGTTCTAGAAGGTTTTATATACTGAATGGAGCTTGTCCGAGAACCTAATGTTTGGGTGCTGGGAGGCTGTATTTGCTGAATGGAGCGTGTCACGTTAAGCTTCTATTGAAGACTGATCAACCCGCTGATTATATGATCATTATGTGATTATTGTTGTTTGCCGTTGCGAAGCAACGCCAACAACAATGATGTTCTCAGAGGCGGCCGTATGGCTGCTAATCGCTGTACTTGGTCTGCATGTGGTGCTGTTTGGTCCTTTCTCGGGCGATAAGGCACATAAAGACGTTCGCTTTGCGAACATGCGCACACCTGGGTCCCCATTTTGGACGGGTCCGCCTTTGTTGCAAAACCACGATAGGAATGCACTGTGTCGAGCTGATAGACCAGATGCTCCGCGGCGCCGGACATCGCTTCGACGCATGTTGCCGACGTTGTTTCACATGTTGCAGAGCAACAACAAGGGCCACGGAAAGATGACAGGGTGAAAGAACACCGCGAAAGGCTCGCTGCAACAGTAGTAGGAGGGTCGGCCAGGAAATACGTAATTGTGGCTCACGGAAAGGCCTTGACCGTCGACCAGGTCGAGGAGCTGAGCGACTCTGAGGTCGAGAGGCTCTACGCCCGTTACTCCGCCGGATTAGGGGCAGACATGTCAAAGACGATTTCGAACGTGGCTCTCGGGCTGTATGCGGGACTGGTCGGGATGTTCGTTCCGATCCTGGACCAACAAGGGCTCATTTGCGATCTTGAAAGCGATCCGTTTTTGATATTTGGTGTGAAGCTTTATCTAGTGGACCTCTATAAAATATGTTCAAATAATAGCCCTGGGACCAAAAATGCCTCCGCCCCGGGGTGGCCCTTTGGTTTTACATATACTTATATAGGGAAAATCTTTAAAAATCTTCTTCTCTAAATCAGCAAGGCCTAGATCTTTGATATTTGGTGTGAAGCTTCATCTAGTGAACCTCTATCAATAATGTTCAATTTTAGCCCTGAGGTCAGAAACGCCCCCACCCAGGGGCCCTTTGGTTTGACATAGATTTATATGGGGAAATCTTTAAAAATCTTCTTCTCTGAAACAGCAAGGCCTCTGGTCTTTGATATTTGAAGCTTCATTTAGTGGACCTCTATTAAGATTGTTCAAATTATAGCCCTGGGGTCAATATGCCCCCGCCTTTTGGCCCTTTGGTTTTACATATAGACTTGTATAGGGAAAATCTTTATAAATCTTCTTGTCTGAAATCAGAAGGCTCAGTTCTTTGATATTTGGTATAAAGCTTTGTCTAGTAGACCTCGACCAAGATTGTTCAAAGTATAGCCCTGGGGCCAAAAATGGCTCTGTCCCAGGGCCCGCTGGTTTTACATAGACTTATATAGGGTAAACTTTTGAAAATGTTCTTGTCTGAAACCAAACGGCAAAGGTCTTTGATATTTGGTATGAAGCTCCATCTAGTGGACCTTTACCAAAATTGTTCAAATTATAGCCCCGGGGCCAAAAATGGGCCCATCCCGGGCCCACTTGTTTTAAAGATACTTCTATAGGGAAAACCTTTGAAAATCTTCATGTCTGAAACCAGAAGGTCAAGGTCTTTGATATTTGGTATGAAGCTTCGTCTTGTGGATTTCTACCAAGATTATTCAAATTATAGCCCTGGGCCAAAACTGGCCCCTCCCCAGGGCCCACAGGTTTTTATATAGACTTATATAAGGAAAACCTTTAGAAATCTTCTTGTCTGAAGCCAGAAGGCTCCAGTCTTTGGTATTTGGTATGAAGATTCACCCTTTAGACCTTCCTCAAGATTATGCAAATTATAGCCCTGTGGCCAATAATGGCCTTCCCCGGGGCCCACTTGTTACACTATGGATCAGGTGAGCGATCCAGTGCCATCATGACCCTCTTGTTTTATTCTGTCATAGCCGGAGGCATCAGAATGGATATTCCTAGCAAGTTTGTTCAAATGGTGTCCTATGGTTGCCCTTGACATATTTTATGTCGAGGTCGTATTTGGTCACTTAGGTATTTCTACTGGAAACAAAAACATGTTTCTGATTCTCCTGTACCTGTGGCATCACAATTGATATTTGCAGTCGGCTAAATGGAAATTGATAATTATGGCCAAGATGGCTACCATTACATAGTTTAGAAAGGCTAGAATTTTTAACCCCCAATGATTTGTTGAAAACGGGCCGGGTAGGGCTTTCATACTTGACCTCCTATAAGCATAGTGGCCCTTGGGCCTCCTGTCTTTAAGAGTTGATCCCAATTGATAAAGTTCACAAAAAACTTAAAATGTTTTTTGCCTTGCCTGATGGTGATACAATTCCCCTAAAAGTAAAGACTTTGTTTCCATTTAACTTGCACTACAAATAAGAGGTAGGAAAGTCAAGGAATGTGTATCTGTTCTCTTCAAATGTAAGTTTTTGCTACAAATTTGCTTTTAGGAGAAGTAAATTCTGTCATTGTACAATAAGTCCCGTTTTAGAAAGTGTGCATATACCAAGGATAAAATCGTTTCCAAAAGATGTCTCCCTTTGAAAATAGTTGCATATACGTTCGTCTTTGAAGGGGAATGGGTACACCTGCATTGGAGGCAACTCCTTCAAAAGGTTTTGTCTCCCATGTCAATAGGGGTCAACTCTTCAAGGAAAGAATTTGCGTCTGAGAAGCCAATTCTTTCCTTTAAGAGAAGACCCCCTTTTCAGTGGGACTGAGCCTATAGAAAAGTGAACAGGATGTCCCGAAAGTTGTCTCCCTTTGAAAAAATGGTGGAAAAATGTGCAAGGAGTTCCCATTTCCCTTAAGCACAGAAACATTTTTCAGCATCATCCACATCATTCTGGTGGTATTGGGGCAGCTATTGGCGCGGGCATTGGGTCTTTCGTGGGCGGTGTTTTGACAGGGTTTGAGAAGCATGAAAGACAACATCACGTATGTTGAGACAACCAAGCAGTCCAGTGCAACCTTCCTGCTAATGCTTAACCTCACCTGCTAATCACGACAATTGTCATCCGCTTTGTTGTCTGCTGGTTGCTTCAAAAGTCATAGATGTATTTGCAAACAGTGTGGACCCTGATCAGACTTATATAGGAGCTGTCTGTTCAGGGTCCACACTATTTACCTGCATGCAATTTTAAAAAAATGCTGGAAGATGTAACAGATGACATAAACAGACAACATTTTAAGATGCAGTCTTTCTCGGCAGCGTAGGGACTAAACTTACTTGCCATTACAATGCTTTCTGCCTTACAATGCATACTAATTATTGTGAATACTCCTTTTTACCACCATGCAGAATATACTTATTGTAGTTTTATCATATTTATAGAGTCCCGTACACATTGGGTGCAATATAGTGCATAACATTTGTAACATTAATTCACTTCACGTATTGCCTTTGGTAGACTGTACAATTTTATTGTGGCTGTTCCTGTCAGTATGCCTTTTATTCATTTTTGTTAGACGGGTTCTCACACAGTGTTCTGACATAGGCAATGGAAAGGAACTGTGATTCTCTCTGCAACAAATTTATGAGCGTGAGAGCGTGACGCGAAAAAAAAACATCGTTTTTTTTAGGTCACTTGTAGATTCTTTAACATTAGATGGTAATACGTCATTTTCTCGCATACAAAAAAAAATCGTAACTGCATGTCTTACAGTCTATATTGTTGGCAGGATTGCTTTTAACGATGGTGAAATTGGGAGAATTTGAAGATTGTGGTTTTCAGTGTGTTAGAATCGAAATAGATCAACTCTAATGTGTGAATTGTAGAGTAATTAATGACAGTTTGTCAGTCAGTTGTAAGCAGATCTTCTTTTCAACTGACCTCCAACTGTGATTTTTTTACTCAACAATCCACAGCTAGGACTGATCTATTTCTTAAAATAATTGATTAGTTTATTTATTTGTTGTTTTTATTTGCTCCTGTTTAAGCTCTCACACGAGATTCTCTTTGCCAAAGAAAAGACATTTCAGTGAATATAAGTTTAGTGAATATAAGCAGTGACTTTATTTTCTGTTGTTCGGTACGTACAACACGAACAACATAGTAACTATTTCCAGAAGGCAGATCAAAAAGTAGTCCACTCATTTATTAATCCCCCGCCGCGAAGCGGAGCGGGGATTACAGGAATGGCCTACGTCTGTCCGTCCGTCCGTAACACGTTTTTGTCCGCTTCGAGCTGATATGCAAAACCCATAAATAAACCATGCCGACTCAAGGTCAAGGTCACAGTTGAAGGTCACAAGTTTGCATCTTTGAATTCTGTGTCCGTTCAATATCTCCTTTACCCCTAGAAGAATTTTCATTAAACTTTGGTCAATTATCTCCCTCAGTGAGCTGATTTGTATAACAGATAAATAAGCCATGCTGACTGAAGGTCAAGGTCACATTTGAAGGTCACATTTGAAGGTCATGAGTTGGAAACTTTGAATTTCGTGTTCGTTCAATATCTCCTACCCTGGAAGGAATTTCATTAAACTTTGGTCAGTGAGCTGATGTGTAGAACCCATAAATAAACCATGCAACTCAAGGTCAAGGTCACAGGTGAAGGTCACAAGGTTGATCCTTGTTATTAAAGTGTGGCAGGGCATTTGGCTGTCCCTCAGACTGCTTTCTTGTTAATAACTGCATACTTATCATTTTTATCCTTCAACAAGCTTTCTTTCTGAAGAACTTTTAAGTTAAGTCTACCAAATTGGGTTGCCAGCAAGATGTAAGAGTTCAGTCTTTTGCACGCGACTCTGCCTAGTTTTATACTGCGATAAACATCAGCAAAAGGTAACTGATTCTTTAGCCCTTGTACTGCAGCGTGAATTAGATTAGCCACACCCATTTTGGGCTATCAGCCAATCAAATTACTTAATATTAAATTTGCAAGCTGAATGACAAACAGTGTAGATCCTAATCAGATATCTACACTGTTTGCAAAGGTAGGGATTTTCGTGTTCAACAGGATAAGGGTAAATAAGTGATTTGTCTGCATTACCATAACTCCCATGCGGCATATTGAATCTTTTACTGCTGCAAATAATTATTACTTATTAAGGGAGTGGTATGTGAATTCTAACCTAAAGACAGCCCTTTATTCACCGTTTGAGACGCCTATTCAAATATATTGATAGTTTTACCACCAAACAATGAAAATTTTAGAGATAAAAATTCTGATATGTTTCCTTATTTCTGCTCAAAACATAGATTGTGGGAACTCGTTAGGCGGTTCTAACGAGTACCTATAATCTATTTTTAGCAGAAATAAGAAAAATACTGTTTACCTCTGCAAACCCCTGTTTTACTATATAAAAGTGGGGTTTAAGGGGTCAACTTTATAAAGGCATGTTCGTGATGAAATTTGCAAGTTTTTCACCTCAAAAGAGGTTGTTGGTCCTCAGTAGAACCACGACCACATCATGCAGATGATTCTAACGAACACACTCAATATATTTGGAAAAAGGGATAACAAGTACAAGTTTTTGAACTCTTTCTATATAATTATGTACATGTATATGATGGGTTAATTACACAGACCTGTTAAGGAAATGATGTGTCAATTCTAACATGAAGACAACCCCTAATTCACCGCTTTTGCTGTCTTACTTTTTTAGCGACCCTGCTTTTTTCCACTACTCTCATGAAGTTGCACTAGACTTTGGTTGTATAACCCAATGTGTGCTAGTTGACTCTTCCATTGCTATATAGAAGCCTCCGTGGTCGAGTGGTTACGCTACTGGCCTTGTAAACCAGGGGTCGCAAGTTCGATCCCGGGCTTCTCCAGACTTTCGGATGAGTCTTTAAACCGAGGTCCCGTCTCCGTATGACCTTTGCTGTTGGTGGGACGTAAAACTCAAACACTCACTCACTCCATTGCTATATGTTGGACAAGTCCGTTTGTCATAAGGGTGTCAGATTTATTTTTCCGTTTTTATTATACGCCCGTTTTGAAAAAACGGTCGTATTATGTTATGGGGTCGGCGTCCGTCCGTCCGTCCGTCCGTCCGTAAACTTTTCGTTTCCGGATAACTCCTCCTACAGTTTTCATCCGATCAAGCTGAAACTTGGTAGGTAGTAAGATCATGATGTGTAGATGTGCGTAAAGTTTCGAGAATCAACGTCCGCCAAATATTAACAGAGTTATGCCCCTTTGAAATTTTTGTAAACATTTTCGTTTCCGGATAACTCCTCCTACAGTTTTCATCCGATCAAGTTGAAACTTGGTAGGTAGTAAGACCATGATGTGTAGATGTGCTTAAAGTTTCGAGAATCAACGTCCGCCAAATATTAACAGTGTTATGCCCCTTTGAAATTTTTGTAAACATTTTCGTTTCCGGAAAACTCCTCCTACAGTTTTCATCCGATCAAGCTGAAACTTGGTAGTTAGTAAGACCATGATGTGTAGATGTGCGTAAATTTTCGAGAATCAACGTCCGCCAAATATTAACAGAGTTATGCCCCTTTGAAATTTTTGTAAACATTTTCGTTTCCGGATAACTCCTCCTACAGTTTTCATCCGATCAAGTTGAAACTTGGTAGGTAGTAAGACCATGATGTGTAGATGTGCATAAAGTTTCGAGAATCAACGTCCGTCAAATATTAACAGAGTTATGCCCCCTTTGAATTTTTTGTAAACATTTTCGTTTCCGGAAAACTCCTCCTACAGTTTTCATCCGATCAAGCTGAAACTTGGTAGTTAGTAAGACCATGATGTGTAGATGTGCGTAAAGTTTCGAGAATCAACGTCCGCCAAATATTAACAGAGTTATGCCCCTTTGAAATTTTTGTAAACATTTTCGTTTCCGGATAACTCATCCTACAGTTTTCATCCGATCAAGCTGAAACTTGGTAGGTAGTAAGACCATGATGTGTAGATGTGCGTAAAGTTTCGAGAATTATCGTCCGCCAAATATTAAGAGAGTAATTTCCCTTTGAAATTTTTGTAAACATTTTCGTTCCCGGATAACTCCTGCTACAGTTTTCATCCGATAATGCTATAAGTGCTCGTTTTTATGTGTTGTAAATAACTGATGAGATTAATTCTAGTTCTAAGCTGTCTGCTGTGGAAAGAGCAATACAGGGAAAAGGAAGAAAGCTCTGTGATGCCCTAGCTCTGGCTTGGCACTGTGCATGCTCTTCTTGCATTTGCTGTCACCCATTGAAACTTGAAAAATAGTTCCACCATCAATGAATACTGTTTTCAGGTTTCAGTCTACCAAATATGAATTTGCCACGGGCGTATAATGCCCCGCTTGCGGAGCTCTTGTTCTATTTTTGATGGAAAATTGTTAGCAAATAGTGCAGGCTCTGATCAGACGCCGCGTTCTGCGGAGAACGCGGCTTCTGATCTTGGCCTGCACTGTTTGCCAAGGTACCCCTTTAAGGGTTTCCCGCATACAATGGGATAATATCTGTTCCAGATACATTTTATGTATCCTAGCTCTGCATTTATATGGGACTCAAAATGCAAAAAAATATATCGGTAATTTCAAAAGAAAACGAATGATGTTCTGACGAGTTATAGGATTGTTACACTGCCGTAGCACACAAGATACATTTACATGTAAAGAGTCAGACGCACAAGAAGTGGCATCTCGCATCTCTCTCTCTCTCTCTTCATTAATTTTTTCTATTGTTAATATTCTGTTCATAATGTTCATTCGTATTGAAACAGTATGTCATTGTCATCCTTAAAAATGTTAAATGTATTATGCATTCGGGGAGGGCCGTAATTAGTGTTATTAGAAGTTTTGGTCCAACCCATTTGCATATTTCATTGCTTTTGTTTGTTTGATTTGAGGTTTAACGTCCCCGTCAACACTGTAAAGGTCATTTTGGAGACGTTGCTTCCAATTTTGTGGGACTTTTACCCGACATTGAGATGAAATGACATCTCAAGCCCTGTCGCCCAATGAAACCAATATGGTTTATAAGCACGGACGGTCCGACTCGTGCGCACCGCTTTGCGTGGGCATTGCAATTAAATAAAGCAATAACATATCCTTAGATTAAAGCAAAATCACGATTGGCATATGACAATGACAATGAATTTATTTCCAATTTAGGGGCCCCTAAAGGACATGTGATCAAAGGAGAAGAATCTCCCTACTATGACTGAACATGATTAGAACAAACAAACACAAAACTCAACACCTCACAACATCATTATAACGTTACTCCATTGCTCGTTACACCGTTGGTTTTTGGATATAACCCCTCTCCTGCCGAATATTCATTTCAGCCACACCCATCTCCGACCCGAACCAATCAGTCTATTTGATGTAATTTATTCCACTGAATGTCAACAGTGTAGATCCCGATCAGATGGCAGAAGACATCTGATCTGGATCTACACTGTTTCCAAAGATCTGGGTTGTCGTGAACAGCATGATAAGAGTTAACATTGTTTCAAGATAGGTCCCAAATATGTATACATTATACAGAAGTTGACAATAATGGTCATTTTCTCCAATATAATCTAATAATATTTATTAGGATATACATTAGGAATAAGAAGAAATGAGTAAATGAGTGCGATATGCTGCATACGGGCCGTGACAATCAAAAACATGTCTTCGAGCTTTTGGTCAACGGCTGATCAAACTTCAGGTGCGCAGTCTCACCTTAGCCTTTATTGTGTGCAAGTGTCAGAAAAACGCAGCTTATAAATTAAAAATATTTTTTTTTAACTTTATCCTGCAGAATACATTAGTTTAGTCGCATCCATTACTGACTATCCGACAATCAAATAACTTGAAAAAAATGTATTGGTTCATTTCACAAACTGCATGACAAACAGTGTAGATCCTGGTCAGTAGGCGTCTTTATATCTGGATCCACAGTGTATGCAAAGGTAGGGAATGTCGTATTAAGCAGAATAAGAGTTAACCTTTACCACTTACCAGGCGACATATTGTTTATATTCCAGAAAACAGGACATAACACAGACACTTTTGCATGGAATGTCAAATCCTGTTTTCCATAGGAGACAATTTGTATGAAATTATGAATTTGAAATCCTGTTTTCTGGAAAAAAATATCGTCTACTGAAATATACCCAGCATGCAGAGCGCTAAAGAAACAATGGATATACCTGGTGGGGAGGCAACTCTTTTGAAAATATTTTTGCCTCCCATGTCATTTGGCAAAGACGTATATAAAATTTATTTTATATCCTTGCTACGGGGGTCTACTCTTAAAGGCAAGCATGTTCCTGAGAAACAAATTTGTCCTTTAGGGGTTCACCCCTTTTTCATAGGGGCTGGGTGTGTAGAAAAGCGAACAGAAAGTCCAGAAAGTGTTGTCTTCCTTTGGAAATGGTTGAAAAATCTGCCAAAGGTACCCATTTCCCTTTTGAGAAAATGGTTTTGGAGAAATGAGATAAGGTCAGATGGTTTTTCAAGACACAGAGAGAAAATGTGGGCAGGATGACCTTTTGAAATTGATTCAAAGTTTGCTTAGAAGAGATGTTGCCTTTGAATTTAACTTCGCATTGCCATAACTTGTTTACTTGTTATTTTTAAATCAACAAGCAAAAATGAATCTTTGAGCATGAAAGTATTGAAAAAAAACTGAAATTAGTTTCCATGCTCTCTTTCAGCTGACTCTGTTAGAATACAGACTTTTGGGTCTGCTAAAAACATTGGTTCAGTGAGCTTCCTCATAGCGCACAGAAAAAACTATCATACTGCACTATTCAGACTGCAAAGACTCGTTTTTGCTTGACGCCTGTCATGTTTTGTTTGTGTGTGTTGTGATTTTACGTCCCCATCAATACCATTTAGGTTATTTTGGAGACTTTGCTTCCGATTTTGTGGGACTTTAACCCTACACTGAAATGGAATGACACACCAAACCTTACCGCAAAGGTTTAACGGACGGACCGATTCATACCACTTTGCCTAGGCAGGCTACCAGTACTCAAGAGTTCTGTTGGTTTCAACTGTGGGCGGAAGCACCATGCCGCCCAGTCTGTTTCTCAAAGCCCTGATGAACAGGGGCTCGATGTCGCTCATGTAAATGCTAATTTGTTGCGCAGTATGTTACTCTTGACGTCAATCAGGTCTTGATATGAGTATTGTGAAGAAAAACACTTTATGAATTTTACTGAGATTCTTTTCTTATTTGAGCCAACGCACGACAAAACCTACCATCAGACCTGTGTTAGCAGCAAAAACTCGGATCAGCATGCGCAGTCCGATCAGGGTCTTCACTGTTCGCATCAGCCTTTTACAGTCTCTGGGATATTTAAAAAGAACCAAGTGAAGACTGACCAGACCCACTTGTTACACAGGCTGATCTGAGTCTTTAATTATAGCACAGGTCTTATCGTAGGGACTGTTGTCTGCTGTATTATGTGTGCTTTGCCGCATAGAGTACGGGTACTGTGTGGGTAACTATTTGGGACATACTTAAAGAAACTTCCAAATTTTGTAGATACATGAACGAGTATGTAGGGTTTTCTAATGATATTAATGTATTCTTTGTCAGTTCCCACACGGTGGAGGAGTGCCCCCGCCAGCCGCACCATATCCAGCCCCTGGTGGAGCATCACCCATCTATAACCCGGTAGGTACTCAGCTGTTTTATGGTTGATTGGTTGTCAATCAATCCAAAGTTACTAACTGAACTGAATCTTGAGTTACTATTGAATTCAATGGCTTGAACACCTTTGGAACTATGAAAAGACAGGGGTAGTTCTAGCTACTGAGAGTTATTCAGTGGGCCAGGTCTTGATGATTTAGGTGTATTTTATTGATGTTCTATAATATAAAAGTATGTTGTGTGTTTACTGTATATAGTATCCTCTGGTCAGAGCGCACCTTTGGGACTGTTCAAAAGTGGTCTTACAGACCACTTTTGAACTGTCTCAAAGGTGGTCTTAATATGAAAAATTTACTGTTATAGCGCTATATGACGATGAAAAGAGTCAAATGTGCCGAGACTTGAAAAAAGGGCCCATAACATTCGCCATTTCATGTTCTTCAAATACGCATGTGTGCAGTGAACTAGCAGAGCTATACCCGGCATGACTTCTTACATGAACTTACTGCAAGGTATCCTCTAGTTATTTGCGATTTGTCTCGTCAGTGTCTTTGCTAGGGGCCTCTGTACGTGTATTTTATTGATACTCTATAATATAAAAGTATGTTGTGTGTTTACTGTATATAGTATCCTCTGGTCAGACCACTTTTGAACAGTCTCAAAGGTGGTCTTAATATGGAAATTTTGCTGTTATAGTGTCTATATGACGACAAATTGAGACAAATGTGCCAAAACTTGAGAAAAGGTCCCATAACATTCGCCATTTCATGTTCTTCAAAAATGCATGTGTGCAGTGAACTAGCAGAGCTATACCCGGCATGACCTCTAACATGAACTTACTGCAAGGCATCGTCTAGTTATCTGCTGTGTTTTTGCTGGTGGCCAATGTGAAAAGTACCATTTTCCACATTAGCTAGCTCAAATATACATTTGTATAAGTGTGAGTAACGTTAAAGCAATCGTGCTTTATCTATATGTGCACAACAAAGGTGTAGATCTGCCTGCTCACCACATATTTGCGACATCTAATCAGGCCCCGGGGTTATAAAACTTTTTTCATGCTCAACTCTGCTGAGCATTAATCTTGTGTTGCTCATAAAAATTAAAGTACTAAGAAGCTGAGCGATTTTTCTTTCTCAGAGAGCAGAGAATGCTATTTGTCCTGCTCACAAAAAACAATTGTTGGCATTATAAAATTTGTGAGCAGGACAAATTTCATGCTCAAGTGAGTTGAAAAAAGTTTTATAACCTCGGGGCCTGGACTCGCAACATTTTCTGTTTTGGGGTGTCCTATGTTAAATGATAAATAGTAAATGATCGGATGTAGCGTAATGTCTGTTGCTGCCAAAACAATAAGATTTACATGTCCATATAAGGTAACTGTTATTTGGTGGATAACCTGAGGCGTTTAACGACGCGACCGCCCGCCGAGCGCTCACTTTGTTCCTACAAAACGTAGGCACCAAAGTGAAGGTTCGGCGGGCAACCGCGTGGTTGAGTGCGACTCTTGCGATATGAAATTATATGATCACAAGTGTAAGCTCGAATCATGACCCCGCCCTATCCGTCCTTTTTGAAATTATCTTCAACTTCCACAACAATAAAATCTGATTTAGT
This sequence comes from Lucinisca nassula, assembly GCA_963580285.1. Classification (NCBI taxonomy): domain Eukaryota; kingdom Metazoa; phylum Mollusca; class Bivalvia; order Lucinida; family Lucinidae; genus Lucinisca; species Lucinisca nassula. The sequence continues at coordinate 126,823,989 of OY757012.1, forward strand.
ATCACAAAATGATAAACGCGCTCTTACATTTGTGTTCATTTATGAAATTTATGTCACTCGCTGGAGGCTCGTTTTAATAATATGAAATGACCACGAGTGAATGATCCTTCTATGGGTCATATGTGAATTTGTGCATTTCTTACTAATGGACCAATCATATAATGAGGTGCATGTTAAACCCACCTCGCCGAGACTGTTCTTACAACTTAAAAGTAACAACAGTCTGCGTTTTGAGCTACAGTAAGGTAAATAGTCCATTCCCCTTTGAACCCCCTCTTTCTCTGTACAACCGGCCCCGATAGCTCAATTGGTAGAGTGTCCGCTCCGAAGAACGGGAGGTCACGGGTTCGATCCTGGGCCGCGACATACCAAAGTCGTTAAAAATGGTACTAGCTGCTCCTCGCTTGGCACTCAGATTTACGGGGTAGAGCTAGGACTGGTCGACCCAGTGTCAGGATAATGTGACTGGGTGTGGTATCATGTAATGTGTCTGGGACATGATACTTCAGTGAGGCAGCTCTATAAAAGGTGAGCATTGAGCTCCCTGTCGCAACCAGACACCGTCATGATATGACAGAAAAATTGTTGAAAGCGACGTTAAACCCGAATTCACACTTTCTCTGTACAAAGTTTATAACAAAAGACTTTCCGGTTATGACGCGTTCTTTATAATGAAGTTATTTCGTTTGTTGGTAATTTTAAACGCCATTGTCGCAAACAGGTGAACCCAGATCAGACTGCTCCACACAGATCACTTGTATGCATTTTAAAAAAAAAACATTGGCAAGAAAATGCATCAGTCGACATAAACAGATGACATTCGTTTTTACAGCCTACACCATGTGTTCAGAACATACCTGGAGGTGTATACCCCGGCAAGATGATTTTCATTAGTGGCATACCACACTCTGGGGCTTCTAGGTAAGAAAACGAAATTAACCCTTATCCTGCTGAATATTTAAATATGCCACACCTCCTACTGATTATCAACCGATGCAAGTTATTGCAACAAATTCACAATCTGAATGACAATGTAGATCATGATCAGATGGCTTCTGAAGAAGCCATCTGATCTGGATCTTCATTGTTTGAAAGATAAGACATATCCGGGCTCAGCAGCACAAGGGTTGAGGCTCATGCATGTTTGATTTATTTGTCAACTGAAATTTTCGGTCGCAAAATTTGCAATGTATAGCCACACTAATTTTAACAGGGCAATGGATAGAACACAGATTGGCTTGTGTATTCTAATTCAAACCGGAACGTGTGAAACTGTTATTACACACTATCAACACAGGTAAACGACGATAACTCGACTGCGGTCTAAGGGAATTAACTGATGTCAATCAAATATGGGATATCGATAATCTGAGTGACAGTTCTTGTGGTACGAGAATTCCTGGTAATGAGTACTTAAAATGCCAGACCACTATATCAACACGGGGAACAAGATTGCTCAGCTCCTCAGGTTGGGGTTTCGATAGTTGATTGTAAATTGACTGTGTCAGCAGTTTTGTATATTACTCGTATTGTTCATCCATTTCTTCACTGGTTTGATAAAATTCATTTATTGATAAAATTTTAATATTATCACAATAATGTCAGATATGTAATACCGTTATCTTAAAGTGACTTGCAGTTTATTGGATAACGTTGGACAAGTTTTCGCTAAAGTTTTAATTTGGTGCATTTTAAATGAAAATCTTCAAATTGGGGCAGTGGCAAACCAAACAGGCCCTTCGGCATCAGAACAGGCAAAATTGTGTTAAAACATCTAAAAGCAGTCTGTCTTTTCCACCGATCAAAGAAGGGCAGTCTCTATTTTTTACCTTTAAAACTCACTGGGCTACTTCAGCAGAGACAAATCGTTGTTATTTTTCTTATATTCCTCAAGACATAAAACTAGTTCAAAATGTCGTTTTCTGAAAAATTAAATCGTACTGGCAAACGAATTTACATGTTTTTGTGTATCTACTTGGACATTTTTTGTTTGTGTTTTTTTTTTTTCTTTTAAATCGTCTCCTTGTTTAACATGGCTTCACAAAACAAATGAAATTCAAGCCAGTTTAGACAAGTAACATTTCGAAAAATATAAGGGAAGTTTACTAGGGAGAAGAAAAGACATCTCTAACCATGAATTCGGAGAAAGAGTCAGTAACACGCATGCACAAACGCACGAACACACACGCACACACACACACACACACACACACAATCAATCAATCAACCAAGTGGTCATAAAATATTTAAAAGAAAATTAATTGCACGCCCTGTTTTGCCAATACATAAACTACCAACTTGAAGAACCACTTGGCCTTTTAACCCATTTAGTACCAGAAACCCCAAAAGGGGTACCCTGGCAACCAGTGCAGGCCCAGATCAGACGCCGTCTGATCAGGGCCTACACTATTTGCAGAAAGTTCAGCCATTTTCCAAATCAAATTTGAAGATACCACAACCTGTCACCCCTAAATCTAGAAATGGACTCCTGGTATATATAAGGAGGAAGATTCCATTTGGTACAAAAAGGGTTAAGTGAAGTCTAGCTCACCTTGATCGGAATCTCCGTGTAAGCTTATATCATGGCCCGCCGTTGGTCGTCGGTCCGTCCGTTAGTCGTTTACTTTTCACATGATACCTGGTGGGATGCATCCTGGTGACATGGAGGTTCAGATGGTGGCCATCTTGAAATTCGACATCTCCTCCCGAACGAAAGTTCCAATTGAGCTGAAACTCGATGGGAGACATCGGCGTGACATGGAGATTCAGATTGCTAAAATCGATCCGTTCCGATATCTAAGATGGCCGCCATTCTTGAAAGTTTTCAAACGACATCTCCTGAATCAAGGGTCGAATTGAGCTGAAAGTTTATGGGAGGCATCGGAGCCATTTTGTTATGATATCCCAGATGGCTGCCACGTTGGCCATCTTGAACATCTTCAAACCACATCTGCTACCGACTGGTCTGTTGCTTGAGTTGGAATCGGTGAGATCCATTTGGATGACATGGTGATTCAGAACTGCTTAAATTGTTGTATTCTGGTATCTCAGATGGGGGGGGGGGGTCATCTTGAAATTACTTAAAGCCCCTGTATAGTAATCGCATATAAGATTTACAGGGAGGGGCAGCTCAGGTGTTGTCAGTATGGTATGTGAAATGTGTTAGTCCACAAGGAGATGTGGTAGTATGGCTTGTTTTGCAAGCAGACATAGATGCCATAGCTTTGTTTGTGTTGCAGTTGAATTCACATGATTGGACAACTTGGTTTACTTTTTAGAAAAGGCGGGTGCAAACGATACTTATGCCCTGCCAAATTACACCCCCACACTCTGCATCAACACCATCTCTCCCTGAATCCTAAATCAGACTGGGCCCCGTCAAGCGATTTTGGTACTTATCGCCTATGCGAGCAGCGAAGGTTCAGGCGTGCCTGCGCTTCCGCGCAGTCTCGCCAGAACCTTGGCTGCTCGCTCATACAAGCAGTGAATCAAGAGGAACCTTCAAACAGAAAGCCATATCCCTGGCCCCTCTGAATGGCTGGGCATGCGCAGTTAAAATTTGTCATGACGGAATGCTCGAAGACACAAATTCGCTTGGCGGGGCTCAGACTAGTCAATTTAGAAACTTATATCAGAGGCATCAAAGCAACACGCTGAGTCAGAATTGCTGAAGGCAATGTGGTGTGATAGACAAGCTGGCCACCAATGTGATCAGCCTCATCCAGGTGGGCTATTTCTGGCCATTTTAGGCCTCTAGTTTAACATTTAATTAGAACAGTTATATTATAAAAAGGTATCTAATTTAATAGCTAATATTTGAGGTTTATGCTTTTCAGGTTTAATGTCAATATCAACTGTGGTCAGGATACTGCCTTTCACATTAGTGTGCGGTTTAATTACGGTTCAGATAGAAATGTTCTTGTTAGAAACACGTTGCAAAATGGTTCTTGGGGTACCGAAGAAAGAGCAGTGCCATATTTCCCGTTTGTCCAGAACCAGTTCTTTGATATGATAATTCTTGTGGAAAATGCGTGCTTTAAGGTATCGTTTCGATAGGTATTTTGTGTTGTTGGGTTGCACTTTATTCATAGCAGCATGCTTGGTATATGTATTATAGCTCTTTTCGTCATTAGTTGGTTTCTGTTTTAATACTAACTGTTTGTTTTAGTTTAACCTTCACATAGATGTTCTGTTTTTTATATATTATATAAAACTGACAGAGCTTCTGCTTGGCTTACGTTTAACTGCATTCTTTATTTTGCCAGGTGATCGTGGTAACCATGATTGTAATGACTATATACTTTATATACACAGGAAGTGACACATTAACTTTGTATTGAATAGCAGTCAATATTATTCCTTATCGCCAGTAGTCTATTGCATATTGCATATTTCACGTTGGTAAACATACTCGTTCACAGAAAAATATTGCTTTAAAATTTATCCATTAGGAGAAAATATCGTCAGCCTTGACTTAAAAATAACTAATGCAGACTTTAGTGCAAAAGAACATGGTATGCTGTGCTGCAAGAACTGACCTACCTGCACTTAGTATAGGTTATGAATAATTTCTTTTATAAAATCAGAAGTAGAAAAGGCATAACCTAGTAAAATTTCGCCCTGCCTTGGAAAACGGGAATATTTCACTGACGTCACATTCGCCAACGTTAACGTCATTTTCACTTTAGCGCCATTTGGCGTGTTTGCTGGAGCTTCTACCTTGAAGTGACAATTCATTTTCCTGTTTCATTTGTGACTGATGACATGGGTAGCAGACCTGCCTGTGGCTCAGTTGGTGTACAGGACATCCCACTAAAGCCATGTTTCAAGACTTCAAAACATAGGAAAACTACATTTATTGAAAGTTGATTTTTAAAATCAAGTTTCTTTGTCATTACATTTCTACTTCCGGTACTGGACCGCGTTTTTCCACTTCCGCTGTTCGTTCGCTGCATAAAATAGTCCATAATTATTGAAAATTAATTTTGCAGGCATGGAACGTCTTTCAAACTATTTCATATTTCGGAGTCTAACTGTTGGTTTTCTTTTGCTCCAGCATTTCAGTGGTTTCTTGCTGTCGAGTCCTCACCGTTGTCTCACCTCTGTGGTTCTTTGATTTCTGTGTTCACGGGGATGTTGCACTGATGAGTTAGGAGGCCTTCATGCGGACTGAACAAATTATTTGTCTAAATCGCGACGGAAGTAAGGGCGAGGATTGTGGCCACGTAAAATCGATTTAAGCCCCCCAGTGGAAATCTTCCACTGACCGTTCCAAGGCGGCTCTTCTGTGGCGATTTATTTATGTTGTTGTTTGTTACTTACTGTGTGTATCACTTGTGTCTTTTAATTTTGGATGGCCATATGGCCATTTTGTGGGAAAGTAACTGTCCATATGGCCTTCCTTTGTTTAGGTTTCCATTATGGTCTGGTCGCTTAATGTTTGTATTTCTTTCCCTTTGGTGTCTTTTATGGATGGAGTAAGTTAATTTTATCAATTCCTGATCTTTGTTTTACTTCTACTTTTTATACGGATTGAATATAAATTGGCACAGAAAGACTAATTCTGAATAGAAAACAATACTCTGGGACTGATTTTCTACGCGTTTATGCAACTGGTTTGAGAGTTTACTCTTTCATCCCTGAGTTTCTGAACACGACTCTTCTCGCTTTAAGTATATTCTAAAAGAAAGGGATTTCTGAGTAGTTCATTGACATGATGGCAAACAGTGTTAATGTAGATTCTGGCGAGACGTGCAAGCTACGTGCCGTCTTATCAGGATCTGCAAGGTTTGCATAGATACAGTGTATTTCTACCTCGGCGTCTGCACCAGTCTACAGGGTTAAAAGGGTAAGCTCGCTTCTCTGTGACTATACAACCCTTTACTGACCGACATCTAATACAGTTATTTACCTGCTTTCGAGAGCTCTTATTACAAAATACATGTATTTGTCGTTTAAGGCTTTAAGCTGTGAGTTTTAAATCAAGTTCCGTACTTTAAGCAAATAGTGAAGACTCCGATCAGACGATACATTCTGTGGCCTCTTATCTGTCTTAACTGTTTCCGAATGCCAAAGTATTGAAACAATTGGCATTTATGGGTTTATGGTTCCGTACAGGTTTGAATAAACGTAGTTTAGTTCGCCTTGGGTAGTCGAAGTTCGCTAAAGGTGGCGTCTGATCAGGGTTATAATGTCTAAATGAAATGGTTTAAAAATGATCTGTTTTCCGTCCAGTTATTCTCCCCACGCCAGAAGGAATATAATTTCGAGCGGCTGCATAACGTATGTGCCTCTTCGTATCAACGCGATGTTGATGCGACGTTGCTAAGATGTCATGTACACGCTAGGAGAACTTCTCTGTAAGTTTATTAGCAGATGAGACAAGCACAGAATGTACAAGCCTCTGTGGTGTAGTGGTTTCGCTACTCGCCTTGTAAACCAGGGGTCGCAGGATCGATCCCGGGCTTCTCCAGACTTTCGGATGAGTCTTTAAACCGAGGTCCTGTCTCCGTATGTCCTTAGCTGTTGATGGAACGTAAAACTCAAACACTCACCCACTGAGCTAATCTATAAATTTATGGTTTTACCATGAAGAAATTAACAGACACGTTTATATTCCTTTCTTCCGTTTTTCGTGGGGTTGGTTGGATAAGGCAAAGGTGGTGTGTATCTTGTGTTATTGGGGAGTCCTGCTGATATTGGCTTACAAGTGTGTGATGCCCTCACCTTTCTACTTGACAATATTTATATTAGATTCGGTACTAAGTTATTTAGACAAATTGTGGGTATTCCGATGGGTACTAATTGCGCACCTCTTGTGGCTGATCTGTTCTTGTATTGTTATGAAAGAGACTTCATTTTGTCGCTTTCCATTGATAACCAATCTGAAATTATTGAAGCTTTTAGCTCTACTTCTAGATATTTAGATGATTTATTAAATATTGATAATACCTATTTTGATGGTTTGATCAGTCAGATTTACCCCCTAGAACTTCAGTTAAATAAAGCAAATTCTTCTGATACCGAGGCCCCGTTTTTGGATTTACATCTATCTATTGTAGATGGATTTGTTTCGTGCAAAATTTATGATAAACGCGATGACTTTGATTTTGAGATTGTAAATTTTCCTTTTTTGGATGGTGATGTTCCTCGTGCGCCATCCTATGGCGTTTATATTTCGCAATTAATTCGATTTGCTAGAGTGTGTAGTCATGTAACTGACTTCAACACTCGTAATAAATTATTAACGGCTAAACTCCTTAATCAGGGTTATCGGTACCATAAACTACGCAAAGCCTTTTCAAAATTTTATAGACGCCATTCTGATTTAATTTCAAAATTCAATATTGGACTTAAATCTCTTCTGCAACAAGGTCTATCGGAACCCGAATTTTATGGTGACTTGGCATATAAATTCAGAAAAATATATAACCGCAATGACTTCAGCACCCAATTTCGTAAAATCATTCTTCGATATAAAAAGATTGGGTACAACATGGATATTATACGACAGACTGCATGCATGGTAGTTAACCCAATCACGGTTGGCAACTTTGCTTCCCTCTTTAATTGCACGCCGGTGGGTCAGGCCTCAGATTCTATGACGGCTCCAACGTAAAGGCTTATTGAAAATTAGAGAGATAATGTCGGTTGGTGCCTGATGCTCTGTCTCTGGTCGGGCTCATCGGAGTCTAACTGTTGGTTTTCTTTTGCTCCAGCATTTCAGTGGTTTCTTGCTGTCGAGTCCTCACCGTTGTCTCACCTCTGTGGTTCTTTGATTTTTGTGTTCACGGAGATGTTGCACTGATGAGTTAGGAGGCCTTCATGCGGACTGAACAAATTATTTGTCTAAATCGCGACGGAAGTAAGGGCGAGGATTGTGGCCACGTAAAATCGATTTAAGCCCCCCAGTGGAAATCTTCCACTGACCGTTCCAAGGCGGCTCTTCTGTGGCGATTTATTTATGTTGTTCTTTGTTACTTACTGTGTGTTTCACTTGTGTCTTTTGGTTTTGGATGGCCATATGGCCATTTTGTGGGAAAGTAACTGTCCTTATGGCCTTCCTTTGTTTAGGTTTCCATTATGGTCTGGTCGCTTAATGTTTGTATTTCTTTCCCTTTGGTGTCTTTTATGGGTGGAGTAAGTTAATTGTATCAATTCCTGATCTTTGTTTTACTTCTACTTTACATTTGGGCAAGGCCTGTTGTTCTTGCAGCAGGTAACGGTAGGTGGTGGAGGGGTGGGGGTTGTTGTTGTTTCTTCTTTTTCTACACTTCCATTCAAACTCTAAACAATCGCTGAATCATTTTTTTTTCAACGTCGAATTTTTTTAACCCTCTGGGACCTTGTTAACAAAATATCTAGATAACAGCTTGATCTACGACTGACATTGTTATCATAATAAGTATTCATCATAAATCAACTTTCCTCAGTACTTTCAGTACTTTGATATATACTACTTATTTCTACAATTTACCCTCGGATGATCCACATGGACAATATAAAGATAGAAAGAGGCTTGCCCTTTTTTTACCAGTACATTCCAAAAATTACAAGAGGATTTTCCGAACTGTTAAAATATTTTACCTAAGCACTTCAGCAAGAAAAACATTAAACATGGTCCGGCGATCAGCCTAACATCTAGCGACGGACAGGATAAATGCCGCTGTTATCTGTCTAGCGTATCCAAATTCTCAGTGAAATCCTATTTTTCAAGGTCTTTTACTGCTTTTTTAAGACAACCACTTTCCGCACCATGCACTTATTAAAACACATGCATTTTGCATCTATGACCAGTACATTCCAAACATTTTGACCAGATAGAACTGATTCCACTGGTCATTATGATCAAAAAGAATATCTGAAAAATTTGATTTGTAAAAAACGCAACATTCATTTGCATTTTACTTTAAATATCCTTCAGAGTAACAGCAAGCCTTTCCGAGACCCTTAGACCCCTTAGAATGAGTCTCCTTTACGTTTTTCACTTTCTTTTTATTTGCTTCGGTGTCTACATGGTTTCCTTTTTTTGAGGGCAGCCTAGAGATCTTTTACGTTGAAGATATTTAAGGTCTGACGTATGGTTTTGGTTTTATTATTGGACCATAGCCGTAGTAGAAGTCAAAATGCTTTGCTTTGTTCACTTTGCAGCGGTCGCTTTCACGTTTCAATTACAAGTATTCTAAGTGACTGTGTAGAGGTTTTGGTATTTATTCAATCAGGCATGAGACTAGATAGCTTGATAAGTTATATTTGTTATCGATTTGTAATATATTTTGAGTGTGGAATGATGCATTTGAAAACTGTTACAATTGAAAATATAGACGCAGCTGATCGAAAAAATGCAAGCCATACATGTACATCCGTATAAAGATATTCATCTATGACTGACAGTCACATCGTTTCTCAAAGTGGGGCATATGTTGTTAAACTTTGCGACAATTATTTCAGGTTTTCCGTCTACATTCAAAGAGGTCATAATTTCGAACCAAATGATATCGCCATGGTTCTTGATGCACGTTTTAACTATGGCACTGATCAGATGCAAGTTGTAAGAAACCACAGGCAAGGGGGAGGTTGGGGTAATGAGGAGAAGGGAGTCTCCTACTTCCCTTTTGTGCAAAATGCCAATTTTGACATGATTATAATGGTGGAAAACAACTGCTATAAGGTAGTAAAAATATCTAATGATTGCTTTTCTAATCTGCTTAATGAGATTTGGCTTACGAAAAGGTACAATTTGGCACATGCGATCAGGCAAGATTTATACCAGCCTGTGCAAACATGCAATCACATCGGAGTATTCTGGATTTGCACTGGGGTGTGTAAGGATCCAGAGATGATTCCATGACTTGTGAAGTCTCCGATCAGAATGCATCATTTGGAATCTTTCGAAGTTGCGCATGCCAGGTTGCACTTTTCTGAGTGCACAGGCCAATATGTATTTTCAATGCAGAAGAGTACTGCATGTATAACCTTGTGTTCTCAATCCTGCTTCTCCAGCCTCGTCACACTGCATGAAAAGATACTGTCCCGATGAAACCTTGACTGCCGCTAGACATCTGCCTTCCCTTTAGTTATTCACCAACCACTCAAAATGATCAACCATATTTTCACTGCATGTCATATAGAGTGATTTTAAGTCTAGTACTGATGAAAGTATCGCTTTTTACATTTGTTATAATAAAGTCTTGATATTGTGATGATATTTTACGAAAGTGTTTACATTAAATGTATAGGAAATTTATTTTGTTTTAAAATACGGACTCTTAGTAGTTATATCGTGATTCAGAAAAACATATTCTTAAAACTGTTAAACGTGAAATAACCTTAGTAGAAATTTATTACACGTGATACTTGTAGCTTGTTTGCTTCCACACCCGACTTTTCATACACACTGCCCATTCACTTCGCAACATTCAGTGAAACGTCAACGACTCGACCACCCGTGGCTTATGTGCATTGGCTGATGTGAACTCAAGCTATACTCCCTATGTTATTCTTCTTATGAACCCTGATACTAAAGCATAGTTTGGAAAGTATATATATATGAAAATGTTTGTTCTGAGTTATGCAATATAGCTGTAAGTTAGTACAGGTTGAAACTTATCTCTAATTAAGCTAGTTCATGCCTCCTTACTTGGTACTACGATTAATTCTCAGTCGTTCTGATTACCTGTCCGTTCGTTTGAACGGAGATACTATTTGGGTCATTTTGCAGACGTTGCTTCCACTTTTAGCTCACCTGAGTACGAAGGAAACGAAAATATAATCTGCACTATGATGAATATGATGAAGCACGATGAGACTTCTTACGGCCGCCACACGGCACTTAACACCAGCTGCATTGAGGAAAATTAAAAGCTAAACGTTGTCCTTTTGCCGATTTGATTCAAACTTCACAGGAATGTTGCATGAGTGGCTCCCTACAAAAATAGCTAAAATCGTCCCGTTCCCGTGGACAAGATGGCAACCAGAGCTGAAAATTGAAAAATCTTTAAATGACAACTTCCCCTGTACCCTTGTGCCAAAAGCATTCAAACTTCATAGGAATGTAACCAAAATAGCTAAAACGGTCCCACTCCATTGAGAAAATGCCCGCCAGAGCTAAAAATTGAAAAACAACGTTAACTTACTTCAAACGTGAAGTCCTCTTAAACCCTTGGGCCAATTTGATTCACTTGACAGGAATATTGCCCAGGTGACTACCTACCAGAATAGCTAAAATTATTCCGCTCTGATGAGCAAGATGGCTGTCAGGGCTAAACATATAAACAAAAAAACTTTAAACGACAACTCCTCCTGTACCCTTGGGTCAATTTCAAATTAAAGCCATAGGGCCAGAAATGGCCCTATTTTGGGGCCAACTTGTTTTACATATACTTATAATGGGAAAATCTTGTGGGAAAGTAACTGTCCTTTTGGCTGTACACGATTGATATTTCCATTAGGGTCTAGTTACTTCATGTTTGTGTTTTTTTCCCTTGTGTCTCTGATGGGAGCTGTGGGTTAATTGTATTGATTCCTGGTCATTGCCTTCACTTTTGTTTTAATCGCTTCTTTTCCAAAACCAGAAGGCCCAGATCTTTGATATTTGGTACACAGAATACTCTGCCAGTATTGTTCAACTTATAGCTCTTGGTCCAAAATTGGTCCACTTGTTTTACAAAGGGAAAACCTTTTAAAAATCTTGACTGAAACCAGAAGGCCCAGGTCCTTGATATTTGATATTTAGGTAGCTTCATCTAGTGGACCTCTACCAAGATTGTTCAAATTACATCCCTGGGGCGAGTTATTCAAAATATAACCTTTGGGCCCAAAAATGGCCCCGCCCAGGGACCCACTTGTTTTACAAAGACTTGTATAAGCAATGCCTTCAAAGATGTTCTCATTTGAAACCAAGAGGCACGGGCCTTTGCTACTTGGTTTAGAGCTTTGAATAGTAGACCTCTGCCAAGATTTGTTCAAATTATAGCTCAGGGGTCTAAAATGGCCTCGTCCATGGGACCCACATGATGCAACATGGACTTATAAAGGGAACTCTTTAAATATTTTCTTGTGCGAAACCAGAAGGCCCAGGTCTTTGATATTTGGTATGTAGCTTCGCCTGATGGACCATTACCAAAGTTGTTCAGATTGAAGCCCTGGGATCAGTATATTGGACATGCCGAAGGGGTCACATAGACCCTTATAGGGAAAACCATAAAAAATACCTTCTTGTCCGAAACCAGAAGGCCCAGGTGATTGATATTTAGTATGTAGCTTCATCTAGACAACCTCTACCAAGATTGCTCAATTTATAGCCCTGGGGCCAGAAATGGCCTGGTATCAGGGCCCACTATTTTACATAGACCTATATAGGTAAAGCCTTTAATACGCCTGTCATCTGAAACCGGAAGTTATTTGGTACACAGTTTCGTCTAGTGGACATCTGCCAGTTTTGTTGAACTTATATCCGTGGAGCCAAAAACGGCCCCGTGCATCGGGGGTCTACTTATTTTACACAGACCTATATAAGGAATGCCTTTAAATATCTTCTTGACTGCAACAAGAAGGCCCGGGACTTTGATATTTGGTTCACAACGTTGACTAGCTAGTGGACCTCTGTCAAGATTGTTCAGATTATAGCCCTGGGGCTAAATATTTTACATGGACTTTTATAGGTAAAACCATTAAATGTCTTCTTGTCTTAAACCAGAATACCCAGGTCTTTGATATTTGTTATGCAGCTTCACCTAATGAACCATTACCAAAGATGTACATAGAAGCCTCCGTGGTGTAGTGGTTACGCTACTCGCCTTGTAAACCAGGGATCACAGGATCGATCCCGGGCTTCTCCAGACTTTCGGATGAGTCTTTAAATCGACGTCCCGTCTCCGTATGACGCGTAAGACTGGTAACACTCACTCACTCACCAAAGATGTACAAATTAAACATGGAGCCTATGGGTCAAAATTGGCCCTTCCCTAGAGGTCACATGTTTTTCATTGATCATTATTGAGAAAAAACTTAAAAACTATTCTAAGCTGAAACCAGAATGTTCAGTTCTTCGATACTTGGTATGTAGCTTCATCTAGAGGACCTCAGCCAATGTTGTTCAAATTATAGTCCTGTGGCCAAAACTGGTCCCTTTCTGGGCCCACTTGTATACAGAATACTTTTAGTAATAATATACGTACCCCAGTATTCCCTGTTAATAATTTTGGTTAGACATACAATTACAACAATAGACGTACCCACAATGAAGATGGAAGAGTCCGCATAAAAAATTAAGGGATGATTTGTTTGTTTGATTTGATGTATAACGTCCCTGTCAACATTGTATAGGTCAGATTGGAGACGTTGCTTCCAATTTTGTGGGCCTTTTACCCGACATTGAGATGAAATGACATCTCAAGCCCTGTAGCCAAATGAAACCATAGGGTTTATGAGCATGGACGGTCCGACTCGCACCGCTTTGCCTGGACAGGCTTCGATCCTCTAAGCGGTTTACCAGTACTCGTGTACGGTCGGAAGCATCATGCAGCCCATCTATTTCTTCAAACCCCGATGGGCGGGGGCGAATTTAAGGGATGAAAGATTGGAGTTATTGCTGTATACGACTCCTAGCAGTCGTAACTATGATTGGCAGGGCGTAGTGTTAAGTATACATCTCTGTATTTTGAAATGTCCACAGCAGACACAGGAGATAATTGTGACGTCATATAACCATCGGCATGACGTTTATGCAACGTCACATCTACGTCGGTGCACAGACTATTATTTGACGTTTTCCTAGCGACTTGTGCCTGCTGGGTCTGTAGTTGGCACAACGAAGGCTTGTTTAGTATGTCTGATTCCAACTTCTTTAGAATTCATAGGGATTTCTTCTTATAACTCTTGATGGGAAGTAATTATGCACAGTCTAAATTAGTATATACCGCGACAGAGGTAAGGGCGAGGATTATGGCCATGTAAAATCGATTTAAGCCCCCCAGTGGAATTCTTTCCACTGACCGTTCCAAGGCGGTTCTTCTGTGGCGGTTTATTTATGTTGTTGTTTGTTACTTACTTTGTGTATCACTTGTGTATTTTTATTTTGGATGGCCATTTGGCCATTTTGTGGGAAAGTAACTGTCCTTATGGCCTGCCTTTGTTTAGGTTTCCATTATGGTCTGGTCGCTTCATGTTTGTGTTTCTTTCCCTTTGGTATCTTTGATGATTGGAGTAAGTTAATTGTATCGATTCCTGATCTTTGTTTTACTTCTACTTGTAAGATATTGTATTATGAGGAGAGTTTGTGTGCACTCATTAACCCTTATCTTGCTGTTCACGACAACCCCTATCTTTGGAAACAGTGTAGATCCAGATCAGATGGCTTCTGAAGAAGCCATCTGATCAGGATCTACACTGTTTGACATTAAGTTTATGGCTTTGTAGAAATAAATAACATCAAGTAATCTGATTGGTTCAAAGTCAGAAATGGGTGTGGCTTAACTGAATATTCAGCAAGAGAAGGGTTAAAAGGGACTCGATGAAGCTATTCTTGATAGTACATACACCATACCTTTTTTATAAGGAATCATTATGCCTCGGATGCCTCCTGACATGGAGCTAGCAAGGAATACTGTAAAAATCCCAAAAATTCCGTCAACTTGAGGACTTAATGTAATTCCCTAAAATTTTAACAAATTTGTTTCACAATCCAGCAAGGAGTCCAAGAAATGCAGATGGAATGCCAAACAGTGTAGACCCTGGTCAGACTGTACCTTCAGGAGCATTCTGATCTGTGTCTGCACTGTTTGCTTAGACTGTCTTTCCTTATTCTTAGGATCATTGTGGTAACCCTCAATTGCTCGAGCTACATATGTCTCGAACAAATATTCCTGGACTAAAAGTTTTTCGGTAGCCCCCGCCCATCGGGGCTTGAAGAAATAGATGATGCTTCCACGCAGAGCTGAAACCGACCCGCACGTGAGTACTGGTAGACCGCTTAGAGGATCTAAGCCTTCCAGGCAATGCCGTGCGAGTCGGCCTATCCATGCATATAAACACTATTGGTTTAATTGGGCGGCAGGGCTTGAGATGTCATATATCGATGTCGGGTAAAGTCCCACAAAATTGGAAGCAACGTCTCCAAAATGACCTTTTCAGTGTTGACGGGGACGTTAAACTTCAAATCAAACAAACAATTAAAGGTGTTCGGGCCATTGACGTTTCACTGAATGTTGTCACCGCTAATATGTTCATGATGCATGCTTTCATTTGCTAGTAAAACTTGCACCTACAATGTAGATCTATATGTACAACTAGAATGCTGCCACTTCTTATCATCACAAAAACACGCCTAGTGTATAATTCTGACCCCTTGAACCCCACTTTTATGTTGTAAAACTGGGGTTTACAGGGGGTAAACCTTGTTTTTTCTTATTCCTGTTCTCAAATATACATTGTGGGTATTCGTTGAGGCGGTTCTAACGAGTACCCACTATCTATATATTGAGCAGAAAAAAGAAAAAATATCACAATTGTTCATCTTAAAATTTTCGATTATCTCCAATAAAATTTACAATGTATTTGTATAGGCGTGTTTTCGTAATGTATCCTGGGTCGACAGATTTTCTTGCGTTACCAGTGTGTCTCCAGTCAAAACCTATTGCTGTTGATCTGCAATCTTTTAACAGTTCCAAAAATAGGGCGGTAAAACAAATCGGTTTGTGAAAGATATTAATAAGAAATGGTAATTTCCAGCAAGATTTACTTTGAATTTTATTGATAAGAATCACTAATTCCCTCAAATGTTTTCTTTGAATTTCATTTATAAAAATCCTAGAAGTGTTTCTGTGAGTATAATTGATAAGAAAGTACATTTTCCTGAACGTTTTCCTTTAAAGTTTATTGATAGATAAGACTAATTGCCTGACAGCTTTTCCCCTAAATTTGATTGGTAAGAAAGTCTTTTTTTTATTTTGGAAAAAAATGTTTTCTTTAACTTTCGTTGATAAGAAAGACTAATTTCTGAAAAAAAAATCATAAACCTTTTTCAAAAATTGAATGAATAATTTCCTGAAAGATTTTCATAAAGCCTTTTTAAAAATTGAAAGAATGTCTTTGAAGTGTTATGAGCCGTTTTGCGAGAAAATCTGTCTATGTGGTTTGCGAGCAGGTAAAACGCAAACCGGCAATGCTCAGCTATACTAACATTACCCAGTAGTACAGTCAACCGTTCCGTTCTAATCCTTTATTTGTCATGACTTTCTTTGTAATGTTTATGTGTTTGAGATAAAGTAAAATACGTTTAAACTAACCTCTTTCTACCGACTTTCTATATAACGACAAAATGCGTGATAACGACAATTTCAGTGGCAAGAAGATATGCCGAATTGATGGATGCATTCAAACATTTTGTAGTTCATAGGCAATGAAACAAGAGTTATGAATATTTCTTATTCAAGAATATTGTATTTCATAGGCAAAGAAACAAGAGTTCTGGATATTTGTTATAATACCCGGGACGATTCTAACAAATGTCCACAATACTTGTTTATTGAGTAATAAAGGCCCTTTATTGCATATCAGTTACTCATTATTGGGATATTTTTATAGCGGCAAATTCTTTATTTGGGCAAAATTGTTATGGAACAAATGCTGTCGTTATAACGCACGCCCTCTGTACTTCACTGTGATGAATGATTTTGTGTCTGATAAGAAATCAACGATCCGAAGAACAGTTATGCAAATCTAACTCGATATCTTGTCACGCTAACTTGATATTTACTTAAACTGGACTTTGAATTTTACTGCTAGATGACACTGCATTTGATGACGTCTTCAGCAATGACGTCATGCGAAAAACTAGAAACGCTGTTGTGCGCATCTTGATAAAATGTTCAGCCAAACATCAATATTTCGAATACCTTCGAAACCATGAGATAGGGGTGTTCGAACTATTGAGGGTGTTGCATACCACCTGGCGATAATGGGGATGGCCTAAGGATAAATTGTCTATACTCATTGGAATCACCCCACTCTAGCAATGGTTTCCGCAAGTTTGGCTTATTATCAGCTCATGCGCAATAATATTCGATCGTAGAAAATAGTTCATGATAAGATTATATAAAACATAAAAGTACGTCACTGTGTTTCTGGCCTCGCTCGGGTCATATGTGAGACGCCAAGTTCTGCAACGGACGGCCAGTTAGTTTTTCTCCGGGTACTCCGGAAACGACCGTAAAACCAAAAAAAAAAAAAAGTACGTCACATCTGTAGAAATTCGCATCGTTAATTAAACTAACTGTTGTGATTGCAATTTATTCCCTCATTTCTTCGTTGAAACATAAATTGTCGGTACCTATAAGAATCGCCTCAGTGAGGCGCTTTTTATAAGTACCCATCACGTATATTGTTTTTTCAAGAAATCAGGAAATTATTCCTTAACTTTTCCTCGTTTCCCTTCCTTATTCTGAAATATGTTTCTGTTTCAGGTGGCCGTGAACAACCAACATCTGGTGGAGTTTTATCATAGGATCCAACCTATCTCGCGTTGCGACACTCTGAGAATCGATGGTGACGTCCGATTGACGCAAGTGCGCTTCCAGTAAGACGTATCTGGACGCCAAGTATTAGCATACACCAAGTATACGTAAACTATCCAGAGTTCAGCATACCACAGTACCAACGAACATGTACATAGTTACAGATAAGGAGAATTCTGAGTATAATTGAAGTGTTAATCTCTTTATTTCTGCATCGAAACGGAATTTGTCGGATTCTAATAAGTATGGACAACATACGTTTCTGATAAAAATAAGAAAAATTAACCCTCGGTTATTCTCGATTCTCTTTCTTTGCTTAAACTATGATTTTATGCTCCAGGGTAAATTGTACATACATGTACTACAGGAATGTGTTACATATATGAACGGGGCCATTTGTGCTTTTTACCTACAGACTTTTAATACTAAACTATTTTGGAAATAAATTTGAAAATGTAGCTTCTATAGGCATATATATTTTTGTAGATAACGAAATATTTCTTTGCTCTACTAGTCCTAGCAGGTTTTATGGGTGGAGTAAGTTAATTGTATCAATTCCTGATCTTTGTTTTACTTCTACTTTTTATTTTCTCTGTGTTATGTATCCTTCCATTCAATACGTTGTAAATAGCAATGAATTTGATTTTCTTTGAGCTAATGAACTATGTGTAACAAGTCTTAAGCATAGTTGTAGCCCATATTGCGTATATATTACGCAGGTGCGAATAAAAATACATTTGCTATAGTATACAGATACCATCCAAACATAACGCACATGTATGAAATCTACCACAGGTGCATGTATAGCAATCCAAATGCCTGGAATATTTCGGTTTCCAACTTTGAAGAAGACAATCAAGACTGAAATGATCTTAATCTTAAACACACGCACTTATTAATGTAAGTCGTGTCCCTGCAGACACACAACGTTGACTCAACGTTGAAACAACGTTTTCAGCAACACGTTGATTCAGCATTGAGTGTCTGCTGGGATTACACACTACATGTAATGTTAACCCGTGACCCTTGTTTTCACCAGTGCCATCTAGCGATATGCGACAGTTGGTAACTGGCTGTAGTTCCCTATTTTTCTTTCTTATCAAAGGGATTGATGTTCCACGTGTTGCAAAGTTGACTTCAAGTCTTAAGGAGAATGGATACTTCTGGCAGATTTTTCCGCCATGTTTCAAAAGGAGACATTTTCGCGTTTCTATAATAAAAATCAAAAATGAGTTCCTTTGAGAGCAATGAAAACATTCATAAGAAAGAAGATGGGTCATACTACGTAGTTTCGGCTAATAAAGCCTCATCAGTGACCCTGTAATGACCCGGCAAAGAAAGCCAGAGGAAACATACTGCAATTTTGCGAATTTCGAATAGGCAGTCGATTCAAAGACTGATATAAATCAAAATGGGGTCCAAATAATTAAAAACCTGTCTAGAATATGAGTCTAAACCAATAATATATTTCCGATTTCTCAGAATATTCACGCTGATCTCAAAGGACCAAAAGTAAAACATAAACTATCCCACAAAAAAGGGGTTTACTCTTAAAAGCAAGACGTGCTCCTCAAGAGCGAAATCTTTTCTTTCAGTGTAAAGGCGTATCCATTGCCCTTAAGTATACACGTAGTGTTCTTTGCAAAAAATAAAAATTTCTAATATGAAAAAAATCATCTGCATTGAAAACATAAATCATATGCCTTTCCGACCTTAATCTTGAAGGAAAATGTTGCTCCTCTCGCATTTTATTTTTAAGTAGATTTCACTTTCCTTCCTGTGTTTAATAACAATTTTCTTCTGGCTATGGTACCTGTAAGAAAATGCTTTGAAGAACGTTGCATCCAACATAGTTTTAAATGTATTTTTACATGATATAAGACATGATTACTTATTGTATAATAGCTGCTTGGAACTGTCTATCTTAGATGTCAACTGGATCTTAGTCAGCCATCGCCAAACAGGGAAGACCGATGCAGGATGTAAATTACAAAAACACGCCTGTTCAAATATAGTGAAAATTTTACAACCAGAAACTTAAAATTTTCTGATAAAATATTGATTTTTTTTTCAAATGTCTTTGCGAAACAGAGATTGTGGGCTCTGGTTAGAACTGCCTGGACGAGGCGGTTCTAGCGAGTACCGACAATCTATGTATGTCTGTGTTCTGAGCAAAAATGAGAAAATTATCAGATTTTTTATCTGAAAATTTTCATATTTTGGTGGTCAAATTTTCAATATATTTGCAAAGACATGTTTTTGTAATGGATACATAAATTGCTTTAGACACAGCAAAGGATTTGATCAGTTGCCTGTTTCTATACATTTTCATTAACTTGAGTTGTATTTTCTTTAGGAATAGAATGATTTTCTTATGCATGTAATTTCTACTTACTTCTCGCAATAATATATCAGCAAAAACATGTTTCCATTCAGTTTGTTTCCATAAAAACAGGGACGTACATGTAGTGCCCTTTTACACAAAATTGCAGTTGCATACATATTGCAAAAGAATGAGATAATGAGGTTGCACAGCAGCATTAGCACAAGACGTCGCAAAATATGCATGTGTCATGCAACTGTAATTGCGCAGATTAAGCATAAATGGCAGATCACCTCAGATCCTGCTTCATCACATGGTTCACTCTAAAAGGAAATAATCTTGGGAACTCTATAAGAGTGATACCCATTCTGTTTAGTTTTTGTTTGATTTCAGGTTTAATGTCACCATCAAAAGTATTTAGGTCATTTAGGCGTAGTTTCTTCGAATTTGTGGTACTTTTACCAGACATCGAAATGAAATTACATCCCAAGCCTGCCACCCAATGAAACCAATATGATTTGTATGCATGGACGGTCCGGCTCGCCGCACTTTTCCTGGCAGAGCGGTTTACCAGTACTTATGTGTGGTTGGTTTCAGCTCTGCGTGGAAACACCAGACAGCCCATTCCATTTGTCCAAGCGCTAATGAGCAGGGACACGATACCCATTTTGTAAGCGATAATTTGGAGACTTTCTAGACTTTTATTTGGTTTTAGTGCAATATATGTATTCCCTGCTACACCACTGAGAATTTTGCCAAAAAAGTCTGTGTCAGTTACACAGAAACAAGAAAAAAGAGTGAATCAACTTTTAAGCTAGCATTCTATTTAATTGTCATGGTGGTATCGTTTAACGTGCAATCATTGATCAACAACTAGATTGTGAACAGAAGCAGGACCTGGATTGTTTTTTTGATTTGAGGTTTAATGTCCCCGTCAACACTGTAAATGTCATTTTGGAGACGTTGCTTCCAATTTTGTGGGACTTTTACCCGACATCGAGATGAAATGACACCTCAAGCCCTGTCGCCCAATGAAACCAATAGTGTTTATTAGCATGGACGGTCGGCCTCGCACCGCGGTTCCTGGACAGGCTTAGATCCTCTAAGCGGTTTACCAGTACTAGTGTGGGGGCCGGATTCAGCTCTGCGTGGAAGCATCATGCAGCCCATATATTTCTTCAAGCCCCTATGGGCGGGGGCTTAGGACCTTGATTGGCTGTCACACAGTCTTTCAAATTCACTGCGGTACCATGTCAGGTGTGGTGGTGATAGAACATCTCCAAATAATTCATGTTTTAGTTCATATTATATGCTTTTTGAATCACCCATGCCAAATTAAAAGAAGGGTCTCTGATGAGGCCTAATTGGGCGAAACTACAAAAAGCTCGATTCTTGATTTTAGCTCACCTAAGCATGAATTTCGAATATGGCACTAACTTTGTTTGCAGTGTCTGCTTTTGCTTAATTTATTATAATTAGGCATTCGGATATCCTCGGGTTTGTTGTTCTTGTTCAATAAATTACTATTCACTTTAACATGCCTGCTCTAAATTTGAGCTCTTAACATAAATATAATCAATGTGCATTACAAAGCTTTTTATTACATGGACTCTCAAGCAGATTTTAATAAACTTATCAAGTGTTTTTGAACATAGCGACCAGTATTCTCTACGCTAATTCTTGTGACCTAATTCCATGGACGCATGGTGTCTTAGTTAAAAGAGCTTCTGTGTACAAAGACAAATTTTCCCAATTGTTTTAAGCTCACCTGTCATGTAGTGACAATTTGAGCTATTTTATCACTTTTCGTCTGTCGTCAGTGTCCATGCGTGTGGGAATCCGTATACGATTTCTTCAACGACCTCTCTTCCTAAACCACTGATCGGATTTTGACCAAATTTCACAGGAATGATCCTTAGGTGGTCCCCATTCAGAGTTGTTCAAATGGTTCCGGTCCGTTGCACATCTAGGTCATAGGAGCCAAATTTGATTTTTTTAACTCAAAACTTAAAAAAGCTTCTTCTCTGAAACCACAAGGCCAAGGTCTTTGATATTGGGTGTGGAGCTTCATCTAGTGGACCTCTACCAAGATTGTTCAAATTACAGCACTGGTCCCGGGGCCCACTGGTTTTACGTGCTTATATAGGAAACCCTTTAAAATCTCGTTTGAAACCAGAAGGCAGCGGTCTTTGATGTTTACTATGGAGCTTCATCCAGCGGACCTCTACCAAGATTGGTCAAATAATAGCCATGAGGCTAAAAAGCCCCTCTCCCCCCCCCCGCCCCCCCCCCCCCCCCCCCACCACGCGCGCCGGAGCCCACTGGTTTTACATAGACTTATAAGTGAAATCATTTGTAAAGTCTTCCCATCTGAAACCAGAAGGCCCATGTCTTTGGTATGAAACTTCATCTAATGGATCTCTACCAAGATTGTTAAAATTATAGCCTGGGACCAAAAATGTCCCCGTCCCGGGGCCCACCGATTTTACATAGACTTCATTGCCTTCACTTCTATTTTTATATTGGGAAAACCTTAAAAAATCTTCCTGTCTGAAACCAGAAGGCCAGGTCTTCGATATTCGGTATGAAGCTTCACCTAGTGGGTCTCTACTATGATTGTTCATATTATAGCCCTGGGGCCAAAACTGTCCCCGTCCCAGGGCCCAGTGGTTTTACATAGTCTTATATAGGGAAACCCTTTAAAAGAGCTTCTCGTTTGAAACTAGAAGGCCCAGGTCTTTGATGTTTCGTATGAAGCTTCATCTAGCGGACCTTTGCGAAGATTATAGCCAAGTGGTCAAAAATGACCCCGCCCCGGGGCCCACTGGTTTTACTTTGACTTATATAGGGAAAACTTTCTTTTCTGAAACCAGAAGCCAAGGTCTTTTATGTTTAATATGAAGCTTCATCTGGTGGCCCTCTACTATGATGGTTCAGGCCCAGGTCCCTAATTTTGAAGCAAATTAGACTTTTGGGATGTTGGGCTCAAAGCCAAGGTTCTTGGGGCTATTTTTAGAAAAGCTTTGTCTTCTCTGTAGCCCCTACATTTATTGATAGATTTTAATGTTACTTCACACAAATATTGGATATGATAATATCCCCAGCAAGTTAGATTTTCAGGGTCCCGAGTGCAGTGGCTATTTTTAGAAAAACCTTGTGATCGCTCTTTCGCCTACATTTGTCAAAGTATTTTAATGTAACTTTACACAAATGTTGGGTAGCAAGTTTGACTTTCAGGATCCTGGGCTCAATGTCAAGATGGGTCACTGGCTATTTTTAGAAAAAAAACTTTGACATGTCGCTCTAGGGCCTACATTTACTGATGGATTTTAATGTAGCTCCCCACAAATGTTAGGTATGATAATATATGAAGCAGGTTTTTAGAAAACAAACTTTTTCATGGCTCTAGCTAGCACCTAGATGTATCAATGGATCTTGATGTAATTTCACACAAATGTTAATAATGATAATATTCTCAAGTAAGATCAACATTCAGGGTTCTGGGCTGAAGGTCAAGGTCACTGTAGCTCTCTTTAGAAAAAAACATTGTTATGGTTTATGGATCGATTTTGCTCAAATTCACATTATAGCCACCAGAGCTAAAGATATCCAAATTCTAAAATGACGTAGTCATGAACAGCTGGATGGATTTTGATAGAATTTCCCACAAATGTTCCTTTGGTCACTGTCAATCAAAACTGCTCAGACCCTCCACTCCACCTTACTATGTTACCTACCATTTCATTTGTACAGTATGGATCAGGTGAGTGATCCAGGGTCATAATGGCCCTCTTGCTGCATTTTTATCGATAATATACATATTTATTTAAAACAAAGAGTACAATTCGTCTCGAAACAAATATCGTGAGTCAAAGCGGGAGAATACCATTTTGACCTAGAAGCCTCCGTGGTGTAGTGGTTAAGCTACTCGTCTTATAAACCAGGGGTGGTGGGTTCTCCAGACTTTCGCATGAGTCTTTTAACCGAGGTCCCGTCTCCGTATGACCCCAGATGTTGGTGGGACGTAAAACTCCAACACATTCACCATTTTTATCCCTCCGATTATCTATTTCCGTTTTCGATCAAACCGTCTTATTCAAACAGTTTGGCGTTAAATATATATGAATAGAACAAAAATGACAGAACAAAAAATAACACACCTTCAATCATCATCATCCATTGTTATTTCTTAGCAAAATATCACGATATTAGTAAATGCACCGTGAGCACTGCCACCCATATTAGATACCTGACGGCTTGTCACATGTTCATTTTACTAACAGGGCATGCGCCCTTCAAAAGATAACTTGTTTAATCCCTAAGAGCGCATGCATCACCGAACCATGATGTAAATATCCGCTAAATGTATAGTGAAAGAAGGAAACAGTTGTAAGTATGGGTCATGTTGGATTTAAAACTAGATCTCTAGTTCCAATTTCTTTAAACCTTTTTCACCCTCTAGAGGCCACAATTATTTCGTCAAGCTTTATTAAACTACCAGAATGTTTAAATGAAATCCAGGTCAGATTAGAAATTATGTCATATTGGGTCAACCAGAGGACCAATGGTCACGAACCACTCACCTGAGTGCTGAGTAGTTGGGTGACACAAAGGTGAGGTGTATCGTGCGGCTGTGGGGCAATCAACTAATATTGGCTTACAGTTGGACAAGGCCTGCTGTCCTTGCAGTAGGTACGGGTGGAGGGAGAATCTTATTTCTTCTGTTTCTACACTTCCATTCATTTCCCTCTTTCTCTCCTGTCCCTCACTTTCATCTCCTTTTCCCTCTATCGCGTTTCCCACTTTCTCTGGGAGATGACACAAAATGACCCGCAGGGGTTGTCGTGTCGTTAAACACAAAACAATCAATGAGTGCGGAGTGTTTGTGGAGTCACTTGGTTTCTGAGAAGAAGATTTTTGAAGGCTTTTTACCATGGCAGCCATCTTGGTCATGTAACCTAAACCATTCGAACAAACTTTTGTTCCACCATTTATATTTTCCCAGCTGTTTTTTTATATCCCCACAAATGAAATTTGGGGGGGGGGTATATAGGAGTGAGCTTGTCGGTCTGTCTGTCGGTCGGTCGGTCTGTTGATTTGGTTTCCAGACGATGACTCAAAAAGCGCTTCACCGATTTTTATAATTTTTCGTACACTGATGTAATATCATAAAATACAGGTCAGGTTCGATTTCCACTACAATTCGTCAATTTTCGACATAGTTATGGCCCCTTTCAAGTGAAAAAATTGCAAAATGCCGCTGTTGTACTATCAAGGCAGTTCTTGTGGGGGTATTCATCACCTTTAGTGATAGCTCTAGTTTTTTTTGTTAAAGAAAAATGTTTTTGATATCTGAATGACCCTTGACCAACGTCATTGAGTACCTTGACCTTTAGTACTCACGCAGCTTCATTAACATATTAAAGTGGTTGGATATAGTAAATACATGGTTTAGTATCTTTAATAATAAAATATAATCGGTGAGCCTTAGACAATTTTCCAGGGGCGAGCTTTACCGAGCCCCTATAAAATTGTCGCGGCGAACCGATTATATTTTATTATTAAAGACACTAATCATACATTTAGTTTATACCGCAATTCGAATCAATCAAGGGGTTTTGCAATAATTTAGCAAATTTAAGCAAAAACGACAGCAGACAGTTTGGCATGTTACACGACATTCAGTGCCATGGTGCGCACACGTAGTATAACGTGACGTCAACGAGTGCAAAGTTTCTTACGTCATCACGCCAAAAGACGTAGGAAACAACATGAACGTCGAATAAAAGTTTCTCAGCGCTTTACATACTGTATGAAAATCTACAAGTAAATAGTTTATTTTTGCTTTAGAAAATATTTTCGAGGTTGAGATGCAACTGCAGTAGCAGTGCGCAGTTATTCCCACTGGCCATTCAAAACAGGAAAGGCCGAGAAGGTAAGAATGTGGATGAAAATTCGGAAAATCGATTCAAATAAAAATTGCAAAGATTTTAACTTGCAGTTTCGTTGTTTTCCATGTATAAAAGGTTACAGATATTGTTTACATTTTTCAATTAGTGACCTCAAAAGTACAGACCAGCTACCGGTAATAACCCATATTTTATTTTTCTCCGCGGTAATAGGCTTTTTTTTCTCGGTAGAACAAGCGAGAAATGTCTCCGAGAAGAAAAAAATTTCGCGTTTCAAAGCGGTTAATTTCACTGCGAAACGCCGCGAAATTTCTCCGCGAACATCGCTTTTTCTCGGAGAAAGCCAATTAGTACAGGTGAAGTAGTTCACGGTGTTTCTCCGCGAAATATGCCTATACCTACATGTATATTTGTTTATGTGCATGTATTTTTTTCATGCATTAAAATTTGGTACACAAAGTTTGAAGCATATGACGAAATGTATCGTAAAGTTTGTTTATGATCCAGTTGGAATCATAATGATTTGCATCTTATGCACTTTACAACGCAGTATGGACATGATGAATGTTTTCTGTGTTCCTTTTTACTGTTGTGTAAACGCTTCATAAATTGAAAACTGTTGATTTTCTATCGGTTCACCATATTGGGAGTACTTTATTTTTTTCTCAATTAAATACTTTAGAAAAGTCAAACTCACTGTATATAATAACGGGGATCCTGCTTGTACATGTATGTGTGGGCGCTGATCTCACTCTACATTTTGGTTGATCTTTTTCTTACACTGCGAGTAATTAAACATCACTGATGCTTACACTTAACTCACATGTAGCCCGAGTGAGAGATCTAATGTTTAAAAGTAGGCCACGGAGGCCCGCTTGTGTTTCTTGCTTTTACAATTCAATTTTGCTCATACATGTACATTAACCCATTTCAGACTGGAAACCGCTAAACGGGTACCGAGGCAAAGAGTGCAGGCCCAGATCAGACGCCGCAGAACGCGGCGTCTGATCAGGGCCTACACTGTTTGCAAAAAGTTCGGCCATTTTCCTAATTTTGAAGAAAACACAACCTGAAACCCCTAAATTTTGAAATGGACGCATGCTATATACATGTGTATAAGGAGGAAGATTCCATTTGGTACAAAAAGGGTTAATATGGGGAAATTGCGCGGCAAGCATTCCAATGCTGCATATAAGTCTGATCTCTAACTTGGAGCAGAACTACAAAATTCTCCAAGATAATCAGCGAAGTTTGTACAGACATGCAACCTGGGTATCTTATTAAGTCTACTGTTCACCCCGCAGGTAACTGGCCCTGAGCGCTGACTCTTAACCCATTCAGTACCAGAAACCCCTAAAGGGGTACCTTGGCAAACAGTGCAGGCCCAGATCAGACACCGCAGAACGCGGCGTCTGATCAGGGCCTACACTGTTTGCAAAACGTTAAGCCATTTCCCGAACTAAATTTTTAAGAAAAAACAACCTGACACCCCTAAGTTTCAAAATGAACTCCTGTATATATAAGGAGGAAGATTCCATTTGGTACAAAAAGGGTTAATTAGGTCTCTCCGCTGTGGTTTGCGCCTCACTCGGGCCACATACATGTAGTTGGTAACGAGTACCCACATCCTACATTGGACGTCTAGGAACAGATTAAGGAAAATGCATACCTTGTAAACTCCAGTTCTCTTTATACATGTATGTGTTCTCTATATATGTATGTGTGCCTGTAAAATGGTGAATAGTGGTTCGTTCATTACATGGGCTTTATTAACATGTTGATGCACCACCTGTTTGCTCCAACTGGGAGTATTTATTAGTTAGGGGTGGGTGAGGGGTCGGGGAAGTAGACTTGGTAGCGCAAATAATGAGTGCGAATGCAAAGCAGCATGTCCTTTTTCACGCGCCTGCATGAAGCATGGCCCGATATAGGTGTCTAGCTTTTTGTCCGTTCGTTCGCGACATAGACCTAGCCTGCGGTGGAATTCATGTGTTCCTCGTTAACTGGTCATTAACCTTGCATTCAAAGCACCGCTTGCTGTACCAATTTGACAGTTTGTAATCATAAATAAATGAGGCGAAACTGAGCTTTTGGTTTTGTTTGTTTGAGGTTTTACGTCCCCGTCAACACTGTAAAGGTCATTATGGAGACGTCGCTTCCAATTTTGTGGGACTTTTACCGGACATTGAGATGAAATGACATCTCAAGCCCTGCCACCCCATGAAACCAACAGGATTTATAAGCATTGACGGTCCGACTCGCACCACTTTGCCTGGGCAGGCTTAGATCCTGTAGGCGGTTTACCAGTACTCGCATGCGGGTCGGTTTCAGCTCTGCGTGGAAGCATCATGCAGCCCATCTATTTCATCAAGCTGAGCTTTTGTTAAATGCTACACATCTTTATGGTGTTAATAACCTACATGCACGACTCATTATGAGAACTCACCTATTCATATATATTGTAAAATTGTATATATTGTAAAATTTTACCACTAAAAACTTTTCGGATAAAAATTCTTGCATTTTTTCATATTTCTGCTCAAGATTTTGGGTACACTTTAAAACGACTCGACGAGGCGGTTCTAACGAGTACCCACAATCTATGTGAGCAGAAATTTGATAAATAATGCATACCCCTGTAAACCCCAGTTACAAGTGGGGTTTAAGCGGGTAACAAATAAATAGGCGTATTTTCGTGATGTGAATAAAAGTTGTCATGAGACTTTTAAAAAATAAATTACTAAAAGGAATTTTTAGTAACATGAAAGAATATTTGATTATGATTTAACAATGACTACAATTTGCCTTCGTTTGCAAAAACAACGCCAAACAAACCAAGAAATAATAATGAGCCGAAAATTTCAGGTAAGCCCAGTTGTATTTTTTCTCCGCGAAACGCCGGTAATTTCATTTTCAATGAAAGCAATCGGTCAAATTTTCGCAGAGAATATCCGAGAATTTTCTCCGCGAAACCGGGAGAAATTTCAGCGAGAAATTTCTTGCTCATTTTATCTTTTTTCGCTGTTTTGCGGAGAAAATAGCCGATTTCGCGTTAGGCGGTTTCTCCGCGAAACAATAAAAATGGGTTATTACCGGTAGCTGGTCTGTAAGTCCGGTCTATAAACGGTCACTAGACGTATTATAGGCCAGTAGCATAGGTTATTGACTTTATATTTAAGAAACAGATCGGTTCTAACTCTGATTTGTTGAGTAATAAATCACAGTTTGGAGGTCAGGTGTAAAGTAGATAAATCGGGTGCGCGTAGCGCGCGTGATTTGTCTACTTACAACTGACCGACAAACTGAAACTAGAGCTGATCTATTTCGATTCTAACAGGCTGAAAATCGACAATAATGCCGTTGTTTCCTTCAAAATCTGACAACTTTTCGCCATTGTTAGAAGAAATCCCGCTAAAATTATCGACTGAAACACATGCATTTATATCCTTTTCTAACGTGTTTGATGCGAGAATATGACGTTACACCATCTAACGTCAAAGAATTCGACTGACGCCATAAAATAACGACGTCACTCGTCACGCTATTCCTTGCCGTGATTTGTTGTAGAATAAAACAGTTGTTTTTCCATTGCCAAGATAGGCGCGCTATGTTAGAATGTGAAATATTAGGCACGAGTTCATATGGCGAAGGATGCACGAGCTTGCGAGTGCGTCTTCTCCATATGAACGAGTGCCGAATATTTCACAATATAAAGCCAATAACCATTGTATTATATACCCAAAACTTGAACTGTCTACTAGAATTCAGCATTGCCTGGTATAGAAATCTGAACGTCAAATCATATTTTATATCTTTAAGTGGTTAAAAAATGAAGGTCGTTAAGTGTCTTCCTACACGTTGAAAACCACGCCCAATGGCGCCAAAGCGAAGACGACGTTAACGTTGGTGGATTCGACGTCATTAAAAACATTGACGTTTCCCAAAGCAGGACACCATTTTTTTCGAAGCATCAGTTATATTTCTTTCAAAAAACTCCTGATTTCTTAGAAGAAAGTATTGAAAATTTAAACAGATTGCAGGTTGGTCATATTGGACAGCATAAAATGCGCTTTATGCACTTTGTCAGAACCTATATTCATTTTGTTTCACGTTCTTTCAGTCGATATGCTCGACAAGATGGCTGCCGATGTTTCGTTTTGAAATGCTTAATTAAAGGACAGAATGAATTCGATAAAATTTTCATGAGGTTTTCTAAGTTTAAACTAGGTGTCAACTCAAAAGCATAAAACTTTGCAGTTCTGAGTGAACTTGGCCAATACCCAATGATAATATCAGCTATAGTCAGTTGCATTAATTTTTGGTTACATGCTATGCAATCTAGTACAGTTTCACTTGTTAACAAAGCCTACTTGGAGCAATATGGTATCTCCTCTTCAAAATCCTTATGGCTGAATTTTGTCAAAAATATTTAAATGATTTGGGGTTTTCACATGCCTGGGAAAATCAGTGTACCTTTAATTCATCCTCATTGTTATTTAGCATAAAAAAAATAAGCTAAAAGAACGATTTGAAATATTTTGGAAAAAACACATGACATCACCAGAAAAAATGGTAAAACTAAGGACATACAAATTAGAAAAGTCTTAGTTTGGACAAAAAAATATCTGGATGTTCTTAAAGATAGAAAACACAGGAAGTCAATGGCAGCATTTCGCATAAGTGCACATAAATTAAAAATAGAGCGTGGTAGATACTCAAACCAAAAACTTGACGACAGATTATGCACAGATTGCAATTTAATTGAAGATGAAATTCATGTTCTGTGTCAATGTACCAAGAATCAGATATCACGAAACCATATGCATCAGACACTTACACATAAAAATATTGATGTCAATAAAGCTCATAAAGAAATTTTCATTGATTTATTAACTAGTCATGACGGCGATGTTTTAAAAGCTGTTGGTTTATATCTTTTCTCATGTAACGTCTGTTAACATGGCTCTTATGGCTCATAGAGAGAGAGAGAGAGAGAGAGAGAGAGAGAGAGAGAGAGAGAGAATATATTTTGCCAGTATATTCTGTATTAATATTATTGTATTGTTGTTTTGTATGTTTGCCGTTAACCCTAAAATGGGTATAACTGAGCAAGAAATCAAATTCTATTCTATTCTAATTCTATTCTATTGTGCGCGAAACTGCTTATCTACGGGCAATTATGAACTTGACTACGGGAAATATGGAAAAATATTGACCGGTAACTTCTGTAAACGGGACATTTTGTTGGTATAATAAAAGGTATTATAGGTCACTACCGATTATAGCGTGCAGTTATTCGACCTCCTTTATTAGGTTACTAGAATGCCTGATTGCGGTATAAATACCATTTAAGTTCACGGGCATAACAGTTTTCGAAAAAATACTAATTTCCACTTTTTTTTAAACAAAGTGAACAGTTTTGAACTTGGTGTAAAATGGGTCAAGGCTGACCCAGGCTCATCATCTTGCACATCATTTGAACAAATCACAGACTCCTCATTGAACAAATTTCATTTCTTTTATCCCATAAAGAAGAAGTAAAACAAAGATCAGGAATCGATACAATTTACTTACTCCACCCATCAAAGACACCAAAGGGAAAGAAACACAAACATGAAGCGACCAGACCATAATGGAAACATAAACAAAGTAATAAATTATGATGGGCCCGAAACCCCATTGCTACATACCAAGTTTCTAGGCGATTGCATGTATGTATGTAGCACTGGGTGACTGAGTACCACCAAGTTTGCAACAAGAATTCCGCCAAAGGCTATTTTGTTGTGCTTGTAGTAAACTTAGCCATTTAGGTGAAGGCTACTGTGGTCGCAGTTAAATGTTGACGGTTTGAAGAATGGAGGGACGGAAATTTGGACTCCTATATCGCGCCATGCTAACAGCAGTCGCGACGAAAATGATGACCCTAGGCTGAACTTTACCTATTTCTCGCCAATGTCAATTTTGGTGCCTTAAACCTAAACAATACAATGTTCGAAAAATAATGTGGCCTATGCTATGAGAATAGGTATAAAATGAACATCTGTGAATGCTAAAGGTCAAGGTCATCAGGGGACCTTGGCCCAATGTTCCTTGGGTTGCAAGTCCATTGACATTTCAAAATACATTTTCTCTAAAGCCATTGGGACAATTTAATCTAAATTGTATATGCAGCCTTCTTAAATTGTGTGAACAAAAATTTGTTCGAAGTGGTCCAGGTCACATGACCAAGCCCAAATGTAGTGAAAAAACTTCTCCATTAACACTGGGCCGATTTATTGGAATTTGGTCTGTAGCAGTGGATGACGGAGTACTACCAACTTTGCAAAAATGTTGACCCTAGGTTGACCTTGATCTATTATATGCAAAGGCCAAATTTGGGTCTCTAGGCTTTTGAAAGGGAAAAAAGTAAAGCAATGCAATTTTCGAAATATATTGTGGTCTGTGACACGACAGTAGGTAAAACGAATGTCTGTGAATGCTAAAGGTCAATGTCATTGGTGATTGCTTTGATTGCAGGTCCATTAAATTTTTCAAATGACATTTTCTCCAAAACACCTGTGCCAATTTAAATTAAATGCAAAAACAAATCCTTGGTGGAATGATCAAGGTCACATGACTAAAATGGCTGCCATGCCCAAATATAGTGAAAAATTTTAACGAATCCTCTCCTCAGGTATTGTCTTGAAACATGGTCAGCAGCATTGGGTGATTGAGTTTGTTCAAATGATAACCCTAGGTTGGCCTGGACTTATTTTACGCAAGGTCAAATGTGTTTTTTAGGATTTTCAATGAAGAAAAGGTAGACCAATGGATTTTTCAAAAACTATTGTGATCTATGACATGTGGGTAGGTTCGAAATAAATGTCTATGAATATCAAAGGTCGATGGCCCTTTCAAAGATTTTGCCCAATTTAAGATCATTTGGATTGCATTTTCATCAACATTTCAACGGACCTTTTCTCTTATTAACCCTTGTCCTGCTAAGCCCGGATATGCTTTATTTTCCAAACAATGAAGATCCCGATCAGATGGCTTCTGGCGATCAGGATCTACTTTGTTTGCCATTCAGATTGTGAATTTGGTGCAATAATTTGCATCAAGTAATCTGATTTGTTGCAAATCAGTAGTGGATGTGGCAGATTAAAATATTCAGCAGGACAAGGGTTCAACAGCTGGGCCAATTTCATATGCAACCTCCTGGCAATTGGCAACTAGAGAATGAAACATTGATTGAATGGTCCAGGTCTTATGACCAAGAAGGCAACCATGCCCAAATACGGTAAAACCCTTTAAAAGCTGCTCCGGAATAAAGTACTGAACTAATTTTCTTCATTTTTTTTTATTATACCCCACCACACGATAGTGGTGGGGTATTATGATATACCTTTCGGTGTTCGAAAGTCCGTCCGTCAGTACGTTCATCCGTCCACATCATTTCTGATCGATAAAGAGTATTTTTCACGGATTCTTCTTCAAATTCGCATACACATTTATACCGGGAATGTGTGGGATTGGTTTGTTGTCAACTTCCGATCAATATTTTTTCACAGATTTTCTTCAATTCTTGCATATACACAGATATTCAGACCACAAAAGGAAGCATGTAGTGGCCAAGAACCACCACTCTCCCTATCCTTGGTATTGAGTTATCTGTCCCAGTCAGTCCCTTATATGTGGTTTTAGGGCGTTTCCAATTGATAACATGAACATGAATATTTTTTCACGGATTTTCTTCTAATTTGGCATATACATAGGTATTGGGTTGGGAATGTGTGTTTGGGTTTGTTTATGGGGAAATCCGCTAAAATTTGACAGAGTTTTGGCCACTAACAATTCCCACAAAATGTTTTTTGAACACATTTCTTTTCTAAATTGATTATATGGATGAAACTTCACATCTTTTAGACCATTGAAGAGGGCATATTGTAGCCAAAGACCAGCATTCTAACCAGCCTTGATCTTGGGTAATCTGCCCTGAATGGAAGTGAAAAATCGTTTTTGGTCTGTTTCTCCTTTTCTATATGAAATATCTTGATGAACTTGTATAGATGTGTAAAACACTAATTGAAGCATGTTATGGCTAAGGAGAGTTATTCAGACATTCTGGTTCTTGAGGTATCTGCCCTTGACATATGCTAAAGCACTGAGAGTGCTTTTGCATCTGGTTGGTAGTTTAAATCAGGCTTATATAGAGTATATATTCTTGCATAAAATCTTACGCACATAGCTGTTTGAAGCTATTCTGGGACAGAAGTCATGTTCAAGCAACAAAATCATGAAATGCGCATGCTGTTAGAACATGAGTTTTGATTTTTGTTTGTTTGATTTGAGGTTTAACGTCCCCGTCAACACTGTAAAGGTCATTTTGGAGACGTTGCTTCCAATTTTGTGGGACTTTTACCCGACATTGAGATGAAATGACATCTCAAGCCCTGTCGGCCAATGAAACCAATAGGGTTTATTAGCATGGACGGGCCGCCTCGCACCGCGGTTCCTGGACAGGCTTAGATCCTCTAAGCAATATACCAACCTAGTGTCGGGCCGGATTCAGCTCTGCGTGGAAGCATCATGCAGCCCATATATTTCTTCAACCCCCTATGGGCGGGGGCCGACATGAGTTTTGAACGTTGGATATTACAGAAAGGACATTGCCTTGTTTATGTTACGTTAGAGCGACGTAACATTTTCGCCATTAACATTTTAATGTTTTACTTTGACGTCAAAACGTCACTGCGGAACAGACGTTATCTTTAACGTCTTTAACTAGACACCATGTTAGTTTTGCAGTTGCATCTGAAGCGGTGATTTGGAGGTGTGGGGCGTTTTTGTCACAATTTATCATAGGAAATGGAAGAATGACGATTTCATTGCAATAACATTTTGCATGGTTATTTCCTGACCCCTCGGAAGATATTCAAACAGCTTCCTCTGGATCCTGCAAATATTATAGATGATCTCTTTACTTGTTTAAATACGGCCCCCGCCCATCGGGGCTTGGAGAAATATATGGGCTGCATGATGCTTCCATGCAGAGCTGAAACCGACCCACACACGAGTAGTGGTAAGCCGCTTAGAGAATCTAAGTCTGCCCAGGAAAAGGGGTGCTTGTCGGCCCGTCAGTGCTTATAAACCCTATTGGTTTCATTGGGCGGCAGGGCTTGAGATGTCATTGTCATCTCAATGTCGGGTAAAAGTCCCACAAAATTGGAAGCAACGTCTCCAAAATGACATTTTCAGTGTTGACGGGGACGTTAAACCTCAAATCAAACAAACAAAACTTGTTTAAATAGGGATTAAATATTCTTGAAGGTCCATCACGAAAACATGACTATATAATTTTGAACCCCACTTTTATACACGAGGACTGTTCAAATATAAATGCAACTAAGCACATAAAAATGATTCCGCGATAGATTTCGATTAAAAATTTATTTTGTCCCCTCAAAGTATTCCCCTTTAACAGATATACAAACTTTCAGTCTTCTGATCCAATCATTGAATGCATTTTGGCAGTCTTTTCGAGGTATACTATGAAGGCACTGGAATATTGCATAACCGAGGTGTTTGCGCTGTACCAATTTTCGACCAGAAAGGTATTTTTTCAGCCGCGGGAACAAAAAAAAAGTCACACGGGGCAAGGTCAGGGGAATACGGGGGGTGAGGGAGTTCAATAACCTTTTCCTGCTTCAGATAGTCTTGCACAATGAACGCCTTGTGCGATGACGCATTGTCATGTAGCAATCTGACATTGGCCAAACCAGTTACGGGTCTTCGTTCTTTGAAAAATTTCTTCAATTTTCGAAGAACTTTATTCTTGTAAAACTTCGCATTTACAGATTTGCCTTTGGGCACAGCAACCTGAACAGCAGGGCCCTGATTTGAAAAGAATATGGCATACATTACCTTCTTGACGCTCATGGTCCGCTTTGCAATGCATGGTCTTTTGCAATACTTTGTTGCCCATATTTTGTTCTGAATCTTTCGTTTTGGCTCAAAAAAGTGAACCCATGCCTCGTCACCTGTGACGACATTAGCGAAAGACCGTGCATTGCAATTTGGAAACTTTTTAAGCAACTTCTTGGCGCACTGAACGCATGTCTTTTTCTGCTCATCTGTCAACAGACGGGGAATCCATCTAGCACAGATCTTTATCATTTTCAAATCCCGTTTCAGAATTGTATGAGCTGCTCCTAATGATATGCCAACCATACTAGCTATTTGCCTAGTGTATCATGCATCGGTAGCAACTATTTCTTTCACTCTAGCAACCATCTTGGCAGATGTTGCTCTGTTCGGCCGACGATCATGTGGTGCATCTTCTGTTGAGCCTAGCCCACAGCTGAATTTCTTACACCAACGAAAAACTGTCGGAAAAGACATTTCTTTATGCCCATAAACCGAACATATTTCATCAAAAATGTCTTTGCAACGTATACCAAGAATACAACGATTCTTAATATAGGACCGTATTTCAACGGCGTACTCTGACCTTCTTCCAACCATGTTTTGTATTGGTATACAAGAGTAGACAGTGTTTATCGAACGATATACATGGCTAAAGTTGACGGATTTTAACAGGTTTGGCATCAATGTATAGGTAAAATGTTTTTCTACGCTTTGATATTTATTTCCAGGTGATTTTCGTATTAGTGCATGAGAAAACTTTCTACTTGCATTCATATTTGAACAGTCCTCGTAATAAAACTGGGGTTCATAGGGGTAAACCATATTTCACTTATTTCTTCTCTAAAATAAAGATTGTGGGTGCTCGTTAGATGAGGCGGTTCTAACGAGTACCTACAATCTATATGTTGAGCTGAAATTGGAACAAATATCACAATTTTTCACCGTAAAATTTTCGTTTTTCGGCGGTAGTTTACAATGCATTTGTATAGGCGTGTTTGAGGCCTAATTTCTCGAAACTAGCTAATCTGGCCTAGAAAATTTGTATATTTGATGTTTTTCATTACTTGTTGAATTTACAGCCCCTGCCCATCAGGGCTTGAAGAAATAGATGGGATGTATGATGCTTCCACGCAGAGTACTGTTAACCGCTTAGAGGATCAAAGCCTGTCCAGAAAATGTGGTGTGAGTCAGACCTTCCATGCTTATAAACCCTATTGGTTTCATTGGGCGACAGGACTTGAGATGTCATTTCATCACAATGTTGGGTAGAAGTCCCAAAAAATTGGAAGCAGTGTCTCCAAAATGACCTATACAGTGTTGATGGGGAATGTTAAACCTCAAATCAAACAAACAACTAGAAATGTGTCCAGACGACACAGATACCCCCGCCAAGGGCCCCGCCTCACCCCGAAAATCCATGTTGCAACAAAATTTTCTAAGTGTGTGACCTTGTCATCAGGGAACATTTGTGAGAAGTTATATTGAATTTGGTGAAAAAATGTAAGCGCTAGAGCAATGACAAAGTTTTTCCAAAAATAGCCACAGTGACCTTGACCTTGAAAGACGAACTCGCTCGAGGTATTGTCATAAGGAACATTTGTGTGAAGTTATATTGAAATCAGTGAAGAAATGTAGTCGCTAGATCGATGACAATGTTTTTCGAAAAATAGCCACAGTGACCTTGACCTTGAAAGTGCAACTTGCTAGAGATATTGTCATAAGGAACATTTGTGTGAAGTAATATTGAAATATGTGAAAAAATGTAAGCGCTAGAGCAATGACAAAGTTTTTCTAAAAAATAGCCACAGTGACCTTGACCTTGAAAGTCACTCGTTCGAGGTATTGTCATAAGGAACATTTGTGTGAAGTTATTTTGAAACCAGTGAAGAAATGCAGGCGCTAGAGCGATGACAAAGTTTTTCTAAAAATAGCCACAGTAACCTTGACCTTAAAGTCGAAATGGCTCGAGATATTGTCATAAGGAACATTTGTGTGAAGTTATATTGAAATCGGTGAAGAAATGTAAGCGCTAGAGCGATGACAAAGTTTTTCTAAAAAAAGCCACAGTGACCTTGACCTTGAAAGGGGAACTCGCTAGAGATATTGTCATAAGGAACATTTGTGTGAAGTTATATTGAAATCGGTGAAGAAATGTAAGCGCTAGAGCGATTACAAAGTTTTTCTTAAAATAGCCACAGTGACCTTGACCTTGAAAATGGAACTCGCTAGAGATATAGTCATAAGAAACATTTGTGTGAAGTTATATTGAAATCGGTGAAGAAATGTAAGCGCTAGAGCGATGACAAAGTTTTTCTAAAAATAGCCACAGTGACATTGACCTTGAGGCCATGACCCTGAAAGTTGAAATTGCTCAAGCTATTTATAAGGAACATTTGTGTGAAGTTATATTGAAATTGGTGGAGAAATGAAGGCGCTAGAGCGATGACTAAAGTTTTTTCTAAAAATAGCCACAGTGACCTTGACCTTGAAAGACGAACTCGCTCGAGATTTTGTCTTAAGGAATGTTTGTGTTAAGTTATATTGAAATCAGTGAAGAAATGTAGGCACTAGAGCGATGACAAAGTTTTTCTAAGAATAGCCACAGTGACCTTGACCTTGAGGCCATGACCCTGAAAGTCAAACTCGCTCGAGATATTTTTATAAGGAACATTTGTGTGAAGTTATATTGAAATTGCTAGAGATATAGTCATAAGAAACATTTGTGTGAAGTTATATTGAAATATGTGAAAAAAAGTAAGCGCTAGAGCAATGACAAAGTTTTTCTAAAAATAGCCACAGTGACCTTGACCTTGAAAGTCACTCGTTCGAGGTATTGTCATAAGGAACATTTGTGTGAAGTTATTTTGAAACCAGTGAAGAAATGCAGGCGCTAGAGCGATGACAAAGTTTTTCTAAAAATAGCCAATGTCCTTGACCTTAAAGTCGAAATGGCTCGAGATATTGTCATAAGGAACATTTGTGTGAAGTTATATTGAAATCGGTGAAGAAATGTAAGCGCTAGAGCGATGACAAAGTTTTTCTAAAAATAGCCACAGTGACCTTGACCTTGAAAGTGGAACTCGCTAGAAATATTGTCATAAGGAACATTTGTGTGAAGTTATATTGAAATCGGTGAAGAAATGTAAGCGCTAGAGCGATGACAAAGTTTTTCTAAAAATAGCCACAGTGACCTTGACCTTGAGGCCATGACCCTGAAAGTTGAAATTGCTCAAGCTATTTATAAGGGATATTTGTGTGAAGATATATTGAAATTGGTGGAGAAATGTAGGCGCTAGAGCGATGACAAAGTTTTTCTAAAAATAGCCACAGTGACCTTGACCTTGAAAGACGAACTCGCTCGAGATATTGTCATAAGGAATGTTTGTGTGAAGTTATATTGAAATCAGTGAAGAAATGTAGGCACTAGAGCGATGACAAAGTTTTTCTAAGAATAGCCACAGTGACCTTGACCTTGAGGCCATGACCCTGAAAGTCAAACACGCTCGAGATATTTTTGTAAGGAACATTTGTGTGAAGCTATATTGAAATTGCTAGAGATATAGTCATAAGAAACATTTGTGTGAAGTTATATTGAAATCGGTGAAGAAATGTAAGCGCTAGAGCGATGACAAAGTTTTTCTAAAAATAGCCACAGTGACCTTGACCTTGAGGTCATGACCCTGAAAGTTGAAATTGCTCAAGCTATTTATAAGGAACATTTGTGTGAAGTTATATTGAAATTGGTGGAGAAATGTAGGCGCTAGAGCGATGACAAAGTTTTTCTAAAAATAGCCACAGTGACCTTGACCTTGTGGTCATGACCTTGAAAGACGAACTCGCTCGAGATATTGTCATAAGGAATGTTTATGTGAAGTTAAATTGAAATCAGTGAAGAAATGTAGCCACTAGAGCGATGACAAAGTTTTTCTAAGAATAGCCACAGTGACCTTGACCTTGAGGCCATGACCCTGAAAGTCAAACTCGCTCGAGATATTTTTATAAGGAACATTTGTGTGAAGTTATATTGAAATTGGTGAAGAAATGTAGGCGCTAGAGCGATGACAAAGTTTTTCTAAAAATAGCCACAGTGACCTTGAACGTGGTCATGACCTTGAAAGTCAAACTCGCTCGAGATATTGTCAGGAACATTTGTGTGTGAAGTTATATTGAAATCAGTGAAGAAATATAGACCCTAGAGCTATGTTGTGCAAGGGGATAATTACAATTTTTTTAAGTCTGTGACCTTGACCTTGAGCTCATGGGTCGGGGTATCGCTGAATAAAATGGACAGGTATCTAACATCATACCAAATATCAACTCAATCCATCGCACGATTTGGAAAATATCAACTCTTAAAATATCTAATTAAAAATTTCTAAGTCTGTGACCTTGACCTTGAAGCCATAGGCATGAGTGGGGATATTGCCAAATAAACATTTGGACCTGTATCTATCATCATAGCATACATAAGCCAAATCCATAATATAGTTTGGAAAATTTGAGCTCTTTAAAATCTTTCACATTAAAATTGTCTAAGTCTGTGACCTTGACCTTGAGGTCAAAGGCATTGGTGGGGGTATTGCTGAATAAAACAATGTACCTATATCTATCACCATATGAACCAAAGCCATCATAAAAGTTCAGGTTCTACCAGGTTCAAATACCTTAACTGGAGTCTTTAACATGGAAAATTTCTAAGTCCATGACCTTGACCTTGAGGCCACGGACATGGGTGGGGGTATCGCTGAAAAAAAATTTTGACCTACAGTCGAACCTGTTCTTACGGTCACCTCCGAATAACGGTCCCCTTATTACAACGGTCATGTTCAACCCCTCCCATCGAAATTCCATAATAAATTAACTGGGAATAGCGGTCCACTGTGCACTACGGTCAACGGTCACGTTATTCAGTCCCAAACTGAGTTGCTGTCCTTGAATAACGGTCTATAATTGAATCCATCACGCTCATTATTTTAGCTGTGAGGTAATTATCGCCATTGATTGGCATATAATTGGCCTGCTTGATTGGTTTTGCTGTCCTTAATCCTGGCGATCTGGTCAAACATGTTACGGTTTGTGAGTGAGTTGAATTGAATAAATTCATTGCATTCTGTTTTACGCGAGGACTGTAGATAATTTATTTGAAAAGTGAAGAAAAAATGACTAAACATTGTTTTTTAAATTGGCGGACAGTCCTTAAGACGGTAAAACTAGCCCAGTAAGTAAATCACAATAGTTGCGGCTATGTCAATTCAGAGACAAACCATCTGTGTATTTATTGCGGTTCAAGTATGACACTATTGTTAATCCCTGTCATATAATTGCCACCCTGCGGTGCGCGTCAATAAGGTGTGAAAATATGGCCAAGTCATGTCCCTAATTTGCGTTTATCCTCCAGTCATAAAATTTAATCCACAATCAATGTGAAAATGATTTAATCCTCCTCAGACAATTTGCTACATCTAACGGTAGATGTTTGCATTATAAAAACGGACTTTTCTACGATCTCGTGAATGGTTTTGTTTTGGCGCCAAATAGCAGACGCTCGGCGCGAAAAGTCGAACGCTGTTGTTTGTTATTGACACGGAGGGATAATTCGGGAGCTGTACAGCGCTGTTTTCTATCCACCTCTATTCACAACCGTTTAGCTATCGAGAAAATATTTTTTACCGGTTCCAAACATTTTTTATGAAAGATTTAAACACGTGTTGGGTTGCTGGCGTCGGATGACGTCATTTACCGATCGCGTGCAGAAAAAGGTAGCAGTGTTTTGTGGGCGGCAATTAATATCAATTCAAAAATCACCGATCGGCTTTTTCCGTATGTCTGGTCTTCGCCGGACAATGGCGGGAAAAAACGCCTGCAGTCCATGACCTCTGCTATAAGACGGGGTGATTTTTTGGGGCTCATTTTGGAGGGGAAAATCCTCGTCTTATTGTCAAATTTCTACGGTACTGTATTAATTGTGCAACAAATAAACATGTAAATTAAATGGAAAACAATATGCTTCTTCATCCAGTGACAGCTTGCAATTTCATTAATAAATGTAAGAATTTTTGGACACTGTCGGCCTGATGGTAATTGTCAAACCTCCGAATAAAGGTCACCTGTAAATAAAGGCCAGATTGGTCCTGTCCCACAGATGGCCTTTGTTCACAGGTTTGGTATCTATAATCATACCAAATATGAACCAATTCCATCAAATGGTTTGGAAAATATGAGTTCTAAAATGTTCAAGTCTACCTGTTACAAAAACCTTAACCTGAGTCTTTAACATTGTGACCTTGACCTTGTGGTCAAAGGCATGGGTGGGGATATTGCTTAATAAAACTTTGGACCTATATCTATCATTATACCAAAGATGAACCAGTCCCATCAAATGGTTAGGAAAATATGAGTTCTAAAATTTCAGGCTCTACCTGTTATAAAAACTTTAACCCGAGGTTACAGGATCACGTACACACGTACGTACGTACACACACACGTACAGATGGATGTACACATGTACGCACGTACGGAAATTGAAAAACTATATGCCCCCGGCATCATATGATGCGGGGGCAGAAAAACAAAGGACCACACTTGCAAGTTTTCATTCCCCCATTGCCAAGAGGCTGCATATGGAATTAAATTCAATTTGACACATTGATTTCAGAGAAGACAAATGATAGACGGACAGAGAATGGAAGACAGATAAGCTCCTCTGGAGCCTTAGACTCGGGGCAGCTTAAAAGGGATTTCTGTAATATATTTGTGTCTGCTCTGTAACTTGAAACTGTTCTATTTTCGTGAAAATTTCTGCATACGATATGATATGCAGATCACTAGAACTACAACTCTGAATTACCTGCTTTTGGTTAGAAGCCTCCATGGTGTAGTG
Source organism: Lucinisca nassula (assembly GCA_963580285.1). NCBI lineage: Eukaryota > Metazoa > Mollusca > Bivalvia > Lucinida > Lucinidae > Lucinisca > Lucinisca nassula. Next base: position 126,866,520 of record OY757012.1, read on the forward strand.
GTTATTCTACTGGCCTTGTAAACCAGGGGATGCAGGATCAATCCCAGGCTTCGCCAGACTTTCGGTTGTCTTTAAACTGGGGTCCCATCTCCCTATGACCTTAGCTGTTGGTGAGACGTAAAATCAAACACTCACTCATTGCCTGCTTTTGGAGTTACTGCCCTTTGAATATTGTAAACAGTGAACACGAATGTGGATCTGCAGAAAACAAGAACCCACAGCCTTTGTCTGGAGGGTACTCGTTTGAACAGCCTCAATGAGGCATTTCTAATGAGCACCCACAGCCTTTTTCTGGGTAACCAGAAATTCAACTTCGGTGAAGTTGATGTCGCACCTGCTCCCCACCTGCCCCACACAAAAAAATAAAAGTTTATTTAAGGCAGAAGAAATGAATATAGGGCTTTGAGAAGAATCCATAGCCTATATATGTGAGGTAAAAAACTGACTAAGTTTACAATGTGGAAAAAGTGATAAAAATTGATCCCAAGATAAAGTCAAAACCACATGCACATCCTCATACCATAGGTAAAAACACACACAATGTTTTAAAATGATCAATATAAAACTGTAAGAGAAGTTGCGATGACAAGAGGTACCTATTGTATATCAACTAAAGCTTATAATTGGCTAAGTTCACAATGTGCAAAAGTGAAAAAAAAATATTCTGAGAATTATGTCGAAATCACATGCACAACCTCATACCATGGCGAAAGCACACGCAAAGTTTCAAAATGATCGGTATAAAACTGCAAGAGGAGTTGCGATGACAAGAGGTACCTATCATATATCAATTGAAGGTTAAAAATGACTAAGTTCACAATGTGGAAAAAGTGAAAAAAAATGATCCGACGATAAAGTCCAAACCACATGCGCATCCTCATACCATAGCGAAAGCACACGCAAAGTTTCAAAATGATCGGTATAAAACTGCAAGAGGAGTTGCGATGACAAGAGGTACCTATCATATATCAATCGAAGGTTAAAAATGACTAAGTTCACAATGTGGAAAAAGTGACAAAAATTTATCCGAAGATAAAGTCCAAACCACATGCGCATCCTCATAGCAAGGTAAAATCACACACAAAGTTTCAAAATAATCGGTATGAAACTGTAGGAGGAGTTGCGATGACAAGAGGTACCTATCGTATATCAAATGAAGCTTAAAAATGGCTAAGTTCATAATGTGCAAAAAGCGGAAAAAAATATTCTGAAAATTATGTCGAAACCACATGCACATCCTCATACCATGGTGAAAGCACATGCAAAGTTTCAAAATGATCGGTATAAAACTGCAAGAGGAGTTGCGATGACAAGAGGTACGTATCGCATACCTAAAAATGACTAAGTTCACAATATGGAAAAAGTGACAAAAATTGATTCGAAGATTAAGTCCAAACCACATGCGCATCCTCATACCATGGCGAAAGCACATGCAAAGTTTCCAAATGATCGGTCTAAAAGTGTAGGAGGAGTTGCGATGACAAGACATCCAGTGTAAAATGTTGACGGACGGACGGACGGACGAACGGACGGACGGACGAACGGACGGACGGACGGACGGACGGACAGACGGAAACTTGCACGCCTATGTCTTCCTGCTAAAGCAGGTGCGACAAAAATAAGAAAAAAGAATCATCAGAAAAAAAGAACGTTTTGGAGAAATGAATGAGTGCACTGGATCAAATGGATATTATTGTTTAAGCTTGTGGGCTTGGACCTTATAGAGGTCGGGTTTAACACGGAAGAACAGCCATTTACTCACAATGCAGGTTGACCTTTATAATTTATGCAACAATTATGAGCTTTCACAAGAAGTTAAAAGCGGGGCTTGAAGAAATATATGGGCTGCATGATGCTTCCACACAGAGCTGAATCCGACACACACACGAGTACTGGTAAACCGCTTAGAGGATCTAAGCCTGCCCAGGCAGAGCAATGTGAGTGTCGGACGTCCCATGCTTATAAAACCTTTTGGTTTCATTGGGCGACAGGGCTTGAGATGTCATTTCATCTCAATGTCGGGGTAAAAGTCCCACAAATTTGGAAGCAACGTCTCCAAAATGACCTTTTGAGTGTTGACGGGGACGTTAAACCTCAAATCAAACAAACAAACAATTAAAAGCGGGCCATAGAAAATATAAGCAAAGCTCTGGCACAGAATTGCTATCACATTTGTACAAGTCCATATTTGCTGCCTTATTTGTACACGCAAATACAAAATATACAACCCAAAAAATCTCCACCACAAGGGACCACTACTTATCCTGTAAGCTCCCCAGGAGCCTTGGCTCTGGTGAGCCACAAAACTTGCCTTGCCATAAGCAAATTTTTTGGTTGAATTTTCTATAAATTGCAGGAAAGTTGTCTACATATCTTCTCCAACAGGTTTCAAACATTCCATTTCATAAGATGTTACATGCATATTGAAGTTGCATATGTGCCTTTTTAAGATGAAAAAGTACTTTTTTGACAAAATTACAGCATTTGTGACTTGGACATTTCAGACATTATACTTCAGTTGGCAGTATCCTGGGTGCAGACTGGCAATTAGAATATTGCCACGGTAAATTGTTTAAAACACATTTCTGGGATATAACTCTAGACATTCACATTTAATATGTGCAAAGCGTAGACCTAGCTTTTTGTAAAAGCTATACTTGTAATTGATACAGATTACTTAATAGAGTGGCTTTTGGTTTAGAGTTCACTGGCCAGGAAGACATTATTTGGGCCATGCCAAGCTAGTCAGTTTACCTAACCACACTTTTCCTGGGCAGACTTGTACATAAGCAGATAACCAGTACAGAGCACATTCTTTCACCAGAAACTCCCAACTGCCCTTCTTGAATCAGCAGAAGGGAGAGCATGGCCATAGAAAATACTTCATGACCAAAGGATCATCACAAAAACATACCTATATAATTCTGACCCCCTTGAACTCCATATTTATACAGTAAAACTGGGGTTTACAGAGGTAAACCTTATTACAGAGGTAAACCTTATTACAGAGGTAAACCTTATTTCTGCTCTAAACTATAGATTGTGGGTACTCGTTAGAACCGCCTCGATGCTCTAAAATATAGATTGTGGATACTCGTTAGAACCGCCTCGATGAGGCGGTTCTAACGAGTATCCACCATCTATATTTTGAGAGGAATAAGAAAAATATCACAATTTTTCATCTTAAAATTTTCGGGTTTTTTCGGCGGTAAAGTTTACATAGCATTTGTATAGGCGTGTTTTCCTAATGGTTGCTGACCAGGCTGGGATCCAACCGGAGACCTCCTCAACACAAGTCAGAAGCACATCCAACTTAACCACAATATCTGGCAAGAGGTGGCTTTGACCGCATTGTGAAAGGTAGAGATATCTGTGTAAATAAGATACAACACCAAGCGATGATAATTTTTATGGTTGCATTTTAATCATATTGTTATCAGCAAAAAATATAGCACTTTAAACAATGCATCACACTAATGAATCAATACCCTTTCACATAGATATTAGTAAATATAGAAAAGTACAGCTTTTATACACACCTGGTACGAACTAGAATTTTCTTTTCTCCACATTCTCTCTATGCTAGATCTCAGATTGTCTCTTTGTTGCATATGCAGTAAAATTCCTATATTAAGACCACCTTTGGGACTGTTCAAGTGGTCTTTATAAGACCACTTCTGAACAGTCCCAAAAGTGGTCTCTGGCCGGAGGACACTGCTTGCAGAAAAGACAAAGAAAGAATAACTGCAAACTACTGAATTAGATTCTAAAAGCAGATTTATTCTTAATTTTAGGTTGTCTTAATAGCGGACTTTTGCTGTATTTCTATTATGCAAATGCATAGTGCACACTGTTAAGGTCCCAGTCCCCGCCCATAGGGGCTTGAAGAAATATATGGGCTGCATGATGCTTCCACCCAGAGCTGAATCCGACCTGCACACTAGTACTGGTAAACCGTTTAGAGGATCTAAGCCTGTCCAGGAACCACGGTGCAAGGCAGACCGTCCATGCTAATAAACCCTATTGGTTTCATTTGGCGACAGGGCTTGAGGTGTCATTTCATCTCAATGTCGGGTAAAAGTCCCACAAAATTGGAAGCAACTCCAAAATGACCTTTACAGTGTTGACGGGGATGTTAATGTCCTGTCAACAGTTTTCCTGAGCAAGCTCGGCAGTTAACCAGTAAAGAGCAAATTCCTGCACAATTTTCAATTACTGAAGAAAGAAAATCCACTTTTAGTAATTGACACCTTTCCTGTTTCGATCCACAGAAGATTACAAAGATAGAAAGTATTTCATGATCGGTCTCCAAATCAAGTTGCCCCAAAAACTGAACTAGTGTCAATCCAAGCCCGATTGTACAAAGCATTGTTAGCTTAACAAGAGAGTTAAAGTCAAAACACTAACTGTCATGGGAAGTAAAATACCTTATGCAGTGTTATTTTTGTACAAAAAAAATGTGAACCGGTTTTACATTTCCAAAAGCTGCTCGCATCTATATTGCAAAAATATTAGTAAATGACAAAGTCTTAACCCATCACGAAAACATGCCTATAAGATTTTGACCCCCTTGAACCCCACTGTTTTATAGTAAAACTGGGGTTTTCATGGCTAAACCTTATTTTTCTTATTTCTGCTCGAAAATATAGATTGTGTGAACTCATTAGAACATGTACCCACAATCTATATTTTAAAGCAGAAATAAGAAAAAAATCACAATTTTCGTGTAAAATTTTCGTTTTCTAGGTGGTAAATTTTCAATGTATTTGTATACTATAGGCATGTTTTCATAATGCATATGTCAATTAACATTATCAGTTTTGAACAAAAAAGCCCTAAACAAAAGTCTGACATGCATCACAACTAACAGAAGATTTAGGGGCTGATTGTGAAACAACATATTTATCTGATCATTCCATGTTCTCTAGTAAACACTAACAAATACTTGTTTGGCATCAAAGTAAGCACTTAAGATTATAAGAATCTTATATGGGTGTGAGGGGTGGATGGAAAAATCAGTCCCGAGGGACACTGTCAGGCATCACAAGGCTTGCCGAGTGATGCCGGACAGTGATCCCAAGGGACGGATTTTTCTATCCACCCCTCATACCCATATTGGATTCTTTTTCTTGCATACCTTCCATTTTTATTCCGAATTTTTAATGCTGCTGTGTTCGGTTACCGACGTCCGCCATTTTGTGATGACACAAGAGGAATGTTTAGTGACGTCACGCATGACGCCTCTGCGCATGAGGTTGTAATCAACCAGTGCACTTATCAAACACGCGATTATATTCGATTTAGGGTCGGAACACTAGGGTTAGAACATAAATTTCTATCCCAGGGTAAAATCACTGATTTCCTTGTCTGGTGTGCAAAAATTTGCTGTCTGTTTAAGCTGAAAAAGGGCCTTAAAGATCACACTAACATATACATGTAGCTACTTATTGATATCATTTGTCACATCTAGATACTCTGTTGCTTTGTGTACATGTACAGCAAGAAAGTCTTTATGTTTTATTACATATCCTCCTTATGCCAACTCTGTACAGTAAAATTTTTACGTAAAGACCACCTTTGGGACTGTTCAAAAGTGGTCTTTAAGACCACTTTTGAACAGTCCCAAAGGTGGTCTCTGACCAGAGGACACTGTATACAGAAAGCACAAAGAAAGTCTTTATGTTTTATTACATATCCTCCTTATGCCAACTCTGTATAGTAAAATTTTTATGTTAAGACCACCTTTGGGACTGTTCAAAAGTGGTCGTTAAGACCACTTTTGAACAGTCCCAAAGGTGGTCTCTGACCAGAGGACACTGTATACAGAAAGCACAAAGAAAGTATAACTGTAACCTACTAAGTAATCTTTTTAAAGCAGAATTAGTCTTAGTTTTAGGTGGTCTTAACAGCGGAATTTCACTGTATACTCCTAGGACTGATGAGTTCAAGTTGGATTGTTGCAATCCCAAACATTTTGGCTGTCAAGATATCTCTCCCGGTCTTTGGTAATAGGACTCATAAAATAAGCACACACTGACAGAAGAGGATGACTGCTGCCGCTACCAGCCTGTGAGATTGCAATAGTTAAGCACTACAATTTATTTAGCTGACAGCTGCTGGGTCCAAAATCAAATTTTTGTGGAAACTGGCATCACTTTACCTTTTGAATTACTTGCAAACAGTGAAGACTCTGATCCGTGTTCAGAGATCTGGGTGTCCACTGTATAGGTATGTCTGTTTCAGGTCGATTATTTATCAATAAACCAATCGAGTTACATAGCTTCCCTAGAATTGTACACATGACCAATAAAGTTTAACTTAGCACATGTAAGCAGGTTGATCTGTGTCCTCTCTGGCTGCAAATATCAGAAACAACAGCTTTTATTGCGGCACTGCTCATTTATTCACCATATTTGCATTATTTGCTGGCTCCCAGTTTGCACATTGTCAGTATTGGAAAAACAGGTAACCAGACCCCCTGACCTTTCAAGGTCAGGGGGGGGGTCTGGTTACCTGTTTTTCCAACACTGATAACCTTCAGACTAGGAACCAGCAGATAATGCAAATAAGGTGCATGTATAATTTTCAATTTCCAGTTAGCTTTTTGAGACCATGACTGTCTTACATTTATGAGTCCATTAGGGGTATATAAACAATTCAATTTTTACTATACACCAGTTAACATTAAATCAGTCAGTTTTAATGAGGGATGAAAGGATAAATAAACAGAACATGTGATCAATCATTTCTTAGATTTGAGGGTTTTGCGTCAGTCACAGGACTGTGTACATGTACTTCGTTTGGCTGATGTCAATCATGTCTTAAATCAGCTGTAGCAGAAGATGGTCGTATCTGATTGTGTCAAATGAAGGACTTCCATAGATTTGACTGGGCAAGCTCATGAGTACTCAACCCTTATCCTGCTGAAAAAAATTACAGTCAAACCTGTCTTAGTGGCCACCTCTATTAAGCAAGCAACCTGTCTTAAGCAAGCGGGCATTTAGTTCCCAAAAAGGCAAATGCATTAAAATTCACCTGTATTAAGCAAGCACCTGTATTAAGCAAGTACATTTTCATTATCCCTTAGCTGCTTGCTTAACACAGGTTGGACTGTAATTTGTTACAACGATTTCGGACTAGCAACCAATAAAATCACTTGATATGGAATATTCATTAAAATATGCAAACTGGGTGTCAGCGTAGATCCAGATCAGATGGCTGAAGCTGATGGCTGATTTTTTTCTGATCTTTCGGAGAAAATAAGGTGTGACATTCTATGTGTACCACCTAACAATGTTTCACAGATTTTCACATGAATGGCAAGCTTGATGTTCCTATACTGAATGGTGTCTGCTCCATAATTCTGCTTGGTGCTTTAAGTTTTAAAACAATAAACCCCCGTAAGTAAAATTTTCAGCAGCCCACAAACTGACAATATTTCTCTTATTTTAACCCAGAAAACAGGATTTGGCATTTTATGCAAATTGTCTCCAGTGGAGACAATTTGCATGAAATGTCAAAACCTGTTTTGACGGAAAAATATCATCAATTTATCCCAGACAGTGTTAAGGGTTGAAAGTTTTGAGATACATTCTGAAACGTCCATGAATTTCCAGAAATTGGCCCAGCTGTTCAAAGTGAATTACTGTTACTCTTTAACCCTTTTGTACCAAATGGAATCTTCCTCCTTACATAAAGCAGGAGTCCATTTCAAAATTTAGGGATGTCAGGTTGTGTTTTCATCACAATTTATTTGGAAAATGACTGAACTTTTAGCAAACAGTGGAGGCCCTGATCAGACGGCGTCTGATCTGGGCCTGCACTGTTTGCCAATTACCCCTTTAGGGGTTTCCAGTACAAAATGGGTTAATCATGAAATCTGTTTTATGGTCATTCTCTCCCTTCTGCTGATACAAAAAGGGCAGTAGTCAGTTTCCTATAACAAGAATGTGCAATGTACTGGTAAACCACTCGTGTATAAATAGGGCCTGACAAGTACTTGCCCGGCATTCCAAAGCATCTTGAAAATGGCTTAGAATTACAATTTTCCCTATATATTCTATACATTTTTCTGGGCAAGTGAAATCAAAAATCTCTTGCCCAGCCAAAATTTGCACTTGTCCTGGGCACCTGGGCAAGTGAAATAAAAAATCTCTTGCCCAGTCAAAATTTGCACTTGTCCTGGGCAGCTGGGTAATGGATTTGTCAGGCCCTGGACTATAAGCATGCCATGGATAAGTGTGGTTAGGTAAACCAACCAGCTTCACATGATCTTAATAGTGTTGACTAGGTCATTAAAACTCCAAACAAAACAAAACAAAAACTTACCATTACACTAAAATTTCAGTCATCCACTATGGCAATAAACTTGTATTTTTGCTGAAAGCATTTCAAAAGCTGCATACATCTTTGTCAGCAAAAATACCATTGTATTAACCCTGAAGATACCAATCATAACAATTATTGACTGTTTTGTAATTGTTGCCAACAGTGTGGGCCCAGATCCAGGAGCCATCTGATCAGGGTCCACAATGTTTGCCTGTATATTTAAACATGTTTGGAAGTTTGGAAAGTTTGCTAGAAGATTCAGCAGCCAAGTTAAACAGGCAACATTTTGAGATGCATTTTTCTTGGCAGCTTAAGCGTTAAATATTGCACTTGCTAAAATAGTGAATGATATGAAAAACAAATAAATTTGTTAAGCCAGCAATGCTTTGAAAAACTTGGCCCGAATGACTGGAAGTTTCTACTTTGTGTTAAAAAAAAAGTGGAAGCCCTGAAGTAGAGAAGCAAAATTTCATTTTCATGATCGACCAATCTTTCCAAGACGACTGTCTGTCTTTGGGTTAGCTGTAAGAGCTTGAACGGCCACAATGGCATGGTTTATTTGAGACTGAAGTTCCCGTAAGTCTTTAATGTGTATAAGTCTTAATATCTTTGCAGCTTCGTTTATTATGTAATCTGAAATTAGAAGAAACAATAGGAATATTATCATGTTAACTAGTCCATGAAATGATTACTATTTTATATACAAACAAGCTCCTCAAGCGGGGCATTATACGCCCATGGCAAGTAGTAAGATGGATCATATACAGTAAAATTCCTATATTAAGACCATCTTTGGGACTGTTCAAAAGTGGTCTTTAAGACCACTTTTGAACAGTTCCAAAGTTGGTCCTTGACAAGAGGACATTGTGGTAAGAAAACACAAAGAAAGAATTAGTGCAATCTTCAAAATAAGCTTTTTGAAGCAGAAATAGTCTTAAATTTAGGTGGTCTTAATAGCAGAATTTTACTGTATATACTGACTGTTGTACAAGTTTGATTTTGTGGAATGTAACCAAAGAACAATATGTGCTCCATATATTCTTACCTGGCACTATAAATAACCTTAAATGGCTCAAACTACCTGTCTCCAACAAATTTTCATGGTCGGTAATATCTGGTGGACCATAACCTCAAAATTATATGGACATAACTCGGGCAATAAGTAGTGGACTGTAACCTTGAAATAATATGCACTGCTCCAGATACGTAAAGTTTCAGCTTCATCAGATCTAAAATGTAGGAGGCGTTACCCAGAAACGAAATGTTTAGAAAAATCTGTGAAAGGGGCATAACTCTGGTAATACTTGGCAGACCACAACCTCAAAATAATATGCACTGTTCTACATCATGGTCTTACTATATGTTAAGTTTCAGCTTCATCAGATGTAAAATGTAGGAGTTATTCGGAAACAAAATGTTTACAGAATTTTTCAAAGTGACATAACTCTATTTTTGTTTGTTTGATTTGAGGTTTAACATCCCCATCAACACTGTAAAGGTCATTTTGGAGACGTTGCTTCCAATTTTGTGGGACTTTTACCCGACATTGAGATGAAATGATATCTCAAGCCCTGTCGCCCAATGAAACCAATAGGGTTTATAAGCATGGACGGTCCGCCTTGCACAGTGGTTCCTGGACAGGCTTAGGTCCTCTAAGCGGTTTACCAGTACTAGTGTGCGGGCCGGATTCAGCTCTACGTGGAAGCATCATGCAGCCCATATATTTCTTCAAGCACCTATGGGTGGGGGCAAAACATAACTCTATTATTATTTAGTATACCGTAACTTCAAAACAATATGTGCTGCCCCACATCATGGTCTAACTACATATGAAGTTTCAGCTTGATAGGATGTAGAATGTAGGAGTTATCTGGAAACGACAAGTTTACAAAAAATTTAAAACGGGCATAACTCTATTATTTTTTGGTGGTCGGTAGCCTCGAAACTATGCACTGCCCAACATCATGGTTTAACTATGGATGAAGTTTCAGCTTGATCGGATGTAAACTGTAGGAAGAGTTATTTGGACATGAAGTTTATAAAAAATTTCAAAGGGGCATAACTCTATTATTATTTGGTGGACCATAACCTTGAAACAATACGCACTGCCCCACATCATGGTCTAACTATGTATGAAGTTTCAGCTTGATCCGATCTAAACTGTAGGAAGAGTTATTTGGAAATGAAGTTTACAAAAAAATTCAAAGGGACATAACTCTATTATTATTTAGTGGACCATAACCTCGAAACAATACGCGCTGCCCCACATCATGGTCTAACTATGTATGAAGTTTCAGCATGATCGGCTTAGAAGCCTCCGTGGTGCAGTGGTTACGCTACTCGCCTTGTAAACCAGGGATCGCAGGATCGATCCCGGGCTTCTCCAGACTTTCGGATGAGTCTTTAAACCGAGGTCCCGTCCCCGTATGACCTTAGCTGTTGGTGGGACGTAAAACTAAAACTCACTCACTCAGCATGATCGGATCTAAACTGTAGGAGGAGTTATTCCGAAATGAAAAGTTTACAAAACAAGAGCACCGCATGCGGGTGCCAAATATGTTCAGTAATGACAGAGATATTACAAAATGTCCAAGTTTTTGCACAACGACGCAGACAACGCCAGAGCTGTGACAATACCTCGTCGTTTTCTTCGGAAACAGCCGAGCAAAAAAATTCAAAGGGGCAGAACTCATTATTTGGTGGACCATAACCTCGAAGCAATATTCACTGCCACATATCATGGTCTAACTATTTATGAAGTTTCAGCTTGATCAGATGTAAACTGTAGGAGTTATCTGGAAACAAAAAAGTTTACAGATGGACGGACGGACGGTCGGACGTACAGACATCGGGGGTATAACATAATACGTCCTGTTTTTCAAACAGACATATAACAAGATGTGTTTGTGAAACACTGATGCCCCCGGACAGCGCATGTTAAATATTAAAGCAGTATCACTAAGCAATCAAAAGGTATGGCCACTGTTCAAGTCTTAAAAAAGTAGGTCAAGGTCACAAGGTAAAAAATTATGGGATTGTTGAAAAGGTCTTGTGACATAGTATGCACATGTGAAATATGAAAGCCCTATCACTTACCAATTGAAAGTTATGGCCAATGTTAAATTTAAAAAAAAGGTCAAACATCAAGGTAACAAGGTAAAACTAGAGCGATTACAAAGTTTTTTCTAAAAATAGCCACAGTGACCTTGACCTTGAGGTCATGACCTTGAAAGTCAAAGCAACTCGAGATGTCATCATAAGAAACATTTGTGTGAAGTTCTATTAAAATCCATCAATAAATGTAGGTGCTAGAGCGATGGCAAAGTTTTTCAAAAAATAGCCACAGTGACCTTGACCTTGAAAGTCAAAATTGCTCGAGATATTGTCATAAGGAACATTTATGTGAAAATATATTGAAATTGGTGAAAAAATGTAAGCACTAGAGCAATGACAAAGTTTTTCTAAAAATAGCCACAGTGACCTTGACCTTGAAAGTCGAACTGGCTCGGGGTATTGTCATAAGGAACATTTGTGTGAAGTTATATTGAAATCAGTGAAGAAATGTAGTCGCTAGAGCGATGACAAAGTTTTTTTCTAAAAATATCCACAGTGACCTTGACCTTGAAAGTCGAAATCGCTTGAGATATTGTCATAAGGAACATTTGTGTGAAGTTATATTGAAATCGGTGAAGAAATGTAAGCGCTAGAGCGATGACAAAGTTTTTCTAAAAATAGCCACAGTGACCTTGACCTTGAAAGTCGAACTCGCTAGAGATATTGTCATAAGGAACATTTGTGTGAAGTTCTATTGAAATAGGTGAAGAAATGTAGTCGCTAGAGCGATGACACAGTTTTTCTAAAAATAGCCACAGTGACCTTGACCTTGAAAGTCAAAATCGCTTGAGATATTGTCATAATGAACATTGTGTGAAGTAATATTGAAATCGGTGAAGGAATGTAGGGGCTAGAGCGATGACAAAGTTTTTCTAAAAATAGCCACAGTGACCTTGACCTTGAAAGTGGGACTTGCTAGAGATATTGTCATAAGGAACATTTGTGTGAAGTTATATTGAAATTGGTGAAAAAATGTAAGCGCTAGAGCAATGACAAAGTTTTTCTAAAAATAGCCACAGTGACCTTGACCTTGAAAGTGGAACTTGTTCGAGGTATTGTCATAAGGAACATTTGTGTGAAGTTATATTGAAATCTGTGAAGAAATGTAGTCGCTAGAGCGATGACAAAGTTTTTCTAAAAATAGCCACAGTGACGTTGACCTTGAAAGTCCAAATAGCTCGAGATATTGTCATAAGGAACATTTGTGTGAAGTTATATTGAAATTGGTGAAGAAATGTAGGCGCTAGAGAGATGACAAAGTTTTTCTAAAAATAGCCACAGTGACCTTGACCTTGAGGTCATGACCTTGAAAGTCGAACTCGCTCGAGATATTGTCATAAGGAACATTTGTGTGAAGTTATATTGAAATCAGTAAAGAAATGTTGGCGCTAGAGCGATGACAAAGTTTTTTCTAAAAATAGCCCCAGTGACCTTGACCTTGAGGGGTGGGATGTCTGGATGGACAAAAATTATGGTACCACTAGAAAGGTCTTGTGACAAGGAGGGCACGTGTGAAATATGGAAGCCCTACTACTTACCAATCGAAAGTTATGGCCAATGTTAAAGTTTATAAAAGTAGGTCAAATGCCAAGGTCAAGGTCACGAGGTCAAAAATTATGGTACCACTAGAAAGGTCTTGTGACAAGGAGTGCACATGTGAAATATGAAAGCCCTACCACTTACCAATCCAAAGTTATGGCCAATGTTAAAGTTTTTAAAAAGTAGGTCAAACATCACGGTCAAGGTCACAAGGTCAAAAATTATGGTACCACAAGAAAGGTCTTGTGACAAGGAATGCACATGTGAAATATGAAAGCCCTATCAATTACCAATCGAAAGTTATGGCCAATGTTAATGTTTTTAAAAATTTTGAAAAAAATAGGTCAAAGGTCAAGTTCAAGGTCACGAGATCAAAAATTATGGTACCACTGGAAAGGTCTTGTGATAAGGTATACACATGTGAAATATGAAAGCTCTATCTATTACCATTCAAAAGTTATGCCCAATGTTAAGGTTTTTGTAGACAGACAAACAGACAAACGGACAAAGGGGGTCTTTCAAGGTATAGGAAATTTGCATTGGTTTCTGCCCACGCTTGGATTTTGATGAAATTATGCACAATAATTGCCTTGGGTATAACCATTATAATTATGATGCATTCACTTTTAAATTTTATTTCCGTAGCAAATTTATTACATATTTTATGAAGTCTCAATCACAACAGACAGTACTCTCATATAAACTTGTCTACAGTATTCAAAGTTTCATATATCTAATGCTGCTATGTTTTATGAAATAAAGCCATAGTTGGTGAGTTAGTTGATACTATGAATGACCTCATATGTCTAGTAATAGTGGCTGGGCATTCAGTTTTCTTTGATGGTCTCCCCATATTTCAGCTCCTGTTTTTGTATTCATTAAAAATTTATATGCATTTTTACCATGTTCCAATTTTTGTCAAGACGCCATTTTAGCATAAAAACTACCCACATATCTTAGGAACGTGTTGATGAATTTTGATGGAAAATGAGGACCGGTAACATTGTGTTTTAACAGACTGAATACTGATAGTCCTGATTCAGCAAAATGTGAAATTATATGATTATCATGTTTTGGTCATGCTGTTTAATAATACTTTACTATCGCTTTCAATTTGGATGGCTATAGTATAGTATGGTTTGTGTAAGTAGTTCATAGCATAATTATATGTTTTATTTTAAAACGTCCATTTCAGTAAATTTGCCCCCTAACGTCATCAAACGCACCCATGTAATCATGTGCACAGTTTTCTTTCTGTCTTTCTTGTCTAATTTGGTAATGGTGCTAAGGTGATGTTTAAATTTAATATTCAAATCAACAACATACCAGTCACTTTAGGTGGTGCTTCAGATTTTGTGAGATTTGTTATCCAACTGGAGGTAAATGACTCTCAAGTCAAACTGTTGTTTGTTTATTTAACCCTAACTGTCCATTTAAAAAGAAAGGTTTACTCTAGGGAAAATCAATAACGCTTTAGATTACTTTTCCTGGACATTAAGTTTTCAGAATTTGTATCTGCATAGGCACTAGCCAATCTATCTTTTTTGTATAGCCCTATGAACAAAATCAAACGGCTTCCTGAAGCTGTATTCCAAAGCCATTTGAATTTGCTTTTAGAATCCACATGGTCGTACATTTGTCAGTGTTCCAAAACTTATGTGATCATGATTGTGTTGTCTATATATTTGTATAGGTCTTTCACTTCATTTACCTATCTCAGCAGTTGTTGCAGTAATTACAAAGCACATTATGTAAGATATCAAGAAGCATTTAAACTGTTGATAATAATTATTCAATCTGTGAGTAGTTATCACATTACTCATAGGATTTTAAATTATTTTCAGTAAATACATTGTGATGTTGTTGTTTTTTCTGTCCAGACACTGCAATGCACTTTCTAAGCTCAGAGATACATTGCACAGAAATGTACTGGTAATTATTAATGAACAAAAAGCAAGCAAGAACAGTGCTTAAAAAATAGTGAACTTGCATTCAGCAGAAACATTCAAGAAGTGGTTGAAAGTTTTACAACCAGAAACAAATACTAAAAGCTCGCTTCCGATAAATTAACCACTATATTGACAAAGTAAATAGAAAAAATAAGACACTTAAGAAACGTCAACAATTACAATACCAATGCAGAAAAGAGATATTTATGCATGTGCACTATAAGGAAGGAAACTGTTTCTCTCCCCATCTAATAGCAAAATTTCTCTAGGTCATGGGACAGCTTTGTTTACACCAAATATTCTGCGCCTCATCCATCAATGATATCTTTTGCAACAGAAACTCAATATCAGTGACATTTCGATTTTTGGAAATACTGTAACTTTTTGTTAGGATAATAATCCAGCGTTCATAAAGACAGAGTATATCTAAAGTAGAAGTAAAACAAAGATCAGGAATTGATACAATTAACTTACTCCAACCATAAAAGACACCAAAGGAAAAGAAATACAAACATTAAGCGACCAGACCATAATGGAAACCTAAACAAAGGAAGGCCATAAGGACAGTTACTTTCCCACAAAATGGCCATATGGCCATCCAAAATTAAAAGACACAAGTGATACACACAGTAAGTATATGTTGTTAATCCTCATGTGTTAATTAGAATACCTTTTGATTATGTTTTACTATCTACTATTTTGGATAGATCGTAGTGTATAAATGAATGGAATGTATCAGAAATTCATGATATTTTAACAGTTTCTAAGCTAGATCAGCTCAATATGTATTCATTTTGATTTGTATAATCTCATTTTTATAACGTAAGTGTTACGAATTGCCTTTTTGTAAGGTTCTTGGATGATTTCAATAAAATAGTAAATTTTGCAGAAACGACTTTCATCCATTAAAGGTGTAAAACTACAGTGTTACCGGTTTTGGATTTTCATGAAAGTTGGCATAGCTAAAGAAGATACATATGGCAAGTGTTCCTAGCAAAATGAAATCTTGACAAAGACTAGAACATATTTATCTTAGGGATTGAATTTTGATAATTTTTTAAAATTTTAATTAAAAAATGAGATTTTTGATAATTATTTTATCAGAAAATGTAAACTTTAATTAATTCAAAAGGCTTTTTAGTATCAAAGGAATGCCTATGGAGTTCTGCATTCAATCCAGTTGACAGATCTTGAAACTATATAAAACATAAGATTTAAGACGCACTTATTTAGAGACAGATACCAGCTCATGGAGGGAGTCAGTGAGAGTGGCCTCCTGGGTCCTACTTTGATTTATATAATTTATTAAATACATTTTTATAGGTTGTATATGCTGAGTTATTAATATACAAAGTTTAAAGAAAAAACATGCATGGGCACAAATGAAAGACCCCCTTTTGAAAAAAATAGGTCAAAGGTCAGGTTCAAGGTCACGAGATCAAAAATTATGGTACCACTGGAAAGGTCTTGTGATAAAGTATACACATGTGAAATATGAAAGCTCTATCTATTACCATTCAAAAGTTATGCCCAATGTTAAGGTTTTTGTAGACAGACAAACAGACAGACAGACCAAAAACTATATGCCCCCGAATCTCTTAGATTCCGGGGGCATAAAAAGTGTGGTTTACAGTGATATACATATTTTTGTCATTTTTTTCTAAACTCTAAAGATTGTGGGCACACATTAGAACTCTCTTAGAAGGAAACATCTGAAAAATACTTGTTTTGTATAATAGTTGCATGTTAAATTTCACGGCAATATAACATGTCTGCTGACCCATATTTTTGACTGTAAAACCAATTTACCTCCCCAAATGACAATTTTCAATACCATTATCCCCGCCCAACACATTTATTAATTTGTTTCATTAAACAAGAGGACCATGATGGCCCTGGATCGCTCACCTGATCCATAGAGTAACAAGTGGGCCCCGGGGAGGGCCATTATTGACCCCAGGGTTATAATGTGCATAATGTTGAGGGAGGTCTAAAAAGGTGAAGCTTCATACCAAATATCAACAAAAGACTATAATTTGAACAATGTTGGCAAAGGTCCACTAGATGAAGCTACACAACAAAATATCAAAGACCTGGGCCTTGTTGTTTCAGAGAAGAAGATTTTCAAAGATTATCTCTATTATAAGTCTATGTAAAACCAAAGGGCCCTGGGGCGGGGGCATTGTGGCCCCAGGGCTATAATTTGAACAATCTTGGTAGAGGTCCACTAGCTGAAGCTTCATACCAAATGTCAAAGACCTAGGCCTTGTGGTTTTAGAGTAGAAGATTTTTCAAGATTTTCCCAATATAAGTCTATGAAAAACCAAAGGGCCCAGGAGCGGGGGCAATTTTGGCCTCAGGGCTATAATTTGAACAATCTTGATAGAGGTCCACAAGATGAAACTTCATACCAAATATCAAAGACCTGGGCCTTGCAGTTTCAGAAAAGAAGATTTTTAAATATTTTCTCTATATAAGCCTATGTAAAACCAAAGGGCCCCGGGGCGGGGGCATTTTTGGCCCCAGCACTATAATTTGAACAGTCTTGGTAGGGGTCCACTAGATGAAGCTTCATACCAAATAGCAAAGACCTGGGCCCTGCAGTTTCAGAGAAGAAGATTTTTTAAAGATTTTCCCAATATAAGCCCATGTAAAACCAAAGGGCCCTGGGGCGGGGGCATTTTTGGCCTCAGCACTATAATTTGAACAATCTTGGTAGGGGTCCACTAGATGAAGCTTCGTACCAAATATCAAAGACCTGGGCCTTGCGGTTTCATACAAGAAGATTTTTAAAGGTTTTCCCTATATAAGCCTACGTAAAACCAAAGGGCACCGGGGCGGGGGCATTTTTGGCCCCAGCACTATAATTTGAACAATCTTGGTAGGGGTCCATAAGATGAAGATTCATACCAAATATCAAAGACCTGGGCCTTGCAGTTGCAGAGAAGAAGATTTTTAAAGATTTTCCCTATATAAGCCCATGTAAAACCAAAGGGCCACGGGGCGGGGGCATTTTGGCCCCAGCACTATAATTTGAACAATCTTGGTAGGGGTCCACTAGATGAAGCTTCATACCAAATATCAAAGACCTGGGCCTTGCGGTTTCAGAGAAGAAGATTTTTAAAGATTTTCCCTATATAAGCCTATGTAAAACCAAAGGGCCCCGGGGCGGGGGCATCTTTGGCCCCAGAACTATAATTTGAACAATCTTGGTAGGGGTCCATAAGATGAAGATTCATACCAAATATCAAAGACCTGGGCCTTGCAGTTTCAGAGAAGAAGATTTTTAAAGATTTTCCCTATATAAGCCCATGTAAAACCAAAGGGCCACGGGGCGGGGGCATTTTGGCCCCAGCACTATAATTTGAACAATCTTGGTAGGGGTCCACTAGATGAAGCTTCATACCAAATATCAAAGACCTGGGCCTTGCGGTTTCAGAGAAGAAGATTTTTAAAGATTTTCCCTATATAAGCCTATGTAAAACCAAAGGGCCCCGGGGCGGGGGCATCTTTGGCCCCAGAACTATAATTTGAACAATCTTGGTAGGGGTCCACCAGATGAAGATTCATACCAAATATCAAAGACCTGGGCCTTGCAGTTTCAGAGAAGAAGATTTTTAAAGATTTTCCCTCTATAAGCCCATGTAAAACCAAAGGGCCCCGGGGCGGGGGCATTTTTGGCCCCAGCACTATAATTTGAACAATCTTGGTAGGGGTCCACTAGATGAAGCTTCATACCAAATATCAAAGACCTGGGCCTTGCGGTTTCAGAGAAGAAGATTTTTAAAGATTTTCTCTATATAAGCCTATGTAAAACCAAAGGGCCCCGGGGCGGGGGCATCTTTGGCCCCAGCACTATAATTTGAACAATCTTGGTAGGGGTCTACCAGATAAAGATTCATACCAAATATCAAAGACCTGGGCCTTGCAGTTTCAGAGAAGAAGATTTTTAAAGATTTTCCCTATATAAGCCCATGTAAAACCAAAGGGCCCCGGGGCGGGGGCATTTTTGGCCCCAGCACTACAATTTGAACAATCTTGGTAGGGGTCCACTAGATGAAGCTTCATACCAAATATCAAAGACCTGGGCCTAGCAGTTTCAGAGAAGAAGATTTTTTAAGTTTTCGGTGAAAAAAATCTATTTTTGGCTCCTGTGACCCATATGTGCAACGGACCGGAACCATTTGAACAACTTTGAAAGGGGACCACCTAAGGATCATTCCTGTGAAGTTTGGTCAAAATCCGCTCAGTGGTTTAGGAGGAGATGTCGTTTGAAGAAAAAGTTTACGGATGGACGGACGCACGGACGACGGACAAAAAGTGATCCCAAAAGCTCACCTCGTCACTACGTGACGGTGAGCTAAAAACAAGATGTGTTTGTGAAACTCCAACATGTACCCGGGCATGGTCATTTTTTTCAAAGTTGGTCACAGTTCAAAGTCAATGTCACAGGTCAAGATTTTTGGTTTGAGTGGGAAGCCCACATGCCAAATATGAAGGCTCTAACTTAAATGGTTCTAAAGTTATGAACAATAATATTTTTTTCTTCAAAGTAGGTCAAGGTCACAGGTCAAAAATTTTTGCATGAATGTAAAGCTCTTATCACAAAAAAACCTACATGCCAAATACGAAGGCTCTATCTTAAACGATTCAAAAGTTATGATCAATTTTATTTGTTCTTTTAAGTAGGTCAAGGTCATGGTAAAAAAAATTGCATGAATGTTAAGCTCTTGATGCAAGGAACCTACATGCCAAATATTAAGGCTCTATCCCAAACAGTTCGAAAGTTATGACCAAAATGTTATTTTTTTATTTTAAGTAGGTCAAAGGTGAAGGTCACAGGTCAAAAATTGTTGTGTGAATGTAAAGCTCTTGTCACAAGGAACCTACCTGCAAAATATTAAGGCTGTATCTCAAATGGTTTAAAAGTTATGACTAAAATGTTATTTTTTTATTTTAAGTAGGTCAAAGGTCAAGGCTACAGGTCAATTTTTTGCATGAATGTAAAGCTTTTGTCACAAGGAACATACATGCCAAATATAAAGGCTGTATCTCAAGCGGTTCAAAGTTATGACCAATGTTATTTTTTTTCTTTTAAGTAGATCAAAGGTCAAGGTCAAAGGTCAAAATTTTTTTGCATGATATGAAGCTCTTGTCACAAGGAAAGTTCATGCCAAATATGAATACTCTATCTCCAACAGTTCAAAATTTATGACCAACGTTAAAGTTGTCCACGTACAAACCAACAAACAAACAGACAGGGCAAAAACAATATGTCCCCGCTATCGCTACCGGGGACATAAAAATTTGCTTACTGACCAAAGCAGCAAGCCCTGTGAGTGTGAGCTGCATAAAAGCAAATGCCAGTCAATGAAGGGCAATGTCACTTGATGATCGTTTCTGACACTGTAATACAGAATAAACTGCTGCTAATTTTTTTAAGTTTAAAGGCCAATTCAACACTATTTAGGTCATTTTTGAGCCAGTCAGTTTACCTATCCACACTTTCCCTGGGCAAGCTTATAAGTAAGCGGTTAACCAGTACAGTGCACATTCTTTCTCCAGAAACTGACAACTACCCTTCTTGAATCAGGGGAATTGAGAGAATGACCATAGAAAAGATTTCATGATCAGTCTCCACGAAAGAATGTTGCCGACCCTAGCAGGTATCGAACCAGCATTGTCCTGATCATCAGTCAGACACGCATCCGACTGAGCTACAGAGGCGGGCCCTTGCTGGATTGTGAAACAAATTTGTAAAATGTTCAGGAGAATTACAGCAAGTCCTCAAGGTGCCTGAATTTTCAGGATTTTTACAGTACTGCTTAACCCATTGTATGAGGGAAACCCCTATAGGTGTATCTTGGCAAACAGTGCAGGCCCAGATCAGACAGCAGCGTCTGATCAGGGCCTCACTATTTGCTTACAGAATTTTCCATCAAAAGTAGCTGGGCTTCTCCAGACTTTTGGATGAGTATTTAAACCGAGGTCCGGTCTCCTTATGACCTTCCCTGTTGGTGAGACGTAAAATGCAAACACTCACTCACTCTCCGTCAAAACTAGAACAAAAACAACCAGAGGACCAGTGGTCCTGTAAACGCTCACCTGACACCTGGTCCTGGTGTACATTTTAATGTTTTTATACATGTATATAGCCTCAGAGCAGGGGTACACAACTTGTGGGGACAAAATTTTGATGTCTAACAATGTGATAAAACTTTCCACCTATTCCTACCTTTCTGACAGTTCGAAGGCCATGCTTTCATTATGGTTTATTCCATTTGTCATATTTTTTTTAACTTTTCATATTATTTAGGGAATGTCTGATTGACAATGTGCTGGGAAAGAGCACTTGACTCCTTGATTTTCCACTTGTACAGTTTTACTTAATACCATCTACATTATAGGTGTTTCTTTGCAGTATGGTGGCTGGGACACAACGTGAATTTGTTTTTTCAGTTCCTGGTCATTGCATTTTATCTACTTTGTGACCAGAAACAGCAGATGAGACCTATTTGATTGAATTTTTGCATTAACCCCAATTTTGTATTATATATTCCTTCCAATTCGGTATTCTAGAAATTTGCTTATTTTTTAAATTAATTTTAGGAGAGATACTGGTCTAGTGGAATTCATTTCACTGACCGTTCCAAGGCGGTTCTTCTGTCGCAGTTTATTTTTGTTATGGTATGTCTTTTGTGCAACTCACAAAGGCTCCATATTAAATTTCACTTAAATTGGCTCAGCAGTTTTGGAGAAAAAAATGTTTGAAATATGGATCCTGAATGACCTTGGTCTAAGGCCAATGAATGACCTTGACCTTTCTGACCCATAGATCTTCATGTATTCAGTTACTTTACCTGATCTACAAATTTTGGTGACACTGTCTTCAATGGTTTTCCTATAAATCCATTATTTTCACTTTGCCCCATGCAAAAACCTACTTCGGCAAATTTGACATTGCTGTAATATAGGTCAAGGTCAACCCGGGGTCACCATTTGTACAAACCATGATGGGCCCGAGTACCATATGCTACATGCCAAGTTTCAAGGCCACTGGCCTTATGGTTCTGGAGAAGATGATTTTTGAAGGCTTTTTACCATATATGGGCATGGCGGCCATCTTGGTCATGTGATCCAGACCCCGCGAACAAACTTTCGTTCCCCCATCCCACTGAGGCTCCATATGAAATTTGGCTTTGATTGGCCCTGCAGTATAGGAGAAGAAGATCTTTGAAAATAGTGGACGGACGGACGGACGACGGACCATGGCTATACTATAAGCTCACCTATGAGCCTAAAGGCTCAGGTGAACTAAAAAAATAGGCCTACCACCCCTTATATGACAAATGGACTTGTCCAACATATAGCAATGGAAGAGTCCACTAGTACACAATGGGTTAAGGCTATATTGAGCCTCTGGGGATGAAGTCTGATGAAAATTATGGTTGATGCTAGGGTTGCCACAAATCTTGATGGCTCGACAATCAAACCTATGAAGTAGAATACTGAATCCCTTTATTGTGCATGCTAAAAGTAGGTGCTACAATAATGGTGGAAAAGTATGCTAGATGAATCCATTCCTCAGTCTAACAACTCACCTCCAGTATCGAATCCTAGTTCTGTTTTATCTAAAGGGATAGGTTCACCCTGTGAAAATAAAATCAAAACATCAAAACAAACACACAACTACTCTGTATAATATAGACAGCTATTCTGAGTTAGGTCTTTCAAGATTATTTCACTTATATTGAGGTAACTGATAATTAAGGGTCGGCAAAAACATGAATACTCAGAAAAAAAAAACACCTGTACTTGGCATCACATGTAACCAAAAAGCTACCCAGCAGGCACACGTCATTAGGGCAGGGCCAAATCAACGTCGGTGCAACGTCATGCGGTGCAATGTCGTGACGTTGCACTGAGGTAAATGTGACATTGCACAATCATCATGATGTCGCGCTAACATTGATGTGGCATCACAATTTGGTCATGTGCCTGCTGGGTAAATGCTTAGACCTCTTTGCATTTTCCAATGTTCTTCAAATGCACATGCACTGTCAACAAATCAGACTAGACACATGATTGCTAGTAAGAAACTGCCTCAATGTGTCAGCTCATCTCTCTTGTTGCTACTCACATATAAAATGTCTGTGGGCAGCAAAGGCTATTGGGAGACTGCACTTTTGTACAGTCTCATCTATGCATCACATGCTGATCAACTATGCAATATGTATCCTTTTCTCTTGAGATGGCTCAAATGTGTTTTTTTGTTTGATTTGACATTTAATGTCCTCATCAACACTTCTTAGGTCATTTTGGAGACATTGCTTCCAATTCTGCAGGACTTTTACCCGCCAATGAGATGAAATGACATCTCAATCCCTGTGGCCCAATGAAACCAATAGGGTCGGGCCGTTTATCAGTCTAAGCAGTTTATCAGTACTCGTATGCGGTCAGTTTTAGCTCTGCGTGGAAGCATTTGTATCTCCAAGCCCCGATCGGCAGGGGCCAAGGCTCCAATGTGTCTTCTGATGCACACTCAGATCAGTCTGTGCACTCATTCAATTAGACTCACTGTCTACATGAAGCAGCTTTAGAATACCTGGAATTCATGATACACAGCGCAGGAAATGTTAAGACCACACAGGCACTTGGACTGATCCGAGACTGCATTGTGTGCACAATTGCCAAGACATTGGCTCGAACACAGATGGCTGATTTACCACTGCTGTCTCAAACTCATTCTTTAGTCCCTACGAATAATTTTTTATAATGCCGATACTAATATATTGGGGATAATTTTCTTTTTCATCTTTTAAATTTATGTTGTGTGTAATCATTAGAATCGCCTCAATGAGGTGATTCTAATGGGTACACACAACATACCTTCATTTTGAAGAAATCTAAAAGATACCCATATTATGCCCTAACCTGACCTGTCTCTATAGCTCAAACTACCCCTATCTCAAACAAGTTTTGATAGCCCAAGATGTGTTTGAGTTACTGATGTTCTACTGAACAACACATTTTTCTCACCAAAGTCTCGCTCGATTTAGGTGTAAATTTCCATGACAACCATGCCATTTTAACATGCTCCCATCAGCCTTTCTGTGATGATTTAAGGACGTAAAGTCCAGATTTTGCCAATAAACATTCATGGTATTATCTGCATGGTCAGTTTTCATAAGACTTCTTTGCTTTCTATCTATTCAACACCAATAAGTACAAGTTAGCAACACTATTTCAACAGGCTTTGATCTTCTAAGTAGTTATTTTTTGTTTGATTTGAGGTTTAATGTTCCCGTCCACACTGTAAAGGTCATTTTGGAGTCATTGCTTCCAATTTTGTGGGACTTTTACCCGACACTGAGATGAAATGATATCTCAAGCCCTGCTGCCCCATGAAACCAATAGGGTTTATATGCATGGAAATAAAAATCAAAAATGAGTTCCTTTAAGAGCAATGAAAACATTCATAAGAAAGAAGATGGGTCATACAACCTAGTTTCGGCTAATAAAGCCTCATCAGTGACCCTGTAATGATCCGGCAACGAAAGCCAGAGGAAACATACTGCAAATTTGCAAATTTGAAACAGGCAGTCGATTCAAAGACTGATATAAATCAAAATAGGGGTCCAGATAATTAAAAACCGGTCTAGAATATGGTCTAAACCAATAATTTATTTCTGATTTCTCAGAATATTCACGCTGATCTCAAAGGACCAAAAGTAAAAAATAAACTGACTCGCACCACTTAACCTGGGCAGGCTTAGAACCTCTAAGCTGTTTACCACTACTCATGAGCGGTCAGTTTCAGCTCTGCGTTGAAGCATCATGGAGCCCAATCTATTTCTTCAAGCCCCGATGGGTGGTGGTAATCTTCTAAGTAGTTAAGTAATACAGTATGCATTCTTTTGCAAATAACTAATACCTCTCCTTCTGAAATCAGTAGTAGATGGAAAATGAACAAAGAACATTATGGGACATGGATACACCTTCATCGTTCATGTGAGGCAACTCAAGCATGTCTCCCATGTCAATAGGGGTCAGCTCTTAGAGGAAAGAATTTGCTCCCGAGGAGCAAATTCTTTTCTTTAAGAGTAAACCCCTTTTTCTACGGGACAAAGTTTAAAGAAAAGCAAACAGGAAGTTCTGAAAGTTGTCTCCGTTTGATAAATGGCTGAGAAATCTGCCAGGTATTCCCATTCCCATTGAATTATCTCAACAGAATAATTTACCAGCACATGGTCAGACATGCACTCAAATAAGCCATCAAACCCAGCCCATGACGATAACACATCTAGGCGACAATATACAAATGTTTCACACTTTTTTGGGAGACAGTCAAAACTATAAGTCCGGAGGTGCTATAGACCACCTGATGAACAATCGCCCGAGGCCTTCTTTGGCCTCAGGCAATAGTTCAACCGGTGGTCCAAAGGACCAAGGGGCGGATATTTTTTATTGTCTCCCAGAATGGTATGAAGTGTGTGTGTGTGTGTGAATTCGGGTTTAACGTCGCTTTCAACAATTTTTCAGTCATATCACGACGGTGTCTGGTTGCGACAGGGAGCTCAATGCTCACGTTTATAGTGCTGCCTCACTGAAGTATCATGTCCCAGACACATTACATGATACCACACCCAGTCACATTATCCTGACACTGGATCGACCAGTCCTAGCTCTACCCCGTAAATCTGAGTGCCAAACGAGGAGCAGCTAGTACCATTTTTAACGACTTTGGTATGTCGCGGCCCAAGATCGAACCCGAGACCTCCCGTTCCCCGGAGCGGACACTCTACCAACTGAGCTATCGGGGCCGGTGAGAATGGTATGAAGTAGATATTTTATCACCCAACTCATATTCTAAAGGAACTATTGTCGTATGATGCTAGACAATTCACGTGGCCAAGAGATGGTCAAAACTATCAATCCCAGGTGAAAGCTTCCCTGAGAACCTGTTCAAACTGATTTGCTTTTCCAACAGGTGCCAAGACAGGGAATAGTAGAAAATGTTTTCAGGCCTCCTTGTGGCCCACTTTGAAAATATAGGTTTTTATATAGGTTCTTCTTACTCAAAATTTAGGTCATTTACAGGTTTTTTCAATAAAAATACAGGTTAAAAAAAGAGACTTCCAAACTTACATAAAGATTTAAAACTGAAGAAAAAATATTTGATGAATTTTTGTGCCACAATTAGTCAGATACAGTTGATCTGAATTTAACAAAGTCCGAGCGAGCGAAGCGAGCTAGGAAAAAAATTTACAATTTTTTGACAGTTTTTATAACTTTTTATTGCAATAAAAAGTAAAAAATAGTAATGCTTTTTGAAGAAAAGTTAGGGTTGAGTCGCAAGAAGGTTCAAAAAGTGAAAAATATAGGTTTTTTCATGAAAATACAGGCTTTTTATAGATTTTATGAACAAAATAAAGGTTTTATAGGTTTGTCACAAAATTATAGGTTATTATAGGTTTTGCTAGGAGGCCTGCTGTTTTATAACTTCTCATAAAGTAAAACATGTAACAAAACATTCTTTCTTATCTCCAGAATGGTTAATCTTCTGATGAAAATTTGTGATATTTTTGTGATTTTCTTATTTCCACTCAAAACATAGGTTGTGGGTGCTTCTTAGAACTGTGGCAGCTCTTTCAAGTACCCCAAACCTTTGTCTTTGAGCAGAAATAAGAAAAATGATGTATACACTTGTAAACCCCACTTTCCGCTATATAAAGGGAGGTTTACAGGGAGTTGTCATTTCACAGACTTGTCAACATGATGCATTACATTAACACTTCTGTGCGACACTGTGCATTATCTCACATCTCTAAAATGGCTACTATTCTGAAGGAAATCTGTGATATTTTTCATATTTATACTGCAAACATAGGTTGCGGGTGCTCGTTAGAACCGCCTGGCGGTTCTAACGAGCACCGGCAACCTATGTGTTGGAGCAGAAATAAGAACAACTAGAGCTGTCAGTGAAACTGACTAGGGCCCCGGCAGCGCTATAAGAGGAGTAGGAAAATTTGTGGACGGACAGACAGACAGGCAGACAGACGGACGGATGAACAGTGATTACTATAGGGCACCCACACTTTCAGTGCGGGGCCCTAATAATGTATACCCCCATAAACCCCAATTTTCTCTCTAGAAAGTGGGGTTTAAAGGGCTGTATATTACACAGACTTGTCAACATGATGGCATTTTTTTATGACAAAGATGTGATTAATACTTACTTTGCTCTGAGATTTATCTGCTAACACTTCTTTAGATAACTTATCTTTCACAATTAAGCATATAGCCTGCAAAAAACATACTTTAGCCAGGACAAAGCAAAACCCACAAAACATTGTACTCAGATAAGGCGGAGAAAACGGTGAAGAAATGTGGAAGTAGTTCGCGTCACAAGGTTTTTGAACGCGGTTTTCAGAAAATCAAGGGCCGTAACTCTGTCACAGATGATAGGATCAACGTGAAAATTGTGTTAGGCACCCCTTTACCTCACAAGGACCGCTGGGGTCGGCAACATTCTTTCGTGGAGATTGATCATGAAATCTTTTCTACGGTCATTCTCTCCCTTCCGCTGATTCAAGAAGGGCAGTTGTCAGTTTCTGGCAAAAGAATGTGCACTGTACTGGTTAACCGCTTACGTATAAGCCAGCCCAGGAAAGTGTTGATAGGTAAACTGACCGGCTCAAAAATAACCTAAATAGTGTTGACTGGGCCGTTAAACTCCAAAACAAACAAACAAACAAAACCTCACAAGGAATGCATGTGCAAAGTTTCAGCTTAACCCTTAAAGAAATGTGGAAGTAGTTCGCATCACAAAAAAGTGCGGACTTACAAACGCACAAACAAACCCACAAACGGACAGTGCAAAAACTATATGGCCTCCTACGGGGGCATAAAAAACTAAGAAAGACTATTATGTTCTCTGTCACCACTGCACTGTCTATTTCGCATGTCATGTTCGTAGGTTGTTCTAATTGTTGAGCTGAAGGACTAAAGATGCAAGGTTGATCATGGCCATTTTGTTTGATTTGAGTCTGATTGATGATCAGAAGGACGCGGGTTTGATACCTGCTGGGGTAGGCAACATTCTTTCGAGGATATTGATCATGAAATCTTTTCTATGGTCATTCTCTCCCTTCAGCTGATTTAAGAAGGGCAGTTGTCAGTTTCTGGGGAAAGAATGTGCACTGTATTGTTGAACAGCTTATGTATAAGCCTGCCCAGGAAAGTATGGTTAGGTAAACTCAATAAAATGACCAGCTCAAAAATGACCTGAATAGTGCTGACTGGGCCATTAAATTCCAATATAAACAAACAAACACAACATCCAGTAGTGCATTGTACCTGTTCAAATGCTAGAAGAAGTATTGTAAGGCGTTGTTGAGGTGTCTGAATAGTTAGGGTTAATATGGTAGCATTATAAATTTCATGCTCAAAAGAGCTAAGCATGAAAAAAAAAGCTTGGGCTCTTGACTGTTTGTTTTTTTCTTCTTTTTTTTTGGCCAGCTCAGTACAGGCTTCATGAGCCAACACTATGTGGTATTGCCCATTTACAGTGTACCACAACCTCTATAGGACACTATCATTTAAATAGAGGATCTTACATGAGTGCTCATGTATTATTGAATTTATTAGAGGAGTTGAGGAAAAGGGATAAAATGCGAGGCTTTGCCGACCATTTTATCCCTTTTCTTCAACGAGTTTAATAAATTCAATAATACATGAGCATGAATGCATGATTCTATTTTTATCATATGATATTTAAAATGCATTTTATTCATGACTGTTTAACAAAACTGTCAACATTCAACCATTAGTAAACGCGATGTCATTAAGAACGTTGAACAAGTAACGTTACGGGCGTATCTAACTAATTTGCATATTGAATCCACTAGTGGATTATCGAATTCATTACATGACGTTATTACATTCTCAGGCACGACGTCATATGATAAAATGCTTTCGATCAGGCCTTCAGAATAGTTAATTTTCTAATGAAAATATGTTATAGTTGTCTTATTTCTACTCAAACCATAGGTTAGAACCGCCTCATTGATACTCTGTTTTCTCCATACAAAGGTGGGTTTATGGGGATCTCCATTTCAAAGACTTATTACATTATGTGAAGGGGTCTATGCAGCAACTATGTTTTACCTTTAGCTGTTCTAAGTGATCATGATATGGTGGGACTTGTAATAACAGTGCAAGGGAGGCAACTCCTGCCTTAAAGTCTGGATCATCAACTGAAACAAGGAGATAAAATGAAATGTTTTAATGTAAATGTGAAATATTGATCCTTAAACAGCCAATCTAGCACATTGCACTAAACAAAGTATTTTTTTACCAAGAAAATAAGGCTTGATGTTACATGTGAATTGTCTGCTAGGAAGACACATATATCAAGCCTTATTTTCTCTGAAAAAGAACACTGCCATCTGCTCTATGAAAATAAGGCAAAGGTCACTAAAATCTAAGCAAGGTTGCAATGATATACTGTCCTGTTAATAAATTATTCAGGACATCTAAAGGGTGCAGACAAACTATTTTTTGACCCAAATGTTTAGTTTTTGGGAGCATGTGATCTTGAAAATTAGGTCTAGGTCATAACCAGAGGACCAGTGGTCCTGAACCGCTCACCTGTCTGGTGACAATTTTCCTACTTAGATCAGCAGAAAATGTCATTTACGGACGACAGACCATGGCTATACTATAAGCTCACCTATGAGCCTAAAGGCTCAGGTGAGCTAACAATCCATTATTTTCACTTTTTCCTATGCAAAAGCCTAAGTCAGCATATTTGACATTACTGTAAAATAGGTCAAGTTCAACACAGGGTCACCATTTGAACAAATTATGATAGGCCCGAGTACCATATGCTACATGCCAAGTTTCAAGGCCATTGGCCTTACAGTTCTTGAGAAGAAGAATTTCGAAGTGTTTTACCATATATGGGCGTGGTGGCCATCTTGGTCATGTGATCTAGACCATATTGGCAGCTTTTCATTTGTTCAACTCCCAAAGGCTCCATATTGAATTTCACTTCAATTGGCTCAGTAGTTTCTGAGAAAAAATGTTTGAAATATGGAACCTGCGTGACCTTGGTCTAAGGTCAATTAATGACCTTGACCTTTCTTACACATAGATCTTCATGTATTCAGCTACTTTACCTTATCTACTAATTTTGGCGACAGTGTCTTCAATGGTTTCCTAAAAATCCACTTTTTCACTTTTTCCCATGCAAAAGCCTAAGTCGGCAAATTTGACATTGCTGTAAAATAGGTCAAGGTCAACTCCGGGTCACCATTTGTACAAACTATGATGGGCCTGAGAACCATATGCTACATGCCAAGTTTCAAGGCCATTGGCCATACGGTTCTGGAGGAGAAGAATTTTTAAGGCTTTTTACCATATATGGGCGCGACTGCCATTTTGGTCATGTGATCTAGACCGTATTGGCAATTTTTCATTTGTTCAACTCACAAAGGCTCCATATTAAATTTTACTTAAATTGGCTCAGCAGTTTTGGAGAAAAAAATGTTTGAAATATGGATCCTGAATGACCTTGGTCTAAGGCCAATGAATGACCTTGACCTTTCTGACCCATAGATCTTCATGTATTCAATTACTTTACCTGATCTACAAATTTTGTTGACACTGTCTTCAATGGTTTCCTATAAATCCATTATTTTCACTTTGCCCCATGCAAAAGCCTAAGTCGGAAAATTTGACATTGCTGTAATATAGGTCAAGGTCAACCCAGGGTCACCATTTGTACAAACCATAATGGGCCCGAGTACCATATGCTACATGCCAAGTTTCAAAGCCACTGGCCTTATGGTTCTGGAGAAGAAGATTTTTGAAGGCTTTTTACCATATATGGGGATGGTGGCCATCTTGGTCATGTGATCCAGACCCGCGAACAAGGCCAATGAATGACCTTGACCTTTCTGATCCATATACATTCATGTATTCAGTTACTTTACCTGATCTACAAATTTTGGTGACACTGTCTTCAATGGTTTCCTATAAATCCATTATTTTCACTTTGCCCCATGCAAAAGCCTAAGTCGACAAATTTGACATTGCTGTAAAATAGGTCAAGGTCAATCCAGGGTCACCATTTGTACAAACCATGATGGGCCCGAGTACCATATGCTACATGCCAAGTTTCAAGGCCACTGGCCTTATGGTTCTGGAGAAGAAGATTTTTGAAGGCTTTTTACCATATATGGGCATGGCGGCCATCTTGGTCATGTGATCCAGACCCCGCGAACAAACTTTTGTTCCCCCATCCCACTGAGGCTCCATATGAAATTTGGCTTTGATTGGCCCTGCAGTATAGGAGAAAAAGATCTTTGAAAATGGTGGACGGACGGACAGACGGACGGACGGACGACGGATGGACGGACGGACGACGGACCATGGCTATACTATAAGCTCACCTATGAGCCTAAAGGCTCAGGTGAGCTAAAAACCTAATCACTGTTTCCCCTACTGATGTAATCATGCATGACTGGTAAAAATGCATCCATTTATTCCGGAGATATAGTGCTTTGAACACCAACATTGATGCAGATGCCAACTAAAGGTATCTGCACCAAAAACAATAAGCCCTACAGTGAGAGACATAATTCTGTCCACTAGTGATGAGACCTTGAAGGTTTAATATAATTTCATTTACATTCTTCTTAACGTTATGGAATTATTCTGTTATATTCTAATAAGCATGTTACCTCCATGTTCAGGGAAATGTATAGACTTTCAAGGGAGACAACTATTTCAGAAACATTTTTGCCTCCTTTATCTATAGATGGAGACTGTTCACAAAACTGTTCTACGATCATTCTCTCCTTTCTGCTCGTTCCATTTGTCCAAGAAGGACAGATGTCAGTAACCCTGTTTCTTGCTAAAGAATGTACAATGTACTGGTCATCCACTTATGTATAAGCCTGCCCAGGAAGAGTGTGGTAAGGTAAACTGACCAGCTTGATACGACCTAAATAGTGTTGACCGGGCCATTAAACTTCAACCCAAGCAAACAAAAAATGTATTCACAGCTGTCTACTCATCAAGAAAATTCTTAGCTTTAACCTTTACCACTCTCTTGGGAAATTCAACAGACAACTAATAGTAGCTGTTTTTTTTTCTTCTTATTTTTCCAGAAAACAGCATTTGACAAATCATGCAAATTGTCTCCAAAGGAGACAATTTGCATGAAATGACGAGAAAAAAAAAGAAAACTGACAAAACTGGAGAAAGCGACCAGTGGGTCACGTATACCCCCGGCCAGCGCCACCCTCTGATATATCTTTTGAGCTTGTATGTAATATGAATGAAGAAGTCAAGAAGCTATAAGAATCTATAAATGTGCTTGTAAAAGCTAAACCAAACATAAAAGTTCTAAATGGACCAAGCGAGTGAGGGCATCAAAGTTCCTGAAGGGGTGGGGGCATCAATGTTACTGAGGCAGCAGGGGGGGGGGGTATGCATCAATGAAATCTTTTGACTGGTATGCAAACTCGATGAAAGTATCAATTGAATTTGTCTTACAGTTTAGAATATACAGGTTTCTATAATCTTTGTCATAAAACTTTAACCAGATGTAAAATTTCTAAGTCCGTGACCTTGAGGTCAAGGCCACTGTAGGTGGGGAAGCATATACAAAACGAAATCTTTGGACTGGTATGCAACATTGATGCAAGTATCAACTGAATTTGTCTTAGAGTTTAGAACATACAGGCATCTATAAACTTTGTCATAAAACTTTAACCAAATGTAAAATTTCTAGGTCTGTGACCTTGACCTCAAGGTCAGTGTGTGTGTGGGGGGGGGGGGACATGCATCAATGAAATGTTTAGACCAGTATGTAACTTCAGTGTAAGTATCAACTAAATCTATCATAGGGTTCAGAATATACAATCTCTTAGAAACTTTGACGCAAAACTTTAACCAAAATGTTAACAGACAGACGGACGGACGGACGGGCGTTCCAACATGTCAGGTTTAAGAGCTATTTCTGTTGTTCTTTTCTTTTGTTTGGTTTAGGGGCTAACCTCTTAAACCTTTTATTTACAGAATAAATCTATTGTTTACCAATCTTTTTCCAATCATTTTCTATTGTTATCAATC
Organism: Lucinisca nassula; assembly: GCA_963580285.1. Classification (NCBI taxonomy): domain Eukaryota; kingdom Metazoa; phylum Mollusca; class Bivalvia; order Lucinida; family Lucinidae; genus Lucinisca; species Lucinisca nassula. Next base: position 126,899,594 of record OY757012.1, read on the forward strand.
TGGACACTAGCCCCTAAACCTGACATGTTTGCCTGGACAGATGGAAAGACGGTCACACGGACGGACTTGAGAACGACAGGACGAAAACATTATACCCCCATAGCATAATTCGTATGCCGGGGGTATAAATAGCATACTTCGTATGCCGGGGGCAAAATGAAAAGAATACCCAATATGCACAGTGTTAATCCATCCGTCAAGGGGAAACTCCAAAATGGGACACTGGCAAACATTGCACACCAAGATCACACACTGCAGAATGACCTTGGCCTTCACTGTTTGCAGACAGTTCAGCTATTTTCTAAAAACATGTTAGGGCGGTTCCAGAATTAGCCATGGGGGGAGGGCGGGCGGCACCCGATATTTTTTTGTACGGGTGGTGGGGTCGGGTGAATATTGTATTTCACGGGTGGGGGGGTCCAGAGAAAATTGAATTCCATGCCTGGTGGGGGTCATTGTCAAACCCACAATTAAATCATTATGGGTAGAAAACTACTCTAACGGTAATTAATTAATTACGGGTAGAAATTCAACTTCTCTCTTTTTTAACGGCGGTGAAACGCCCGAATGATTCCGAATGTTTGCTTACATGTTTTTGGGTAAAACACAGAACTTTGGGTGAAACACAGCGTTTACAGAGGATTCGCCACCAAACAAGTTCGCCATCGGAGGTTTCGCCACCAAGAGTTTCGCCACTATGAGGTTTCGCCCCATGAGAGGTTTCGCGCATCTTTTATAATTCAGGGATGTGATAGTTCCGCGGAAACGCGTATAACCGCGGATCGTAGGTCCGATTTTGACGATCTTGTGATTCATGCAGATCCGAGGAGAAAATTGGGGGGGGGGGGGGGTGACGATTTTCCGAAAAAAGACTCCCAGGTAATGACCAAGTATGACTCTGAGGTAATGGCTAAGTATGACCGACTCAGTATTAGAAGATAGATGGATAGATAGACAGTAAAGGACAGGCATTTATTGTGAACACGCTAGGAAAACGAGTGGAAAAATCAGCCATCATTGTTATATTTATGATAAATTTGTTGGATTGGAGGCACAAAAAGGGGCGTTTAAGGTATGTGGCATTTAATTACATTTATCAATTTTCCAAAAGTTCTATCAATTGAAGAAGAAGGTGTTCTGGAAACTTTGTTTACTTTGCATTTCAGACACCCCACCCACTTCTTCTTCACTCTGTCTTTGCCCAACTCTTTTGAAGGCCGGGATTATTATGGGCGGGGGGTGAACAAAGCTGGCCAGCGCCTAGTGGGGGGAACCCCTGCTCAATTTTTTTTTAGGTGTGGACTTAGTTTTTTCATGCAGAAAAAATTTGTCAATTTTTAGGGATTTTAGGGGGTTCTGAATTGCTAAAATCAAGGAGCTTCCGGGGGCTTTGCCCCCTGGGCTCCCACCAGGGCATTGCCCTGGACTCACAAGGGGGCCTAGGTGGCCCCCTTGACCCCCAGCCAATTTTTCAGTATTTGGATTTCTGGCAACTTTCACCCATGCATTTAAAGGCAGAGATGACGCTGTAGAAATTCTTCTTTAGAAAAGTAGAGAAAATTGCAAAATTCTGAAGGTTTACAGTTGTCAAGGCGAGTGAGAACACCAACAGAGAAGGTAAATCTTGCCTTGAAGTTGGCCCCAATTTTATAAAGGTTTCTTTTGCTTGAAAGAATCTGCAACTTCTTTACCCTACCCAGTCTTTTTGTGCAACAGTAGCCCCATACATAGAAAAAGTATTACTTATTTGAAAACTAAGAAAAAAAAGCTACCAAACCTGCAGGTGTTCCATGTCACCTTAAGTGACTAACAAAAACACAAGCAACAACACTGCCAGGTACAAATCTATTTTTTAAAAAGTTTAGAATAGCATAGCATATTTTCAGATGTCTAAATTGTTTTTAATTTCACTATTAAATTAAAAACTAATCCTTCATGTGGCCCTCTGATTTCAACAACCATGATGTGTTGTAGTGGTTGAGTACTCGCTTCATAAAGTAAGAGTTGTCCGTTCAATTACAGAACTTACCAGACTTTTGGATGAGTTTACATATGATCTTAAGAGTTGTTGAAACATACAACCCAAACACAAAAACCTTGATGGACATTCCTATGAGTAATGGTACTAAACACATATATCACCAGCCAAGGCTCTTGTGAGCTTGTGCATTTGTACAGTATCACCAGAGCCTTCACTATTTGCACATATGCAGTACAGAACTAGACAGAGGTTCTTGCAAAATGTCTGCCTTCTAGCCCGATTTATCCCTTTGATGTAAGTCTCCAGAATCAACTGGTCAGGAAACTGGACAGTTCATTTCTTCTGACATGCAGATATTTCTCATTCTTGAAGGGACCCCTGAGCAGCATCCCTCTTCTTTATACTAATTCAGATGTGACTATAGGCTTGAAAAACCTATATATTCTTCTATGACATGTTCTAAAAAGGAAACAAAGTATACAGCTGTTGAGTACAGTCAAATCACTCCGGCCTTTAACCATTTTAACATTTCTTTATTTATTCATTGATTTTTTTTTGTGGGGGGGGGGGGGGGTGGTTATTTTATACATACATTTTTTTTTACGGTTGGTGGGGGTAAAAAAAAAATTTTATGGACTGTGGATGGGGTATTGAATTTATTCTTAAATAGGGGGTGGCGGGGTTCTCATTTTTTTTAAATTCATGGGTACTGGGGGTCAGGGAAAATTATATTTTACGGGTGGTGGGTTTTTTAAAAAAGTGCCTCCCACCCACCCCCCCTGACTAATTCTGGAATTGCCCTTACCGTATTTACCCTAAATATTCTGACATCTCAACTCCTTACCATACTTGTTCAAAAATTTGAACAAGTACAATTTACTACTCAATGTTGTGTCTTAAGACACCTGAATGAGAGGCAAACAGTGTAGACACTGATGAGAAGCCATAGAATGTGGGGCCTCATCTGTCCAAATAAATAGGGTAAATATGTTAATTTTCAATAAAATAACAACCTTCCACTCCTAAATTTTAAAATGGATTTCTGTTATGCAGTTGAACTTTGAGAACTTAACTCTTATCTTGCTGTTCACGACAACCCCTATCTTTGGAAACAGTGTAGATCCAGATCAGATGGATTTACGCAGTTTGACATTAAGTTTATTGCTTTGTAAGAATAAATTACATCAAGTAATCTGAATGGTTCAAAGTCAGAAATCAGTGGTGTAAAATTCCACTCGCCCGCTCGCATTTGCGAGTAAATTTTAAGGCAGGGCGAGTGAGATTTTCAGAACTGACTTCAATTTTTCTTCATTTTTAGCATCTAAATGAAAAGTTTGGACCAATAGGGCGAGTAAGTTTTGAGGAAATTTTACACCTCTGGAAATGGGTGTGGCTAAACAGAATATTCAGCAACATAAGGGTTAAACACCTTTGGGACCATGAAAACTTCTATGAAATAGTGGTAGTTTGTTTGTTTGTTTGATTTGAGGCTTATCGCACCCGTAAACACTGTATAGGTCATTTTGGAGACGTTGCTTCCAATTTTGTCTGACTTTTACCCGACACTGAGATGGAATAGCATCTCAAGTCCTGTCGCCCAATGAAACCAATAGGGTTTATAAGCATGGACAGCCTGACTAGCATCGCTTTGCCTGGGCAGGCTTAGATGCTCTAAGCGGTTTACCAGTACTCGTGTGTGGTCAGTTTCAGCTCTGCGTCGAAGCATCATGCAGACCATCTATTTCTTCAAGCCCCGATAGGCGGGGCCTAAGTGGTAGTGTGAACTACTGAGGTTTAATCATAGTTACACCTCATGAAGCATAATGTGGACCACTCTCATATCCTTACAATCTTATATGAAATAGAGGTATTAGAATCACCTCATTGAGACGATTCTACCGAGTACACACAATGTACCTTTTACAGATCAAATCAGGGAAACCTCCCTTAAATATTGAAATACATGGATATCTGGAGATATTGGATGAATTCTCTGGGCACTCAAGGAGTTCTGATAATCCATGGTAAACAAGCTATCCATGTTTGAGTTTTCAAACTTTCACTGTATATAATGGGGTGGTTGGCTGAGGCGAAGGTGAAGAGTATCTTGCGACAATGGAGCATCCAACTGATATTAGCTGAACAGTTGGACAAGGCCTGTTGTCTTTGTAGCAGGTAAGGGTAGAAGGGGATTGTTGTTATTTCTTCCATTTCTACACTTCCATTCATTTTCCTCTTGCCCTCACTTTCATCTCCTCTACTATCTCTTCCATCTCTTTTCTCCCTTTGTCTGGGAGATGACACAAAATGACCCACAAGGGTTGACGTGTCATTTAACCCAAAACAATCAATCAAACCCTGTATATAAGGTGAAAGATTCTATGCACTACAAAATGGGTAAAGGTTAGTTTCTGTAATATACAGTCAAACTTCAAATACCTCGAATACCTTCAGGCCCATGAAAATTTGTTCAAGATAATTGTAGTTCCAACTACTGAAGGTGAATCATAGCACCAGGCCATAATGTGAATCATAGCATCAGGCCATACGGCATTGTCACCCCTAGGGATGACTTAAAAGATTTTTCTATAAAATAAAGGAATGTTGTGTGTATTCATTAGAATCCCAAAGAGTACACACAACATATCTTTTCAAGATAAAATCCAACAACCGCACATTATCCTGAATATATTCATATCTGGATCCAGGGAAAGAATTCTCTAGTCCGTGAAATGAACACCTTAAACCCCACTCTATAAAGAGAAAACTGGGGTTTGCAGGGATATACATTATTTTTCTTATTTCTGCTCCAAGACATAGGTTGTGAGTACTTGTTAGAACCACCTCAATGAGGCAGTTCTAACAAGCACCCACAACCTACAGTATGTTTGCAGTACAAATAAGAACAAGAGCACTGCGTGCGGGTGCCAATGTTCGGTTGTTTTTTCTTTTAGAAAACAAAAATTCTAAGTCGAAAAGGGGCATAACTGTGCAAAATATATTTTGAGGATTACCTCACCTATTGGTATGAGTTCCCCTTTTCATAATGAACAACTAGCAAGAGTTTCAAGTAAATGTTCAGTAATGACAGAGATATTACAAAATGTACAAGTTTTTGCACGACAACGCAGACGACGCCAGAGCTATGACAATACCTTGTCATTTTCTTCGAAAACAGCCGAGTTAAAATTAATGAGTTTCACCAGAAAAGTAGCCTTTACAGAGATGAGGAAAATGCACAATGCCGCATGTGTGTGTTATCGTAATGTATAAGCCATATGTGTTTGAGTTATCCAAGTTTCACTGTACTAAGAAACAGTAAAGTGAGTTACCGCCCTTCTAACCAACTGTTGACAACTACTCACAATTTAAATTATCAATAGGATTAGACGAGGCTCCTGCAGGCTTCTCGTTGCTACTTGACTGGTCAAAACACTGTGGTTTGATAGTTTTAAACTTCTCAACTGAAAAACAAAATACGTGTACACTTACGATTTGTTTCCTTTACGAAGACTGGGTGTGGCCAAAATATGCACTTACAGAACAATTCCTGTTATAGCCTGTAGGGATGTAACGGTATACAGAACTAATCATATATTGCAACAGTGACCCTTGCAACAGTGCTATCATGATAGGTAAGCAGGTAAGAGCAGTAGTAGTAATGGCAACAGGCATGTCAGTACTGCAATAGATTCAATAGTTCTATAATAGATGTTTTATTATCTAATTAGGATCATGTCATGACCATAAAATGTTGCTTTGTTTTTGTTGTTGTTTATTTTGTTTGTTTTATGATTTTGGGGTTTAGAATTTTTTGGTGTTTTTTTCTTCAAATGCTACTACGTGTTTCCCTTAAGTTGCAATACACAGCCATACCTTATACCCTTCAACTTGTTCTCTTATCTGTGCCATCAAATAATCTGTCCGATAACGAACATTTTTTGATTTTAGAAACCTTTGTGTTTTTATTGGTAATAGTGACTGACATGTCAAGATTTCAGCTCCTTGCTATGATTCCTACTGAAGTGGTATCCAGTCAAATTCACTGTCATATCAATTATCAGCAGGCGATCACTGTCTAGGACTATGTATATACATGTATACTGTCTTTCAATCAAATACTAATGCTCAAAAGTGGGTAGTTTGTTATCGATCTTGTGTAGGGAATATTGCCATTTATACGACACAGATAACATGACTGTATCATGTTCGTATCTTCTTATGACATCACAGAAACCATTAGGAAATTTCTGTTAACAATGGGATGTTGCAGTTGAAGGTAAATGCACAGTACGGTAATTATGAAACATTACTTGACCTGCTGAATAATTTCCCCCTATCAGCCAATCAAATTACATTATGTAGTTCATTCCAACAAATTCACAATCTGAATGACAGTGTACATATAGATCCTGATCAGATTGCTCCCCAACAGTGCTGATTTCAGCAAGGATAAAAACTTCACCAAAACATGACAATGCACTTGAGGTCAAGGCCAAGTTGAAACAAAACTTGTATGCAACAACCCAATCAACCAAGATGTTTCACATACCAAGTTTGGTGGGGGCCATTGGGTGAAGCAAAGGTGGCATGTATCTTGTGTCACTGGGGCATCCAACTAATATTGGCTTACAACTGGGCAAGGCCTGTTGTCCTTGCAGCTGGTAAGGGTAGAGGGAGAATGTTATTTCTTCAGTTTCTGCTCTTCCGGTCATTTTCCTCTTTCTCCCCTTTCTTTCCTTTTATCTTCTCTACTCTCTCTTCTATCTCTTTTCTCCCTAGCTCTGAGAACCAATACAAAATGGCCCAAATGGCATGTGTTGTTAAACCCCAGTACAATCAATCGTTCAAACCAAGTTTGGCATTTAACCCATTAAGAGCGTCTGATCAGGGCCGTCACTGTTTGCTAATAGTTTAGTCATTTTCCAAATAAATATTGATGAAAATACAACCTGATACCCTTTAATTTTGAAATGGTCTCCTGTTGTATATAAGGAGGAAGATTCCATTTGGTACAAAAAGGGTTAAAGGAGATATGCTCCAGATAAAAAAGCTGCCACCCAAAACAAAGGACTGTATACTTGGGGTCGTCAAGTCGTCAAATTTGAATGTGACATGCTAATTAGCCAAGATGTATTCACACATTCAAAGGCTGTATAGTTCAGGAGATATGCTCCTTTTTCTCTTTTCTTCTTCTTATCAGGAGATGGGAGAACTGGGCCTTACCGTTGTCTCCATATTCCAGCCTAACAGCATAGCCTAATATCCAGTCTAGAACGCTGTTCCTCTCCGACGAATTGTATGGACAACCAATTTCTGTCAGGTACTGAAACAATATAAAATGTTCTATATTTACCATGACCTATTTATTGTTTGTTTGTTTGTATTTGGGTTTAATGGCCCAGTCAACACTATTTAGGTCATTTTTGAGACGGTCGGTTAACTTATCCACACTTTACTTGGGCATGCTTATGCATAAGCGGTTAACCAGTACAGTGCACATTCTTTCGCCAGAAACTGACAGCTGCCCTTCTTGAATCAGCTGAAGGGAGAGAATGACCGCAGAAAAGATTTCATGATTAAGCTCCACGAAAGAATGTTGCTGACCCTGGCATGTATCGAACCCGCATCCTCCTGATCACCAGTCAGATGCGCATCATACTGAGCTACACAGGCCAGCAACACCAACCTCTTTATAACACAATCCATTATTTCACTGTTTCAGATATAACACAGCTGAAAGATGAATCCCAAAAATGAATAGATTATTATACAATATAATCTATACATTTCTGTTTGGTTATATTATGATTTTATTGTATGACGTCACATCTGAGAATGTAATAACGCCATGTAATAAATACGGTAATCCACTAGTGAACTAAATTTATACCGCAATCAGGCATTCTAGTAACCTAATAAAGGGGGTCGAATAACTGCATGCTATAATCGGTGGTGACATATAATACCTTCTACTGACCTATAATACATCTAGTGACTGTTTATAGATCGGACCTACTTTTCAGATAAACAGTAACACCCAACCTTTGATACACGGGAAAACAATCAAACTGCAAATTATAATCTTTGCAATAATATTTATTTCAAAAGATTTTCAGAAGTTACAGCTAAATTCTTACCTTCCCGGCCTTTCTTGGTTTGAATCATTCGTTGCAATAATTGCGCACTGCTACTGCAGTAGCGCCTCAACCTCGGAAATAACTTCAACTAGAAGTGTGTCTTAGATGACACATGTGCCACTCAGGGCCCCTCCTCACCTCGAAAATTCATGTTGCAATAAAATTTTCTAAATGTGTGACCTTGACCTTGAGATCATGGGCAGGGTCGGTGGTATGGCTGAATGAGACTTGGGACCTAAATCTATCATCATTCCAGATATGAAGCCAATCTATAAATATGAGCCCTAAAACTTTAAAAGCATAATAAGACTAGAATTTGTTTTTCTACAAAAACAGAGATGTCTCCCCCGTTTTTGGCCTCTAAGTATGACCTTGACATTGGAGGTATTGAGCTGGGTCTTGTGTGCAACACATCATCTAATGAAGATGAACATTTCTGCAAAGTAACTTTAAAAATGTTCATAGAGAAATAAAAAAGTTATTGGCCGTACACAAAAAAAACCTTTTTCACCTTTGACCTCTAAGTATGGCCTTGAAATTTGAGGTACAACACATCGTCTCATGATGGTTAACATTTCTACCAAGTAATTTCATAATCCATCAAAGAATAAGGAAGTCATTGATTGTCCCTTTTTTACCTTTGACCTCTAGGTATGACCTTGACATTGGAGGTACGGACCTTGATCTTGCACAGACTCATGTTCTAATGACGGTGAACATTTCTGCATGGTTACTTTATAAAGTCCATCCAGAAATAAAAAAATGTTATTGACCGGACACACAAAAAAAAAAAAATTTTTACCTCTGACCTCTTAGTATGACCTTGAACTTGGAGGTACCGACCTGGGTCTAGTGTGCACCACATCGTCTCATAATGGTTAACATTTCTGCCAAGAAATTTCACAATCTATCAAGGAATAAGAAAGTTATTGACTGAACACTACAAAAGGCCCCTTTTGTCCTTTGACCTCATAGTATGACCTTGACATTTGAGGAATCAACTTGGGTCATGCATGCAACACAACGATTCATGGTGGTTAACATTTCTGCCAAGTAATTTCAAAATCCATCTAAAAATAAGAAAGTTATTGACAGAACACAAAAAAGGCACATTTAACCTCAATGTATGACCTTGACCTTTCAGGTACCAAACTGGGTCATGCATGCAACAAATCATTCCATGGTGGTTAACATTTCTGCCAAGCAATTTCAAAATCCATCTCAAAATAAGAAAGTTATTGACCAAACACGAAAAAATGCCCCTTTTTTGACCTTTGACCGCTATGTATGACCTTGACATTTGAGGTAACAAACTGAATCATGCATGCAACACATCATCCCATGATAGTTAACATTTTTGCCAAGTAACTTCAAATTCTATCTATAAGTAAGCAAGTTATTGACAAAACCCAAACCAGAGGACCAGTGGTCCTGTAAACGCTCACCTGACAGGTCACCATTTGAACAAATTATGATAGGCCTGTGTACCAGATGCTTCCTGCCAAGTTTCAAGGTCATTTGCCTTACGGTTCTGGAGAAGAAGAATTTCGAAGTGTTTTTACCATATATGGGCATGGCCACCATCTTGGTCATGTGACCTGGACCATATGAGCAAATTTTCATTTGTTCATTATATAAAGGATCCATATCAAATTTCACTTGAATTGGGCCAGCGGTTTCTGAGAAAAAACTGTTTGAAATATGGAACCTGGTTAATCTTGGTCCCAGGTCACTGAATGATGACTTTTCTTACCCATGAATCTTCATGTATTCATTTACTTTACCTGATCTACCAATTTGGTGACATTGTCTTCAATGGTTTCCTAAAAATCCATTATTTTCACTTTTTCCCATGCAAAAGCCTAAGTTGACAAATTTGACACTGCCATAAAATAGGTCAAGGTCAACCCAGGGTCAGCATTTGTAAAAACTATGACGAGCCCGAGTACCATATGATATATGCCAAGTTTCAAAGCCATTGGCCTTACGGTTCTGGAGAAGAAAATTTTTGAAGGCTTTTTACCATATATGGGTGTGGTGGCCATCTTGGTCATGTGATCTAGACCGTACTGGCAACTTTTCATTTGTTCAACTCACAAAAGCTCCATATTGAATTTCACTTAAATTGGCTCAGTAGTTTCTGAGAAAAAATGTTTTTTTTGAAATATGAAATCGGAGTGACCTTGGTCTAAGGTCAATGAATGACCTTGACCTTTCTTACCCATAGATCTTCATGTATTCAGTTACTTTACCTAATCTACAAATTTTGGTGACACTGTCTTCAATGGTTTCCCTAAATATCCATTATTTTCACTTTTTCCCATGCAAAAGCCTAAGTCAGCAAATTTGACATTACTGTAAAATAGGTCAAGATCAACCCAGGGTCCCCATTTGAACAAATTATGATAGGCCCCAGTACCATATGCTACATGCCAAGTTTCAAGGCCATTGGCCTTACGGTTCTTGAGAAGAAGAATTTCGAAGTTTCTTTACCATATATGGCCGTGGTGGCCATCTTGGTCATGTAATCTAGACCGTGTTGGCAGCTTTTCATTTGTTCAACTCCCAAAGGCTCCATATTGAATTTCACTTCAATTGGCTCAGTAGTTTCTGAGAAAAAATGTTTGAAATATGGAACCTGCGTGACCTTGGTCTAAGGTCAATTAATGACCTTGACCTTTCTTACACATAGATCTTCATGTATTCAGCTACTTTACCTTATCTACTAATTTTGGTGACACTGTCTTCAATGGTTTCCTAAAGATCCATTATTTTCACTTTTTCCCATGCAAAAGCCTAAGTCGGCAAATTTGACATTGCTGTAAAATAGGTCAAGGTCAATTCAGGGTCACCATTTGTACAAACTATGATGGGCCTGAGTACCATATGCTACATGCCAAGTTTCAAGGCCACTGGCCTTATGGTTCTGGAGAAGAAGAATTTTTAAGGCTTTTTACCATATATATAGGCGTGACGGCCATCTTGGTCATGTGATCTAGACCGTATTGGCATTTTTTCATTTGTTCAACTCACAAAGGCTCCATATTAAATTTCACTTAAATTGGCTAAGCAGTTTTGGAGAAAAAAATGTTTGAAATATGGATCCTGAATGACCTTGGTCTAAGGCCAATGAATGACCTTGACCTTTCTGACCCATAGATCTTCATGTATTCAGTTACTTTACCTGATCTACAAATTTTGGTGACACTGTCTTCAATGGTTTTCCTATAAATCCATTATTTTCACTTTGCCCCATGCAAAAGCCTACTTCGGCAAATTTGACATTGCTGTAAAATAGGTCACGGTCAACCCGGGGTCACCATTTGTACAAACCATGATGGGCCCGAGTACCATATGCTACATGCCAAGTTTCAAGGCCACTGGCCTTATGGTTCTGGAGAAGAAGATTTTTGAAGGCTTTTTACCATATATGGGCATGGCGGCCATCTTGGTCATGTGATCCAGACCCCGCGAACAAACTTTCGTTCCCCCATCCCACTGAGGCTCCATATGAAATTCGGCTTTGATTGGCCCTGCAGTATAGGAGAAGAAGATCTTTGAAAATGGTGGACGGACGACGGATGGACGGACGGACGACGGACCATGGCTATACTATAAGCTCACCTATGAGCCTAAAGGCTCAGGTGAGCTAAAAAGCCCTTTTTTTACCTTTGACCTTTAAGTATGACCTTGACCTTTGAGGTACCAATCTGGGTCATGCACCCAACACATTGTCTTACATTGGTTAACATGTCTGCCAAATGATTTCAAAATCCATCTCAAAATAAGAAAGTTATTGACCAAACACGAAAAAAAAAGGCCCCTTTTTTGACCTTTAACTTCTAAGTATGACCTTGACCTTTGAGGTAACAACCTGCCTCATGTGCACCACACATCGTCTCACGGTTGTTAATATTTCTGCCAAGTAATTATAAAATCCATCTGAAAATAAGAAAGTTATTGACTGGACACGATTTTCCCATACATATATACATACCAACAAACTTCTAAGGAAAATAATTCAAAAACTATAAATGCGAGAGTTATAGTTCTTGCGCACTGCACGTCGTCTAATGCTGATTAATATTTATATGAAGTTTCGTGAAGATAGCTCGAACAGATTTTAAGTTATAGAGCGGACATGAATGTGTGACAGATGGACAGACGGACAGACAGACGCCCGGGGGAAAAACAATATGTCTCTCCGAAAAATATTTTTTCGGGGGAGACATAATTAAGTCTGTGACCTTGACCTTGAGGTCAGGGGTGGGGGTATATACAACTTTGGACCTGTAACTATCATCATACCAAATATGAAGCAAATCTATATGGTTTGGTGAGTATGAGCTCTTAATAAACCCTAAATAAAAAAAAAATTGTCTGTGACCTTGACCTTTAGGGCACGTGCATGGGTGGTGGAATTCGACCAGTATCAATCATCATAACAAATATAAACTTAATTCATCGTTCGATTTGGAAAATATAAACTCTTAAAATATCTAATTAAAATTTTTAAGTCTGTGACCTTGACCTTGAGCTCATGGACATGGCTGGGGGTATCGCTGAATAAAATGGACAGGTATCTAACATCATACCAAATATAAACTCAATTGACCATATGATTTGGAAAATATCAACTCTTAAAATTTCTAAGTCTGTGACCTTGACTTTGAAGCCATAGGCATGAGTGGGGGTATTGCCAAATAAACATTTGGACCTGTATCTATCATCACAGCAAATATAAACCAAATCCATAATATGGTTGAAAAATTTGAGCTCTTTAAAATTTTTAACATTAAAATTGTCTAAGTCTGTGACCTTGACCTTGAGGTCATAGGCATGGGTGGTGGTATTGCTGAATAAAACATTGTACCTATATCTATCATCATATGAACCAAAGCCATCATAAAAGTTCAGGTTCTACCAGGTACAAATACCTTAACTAGAGTCTTTAACATGGAAAACTTCTAAGTCCATGACCTTGACCTTGAGGTCATGGGCATGGGTGGGGGTATCGCTGAATAAAACTTTGGACCTATATCTATAATCATACCAAATATGAACCAATCCCATCAAATGGTTTGGAAAATATGAGTTCTAATATGTTCAGGTCTACCTGTTACAAAAACTTTACCCTGAGTCTTTAACATTGAAAATTTCTAAGTCTGTGACCTTGACCTTGAGGTCACAGGCATGGGTAGGGGTATTGCTTAATAAAACTTTGGACCTATATCTATCATCATACTAACGAACCAGTTCCATCGAATGGTTAGGAAAATATAAGTTCTAAAAGTTCAGGCTCTACCTGTTACCAAAACCTTAACCTGAGGTTAAAGGATCACGTACGTACGTACACACACACATATACAGATGGACATACACATGTACGCACATACGGAAAACCGAAAAACTAAATGCCCCCGGCATCATGCGGATGTGGGGGTATAAAAACTAAAATAAGCATTTATTTGCAGATTTTCATACAGAATGTAAAGCGCTGAGAAACTTTTATTTGAGCGTCCATGTTGTTTCCTACGTCTTTGTGGCCCAGTGACGTCAGAAACTTTGCACTCGTTGGCGTCAGGTTATACTACGTGTGCGCGCCATGGCACTGAATTTCGTTTAATACGCCACACTGTCTGCTGTGTTTTTGCTTAAATTTGCTAAAATATTGCACAACCCCTTGATTGTTTTGAATTGCGGTATAAACTAAATACATGTACATGATTAGTGTCTTTAATAATAAAACATAATCGGTTATCAGCGACAATTTTATAGGGGCTCGCTGAAGCTCGCCCCTATAAAATTGTCTTAGGCTCACCAATTATATTTTATTATTAAAGACACTAACCATGTATTTACTATATGCAAAGTAGTTAGATATGCCTCGTAGCGTTACAGGTACGACATCTCTAACGATGCTGTGTTTACTAATGGCAGAATATTGACATTTTTGTAAAAAAAATCACGAAAAAAATGCAGTTTAAATGTCATATGATAATCTTGCATTCGAGTTCATGGATTATCCCTTTTCCTCAACTTGTATAATAAATTCAGTAATACATGAACACTCATGTAAGATCCTCTATACATGTATATAACTAATAAGGTTTTGGCTTCAGACCCTATATTAGTGTTTTGACGAGGTTGTGGTGTATTTACAGATGTGCATGTGTTCAGTTATAGCCCCAGCTGAGGAGTACTGAGGTTTATTTTGGTGACTGTTTTTCTTATTTCACCTTTAACCCTTGTCCCACTGAAAGAATTATTTAAGCCACACCCATTTCTGACTAATAACCAATCAAATTACTTGGTATTATGTAGTCATTCAAATTTGCAAACTGAATGTCAAACAGTGTAGATCCTGATCAGATGGCTTCTTCAGAAGCCATCTGATCTGGATCTACAATGTTTGCAAAGGTAGGGCTATCATGTTTAGTGGGATAAGGGTTAAAACATACATTGTGGCTTCTTGTTATAATCTCTTCATTTATGTGATTCTAACAAGTACCCACAACATACCAATCCGAACACTTTACAGTAAGACACAAACATGCCTGCTCAACAGCTACAAGACTAGCGAAATCTTGAAAATTTTTGAAAAACAAAACTAGAGATATTTTGCTTTCTAGGCAGCAAAGATAAATGTGCTCATAAGACTTCATAAATGTGCAGGCTGATCTGCACCTTTGTTGTCTGCAAAGACCCCCAAAAAAATGTTTTTTCACGATCTGTATTTCTTTTTGGGGAGTCAGCTGAGCACATAAAAGAAACCAATGAACTTTTTGTAATACCATAAAAATATGAACAATTTGGTCAACTTGAGGCTCTGTTGTAATTCTCCACAATCCAGTAAGGAGTCAAAATGTGCAGACAGAATAGAAAACAGTGCATTTGCATGATAGCACAGTGGTTAACACGTTCGACTTATGATTGAGATGTTGTGGTTCAAATACAGCCACCGGTATCGAGGTGTGTCCTTGGGCAAGACACGTAATGACACTGCCCCATTCCACCCAGGTGTAAATGGGTGGCAGTGGTGTAAAAGCCACTGTTTCTCTCGTGCGTGCGTGAAAACACCCGGAATGAGTATTCGGGAGCGATTCAATAAGCTTGAAGCTTTCATCGCAATCGAACTAAAGTAAATCAGTATAAACTAAACAGTGCAAACCCTGATCAGACTGCTCCTTCAGGAGCAGTCTGATCTGGGTATGCACTGTTTGCAAAGGCCTATCTGTCCAAATACTTTGGATCATTACTGTAAAACTGGAACTGTGTCCAAAGGACACTGGTGCCCTCCCCTGGTACCTAGTGCAATTAAGAAAACTAATACACATATTGCTGATGTCATCTGACAGACAGGCAGGGGTAACACTATATCCCCTTTCCACTGTTTTTAAATGGCTTAACCCTTGTCTTGCTGAATATTCATTTAAGTCACACCCATTTCTGTCTATCAACCAATCAAATTACTTGATGTAATTTATTGCTACAAATTCATAAACTGAACATCAAACAGTGTAGATCCACTTTTCATTGGCAGGCTGAGTGGTTTACCAGGTCTCAAGTTTGGTCGGTTTCAGCTCCGTGCGGAATAACCATGCAGCCCCATCTATTTCTCCAAGTCCAGATGGGGGTTCGAGCCTTGCTCGGGTCACATGTGAGACGCCAAGTTCTGCAACGGAAGGTCAGGTGGTTTTTCTCCGGGTACTCCAGTTTTCGCCCACCTTTGATTAACGATCGGCTCGATATGAGTGAAATAATCTTGAAAGGGCTGTAAAACCAAAACCAAAAAAAAAAAAAAAAGTCCTGATGGGTGGGGATGCAGGTTTCTGATGAGAAATAAGAAAAATTATTGCTTTAATTATCTTCACTACTTGCCTTATCTGGCCAGAGCTTGCAAAAAATTCTTAACCCTTGACCAGCTGAATATTTATATATGCAGTGTTATTGATAAACTTTTACCCGAGGAGTACTGTTACTCCTTCAACCAAAGACTATAGGCGTATCCTGTGATTCTTGATAGTATCGGTACTCCTAAATTCAAAGCTAGGGTGGTATCTTCATCTGTCATCACAGGATGGCTGCTAAACTTGTGCACTTTTATTAATTTCAGAGGTGGCAATGGCCATATGTAAAATACGTTAAACACATATTCTATCATCGTAACATACCGATATACATTTTCACGTTAATAAGCTGGCGGACGGCAAAATGAAAAATAACTTTTTCTTCTATAGAATGAAAATCCAGCCAATGTGGTCGTATTCTTCGCATGTGTTTTTGGAATTTCCCAGACGCCATTGAAGGCTCGTTTTGATCAGACTGTGCAGGCTGGTTGGAGTTTTCAGCCGTCACACAGATCATAATGTTATCAAAACGTTTTCAAACCCATGTTTTGTGTCTGCAGCGGCCTTATGTGCTACGCGTTCAAAGGCGGGGGAAAATCTCCACTAATTGTAGCAACTGCATGCGATTGGTGAAAGGCGAGATTCAGCGCTCAGCAAAAATACAATAAAATGTGCGACCAGTGAAGACTCAGATCAGCAAGCACATCTGTGAAAGCTAATCAGTCTGTCCCAGTTGGTGTGTTTGCGTTCTTTTATGATGCGCTGCCGGTCATTCTGCTTAATGTTCAAAGACCCCGGCGAGACATCTTAGGGTATTAATTTAAAAGGCTACTTGATAGATAGCGGTATATAAGAATGCACTGCATGCTGACCTGACCACCTGTGATTCACAATTAGATATATGAGTACCCAAGCATTACAGGTTAATCCTGCCACTGTGACTCAATAAATATAATTTTGGTCAAATTCATACAGAACACGGCGGACAAAGAGATCAGTCTGTGCAGTGGCGGTTCTATCTCAGACGTGCATTGAAGACAATATTGCAAGAAAAAAATATGTCGGGATGATAAAAGTAGAATAAAAATAGAAGTGGAGTCAAAAGTAAACAACTACCATGATGCAATAATCAAAGGCGTCGACATGCACGTGTCAGAAAACGGCAATAAACAAGGTTTTTAAGCCTTCGGTTAAGAGTTTCCGCCAATGGCCAAAGGACGGGAAAAAAAATGAGTCATGGTCGCAAATTTTCTTGCATCTGCGGCCTGCGGACGCTATTAGCAGAAAGAGCTAGCACTAACACTGCCTGTTTGGATATATATTCACTGTTACATTAATTATAACTTTCCTGGCCCAGTTGGTATTGCTTCTGTTTTGTTTTTCCACAAAATACAGAGTAATCCATTTCAACGTGAATTGTTGCAATTTGGGAGAAATAGCCACCAGAAATTTCTCATGAATTTGGATTTTTTCTTGCATTTTTCCGGAGAAACTTTGTTAAATCCTCCACAAACTTAACTTTTTATCGTCTGCGCGTCTGTTTTGATATTTAATTCCTAACTACATGACGATCTGAATCTGTAGATCTGTCGAACCAATTTTTTTCTCGAAGATGACACTCCATAGAAGTCAAGGTGGTTGCCTAACAATATTCAGGATTGTATTTTTATGCACGCTTGTCATAAAGTTACTGTTCATGCTTCAGGCGTTGTTAATAAAGTTAACAATGCGGGCGGCTTTCCTTTAAATAAATACCGTTATGTAATCACGCATCAATAACCGGTGTCCTAATCATGTTGATAGTTGCCATAACTTGAGGCTGATTAAATATAAGCTCAATATATGATCGTCAAAAGGTAAGGTTGAAGTGTTTCAGCATAATCAAAACAAATGCCATCATTCATGCATGAATGAATTTCGAATCGTTCTTGAAGATGGGAACAGTTTTTTTTAAGACTATGATGCGGCGAAAATTACCGCAATTTTGATTGCTTTTTTGTCAGGCGTCAAGTTTTTTTTTTCTTTTTTTTTTTTGTTTTTGTTTTTTCCATTGCCGATACGACTGCAATGGAATAACCTTGGCGTATCGCCAATTTGACGGTCATATTTGGTACGACTTTTTCTTCATTTCTAGGCGTATTTGCTCGATTTTAGAGTCGTATTTACGACGATACGACCCTTATCAATTACTCTGATATATGCCACACCCACTACTGATTATCAAGCAATCAGATTACTTGATGCAAATTATTGCAACAAATTCATTAGCTGAAAGACAAACAATGAAGATCCTGATCAGATGGCTTCTTAAGCCATCTGATCTGGATCTTCATTGTTTTAAAAGATAAGACATATCTGGGCTCCACAGGAGAAGGGTTAATAATCGTTTATCCCATACTTACGGATTCAAATGCCTTTGTCCATCCATCATGACCAATGTTTCTAAGACCTGTTCTGTCCTCTATTCTATAGTGCCTTATTTTCTGATCTTCCAACCAAATAATAAGAGTTCTAAATTCACTTACATCTGAAAGGTAAAACAAACAAGGCCTGTCACATACACACCACAACCTCATTATAACACTATTAATGGGATCCACAGCAGAAACGGTGTTAGTTAAACAACCCTGTTATATCCAAACAAAAATGTATAGATTCTATAGAAAAATGACCATTAATGGTCATGTTTCTATATAATCTATATATTTTTGGGATCCATCTTGAAACCGTGTTATATCTAAAACCGTGTTATATCTAAAACCGTGTTATAATGAACTGCATTATAATGAGGTTGTGGTGTATCCTGTCTTAACAAGAAGGCAAATAACAAGAGGTTCATAGAAGCAGTATGTTTTGCTACCCAACAGTGCAGAGTAACCAAGTCATCATCTTCATGGCAAAAAAGCAGGAAACTCATAATTCCCTGGATGGCGGGAAATACAGGGAATTCCCGGGAAATACTGGGAAATATATATTTACATAGGTGGTACCAATTGAGACTGCTTAATATACCCCAACTACCTAGCTATTTGAAAGCAAAATTATTTCAAGTTCACACAGGGCTTGAAAATTCCACTTGCCTGCTTGCAATGAAAAATCAAAGTGCCAAAGGCACTGAAATGACAGATTCGATGAGATAATCATAACACTGTGAAAACTTACAGAAACCCTTTCAAAAAAGATCTTAAAATATAGAAAGGTAGTTCTGAAAATCCCAATATATGATATGTTTGCAGATGTCTATAGACCGGTGGTATTATGAAACGCCATTCGATGTTTCAAATTTTTGAAAGAAACTATTTACGTTTTCAAAACCAAACATTAATATTCAAGTTTTAACAATGCTACTGTCCATAAGTAACAGTTTTTGTCTGCTACAAGACAAAGGTTGTGGGTACTCGTTAGAACTGCCTAAACATATGTTCGCAGTATAGATAAGAAAAAATACGGGCCAAAAAATACCACAGCTTTTCATAAAAAAAGTAAAAATAAAAGTAGATTTTAGAGATGTGAAAACCTGCAGTATGTCGCACGGCTGTGTTATCGTACTGGTCTGTTTCAAATACTGGAAAATTCTACCATCAAATAAAAAATGTTCTGATCAAAGATTCTTATATTTTTCATATTTCTGCTCAGGTGCTCGTTAGAAACGATCCGTCCATCTGCACAAGCATCACTTCATTAATTCATTTCCATTTGTCCAGCTACCAATACTCTCCATTCATTCATTAACTTATCTATCTCCGTATATTAAAAATGCCATCCGTTCGTACGTCCATCTACCATCGCACAACTCCATTCGCCCATTTATTCATCTGTCCATTTACTCATCCATTCCGTTTGTCACTCCCTTAAAATATAATTGCGGCGAAACGGCCCACGGGCGAAACGACTCACCAGGTAAGGGCGAAACCACCCACCCCCAAAATCAGGGCAAAACAACCCGACGAAACGACCCGGAACCGGGGCGGTGAAAGACCCACTGATTTTGGTAACTCGTAGTCCTTAACTCATGACCTTCCATACATTGGATACGTCTTCCATCTTCTGCGGTGAATGCCAAGACTGCAGAGGAGTTCAAAGCCCACACAGTATAAGATTGAGACTCAGAAGTATGCGTTTTAGGATACCTCTGTGTTTGGATTGTAAATAGTTTTAAGGACTCATCCAGAGATGTTTTTTTTTTATTTTTTTTTGTGCTAGGGTCAATGTAGGTAGGTTCGGACAGATGGGTACATTCAGACACTTTTATTTATCATGTATAGTTTCCGTGTGTTACTATTGTCACCCTTAATCGAGCATGCAATATAAAACCCAATTAAAACATTTGTTACTGGTCTAATTCTTTTACCTTCAGTTCCTATTAAACATACTTTTTTATTGGTTGAAAAATGCTTACGTCAGAACAACATCTCAAACTGCCAGTTTTAAAAAACCAAAACACAATCCGAACGATCACAAATGATTGGCCACTGACCACTTTATGGGCATTTTCGGGGTAAAGTAGCTTCAAAATGTAATCTTATGTTCTTTAGACATTAATTTATGTAAATATTATATTCTTTTTGCGAAAACGATCTGAATTAAAGTTGTAATTTCGCTAGAAAAAGTGTCCGACTGTACCAGCCTATTTGAAATCTTAAAGCGGGTACAGTCGGACACCGTGTACTTGATTGTTTTTTCAACACACAGCGAGGATGCAATCCGCACCTAACCCTATCTATGATGTAGAACATATTGAGACGCGACAGAAAGAAAAAAAAAAAAAACACATACCAGGTTCTGAAGATCATATGCAAACATGTGCACATCGGTAGAATGAGCCTTAAAGTAAAATAAAGCTCGCATGAGTATTCTTCTCAGGAGGGCACTGGGGAGAGGGGGCTTGGTGGTCAGCCATATACCGATAAAGTGTCCTTTTCCAAAATATTTAGTCATATAGGCTATAAAAATTCTTTGCGAAATCTCAAGGTAGCAAAATGGCGTAGAATTACCGCCTCCATACTAGATCCAAAACCCAAAATTAGAACGACTGTACTAGACTTTAGAATGGGGCTGCCCCTTTTCACCAAAGAATTTGTTTTATAAACTGTGCTGCTGCTTTTATATATGTAGGGTCGATAATCTCTGGGTGTAAATTGGTAAAATAGTTCTGAACTGAATATTTAAGTGTTAAGTTTAACACTTAAAAGCAGATTTGCAAACAGAGCAACCCTGATAAGATAACATGGCATCTGATCAGGATCTATACTGTTTGCCAATGACCCGATACACCAGCCCGGTCGAGTCTTTATTTTATACACAGCCCTCTGTCGTGCAGTGGAGAAGACTAGCAGATCTATAAATATAACCGTTCTGGACTTTGTACATTGTCGGTCATAGTCCTGTACATGTGAGCAGCCGGACGCTACTGTGCTTAATAACATTGTGTCTATGGATAAACATTCGACCCCTCAAGTAGGCTACCATTGTTTCAGCATCGCTACCAAGCTGACAAGCAAATCCCACCCTCACTCTTACCCTACCCACCGAGCTTAGAATAATATACCATATTCTTATGTCGAATTTCAAATATATGTTAAAAATTATATCTTTTTCTGATGATTATATTCTGCCTTTTTAAAATACGCATGCACGCTCTCTCTCTCTCTCTTAACCAACAGATTGAAAAACGCAACCGGTCTGTGCAAAATCTAAATTGAAATTTGCGATCAGAAAAATGCTTCTTCGAGCATGAATGCCAGATCAGCATGCACATCTGCGCAGTCTAATATCTGAATATCTCCTGGGGATTATATATATACAGTGTATATTATAAAACTAGAAATGTGTCAATACAACACAAATGCCCCCGCCCAGGGACCTACCTCACCCCCCCCCCCCCCATCACCTTAAGGTCATGCGGCAGGGGAGGGGTTATGACTGAATGAAACTTCTGACATGTATCTATCATCATTCCAAATATGTAGCAAATCCATCACATGGTTCAAGAAATATGAGCTCTCAAAAGATATAATATAAAAAATTTCTATGTCTGTGACCTTGACCTTCAGTTATGGGGTGGGGGTATGGCTCAATGAAACTTTGGACCTGCAACTATCGTCATACCAAATATGAAGCAAATCCATTATAGAGTTTGGAAAATATAAGCTATTAACATACTTAATTTTGAAAATTTCTATGTCTGCGACCTTGCCCTTGAAGTCATAGGCATGGGTGGGGGTATTACTGAATAAATCTTTGGACCTGCATCTATCATTAAACCAAATATGAACCAAATGAATCATAAAAGTTAAAGTTCAACGTGGGACAAATACCTTAACCTGAGTGTTAAACATTAAAAATTTCTAAGTCCGTGACCTTGACACCATGGGTAGGTGTGGGGGTATTGCTGGATAAAACTTTGCACCCATATCTATCATCATACTAAATATAAACCAAATTCATTGCATGGTTTGAAAAATATGAGCTCAAGTTCTACCCTGACAAAAAACCTTAACCCGAGTCTTAAACATTAAAAATTTCTAAGTCTGTGACCTTGACCTTTAGACCATGGGTATGGGTGGGGGTATTGCTGAATAAAACTTTGGACCTATATCTATCATCATACTAAATATAAACCAAATCTATTGTATGATTTGGAAAATATGAGCTCAAGTTCTACCTTGTACAAAAAACCTTAACCTGAGTCTAACAGGATTACGTACGTATGTGTACGTACACACTTTCGTACAGAAGGATGTACATTCGGAAACCGTACGCACGTACGGAAAACCGAAAAACTCTATGCCCCCGGCATCATCCGATGCGGGGGCATAAAAATTATGTGACACAGAAATATGGTAGATTAATGCATACATGGGCAAGAAAATCTGAAAAGGCACTGAAACGTCTTTGAGTATGTGTGCCCAGTGAAGCCCAGTGGAGACATGGTTCAGTCTGTGCAGTCTGATATCTGAATCCCTGCTGGGAGCTGTATACATTTTAAAGAGAGACAGAGAGATTTAGTAAATCGACACACAAGTACATTCTCTTGTCACCCGCGGGAAGAAAATCTGTAGAGACAGTGGTACATTTCTTCTTGGTGGGTCTAACTTGTATGAAATTCATTTTAGGTATGAACGCATCATTTGGCTTAGTAGTCAATACAAGGCATAATTTAGTTTAAGACAGGGATGTAGTCATATACAGGCTTTAATATGTATGTGAACGTTTGCGTTTCTCTGGCTTTTCTCTTTGGTCCTACTTAGCTGCAGGGCACCAAAGGAGTCAAAAAGGAATTCAGGCGCTTGCAAAGAAGTTTAATATATCACATTTTACTTTTAAAAAATGCCGCCAACGCGTTTTAATAATTCTTGTCACCATAAAATACTTTTTGTCACCTCTTGTCACTTCTTGTCACAAATACGGAGACCGCCCCCGTAAACCCAAAAATTGAATAAAACAATGACTCCAGATACAGACGAAAAAGTGACCATTTTCCCTTGAACATAAATTATAATCGGATTTTTTACAATGATGAACATTGTTTGAAGAAAACAACTTCAATAATTTGTGTACTCTGAGTAACAGGACCTAGTCACAGCTCCCCGAGCGGCCGGTAACTAAGGATAAAGTTATCATTAGGCTGACGTGACAGGGCGATGACGCAATCCTGTTAAAGATGAATAAAAGTTCTACAGTGGAAATTAGTTTCACCTTGGATAGTGGTCGAAACAACAAGGGAGACGAAACGACCGGGTGTGTGTGTGTGGGGGGGGGGGGGGGCTGAAACGACTAAGAGGTGGAGACCAGGGCAGGGAGGTAACATCTTGGGGGCGAAACGACTAGGGGAGAAATGTTTTGGGGGCAAAACGACTCGGATTCAAACGTACCAGTATGTCTGAATGTACCAACTAGTGTGTCCGAATGTACCACCATTCGTCCGACAGTACCAGCATGCTGATTGTTGCCAGTCATTGGAAGAAAAATAATGATTTTTATCATATATTCTCTATATTTTGTTCTTAAAAACATCCTGAATAATATAAGCAGCTATACATAATTCAAAATTTGAAATAATATGCATGATCTCGCGGGTATAGCTAAACAGCGAAAGGAAGGTTCCTTTCGCGAAAGGAAGGTTCCTTTCGCGAAAGGAAGATTTTCCTACGAAAGGAAGATATTTATGAGGCCCATGGCTGTAGTTTATGTATATATGGATACTTATGAAACACTTTAGTGGAAATGAGGTACTTTTGCAAAAAAATAATAGGCATACGGGAATAAAAGGGAACCTTCATTTTGAGGAACAAACACTCCTGCCGCTAAAAGAAGGTATTGTACGAAAGGAAAATACTTATGAGACCATGAAATGACTACGGGTTACTCTTTCTAAAAAATCAATTAATTATTTGCGAAAAGAGATTGTTTTCTTCGGACATTATTTCTCTAACCTGTCATGTTAGCCTGTGGATAATATATTACCCCCAGTTTTCAGCTGGCATCGCACAAGAGTGTATACTTGTGACTCGTGGAGGTATGACTATGTCTTGTTGCTGAAACTGAAATAACTTTATTATTTCTAAAGCAACAAGTTTACCAGCCTTTTTTTTATTTTTTTTTTTTTTTTTTGGTATTTTTTATTTTTTTGGTATTTTTTTTTTTTTGGTTTTTTTTTTTTTGGTATTTTTTTTTGTCTTATTATTAATTTTCTTTTGTGTGTGTGTGTGTGTGTGTATGTGTGTGTGTGTGTGTGTGTGTGTTTGTGTGTGTGTGTTTAATGAAGCTTACAGCATTAATGGCGATTTTAATTTGTAAACCATACCATGTCGAACTTTAACGGACATCCAGGTAACTGATGTCGGTTAAAGTTAATACATAGATTTATATAGGAACTTCATAAATATTTCCGCATAAAATAAAAACTTATAAGAATAACTTTTCTGTGCAAGCGGCTCATGATTTTACATTCTTTTTTAATTATCCACATGTATTTTTAATGAAATTTTATGAACAACCTTTTAGTCCTTTTTACATATATTTTGAAGCACCCACTAAATGTATAGAATATATAGTAAAACTATTTATTACAGCGACAAAAACTGATGAATTTCTTTTCATAACTTTTTTGTAAATTGTTATTTCTTTTCTGTGCCAGCGGAAGTAAAATTGCAAATTTATTGTGAACACGCCCATATACATTTTGTAAAATACAAATGAAAATAATTTGGTCCTTTTTGAAAATGAAATACACTGCCCCCTTTTTCTATTTACAGTTTACCTTGGTCACCTAGGTAACCATGGCTAGGAGCTGTGGGAGATAATCATTTATTTTCTGTGTTGTACGCGTTAATTCCCTTCATTATCAGCATAGCTGAGAAAGGTCGTGTCCGTATAAGTCCGGTATGGTACCAGCAATATAAGGTTTGGAAGGTCCGGTATGCAAATCGAAACCGTGTCAATATGTTCTATAAAAGGGTTATCCTTTGGAAGCAAGGAATACACCACAGAACTGAACCATATGGAGTGTATATGTTTTCTGGGCCAGACTAGCTAGTTTCGGCCAACTAGGCCTCATCAGTGACCCTCAGATATTTTCAAAATTCCGCAATGGAAACAATGATCCCAAAGGACAAGAAAATATAATCTACACTATGATGTAGGGCAGGGAGACGTTTTACCGCCGCCACACATTCCCACACATCAGCTGTAGTGAAGTTAAATATGTTCTATAAAAGGGTTATCCTTTGGAAGCAAGGAATACACCACAGAACTGAACCATATGGAGTGTATATGTTCAAATCCGTGTCAAAGATACGTATCTCCGTGTCATATGGAGTGTATATGTTCAAGTCCGTGTCAAAGTGCCACAAAATCCACAGTGACCTATATAATGTTGACGGGGACGTTTAACCTCAAATAAAACAAAACACTTACCTCGCAAAATATACAGTCCGTATTATCACAGTTTTCAGAACAAACCGAACAAATGTAGGTTTTAGCAATTTTGAACAAAATGAGCGAATGACATGACTGACTGACGGATGTTTTTAAGGTAACCAGGCGCCAAGGGCACAAAGGGGTTACCCCCAGTTCGCCAGCTGGGATTAGTTGTAGGTACTGCTCTTTTCCCTAGGCTGCCAATATGCTGACTCCTGTCTGCTTGACAGTTATCAGCTAGGGTGATGCTTTCATCGACGTAGGATGTCGAGTTCTTATAAAATCGTAAGTGGGTCAATTGGGACCGGACCGCCATGTTTGCATATCATTATCTCATCCTACGTGAAGGAGGATATCATATTGGGGATATATGGATTAGAATACATTATGGATTAGTTCTGATTGTGTGTGGTAATGTTGTAGCCCTCTTTTGTTCAGGATCAATGTGGTTAGACTTGTAATGTTTACACATAGGCGTATGTTTTTAGTGGTGAAAATTTGTGTGGTTTGGCAAAGGCGAGTATGTGGCTAACCAGCCATTGTGCAATTTAGCTTTTATTTTATTTTGAACTGTCAGTCTAAAAGGCTTTTTAAGGGTCTTCCTGTGTCCAAATCCCTAACAAATTTGGTCTTTACCGTTGCCCCGCCTGTTAAATTGTTCTGTACTTGACCTATTCCAGGAATGTATGCTCCGTTCTGACAGCCATGCTGTCTTCGCTTCGCATATTTCCGGGTTCCATCAGGAGGGTGTCCCCAAGGGGGCCTCAACGAGGCAGCCTTCTGGGCACCCAGCTGATGACTTCTCGGTAGGTGTCCTACACGAGGTATGGTGGGGTTCCCCGTCAAGGATCCCCGTGTGCCTGCAAGAGAAATTATGATTAGTGTATATTTTATCAGCAAGATTTGAAGATTTTCAGATAAGAAATTATCATTTATCAGTTGTTTTTTTATAATTCTACTCGAAACATAGATTGTAGGTACTCGTTAGAACAGCCTCGGCGAGGCGGTTCTACTGTACTGAGTAGCAACATAGTGTGCGTTTGAGACGAAATAAGAAAAAATAATATATATCCCTGTAAACACCATTTTTGCTATTTTCAAGAGATACGTCTGAGTGAAAAATTAAATTATTCAAATATTTAGAGGGACAGTTTAAACACGAGTACGGAGCAGGGCATTATCGTTTTACATACATGAATATAGATTCACGTTTATAAATACACTAATCAACGAATAGTATTGGGAGATAACACAGTTCTGGTTGCAGGAATAGTTGTTGTTGTTGTTGTTGTTGTTGTTTTCAAGTCAATGACTGTGTCGGCCAATCTGGGTCTGAACTGTAAAAATAATTAGCTATTCGATAATTGAAGTTTTAATTACCTGAACTCTTCTCAGGTTTGACACATCCGTCTCAAATTAACTTCTTTACTGGTAATTATCATGAGTGATTTTTTTCAATCACTTAATACATATTTTGTATATATAGCTTCTTTTTAAGAGTTAGATTACCATATCTGGTTTAATCACTGAAGCAGCAGTATGACGAAGTTTGCTATTTTCGGCGACAGCTACGTGACGTGGTTACAGCGGTTTACAAAAGAGAGACTTAACGTATCTTCGTGTCGATTCTTCGGTGTCAGTGGCATGTCTACAAGAAAGAAGTTCGAGGGGATGTTCAGAGAGCTGAAGAACTACCGACCTGACGTCATCTTCATCAACCTTGGGGGCAACGACATTACGAAGTGGACAGATGTCAAAGACCTCGTGAAAAGGCTCACAGACATCGTCGACGAACTCCATCGGCATGGCTTGAGACGTGTATTCGTGTCCAGCATAACAGAGCGAGGTTCTTTCTCGACATTTAGTGGTTTAAAGAGGGAAAAATTCAACAAGATCCGACACGCAGTAAACAAGGGACTCAGAAAGAAACTGGGCTCTAGTTTCATCGACGTCGTGAAAAAAATCAGATACTCCCGCCACTACGACGACGATCAAGTTCACCCTGGGTTCAAGCAGGGTGGAATGCATCTTCTAAAATGCATAATTGAGAGGTGTTTCGACAGCTACCTGACTGGTTAGAAGATGCACAAAGGCCCTTTTTAGGGCCGCAATATCACTCTGAGAGAAAACCTTTATATGTCAAACATTAAAATGTTCTAGGCCCTAAACAAAAAAAAAACCCTTTATTGATTAAGCTTTCACCCTTAAACTCCAACCCCGGCCGATATCAAAATCAGTGCAAAAGCAAACCGCGCTTCTGTTTATCCAGTTCTCGTGCCTGTCTATTCATAATGATAATTAAATTAACACTCGACAGGTATACTTTAATAGATAAACACGTCTTCGAAAAATTTTAAGAGCCAGATCAAACAATACCATGGGCTTAAAACCAAATATAACCATTTTTATTTGAACCAAACCACATATGTACGAAGAAAATTAGGTACATTTCCAACTTAAAAAATTATAATGGTTTAATATATTCATTAAGAAATAGAGAGAATATGAATACGGGTTAAGAATACGATCTTCTCTCCAGCGCACATGTCAATTGAATAAATAAATAAATAAATAAATAATTATTGTTATTGAACTTTTTTGGGTGGACAAAACCTTCCTTTCGTAGACAAAGACAAAAACTTCATTTCGTAGACAAAGACAAAAACTTTATTTCGTAGAAAAGAACTTCATTTCGTATAAAAGAACTTCATTTCGTAAACAAAAACTTCCTTTCATAGAAAAAAACCTTCTTTTCGAAATTTGTTAATTTCGAATGAATAAATTGTTGTTATTATTGTTATTGTTATTACTTTTATTATTAAACATTATTGGTGTGAAACAAAAACCTTCCTTTCGTATAAAAAACCTTCCTTTCGTAGAAAAAACCTTCCTTTCGCAGACAAAAACTTCCTTTCGTAGACAAAACCTTCATTTCGAAATTCGTAAAAAAATATTGAAGTGCAACGCTATATACAATAATTTACAATAATAAAACATTCCTTTCACAAACAAAACCTTCCTTTCGCACACAAAATCATCTTATTGTAGACAAAACCTTCCTTTCTCGAAATGAACTTCATGCGGACTGAACAAATTATTTGTCTAAATCGCGACGGAAGTAAGGGCGAGGATTGTGGCAACGTAAAATCGATTTAAGCCCCCCCCCCCCCCCCCCCCCAGTGGAAATCTTCCACTGACCGTTCCAAGGCGGCTCTTCTGTGGCGATTTATTTATGTTGTTGTTTGTTACTTACTGTATGTATCACTTGTGTATTTTAATTTTGGATGGCCATATGGCCATTTTGTGGGAAAGTAACTGTCCTTATGGCCTTCCTTTGTTTAGGTTTCCATGGCATTATGGTCTGGTCGCTTAATGTTTGTATTTCTTTCCCTTTGGTGTCTTTTATGGGTGGAGTAAGTTAATTGTATCAATTCCTGATCTTTGTTTTACTTCTACTTTCCTTCCGGGAAATATAAGTTTCAGTCGAAATAAAAGGTCCAGTCAATCCCCATATGCCCCAACTTTGGCAAAATACCATATTTCAATTATATCAGTATATGTGATACACTTTTATATGTAAATTCACCCCTAGTGCCTTAGAAATACCTTCCTTTCGTAGAAAAATCTTCCTTTCGCGAAAGGAAGCTTCCTTTCGGTGTTTAGCTATACCGTGATCTCGCAGGTACAGACGTTCGTATATAAATGTGTCTGAATGTACCTACAGTGACCTTAAATTCTAAATTTAGCCACCCACCCAACTGAGGTAATGGCCAAATATGACCGACTCAGAATGAGAAGATTGATAGATAGATACATTAACCATACAGAGTTGGTGAACGATAAGTAGGATCTTGTTTTACAGGAGTGTTTTACAGGACTAAGTAACTTGACGATCAGAATCTGAATTTCCGATACTTTACCCCACCCACTTTTTTTTTTTTTTTTTTTGGGTTTTACGGCATTTTCAAGATTATTTCACTCATATCGAGCCGATCGTTGATCAGATGTGGGCGAAAACCGGAGTACCCGGAGAAAAACCACCTGACCTTCCATTGTAGAACATGGCGTCTCACACGTGGCCCGAGTGAGGCTCGAACCTACGGCGGTGAGAGACCTAGTGACTAAGAGTAACTAGGCCAACCCCCCACCCACTTTGACAGCAACAGACACCAACGCATATTTTCTTTCTTAATCGACATGGACATCATCTGCTTGTACTTTTACCGGCGCCCTTTTACCTACCGTTTACATTAAAATTATCAGGCTGATGATGGCTAAGCGCCATCAACTTTCGCCGAAACATATCAAAAAGTTGTTTAAATGAGAAAACACGTTCTGCGGGGAAGTCATTGGTTGCGCTCCATTTGCACAAACGGTAACACGACGTTTCTTCGCCCCCAGACGTTTCCTCTCTGGTCGTTTCCCCCCCCCCCCCCCCCCAGTGGTTTTGGCCCCTTGTCGTTTCGCCCCAAACCCTAGTCGTTTCGCCCCAAAAACATTTCCCCTAGTCGTTTTGTATAAAAGATTTATGAACAGAGAGAGAGAGAGAGAGAGAGAGAGAGAGAGAGAGAGAGAGAGAGAGAGAGAGAGAGAACATGTAGTTTGAATGGAAATGTTACTTAGGAATAATGATAAGTATTACCTGTTTTGATCAATACCATCAATCGCATTTACGTATTTATTTGATAAAGTTTTCAATACTGTAAAATAAAGTAAAAAAAAAAAAAAACAAGGTTAAAGTTTTTGTGACGGACAGAAAGACAAAGAAACAAACAGACAGCAGACAGACGAGACAAACAATCAAACAGACAGACTATTATACAAGTCCATGTCTCCAGAGCTTAGGTATGAATTCATCTCAGATAACTGCACCTCAGTCACTCAAGCGGTGACCATCATTGAAATGTATGAAGGAATTTTGGGAGTCGAGATGGATTAAAATAAGTATGTCCGCCAGGTCACAATCAATGCAGAGTAATTTAGGTCGTAGTACCGAAGCGTTAATCCAAAATCATTAATCCATAGACAAATGGCAAATATCAATGTTCAGATCAACAGACATGGACTCCAGAAGAGTGTAATCAGGCGTCCGCGGATAGTAAGCATTACTTGGCAAGCAAGCCTCGCCCACCGTGCCTATCGACCTGAACGGAGAAAGGAGTAAATACCGAGAAGGGTATGTCCGAGATTTTGGAAGTATTCCTATGGCTTTTCATTGGCAAACACATCAGAAATAATTCTGGAAATGGCCACATTGTATGGATCAACAAGATCATGGTGCCTCCAATAGAACTTCTTTAGTATTGATACCAGTTTGGTTTTTTGACACCCAGCAAACCTCTCCAAGAAATCAGAACAATAAAAATAGAAACACAATGAACCTGCAAGGCATCCTAAAACAACTATAGTTCTGCATAGAAAAGCTTTCAAGGCACTATGGCATTTGGGAGCAAACAAGGACCTCATGACAGAAGTGGTCAGCGGCTTTGCTATATTTGCAGGTCTCATAGGCACCTGCAAAGAAAATCAGAGTTTAAATGGAAAAAATTATGTTTGACAATGGGTTTTGACAATTGAAGTGGTATCACTTCGCATATTTCTCCCGATGGCATCTTGGGACAAGATTTCCTCCTCAAACATGTAAAGAAGATTGATAATGAAAAATACATGTTATACACAGAAACAGATCGCATCTCATGCTGGCATGGTGGAAATTCCTCTATGACTTGTAAATTCATAGCCGAAGAAAAGAGGTGTATTCCTGCAACTTCTAGAGCCTGTGTTGATGTTAGAATTCCAATTCAAGAACAATTATTAACAAAAGCAGCTCTTATTGAGTCCGTGACTTCACAAGCATCGTCATATGCACAGCTAACACCTGGAATAATTGAAATGGGGAAAAATGAGGGTTTAATAGTGGAATTCTTTCCACTGACCGTTCCAAGGCGGTTCTTCTGTGGCGGTTTTTTTATGTTCTTGTTAGTTGCTTACTGTGTGTATCACTTGTGTCTTTTCATTTTCGATGGCCATTTGGCGGGAAAGTAACTGTCCTTATGGCCTTCCTTTGTTTAGGTTTCCATTATGGTCTGTGTCGCTTCGTGTTTGTGTTTCTTTCCCTTTGGTGTCTTTGATGGGTGGAGTAAGTTAATTGTATCGATTCCTGATCTTTGTTTTACTTCTACTTTACTTTTAATAACCTTGAACATAGTAAACAGTAGGAAAAAAACAGTGATATTATACCCAAATTGCACGACAATCAAAGAAATCGAAACTGTCCCTTCCTTGTGTAGGAATATGGCAGTTACTGAACAGCCCTTGTGTGAAGATAAATGATCTGTTTATTAGAAAATAAAAGTGGAGGCGATGATCAGCAATCGACACAATTAACCGACAGCTCCTATCAGAGACACCAAAGGGAAAGAATCACAAACATGAAACAACAAACCCTTATGGAAACATCAATAGCGGAAAGCCAAAAAGACAGTTACTTTCCCACAAAATGGTCAATAGGCTATCCAAAATTAAATAATATACGCGATACAAACACCCAAAAACAAACCATATGAAAAATAAACCGCGACAGAAGAACCGCCTTGGAATGGTATGCGAAGCGAATTCCACTGGAGGGCTTAAATTTAAATCGATTTTACGTGGCTACAGTCCTCGCCCTTACTTCTGTCGCGATTTAGACAAATGATTTGTGCAGTCCGCATATATGCCTCCTGACTCATCAGTGCAACATCTCCGTGAACATAAAAAATCAAACAACCGCAGAGATTAAACAACAGTGAGGACCGGACAGCAAGAAACCACTGAAATGCCTGAGCAAAAGAAAACCAACTGTTAGACTCCGATGGGTCCGACCAGAGACAGAGCATCAGGCACCGGCCATCATTACATTGAATTAGATCTCTCTAAATCTCAGTAAGCTTTTACGCTGGAACCGTCATAGAATCTGAGGCCTGACCCACCGGCGTGCAATTAAATAGGGAAGCAAAGTTGTCAACCGTGATTGGGTTAACTACCATGCATGCAGTTTGTCGTATAACATTTATGTTGTACCCAATCTTTTTATATCGAAGAATGATTTTACGAAATTGGGTGCTTAAGTCATTGCTGTTATATATTTTTCTGAATTTATATACTAAGACACCATAAAATTCGGGTTCCGATAAAAGGCTTTGCGTAGTTTATGGTACCGATAACCATGATTAAGAAGTTTAGCAGTTAACAATTTATTACGAATGTTGAAGTCAGTTACATGACTACACACTCTGGCAAATCGAATTAATTGCGACATACAAACGCCATAGGATGGCGAACGAGGAACAGCACCATCCAAAAAAGGAAAACTTACAATCTCAAAATCAAAATCATCGCGTTTATCATAAATTTTGCAAGAAACAAACCCATCAACAATAGATAGATATAAATCCAAAAACGAGGCCTCGGTATCAAAAGAATTTTCTTTATTTAACTGAAGTTCTGGGGCGTAAATTTGACTGATCAAACCATCGAAATGGGTATTGTTAATATTTAATAAATCATCCAAATATCTAGAAATCGAGCTAAAAGCTTCAATGATTTCAAACTGGTTTTCAGCCGAAAGGAGCATCATGAAGTCTCTCTCATAACATAACAAAAACAGATCAGTCATAGGGGGTGCGCAATTAGTACCCATCGGAATACCCACAACTTGTCTAAATAACTTAGTACCAAATCTTATGTAAATATTGTCGAGTGAGAGCTTCACACACTTTCTGACATTACCATAAAGTATAATTGTTATGCTCTTCAGAAGTGAAAAAGCATTTCTTACATTACATGCAAGATAGAAATATCCATTCAATTAAACCATTAAGTTTTTCTATTATAAGATTATGAGGAAGTGTAGTGTAAAGGGTAGAAAAAATCATAATTAGACAGACTTGAAGGAGGCCTTCATGCGGACTGAACAAATTATGACGGAAGTAAGAGCGAGGATTGTGGTGACGTAAAATCGATTTAAGCATCCCCAGTGGAATTCGTTTCCACTGACCGTTCCAAGGCGGTTCTTCTGTCGCGGTTTCTTTTTCTGATGATTTGTCTTTGGGTGTTTTTGTCACTTATATTATTTTATTTTGAATAGCCTTTTGGCCATTTTGTGGGAAAGTGACTTTTGGCTTTCCGCTATTGATGTTTCCATTAGGAAATGTTGTTTCATGTTTGTATTTCTTTCACTTTGTTGTCTCTGATGGGAGCTGTGAATTGATTGTATCGATTCCTGATCGTTGCCTCCACTTCTATTTTGAAGCACGAAAACGCCTGGATTTCAATTTATTTAAAACTTCATTATAATTTTTTACAGACAAAGTAGAAGTAAAACAAAGATCAGGAATTGATACAATTAACTTACTCCACCCATAAAAGACACCAAATGGAAAGAAATACAAACATTAAGCGACCAGACCATAATGGAAACCTAAACAAAGGAAGGCCATAAGGACAGTTACTTTCCCACAAAATGGCCATATGGCCATCCAAAATTAAAAGACACAAGTGATACACACAGTAAGTAACAAACAACAACATAAATAAATCGCCACAGAAGAGCCGCCTTGGAACGGTCATTTGAAGATTTCTACCTGATCTTTCGAAGAGTTTGTCGCAATATTTTATCACATGTTTTTTATGATAGCAAAGCATGAAAAGTAGAAGTAAAACAAAGATCAGGAATTGATACAATTAACTTACTCCACCCATAAAAGACACCAAAGGGAAAGAAATACAAACATTAAGCGACAAGACCATAATGGAAACCTAAACAAAGGAAGGCCATAAGGAGAGTTACTTTCCCACAAGATAGCCATATGGCCATCCAAAACCAAAAGACACAAGTGATACAAACAGTAAGTAACAAACAACAACATAAATAAATCGCCACAGAAGAGCCGCCTTGGAACGGTCAGTGGAAGATTTCCACTGGGGGGGCTTAAATCGATTTTACGTGGCCACAATCCTCGCCCTTACTTCCGTCGCGATTTAAGTTAATAATTTGGAGAGTTTATTGGTGGTACAAGAGCTTGAATTTGCAATAAACCTGCTTTGTATGGTCTTTTATGAAGCCTATGTAAAACCATTGGGCCCTGGCGCAGGGCCATTTTTTGACAATCTTGGTAGAGGTCCATTTGATGAAGTTTCTTACCAAATATCGAAAAACCTGGGGCTATGGGTTTCAGTCAAGGAGATTTTTAAAGGTTTTCCCTGTATACCTCTATGTAAAGCAGGTGGGCCCCGCCCCGGGACCATTTTTGGCCACAGGGCTATAATTTGAACAATCTTGGTAGAGGTCCACTGAATGAAGCTTCATATCGAATATCAAAGATCGGGGCCTTATGGTTTCAGATGAAGATTTTAAAGGTTTCCATATATATATCTCTGTTAACACAGTGGAGTGAGCTCCGCCCCAGGGCCAATTTTGGCCCTAGGACTATAATTTGAATAATCTTGTTAGAGGTCCTCTAGTGGAAACTTCACACCATATATCAGAGACCTGGGCCTTTTGGTTTCAGACAAGAAGATTTTTTAAAGGTTTTCCCTGTATTCCTCTATGTAAACCCAGCCATTTTTGGCCCAGGGCTATAATTTGAACAATCTTTGAAGTGGTCGACTAGAAGAAGCTTCATACCAAATCTGGTTTCATAAAGGTTTTCTCTTATTTTTTTTCCTTTTTGTTGCCATGGCAATCAGAGTTCTGCGTGAAATTGAA
Organism: Lucinisca nassula; assembly: GCA_963580285.1. NCBI lineage: Eukaryota > Metazoa > Mollusca > Bivalvia > Lucinida > Lucinidae > Lucinisca > Lucinisca nassula. The sequence continues at coordinate 126,935,234 of OY757012.1, forward strand.
TTCTCTGAACAAACTTGTGAGAGGACCACCCAAGGATTATTTTGCTAAGTTTTGTTAAATTCTGTTCAGTGGTTTAGGAGATGTTGTTTAAAGAAATTCTGAACGGACGGAAGGACGGACAGATGGACGGACGACGACGACGACGGACGGTGGTGAGGGATCACAATAGCTCACCCTAAGCCTGTGGCTCAGGTGAGCTAAAATCAGATCCAATGTGTTCTTATCACGAGTGGGGAAGTTAACAATTTGTTCTAAGTCCTGATCGTTCATAATGTCAATTAATATGCGTTGTCCTTCAGACTTACTCAACACTGTGCCTTGTTTGCTGAGCCTGTCGGGCCAAGCAATGTCTCTGAAGATGGGGTCACCAAGAACATGTACAGCCGGAAGTTTTATTACCCTTGTGTTGTGACTTAATGCAATCAAGCTGATATTTAAATAACTGAAAGTTTTCGAACGTACCATTTGGTGGTCGATACCAACTTGCTACGAAGTGAGCAGTTTTATATCATTCTTCGATATGGGGGGTGGGTGCAGCATGGGTGTTGTGCGGCGGACTGCATGCATGGTGGTTGGCCCGGTCGCGGTTGGCGGCTTTGCTTCCCTCTTTGGTTGCGCGCCGGTGGGTCGGGCCTCGGGTTCTATGACGGCTCCAACGTAAAGGCTTGTTGAGAATTAGAGAGATAATGTTGGTTGGTGCCTGGTGCTCTGTCTCTGGTCGGGCCCATCGGAGTCTAACTGTTGGTTTTCTTTTGCGCCAGCATTTCAGTGGTTTCTTGCTGTCGGGTCCTCGCTGTTGTCTCGCCTTTGTGGTTCTTTGGTTTTTGTGTTCACGGGGATGTTGCGCTGGTGAGTTGGGAGGCCTTCATGCGGACTGGGCAGGTTGTTTGTCTGGGTCGCGGCGGAGGTGGGGGCGAGGATTGTGGCCACGTGGAGTCGATTTGGGCCCCCCGGTGGAGGTCTTCCGCTGGCCGTTCCGGGGCGGCTCTTCTGTGGCGATTTGTTTGTGTTGTTGTTTGTTACTTGCTGTGTGTGTCGCTTGTGTCTTTTGGTTTTGGATGGCCGTGTGGCCGTTTTGTGGGGGAGTGGCTGTCCTTATGGCCTTCCTTTGTTTGGGTTTCCATTGTGGTCTGGTCGCTTAATGTTTGTGTTTCTTTCCCTTTGGTGTCTTTTATGGGTGGAGTAAGTTAATTGTATCAATTCCTGATCTTTGTTTTACTTCTACTTTTTTCTTATTTGCAGAAACCTTAACCCAGACCGATTCGGTGTCGTTTTCCAGTTCCATGAAAGGCATGTGAGGGATGTCTCTGTGAATGAGCAACATCGCCCAACCGCCATAAGAATGCCTATTTTTTTCTGTTAACACTGTACTGACAAGTTTCAGGGAAAAGCTCAAATGTGGTTATTGAATTGTCAATCTTTGTTTCCTGAATAGCCACAATGTGTGGTTGATGAATATCAAGGAAAGCTAAAAGTTCAAGAATTTTCCTCTTATTCCGTTGATGTTTATACTACAAAGTTTCAAACTTCGGCCTATTTTCATCAGCAGTCGAAGATTTATGTCCTTTATCCTTTGACAGAAGTTCAGATTTGTTCGAAAGATTGGGTGTTTTTTTTTTTTTTTTTTTTTGTTCACGGGGATGTTGCACTGATGAGTTAGGAGGCCTTCATGCGGACTGAACAAATTATTTGTCTAAATCGATCGCGACGGAAGTAAGGGCGAGGATTGTGGCCACGTAAAATCGATTTAAGCCCCCCCCCACACACACACACACCCCACACCCACAGTGGAATTCGTTTCACTGACCGTTCCAAGGCGGTTCTTCTATTGCAGTTTATTTTTGTTATGGTTTGTCTTTGAGTGTTTGTATTGCATATATTATATTGTTTTGGATAGCCAATTGGCCATTTTGTGGGAAAGTAATGTCCTTTTGGCTTCCGCTATTGATGTTTCCATTAGGGTCCGTTGTTTCATGTTTGTGTTTCTTTCCCTTTGGTGTCTCTGATGAGAGCTGTGGGTTAATTGTACCGATTCCTGATCATTGCCTTCACTTCTATTTTACTCAGATCTATCAGTTTGTTGAAGAGGGAATCTGAAAAGTTGCACACCTCACATTTTGGGCAGATCCATTGGCAGTTTGAGTTTTATCAAAGTGCCATACTCGGCATCTTAAATGAAAGAAAATTCAGTGTGTATCCACATTTCACACTGATCACGTTGAACTGCATTGTGGCCATTAAAGACAGCACCACTGCAAAGACTACAGTCAGCTTAGCAGGCTTTACAATACCAAGTTCCAGCACCAGATTCAATTTCTAACAACTGAGTGTTATCAAATTCAGAACATGAGGAGTGAAAACGATTGTTACATTCCTCACATCCTATCCATTTCTCGGACCGTTTGCAATATTTTTTGTAGAGTCCACAGCGAAACCTTGGGGTCGGATTAGTTTCGATGTCTCCGGCCAAGATTATGAGTATACCCAGATTTGTACCACCTGAAGACTTAAAGTTTCGTAAGCCCTAAGAACACCTTCTGTTCCCAGACCTCCTCGTTATTGTCAAATATTGGAAAACTCTATTTCAAATTTCCTTATTTGTGATCATGCACTCCTGCTTTTCACCATCTGGATGCCTTCTATTTGTTGTTTTCCAAAGAGTGAACCCATGGATTAAGACCGCGGGAAAAAGCGAGAACATAATTCATTTTAATAAACTGAGTTGTGATTAAGTTTGATGATTTCCAAAGATTTATGATTGGTGTCAACAGGTCAAGTAACAGTCCTGATTCTGAGTGTATCACAGCCAGTGCGCCGACAACTACAAAGGGTCAATCAGTACACTGGTCAAAATACATAAAGCTCAGCACACTCAAACATATGACAGCTCACCGGCTCTTCAGAAGAATGAATGTGACAAGATATCCAATTCAGATCCTCAGAATTTCAGTTTGCGTTATCCCACCCACTAGTGCAGTAATGGCGGGAAAGAACGTCAATGTTTTTCAATATACAGGCGAACGAATCAACAATCTACAGTAACCAGCAATAATATGTTGCTGATTTCTGCTTTTCTGCTATGACATTTATTTATTTTCATCCCGTCCATCCATACATTCACCCGTCCTTCCGTCCATCTACCAAGCACCATTCCATTAATTTATCCATCTTTTTCTCTTCTTATACATGCTGTTATTAAACACGTGTCTGATCAGTGTCTTCACTGTTTGCTTCCCGGCAGGCACGAATCACTAGAGCAACGTCAAACCAAACTCATCGCATGATGTAGATATGACGTTGAATAAACGTCTTGATGTTGTACCGACATTGATGTCAAGTTGCAGAAATGTTAAACGTACGGCATATCGAAAACATTACCAAAAAAAGAGACAAAAAACAAACAAACATGAAACCACCTGACAAATATAAATTTTACTGTCTAATACTAACAGGTAACCAATAATGCACTTTTCTTGGAATACGGTAAGACAAACAACTACTCGTATGGTCATTAATAAAGGTAAGAACCACGCAATTATATCTCTCATTGCTCGAGCATAGTTTGTTGCTTACTTGCAAACATTGTGGAGTCAGATCAGACGGTTGATCAAGGAGCAGATTGCAGTCTGGTCATGGACCACATTGTTTACCTGTATGCTTAAACTGCACGAAGAAGTAGCAGACGACATAGACAGACGACAGTTTTAGGGTTGAGAATAAATATGGTGCAAATGAGGTAATGGGCAAATGTTAAAAAGATAGATAGAGAAACAGGGCCGTACTCGGGTGAGCAATGGCAGTTAAGCTATCAATGTTCACTTTTTGTTTTCATAGAGACTTTATTGACACTTGGTTAAAATATAAGAATATAATTATTATTATTTCCAGGACCATGTTATAATGAACAGTGTTATAGTGAGGTGAATAAACTCATATACTTTTTGCTCATATTGGCCCATCTGTGACCACTGTTTACAAATGCCGTCGACCCTGATCTGAAAGAGCAATATCTGCTGTCAGATAGGGTGTACACAATATGAATTTAAATAGGCACAGACTCAGGCTAAAAAAAATCTGTCAAAAATTTAATGCATGTGTATATATGTATGATGCATGATAACTTACAAATAATCATACCGACGTTTGCTTAAAACATTAATCTATCTATCTATCCTCATATACTGAGTCGGTCATACTTGGCCATTACCTCAGTGGGGTGGTGCGTTAAATGTAGAACTTAGAAAAAAAAAAAAAAAAAAAAACCCCACTGGATGAGTTCTTAAAACTATTTACAATCTGCTTTCAGAGGTGTACTAAAACGCACACCTCTTGGCCCCAATCTACACCACGCTGGCTTTGAACTCCTCTGCAGTTTTGGCATTTACCACAGAGGAGGGAAGACTGTTTCACTGAGGAATAGTTCTAGGGCAGAAAGAATTCTTCAGGGCATCACTATAGGCCTGGTACCTACGATATTGACTGTTGTTTAGTTTTGATGCCCTTGTTTGAGTTGAAGTAGTCACAGGGGTCAAGTATTTATCTTTATTAAGAGACACTGTGTCAGAGTGTATCTTATAAAAGAAGGTTAAAGAGGACTGCTCGCGACGGGCCTCCAACGATGGCCACTCCAGCTCATCGAGCATTTCACCAACACTACTTCTGTGCCGCCATCGCCTGCAGGTCCATCGGACAGCCGTCCTCTGTACCTTCTCAACCTGTTGAACCTGAGTTTTAACATGGGGATGCCAAACAGGTGATGCATACTCTAGTTGAGGTCTAACCAAGGTTTTGTATGCAACATCCTTTGTCTGCCTAGGTGCACAAGCCAAATTGCGTCTAAGAAACCCTAATGTCCTAGTTGCCTTAGAGGTAATCTCAGAAATATGTTGACCCCAATCAAGATTATCAGTAATAGTGATACCAAGATATTTTGCGGATTGGACATGTTCCAAAGTATGAATTTAATCTGCTTGTCTGGAGGGTGCCGTGACACCCTCATTGAATGACACTTGGCCACACTGAACTTCATTTGCCAATCGGCCTCCCAACGTACTAGGCTATCCAGGTCATCTTGTAAGATAATACAGTCAGAAGACGTATATATATTCCTATACAAAACACAATCATCAGCAAACAAGCGAACAGATGACCTGACATTATCAGGAAGATCGTTAATAAATAACAAGAAAAAGACCGGTCCATGTACCGAACCTTGTGGGACACCAGACAAAACAGGGACTGAATCCGACGCTTGGCCGTCAAGTACAACGTGTTGTGTGCGTCCAGAGAGCCATGAGCTAACCAACTTAAGTGTTGATCCTCTAATCCCATAATGATCCAGCTTGTACAGTAGCCACTGTGAGGTACCTTGTCGAAGGCATTGGCAAAATCCATGATAATCAGGTATAAGGTCAGTCTGTTTGTGGCCACGATTAATGGCCCCATCCAGATTGCTCACTATGTCATGGTAGAACTGAACTAATTGAGTTTCACAAGACCTTCGACTTCGGAAACCATGTTGACAGTCAGCAAGAATGCTTTCAGAGGCTAGGTGCTTGTTAATGTTGCTAACTAATATATGGGCCAGGGTTTTGCAACAGATGCATGTGAGTGACACCGGTCTGTAATTCGCCGCATCATATTTTCTCCTTTCTTAAAGACCGTGGTTACATTTGCTTGTCGCCAGTCATTTGGTACAGTGCCCCGAGCAAGTGATTCATTGAAAATAAAGGCCAGCAGGGGAGATATTTCAGCACTTCATTCCTTAAGCACCCTGGCATGCAGACCGTCAGGCCATATGCCTTATGTATGTTGAGCTTGTCCAACAGTTTTGCGACCCCTTTGGGGGTCAACTGTTATGTCCCCCATAGAGGAGAACGGTCTTGTACCTTTTGATGGTAGCTCACCGTCAGCTTCACGTGTAAACGCCGATTGAAACTGCGTATTTCATATATTTGCCTTGCTGTGCGATTCAGTTTTCAAAATTCCATTTTCCCTATGTGAAGTGATCCCAAATGATTCTTTTTTCAGGGACTTTACAAATGACCAAAATTTCTTAACTTTTCCATTCTTCTGGGGGACCCTCGGGATCAATAATTTCATCATCAAAGGTAAAGATGCTAGAGACATGCTTCCAATATGCATCTCTAATTACCTTTTGTACATCTGCTCTGAACCTTTTGTAATGGTTCTTCACGTCGGGATTGCTAGACTTACATTTAATTACTCCTATATTTGTAAGACTATTGTGGTATTTGTATATGTTTTATGTGAGATGCGCTAAAATGTATTTGGCAATCTGAATAAAATTTGAATTGAATTGAATTGAATTGAATTATTTATACCCTGTTCTTAACTATTGATAGGTTTTCAGTATCTATCTATCTATATATTCTGCAGCACCCTTTCGCGAGGATTATGTGCAGCTGCGCGCGCCAGAAAAAGAAAAGTGTGATAGAAGAAAAAGTATTAGATTTTAGAAGAATTGAAAGTAAAAACAGTGTTAGTAAAGTAGAGATTAAAAGCAGATAAAAACAATGTTTCAGGGTTCATTGAATTGGGTGTTGGAGGGTGCATATGGTCGATCTGAAAGAATCCAGATCGGAGCACACAACAGCATGAGGAGGAAGGTGATTCAATTGTACCACAGCCAAGGGAAAGAAACTATATTTATAGTAACTGGCAGTAGTAGGGATTTGAATGTAGTGCATAGTATGCATGTCTTGGTTGTTCTGATTGGATGTCGGATGTATGTAGGGAATGGAATCTCGACAAGGACATACACTATCTTGTAGAACAATAGGAGGCGAGCATCTGCCCGCCTCTGTTCCAATGATCTCCATCCCAGGGTATTAAGCATCTGGGTCACACTACTATATGAAGAGTAGTCATGTTTGCTCTTTTTTGGACTTGCTCAACCTTGTTTATAGCAAACACACGAAGTGTTTGCTTTACTGTAGAGAGGCTGGAACAACATACTTAGGCACCCAAATCTCGCCTGGAATCTCGTTCAATTTCTCGCGATAATCCGCCATCTTTACAGAGTTCATGAGAATTGTATTCCTATCCAAAAAATGCTTCTCAAAACCAAAAGGAGTTAAGACCTGTTACAACAGAAACACAAAATGCGTCGAAAAATTTTTAAAAAGCTCTTTTCAAGACCGATGCATCAAACACTGAAGTTTGGACGCGGGAAAGCTTCGAAACTACGTCACGCGTTTAAATTAACTGAAACGTACCGCACTGAGCCGCAAAGGTTAGACGGTAAAACCCAACACCGCGACTGGACCAACGAGTAACCGGAGCATATGCCGAAGCATTTACCGGAACTTCTCGGTGGGGTGGAAAGCGCTTCTCGTCTGGCCAAGCAATTGCAACTTCTCGCAAACTATCACGCAGGGGTATAAAATAAAGCCATTGGAATTTATCTGGCTACCTGTGGATTTCTTCCTTCCCAAGATTTACAAAATGATGATAAGCCCCAAATCTATAGTATAACGCTAGTGCTTCAGGGTACTTTAAAGTTTCCACACTGCAAATTAACTGAGTCACCAACTCAATATATGAATATAGATAGATAGATAGATAGATAGATAGATAGATAGATAGATAGATAGATAGATAGATAGATAGATAGATAGGGGTGTAAATGAGTGTGTTTGCTCAAAAGGCAGTGCCTTTATTTCATATTATATGACTGGGTATATGGGCTCCACACAGGGGAGGCATTCTCAAGCTGGGGCCTAACAAGGTTATTATAACAAGGGTATAGAACGGCTACGTGCGTATAAACATTCGCGATTTCGATTTTAAATAAGCTGCGCAACGTATCTGCGCAAAAATAATCCGGCCAATTGGCTGGGATAAGTTAACAAGGAGCCTAACCTTAAAGATCGCTTAACAGAGCGAGCGAGTGAAGGTAACTACCAGACTAAAGGGCGAATCGACCCACCCCTAAAATCAGGGCGAAGCGACTCAGGGTGAAACGACTAGGATTCTTGGCGTATGCCAACTATGATACCGGCGTATGAAAACACATTAAAACAACACGATCGTATTTTCAGCTCTGTTATTTCTTCCCAGTTGCTTACTTTTTTCATGTATTTGCTTAGCTCCAGATAAGGAGGAGTGCCGGTGGTATTTTTGACCAAGTATGACGGACTGAGGTAATGGCCAAGTATATAAATCAGGGCGAAGCGACTCAGGGTGAAACGACTAGGATTCTTGGCGTATGCCAACTATGATACCGGCGTATGAATAACACATTAAAACAACACGATCGTATTTTCAGCTGTTATTTCTTCCCAGTTGCTTACTTTTTTCATGTATTTGCTTAGCTCCTGATAAGGAGGAGTGCCGGTGGTATTTTTGACCAAGTATGACAGACTGAGGTAATGGCCAAGTATATGAAGATAGATAGATAGATTACAGACAACTCGGCCCAAAGACGAGTCGGCCCAGGACAACTCGGCTCATAAATCAGAATCAGAATTGTTACTGGTGACACGTCAAATGACATTCATACACCAGGACCTGTAATGTGGGAAGTTAGTCCGTAGCTCTAACCAAAGAGGTAAATTTAGCTACACAATCATCAGCACCTTCAGCTGTTGAAATAATCAAATCGGGATGGGCATTCCAATCTTCTATCTATCTCCCGTATAGGAGGTTTTTTCGTGACGTACTTCCGGTTCTAAAAATAGAACGGGAAAAGCCCTGGCCGTCAACTGTGCAATTGCTTCAATGCAGGGTGACAGATAAAATGTTAATTACTGGGTAAAACAGTAGAGTCCTTTTAAAGTTTTGACGAATTCTAATGTAAGATAATGAGAGTGAGTGAGTGTTTCAGTTTTACGTCCCACCAACAGCTAAGGTCATACGGAGACGGAACCTCGGTTTAAAGACTCATCCGAAAGTCTGAAGAAGCCCGGGCTCGAACCTGCGACCCCTGGTTTACAAGGTGAGTAGCGTAACCACTCGACCACAGAGGCTTCTAAGATAATGAGAGAAACACTGATATGTTGCCAGGTGTGAAATTTCGCATTACGAAAACATGCATTATGAATTTTTCGGCCAAAAAATGGAAATTTTAAGATGAAAAATTGTGATAATTTTCTTTTTTTTTTTTTTTGCTCAAAGAGGCGGTTATATCGAGTACCCACAATCTACCTTTTTGAGCTGAAATAAGAAATATAATATTTACCCCTGTAAACCCCAGTTTTACTATATAAAAGTGGGGTTTTAGAGGGTAAAATTCGCATAGGCGTGTTTTCATGATGGCAAATCCCAAGTGTTATTTTCTTAGTTAACTGCTCTCGATATATTGTACGTACGACCCAACAGGGTCCCCCCTCTCTCTCTCTCCTCTCTCTCTCTCTTAGCGTACCAGCAATTAGCGTGGGTAAATGTAAATAACTCCATGTGAACTGACATGTAACGTGTCAACAACGTCGTGTCTACATCAAACCAACACCAAAGCGATGCATTGAATTTGACTTTGCAACGTCGATGAAAAGTCAGAATGTTGCGTTGGCGATAAAAATGCCATTTGCCCAGTGCTCGGACCCATCAAGACTCAGTGGGATTGGAACATTAAATTCAAAACATACACAGAGCACCCTTTCAGTGCATGAGAATGAAACACTCCTTCGCAAGTGCAAGATTTTTCAGTAAAATCTGGTAGATTACCTTCACAGCCCTTACATTAACCCATTTCGTACCGGAAACCCCAAAAGGGGTAAGTGGCAAACAGTGCAGGCCCAGATCAGACGCAGCAGAACGCGGCGTCTGATCAGGGCCTACACTATTTGCAAAAAGTTTATCCATTTTCCAATTAAATGTTGAAGGTAAAAAAAACTGGAATCTTCAATTTATTAAAACTGCACATACATGTTTTGTTTTGTTTGATTTGAGATTTAACGTCCCCGTCAACACTGTAAAGGTCATTTTGGAGACGTTGCTTCCAATTTTGTGGGACTTTTACCCGACATTGAGATGAAATGACATCTCAAGCCCTGTCGCCCAATGAAACCAATAGGGTTTATAAGCATGAACGGTCCGCCTCGCACCGCGGTTCCTGGACAGGCTTAGATCCTCTAAGCGGTTTACCAGTACTAGTATGCGGGTCGGATTCAGCTCTGCGTGGAAGCATCATGCAGCCCATATATTTCTTCAAGCCCCTATGGGCGGGAGCAATCACATACATGTAGACAGATCGCTGGACATTTTTTTAACTGCACTTCTAGACAGATCGTTGAACTGTTTTTTTTTTTTTTTGTTGTTGTTTTTTTTTTAATTGCACATGTAGACAGACCGTTGAACAGTTTTCTCAAGAATGAGAGAGAGAAAGAAAGAAAGAAAGAAAGAGAGCGAGAGAGATCAATCTTCTGTCCGTATGTGATAGCTATAATTGGATAGCGAATAAAACCGAAAAGTTACGTAAAAACTTATTTTGTAATTAAGCTTTCGTGAATAAAGGTATCTCAAGCCATTGACATACCCGTAGGTCATTCACGAAGAGATTTTTTCGACAATTAAAAAAGGATCCAGGATAAATGAATTTCAGTAATAAAAGCGAAATATCATTCTTTCCTTCTCGATGAATAATTTCAATGTAAACGGGTATAATTTCTCTCAAAATGTCAGAATATTGTCAGCATGTATAGTTCCGCCAATACATTTGAATAGCGATGGCCGGTTCAATTGACGGCCAGTGCTTTGCGCATGCGCAAGAATGACGTCATAAACGGGATTCCTAAAACCTCCTATAGTCAAACCCCTCGCGGGGACATAGACTTTGACGCGCGTCAACCACCAAGAAGGTTAAAAGTGTAGTAAAAGCATAAAAGACAGAAAAGAAATGTTAAAAATAGATTAAAACAGGGCAAGAGTACTATGGTGAGACATGTTCAATCTGGCTTACAGCCAGACTGAACTCGGGGGTTTCTGGTCAACTCGCACCTAAGTCAACTCGTACCTTAGTCAACTCGTACCGGAGTTTGGTCAACTCGTACCTTAGTCAACTCGTACCTAAGTCAACTCGTACCTTAGTAAAGATAAAATTTGTTTTGGGGTAAGTTTGGCTTAAGTACACATATATACAGGTCAACTTTATGGTCTATGCAGACTCCTGATCCTTTTCCCGACGACAAAGACAATACACAGTGGGTGCATGACGCCATTACACACGTGCTCCCAAATGGTGCCTTTCATGTGTATGACCCCCATATCCCTTAAGCCAATCATAATTTATGGATGCTCGTTAGAACTATCCCTGTGGGGCAGCTCTAACGGATGCCACAACCTATGCTCCAGAGGGATGTGATTGGTACATAACACCATGCTCAACATAAGACGAACTTCATACGTAAATATGTAAATGAAAATAACGAGAAAACTTAGAACTTACATTGCATGCTCATTTGCAAATAAAATGTAGTTATACAATTATAATTTGTTCTCATATATGCTCAAAACATAAATGTTGGCTAACATAAATGTTGCATATTCCTTATTACTGTTACTTTACGATAACACACCCGTGCAATATAGTGCGTTTTTCACATCTCCAAAATGGCAACTTTTCTTACGAAAATCCGTTTTTTTTTTATTATTATTCTTTTTTCTTTTTTTCTTATTTATACTTCAAACATAGGCTGTGATCTTTAGTTGGAACGACTTCGTTGAGGCTGTTCTAACGAGTACCCTCAACCTACAGAGTTCTTGGAAACGCATAATACGGCGTATTTTTACGCCTGTTTTTGCTTTTGTATGCGTAAAATTTCCTGTCTTGGATTCTTAATTACGGCATTTTTTTTCCCCTGACGCGTCCGTAATCCAGTGTAAAAATGACCTCAGTCACATCAAAAGATGACAGCGGGTGTCCAATCGATCTCCAAATTTACCTACCGCTTTCGGATCAAAAGTTTACCGTTAATCGTCGCCGCCAGGCTTGTTGAAGCATTACCTGGCGATAACATTCGTCTGTATTACTCTCTCGGCCAATCAGAGCGTCACGGCTAGAAGATTGGCAGGTCAGTCTTGCGGTTTGCGAAATGCAGCAATCTCGTGGCTGATTAACATTAATTGACTGTTTTGTTTCCGGATACTTGAATACACAGTTGGATTATCGGTAATTTGATTATTGACAAAATGTCGGAGGCATAATTAAAGGATGCTATAATCTAGTGTATAAATCGTCTTTATTACGATTAAAGAAAATTATGACTCGAGTTTGTCGCATTATCAAGTTACCTTGATTAGGTCTGTTTGAATGAAAGAAATTAATTATCAAGTGTTGAACTGCCTGCTTATAGTGGAGGTCCGGAACAGACACCTGTGGCATCTGATCTGGGCCTGCACTGTTGGTGTTTTTTTAGCTCACCGTCACGTAGTGACGAGGTGAGCTTTTGGGATCACTTTTCGTCCGTCGTGCGTGCGTCCGTGCGTCCGTCCGTCCGTCCGTAAACAATTCTTTAAACGACATCTCCTCCTAAACCACTGATCGGATTTTGACCAAACTTCACAGGAATGATCCTTAGGTGGTCCCCTTTCAAAGTTGTTCAAATGGTTCCGGTCCGTTGCACATCTAGGTCATAGGAGCCAAAAACAGATTTTTTTCACCAAAAACTTAAAAAATCTTCTTCTCTGAAACCACAAGGCCCAGGTTTTTGATATTTGGTATGAAGCTTCATCTGTTTGACCCCTACCAAGATTGTTCAAATTATAGTGCTGGGGCCAAAAATGCCCCCGCTTCGGGGCCCTTTGGTTTTACATGGGCTTATATAGGGAAAATCTTTAAAAATCTTCTTCTCTGAAACCGTAAGGCCCAGGTCTTTGATATTTGGTATGAAGCTTCATCTAGTGGACCCCTACCAAGATTGTTCAAATTATAGTGCTGGAGCCAAATATGCCCCCGCTCCGGGGCCCTTTGGTTTTACATGGGCTTATATAGGAAAAATCTTTAAAAATCTTCTTCTCTGACACCATAAGGCTCAGGTCTTTGATATTTGGTATGAAGCTTCATCTAGTGGACCCCTACCAAGATTGTTCAAATTATAGTGCTGGAGCCAAAAATGCCCCCGCTCCGGGGCCCTTTGGTTTTACATGGGCTTATATAGGGAAAATCTTTAAAAATCTTCTTCTCTGAAACCGCAAGGCCCAGGTCTTTGATATTTGGTATGAAGCTTCATCTAGTGGACCCCTACCAAGATTGTTCAAATTATAGTGCTGGGGCCAAAAATGCCCCCGCTCCAGGGCTCTTTGGTTTTACATGGGCTTATATAGGGAAGAGCTTTAAAAATCTTCTTCTCTGAAACCTTTAGGCCCAGGTCTGATATTTGGTATGAAGCTTTATCTAGGGGACCCCTACCAAGATTGTTCAAATTATAGTGCTGGGGTCAAATATGCCCCCGCTCCGGGGCCCTTTGGTTTTACATGGGCCTAAATAGGGAAAACCTTAAAAAATTTTCTTCTCTGAAACCGTAAGGCCCATGTCTTTGATATTTGGTATGAAGCTTCATCCCTCACGGCCATGGTCCTTCTTTCCCCCCCCCCCCCACACACACACACACTCCGGGGCCCTTTGGTTTTAAATGGGCTTATATAGGGAAAATTTTAAAAATCTTCTTCTCTGAAACAACAAGACCCAGGTCTTTGCTATTTGGTATGAAGCTTCATCTAGTGGACCCCTACCAAGATTGTTCAAATTATAGTGCTAGTGCCAAAACTGCCCCCGACCTGGGGCCCTTTGGTTTACATAGACTTATATAGAGATATTCCTTAAAAATCTTCTTCTGAAACAGCAAGGCCATGGTCTTTGATATTTGGTGTGAAGCTTCCTCTAGTGGACCTCTATCAAGATGGTTTAAATTATAGCCCTGAGGCCAAAAATGCCCCCACCCTGGAGCCATTTGGTTTAATATAGGCTTATGCAGGGAATATCTTTAATAAAAATCTTCTTCTCTGAAACCGCAAGGCCCAGGTCTTTGATATTTGGTATGTAGCATATCTAGTGGACCTTTGCCAAGATTGTTCAAATTATAGCCTTTGTTGATATTTGGTATGAAGCTTCACCTTTTTAGACGTCTCTGAACATTATGCACATTATAGCCCTGGGGTTAATAATGGCCCTCCCCGTGTCCCACTTGTTACTCTATGGATCAGGTGAGTGATCCAGGGCCATCATGGCCCTCTTGTTTTTTTTTTTTGTCCCCACGTGGGGCTATTGTAATGGTCTTCATCATACGTCCGTCCGTCTTACCGGATAACTCCAAGACGGTGATAGATAGAAACTTGAAGCTTTGGGAACTGACAGATCGTTGGTCTGTGGTGTGCATGACACTTTCGGAATTTTGATCACGCCCCTAGGGGTGGGCCCAGGGGGGGGGGATAGGGCCCGTGGGGGTCAAAAATCAAAATTTCCAGGACATGGTCGCCTAACATATCAAAGAATCCAAAAGTTTCATATGCCATTTTATGAACTGAGATGTAGTGCATGGCCTGAACGGACTTGTCCTGTTGGCGAAGCCTGATCAGAGCCTGTACTACTGTTAACTGCTCACACTCAATTTAAACCCATATCCTGATGATTAAATTAATTTACCCAGTCCACTCCTGACTTTCAAAGCCTAATGTAATTTATCCATTCAAATTCACTATCTGAGTGATAGTGTAAATCCTGATTAGATGGAAGCCATCTGATCTGGATCTCCACTGCAAGAAAAGGGTTTGTCATGTTAAGCAGAACAAGGGTTCAAGCCCCAAAGTCTTTTGGAGTCACACTCTACAGCCGTATGCATTTAGCCATATTTGACACACGTTTTTAGGGTCAAACTCCAACTTTTCAGATTTGAATCCAACTTTTCCATGGATGGGTTCTTAAACTCCTGTTTTCAAAATCCTAGTGAGAACTCTGACCTATAAGGACTCGCAAGGAGCGGCATCTTCAAGCGACCTGAAACATTAGCATAGCATACACATTCTATATAAAACAAATCGTCCATTTTACCTCACAATTTGCATAATTATTATTATTATTATTATCATCGGTAATAATGGCTAAAGAGTATCCACAACTGAAGAATTGTTTGTTATATTTGAATAGGCGTGTTTTCGTAATGCCAGGATAATTTTTCCCTTTAACTGCAATAAATAAATAATTTGAATAGATAAATAAATTGATCACTAGTCTAAAATATCTAATAAATTAAATTTGTATTACCTGCCCCACAAAGACGATGCTGCAAACGGTCACAGACATCGCAACTTACAGCATGCTGACGTCCACCAACAACCTTAGTAAGGTTACCTTACCACATGCAATGCACAAATCAGACATATTGATGAAAGTTTTAAGCTTTGATTCTTAGTAAGAGATTTCAAAGATGAATGCTACTGCAAGGATTCTGTACTTCTTATATATCCAGTATTAAATCTGCAATTCAAAAGAAAATAATACACAAAAGATAATTGACCTTAAATTCCTGCGTGTCATTAAGTTTTGACAGAACAAAAACAGCCACTCGCCGGCAAAATTAAAGCAATTAAAAACAGTCTTTAATGAAGGACGATTAGTTTAGACTAGTACCGATAATCGTTTTTTCACCCACATTAATCGGTACACGATTAACTTAAGGTGTTAATTAAATTAACCCAAATGGAATCTTCCATCTTATATATTTTGAAATTTAGGGGTGTCAGGTTGTGTTTTCTTTAAAATTTATTCGGGAAGTGGCTAAACTTTTTCAAACAGCGTAGGCCCTGATTATTCGACGCCGTGTTCTGCGACGTCTGATCTGGGCCTGCAGTGTTTGACAAGGTACCCCTTTGTCGGTTTCTGATACTGAATGGGTTAAAAGTGAATAATAATAATAATAATAATAATAAAAATAACTAGAGCAGGTTGATGGCACCCCATCGCATATCCCCGCGCTACCCATTTCAGCTATTGTTCGGCAAAAAATAGAACACCCCACCTACCCCTGGGGTACGAGTTGACCAAAATAGGTACGAGTTGACCAGGGGGTACGAGTTGACCAAAGAACGGGTACGAGTTGACCAGTTACCGAACTCGGGACCGGGCAGGGTAACAACGTCAGGGGGCAAGGCATTCCAGTGGACAAGAGTTCTGGGGAAAAAAGAGTACTTGTGATAGTCAGTTTTTGTATGTGTCCGTGCCAGGTGAGGTCTTTTGTGAGTGTCACACCTAAGTATTTGTCTGCATCTACAGTGTCCAGAGGAGTGTTGTGAAGAAAATACTGGGTAGGTATTGGGGTTTTTCGTTTGGTGATTTGCAGGACCTGACACTTAGCTTGGTTAAAGGACATGTCCCAGGTCTTTTCCCAGATCTCAAGTTGCTGCAGGTCATGCTGGAGAAGTCTTGAGTGGGCTGAGTTAGAGATAGCTAGATAGATAGCAGTGTCATCAGCGAAAAATCTGACTATAGAAGATTTAACAGCCTCAGGGAGGTCGTTAATGTATATTAAGAACAGAAGGGGACCAAGAACAAAGCCCTGAGGGACTCCAGAGGAAACAGGGATAAAAGAGGAGGATCCATTCACTACAACAGACTGAGACCTGCTTTAATGGTTCTGGGGAAGAACGACTCTTTATAATGTCAGTTCTTGAAGTAAGGGTCTGAAACACCAACGAATGGTGATTTATACAGTGTCTAGCTGGGGGAACAAGGTCATCTGTTGGAATGCTGGCAGCACCCTTTAGACCTTTGTATAAACGGATTAGCCTACTGTCTATCCATTTGAGTCTTCCCCCCAATTCCGTAACCAAATACATGTAACTTAGATTTAAGAAGTTCATGAGGTGGGGTGTCACAAGCCTTCTCAAAGTCCAGAATAAATGTGTCCACCTGTCCCCCTTTGTCCAAGATTTTTGCCCAGTCATTAATAACTGTGCTCAGCTGAGTTTCACAACTATGCCTTTTCCTGAATGCATGTTGTCTGTCTGACAAAAGTTTATGTTCATCCAAGTGGGCCATGATGTTCGAGAAGACTATATGTTCCAACAATTTACACAGAACACAAGTCAGAGACACAGGGCGATAAGTACGTGCAAGAGCCCTATCTCCTTTTTTGAAGAGTGGACAAATGTTCGCTAAGAGCCATTCTTTGGGGATTTCACCCGTATCAAGAGACTGTTGAAACAGGTGTGCAAAAACTGGCCCTAACACATTTGCTAGTTCCTTCAGGACTCTAGAATGAAGTTCATCAGGTCTTGAGGCTTTACTGTGGTTTAAGCCTTGAAGTAACTTGATTACTCCTGCAGCTGACACAACAATATTATCCATGAATGATCTTCCAGTCAATGGAACCTCCGTGAACTCAGTTTTATTAAAAACATCATTGAATTGACCAACGAGTTCCTCTGCCCTTTCAGAGTCTGATTCAGCAACCCCGTTTCCTCCTCTTTTAATAAGGGGCGGGATACCTTGCCTATCTTTCTTCTGGCTATTAATATATCTGTAGAAGTCTCTGGGGTTCGCCTTAACATCACCAACCAAGTTATTCACATACAAATCATGCTGATTTTTATATCAGTCTTGATTTCACGTCTCAAGTTTTCAAATTTTGTCCAGAGTTTACCACGTCCTGTCCTTTTTGCCTTTGCATGAATCTTATTCCTTCTGCGAATTTTTATGCCCCCGGAATCTAAGAGATTCGGGGGCATATAGTTTTTGGTCTGTCTGTCTGTTTGTCCGTTTGTCTGTCTACAAAAACCTTAACATTGGGCATAACTTTTGAATGGTAATAAAGCTTTCATATTTCACATGTGTATACCTTGTCACAAGACCTTTCCAGTGGTACCATAAGTTTTGATCTCGTGACCTTGAACTTGACCTTTGACCTATTTTTTTCAAAATATTTAAAAACATTAACATGCGCTGTCCGGGGACATCAGTGTTTCACAAACACATCTTGTTCTTCTTATCTCTGGTGTGATCCAGGGAATCGAAGATACAGACCTACTAGTTTTTGAGGGGATATGATTTTCGGCCGAAGCATGAATGAAAGAAGTTATCAAGTCGAAGTTCTCCTGGACAGACCGAGCATCTGAATGACCATTAAAGTATTTCTCCCTTGCAAATCTGAGCGCATCCTTCCTCATAGTTTCATAGTCACCTTTCTGATACGAGTACACCTTCCTCCGAAGTTTTTTGTTGGTGGAATGTGAATTTTTAAATATCCGGAGACAATATCATGATCACTTAGTTTATCCGGAGACTGAATATCTTCAAACTGTCCTGGAAAAGTCGTAAGGATCAAATCTAATGTGTTCTTATCACGAGTGGGGAAGTTAACAATTTGTTGTAATCCATGGTCGTTCATAATGTCAATTCATATTTGTCCTTCAGACTGACTCAGCATTGTGCCTTGTTTGCTGAGCCTGTCAGGCCAAACAATGTGTCTGAAGTTGAGGTCACCTAGAACATGTAACGCCGGGAGTTTTTTACCCTTATGCTGCGACTTAATGCAATCCATCAGGTCTTTAAACAACTGGAAGTTTTCGACCGTACCATTTGGTGGTCGATACCAACTTGCTGCGAAGTGAGAGGTTTTATTTGCAAAAACCTTAACCCATACCGATTCTATGTCGTTTTCCAGTTCCACGAAAGGCATGTGAGGGTTGTCTCTGTGAATGAGCAACATCATCCCACCGCTATGAGAGTTTTCTGTAGCAAAGAAAGGAATCTATCCATTTGAGGATCTTTCTCCCATTTCCATAACCAATTAACTTAGATTTAAGTAGTTCATGAGGAGGGGTGTCAAAAGCCTTCTCGAAGTCCAAAATAAATGTGTCCACCTGTCCCCCTTTGTCCAAGATTTTTGCCCAGTCATAAATGACTGTGCTTAGCTGAGTTTCACAACTATGCCTTTTCCTAAATGCATGTTGTCTGTCTGACAATAGTTTATGTTCGTCAAAGTGGGTCATGATGTTTGAGCAGACTATATATTCCAGCAATTTACACAGAACAAAAGTCAGAGACACAGGGCGATAATTAGGGGCAAGAGCCCTATCTCCTTTTTTGAAGAGTGGACAGATGTTTGCCATTCTTCGGGGATTTCACTCGTATCAAGAGACTGTTGAAACAAGTGTGCGAAAACTGGTCCCCAACTCATTATAGCCCCGCTTTGAAAAAGTGGGGGCTTTATTGGATTTGGCTTGTCCGGAATTCCGTCTGTCTGTCTGTCTGTAATATTTGATAGTGGGTAACTTGTTACCGCAACTCCTCTTACAGTTCTAGGTCAATCCTTTTGAAACTTTACATGTGTTTTCATATAGGTCTGAAGATGTGCATATTCTTTTTTCATTATCCTTAAATAATTTTTTTCACTTATTTCACCTTTTTTAACTTACACAATTTTTGAGATCTACTAATGTTAAAATGTATAGGGAGTAGCTACCTTGTTACCGCAACTCCTCTTACAGTTCAAGGTCAATCCTTTTGAAACTTTACAGGTGTTTTCATATAGGTCTGAAGATGTGCATATTCTTTTTAGCTCACCTGTCACGTAGTGACGAGGTGAGCTTTTGGGATCACTTTTTGTCCGCCGTGCGTGTGTGCGTCAGTGCGTGTGTGCGTGCGTAAACTTTTTCTTCAAATGACATCTCCTCCTAAACCACTGATTGGATTTTAACCAAACTTCACAGGAATGATCCTTAGGTGATCCCCTTTCAAAGTTGTTCAAATGGTTCCGGTCCATTGTACATCTAGGTCACAGGAGCTAAAAATAGATTTTTAAAATGAAAACTTTAAAAATCTTCTTCTCTGAAACCGCAAGGCCCAGGTCTTCGATATTTGGTATGAAGCTTCATCTAGTGGACCTTTACCAAGATTGTTCAAATTATGGCCCTTGGGCTAGAAATTCCCCCGCCCCGGGGGCCTTTGGGTTTACATAGGCTTATATAGGGAAAATCTTTAAAAATCTTCTTCTCTGAAAAATGTATAGGGAGTAGCTACCTTGTTACCGCAACTCCTCTTACAGTTCTAGGTCAATCCTTTTGAAACTTTACAGGTGTTTTCATATAGGTCTGCAGATGTGCATATTCTTTTTAGCTCACATGTCACGTAGTGACGAGGTGAGCTTTTGGGATCACTTTTTGTCCGTCGTCCGTCGTGCGTGTGTGCGTCAGTGCGTGTGTGCGTGCGTAAACTTTTTCTTCGAATGACATCTCCTCCTAAACCACTGATTGGATTTTAACCAAACTGCACAGGAATGATCCTTAGGTGATCCCCTTTCAAAGTTGTTCAAATGGTTCCGGTCCATTGCACATCTAGGTCACAGGAGCTACAAATAGATTTTTAAAATGAAAACTTTAAAAATCTTCTTCTCTGAAACCGCAAGGCCCAGGTCTTTGATATTTGGAATGAAGCTTCATCTAGTGGACCTTTACCAAGATTGTTCAAATTATGGCCCTTGGGCTAGAAATGCCCCCGCCCCGGGGGCCTTTGGGTTTACATAGGCTTATATAGGGAAAAGCTTTAAAAATCTTCTTCTCTGAAACCACAAGGCCCAGGTCTTTGATATTTGGTGTGAAGCTTCACCTAGTGGACCGCTACCAAGATTGTTAAAATTATAGCCCTAGGACCAAAAATGCCCCCGCCCCGGGGGCCTTTGGTTTTACATAGGCTTATACAGGGAAAATCTTTAAAAATCTTCTTCTCTGAAACCGAAAGGCCCAGGTCTTTGATATTTGGTATGAAGCTTCATCTAGTGGGCCCTCTACCAAGATTGTTCAAATTATGGCCCTTGGGCCAGAAATGCCCCCGCTCTGGGGACCTTTGTGTATACATAGGCTTATATATGGAAAATCTTTAAAAATCTTCTTCTCTGAAACCACAAGGCCCAGGTCTTTGATATTTGGTGTGGAGCTTCACCTAGTGGACCTCTACCAAGTTTGTTCAAATTATAGCCCTGGGGCAAAAAATGCCCCCGCCCGGGGGCCTTTGGTTTTACATAGGCTTATACAGGGAAAATCTTTAAAAATCTTCTTCTCTGAAACCACAAGGCTCAGATCTTTGATATTTGGTGTGAAGCTTCATCTAGTGGACCTCTACCAAGATTGTTCAAATTATAGCCTTAGGGCCAAAAATGCCCCGCGCCGGGGGCCTTTGGGTTTACAAAGGCTTATAAAGGGAAAATCTTTAAAAATTTGCTTCTCTGACATCACAAGGCCCAGGTCTTTGATATTTGGTGTGAAGCTTCACCTAGGGGACCTTTACCAAGATTGATCAAATTATAGCCCTAGGGCCAAAAATGCCACCGCCCCAGGGGCCTTTGGTTTTGCATAGGCTTATACAGGGAAAATCTTTAAAAATCTTCTTCTCTGAAACCACAAGGCCCAGGTCTTCGATATTTGGTATGAAGCTTCTTCTAGTGAACCTCTACCAAGATTGTTCAAATTATGGCCCTTGGGCCAAAAATGCCCCCGCCCCGGGGGCCTTTGTGTTTACATAGGCTTATATAGGGAAAATCTTTAAAAATCTTCTCCTTTAAAACCACAAGGCCCAGGTCTTTGATATTTGGTGTGAAGCTTCACCTAGTGGACCTCTACCAAGATTGTTCAAATTATAGCCCTAGGGCCAAAAATGCCCCCGCCCCGGGGCCCTTTGGTTTTATATAGGCTTATACAGGTAAAATCTTTAAAAAGCTTCTTCTCTGAAACTGCAAGGCTCAGATCTTTGATATTTGGTGTGAAGCTTCATCTAGTGGACCTCTACCAAGATTGTTCAAATTATAGCCCTGGGGCCAAAAATGCCCCCATCCCCGGGTCCCTTTGGTTTTTCATAGGCTTATATAGGGAAAATATTTAAAATCTTCATCTCTGAACCACAAGGCTCAGGTCTTTGATATTTGGTATGAAGCTTCACCTAGTATAGCCCTTGGGCCAAGAATGAACTAGAGACACTGATTCTCAGGTGAGCGATGCAGGGCCCTCTGGGCCCTCTTGTTTCATTATCCTTAAATATTTTTTTCACTTATTTCACCTTTTTTAACTTAGACAATTTTTGAGATCTACTAATATTACAATGTATAGGGAGTAGCTACCTTGTGACCGCAACTCCTCTTACAGTTCTAGGTCAATCCTTTTGAAACTTTACAGGTGTTTTCATATAGGTCTGAAGATGTGCATATTCTTTTTTCATTATCCTTAAATAATTTTTTTCACTTATTTCACCTTTTTAACTTAGACAATTTTTGAGATCTACTAATGTTAAAATGTATAGGGAGTAGCTACCTTGTTACCGCAACTCCTCTTACAGTTCTAGGCCAATCCTTTTGAAACTTTACAGATGTTTTCATATAGGTCTGAAGATGTGCATATTCTTTTTTCATTATCCTTAAATAATTTTTTTCACTTATTTCACCTTTTTTAACTTAGACAATTTTTGAGATCTACTAATGTTAAAATGTATAGGGAGTAGCTACCTTGTGACCACAACTCCTCTTACAGTTCTTTGTCAATCCTTTTGAAACTTTACAGGTGTTTCATATAGGTCTGAAGATGTGCATATTCTTTTTTCATTATCCTTAAATAATTGTTTTCACTTATTTCACCTTTTTTAACTTAGACAATTTTTGAGATCTACTGATGTTAAAATGTATAGGGAGTACATTGTGTAGCTACCTTGTGATCGCAACTCCTCTTACAGTTCTAGGTCAATCCTTTTGAAACTTAACAGGTGTTTTCATATAGGTCTGAAAATGTGCATGTGCTTTTTTCATTATCCAAAACTTATTTTTTAACTTAGACTGTTTTTCAGATCTAATAACGCGAAAAGTCTATAAGGCGTAGGTATTTAGGTGTTAGGGATTTAACCCTCTCACAAGTCTTTACCTTTAATTCATGAGTCTTTCTCCTCTGACAGGGCTATAGCGGGGCTATAGTCAGATCCTCTGACAGTTCTAGTTTGCTAATGGTTTACACCAGAGTAGCAGAGTTCCAACAGGTGGCGCTGCTGCTTTATCAGTTATAAAAACAATCACAGTAGAATACACATTATTGCAGGGTCAGGTACACTTTCATTGTAGAAGTTCATATATAACTCAAGAGAAAAGATGCCTTACTATTGATGTGTCCCTGGTTGTAAAGAAAATAGAGGAGGTCATATTTTCCCAAAAGATCCTGAAATGACACTGAAGTGGAGAAAAGCGATAAAAAGACTGGATGAAACAACCAAGAAGCTCTGGGCTCCAGGAGTTTTCTGCTGAATGTTACAACACCACCATCTTAGGAAAGTTACATGTATAAATGGCGTTATTATTGGAACTGAACTGTTAATAATTTCAATTTTCAAAAGCAAATTATATTCAGAAATAATATTTTTGCACAATTTTTTTTTCAAAATTCTCGTCCGATCTGCCATCCTCAGGAATGGACCTGATCGGAGTGTTCAGTCTTATTATATTCATCATTTGTGATTGATATGTGTGATGTAGTAGAATACATATACATTTCGTATAAACAAAGAGGACTAAAGTTTAATCATTAAGCAGTCTGATCAAAGTCTAGAGTTCCCCTCAGCATTCATAATACATTATCATGAATCCTCAGGTTATGTAAATGTATATGCATCTTTGGATTTTGGATTGATTGTACGTCAGTCGACCCAACCACTAAGCATAGAAGCTCTTCAGTGCTGATGTCCACTTGACTATCACAGATTTCTAACGAATTCCAGGTAACGGTAATAGCTGTGCCATTCTTATCAGTGTGAGGTGGGAGTGTTGAATAAGAGGGTTATTAATAGACTCTAGCCCGAAGTCACGTGTTGGGCTTAGCAAACAGGGTAGACCCAGATCAGACACCACAGAATGAAGCATCTAATCAGTGTCTACACTGTTTGCTTACTATACAGGCATCTAAAGGTAAACTAAATAGTCGGGGTCATTTTCCAGCCTACACTTAGAGAAACCTGTCAGCTGTCAGGAAAGCAGCTTGTATTATTTCACTGAGGTGAGAAAAAATGCAGTGCCTACAATATTTGACTTTTCCCCACAAATTGCTGAATCTGCTTTGAAACGCAGAAGGCGATATGATAAAAAGAGGCTTGAAGAGGTAGAAGTTCCACATGTTGAAAAAGAAATAGAAATTTCTACTACCAGTGCATCTGAAAACTGCGAAGAAGAAATTAAATGTAATGATTGACCAATAAAGTATTTATCCTTTGCAAATCTGAGTGCATCCTTCCTCATAGTGTCATAGTCACCTTTCTGGTATGAGTACACCTTCATCCGAGGTTTCTGTATTGGTGGGATGTGAATTTTTAAATATCTGGAGACAATATTGTGGTCACTTAGTTTATCTGGGGAATGAATGTCTTCGAATTGTCCTGGCAAAGTCATAAGGATCAGATCCAATGTGTTCTTATCACGAGTGGGGAAGCTAACAATTTGTTCCAGGCATGATCGTTCATAATGTCAATTAATAGTTGTCCTTCGAACTGACTCAGCATTGTGCCTTGTTTGCTGAGCCTGTCGGGCCAAGCAATGTCTCTGAAGTTGAGGTCACCTAGAAGATGTACAGCCAGGAGTTTTTTATGCCCTCGCATCGGCAGGATGCCGGGGGCATATAGTTATTCGGTTTTCCGTACGTGCGTACATGTGTACAAACGTCTGTACGTGTGTGTGTACGTACGTGATCCTGTAACCCCAGGTTAAGGTTTTTGTAACAGGTAGAGCCTGAACTTTTAGAGCTCATATTTTCCTAACCATTTGATGGAACTGGCTCATCTATGGTATGATGATAGATATAGGTCCAAAGTTTTATTAAGCAATAACTGCCATGCCTGTCAAGGTCACAGACTTAGAAATTTTCAATGTTAAAGACTCAGGTTAAGGTTTTTGTAAAAGGTAGACCGGAACATTTTAGAACTCATATTTTCCAAACCATTTGATGGAATTGGTTCATATTTGGTATGATTATAGATATAGGTCCAAAGTTTTATTCAGCAATACCCCCACCCATGCCCGTGGCCTCAAGGTCAAGGTCATGGACTTAGAAATTTTCCATGTTAAAGACTCCAGTTAAAGTATTTGTACCTGGTAGAACCTGAACTTTTATGATGGCTTTGGTTCATATGATGATAGATATAGGTACTATGTTTTATTCAGCAATACCCCCACCCATGCCAATGACCTCAAGGTCACAGACTTATACAAATTTAATGTTAAAGATTTTAAAGAGCTCAAATTTTCCAAACGATATTACGGCTTTGGCTTATATACGCTATGATGCTAGATACAGGTCCAAATGTTTATTTAGCAATACCCCCACTACTGCCTATGGCTTCAAGGTCAAGGTCACAGACTTAGAAATTTTTAATTAGATATTTTAAGAGTTGATATTTTCCAAATCGTGTGATGGATTGAGTTTATATTTGGTATGATGTTAGATACCTGTCCATTTTATTCAGCGATACACCCATCCATGCCCATGAGCTCAAGGTCAAGGTCACAGACTTAGAAATTTTTAATTAGATATTTTAAGAGTTTATATTTTCCAAATCGTATGATGAATTAAATTAATATTTAGTATGATGATTGATACTGGTCCAATACCCCCACCCATGCACATGCCCTAAAGGTCAAGGTCACAGACAAAGAATTTTTTTATTTAACGTTTATTAAGAGCTCATACTCACCAAACCATATAGATTTGCTTCATATTTGGTATGATGAAAGTTACAGGTCCAAAGTTGTATATACCCCCACCCCTGTCCTCAAGGTCAAGGTCACATACTTAGTCTTATTATACTTTTAAAGTTTTAGGGCTCATATTTATAGATTGGCTTCATATTTGGAATGATGATAGATACAGGTCCCAAGTCTCATTCACCCATACCAACGACCCTGCCCATGACCTCAAGGTAAAGGTCACACACTTAGAAAATTTTGTTGCAACATGGATTTTTGGGGTGAGCAGGGGCCCTTGGCGGGGGCATCTGTGTCGTCTGGACACATTTCGAGTTTACCCTTGTGCTGCGATTTAATGCAATCAAGTTGGTCTTTAAACAAATGAAAGTTTTCGACCGTACCATTTGGTGGTCGATATCAAATTGCTACGAAGTGGGAAGTTTTATTTGCAAAGACCTTAACCCAGACCAATTCGGTGTCATTTTCCAGTTCCATGAAAGGCATGTGAGGGATGTCTCTGTGAATGAGCAACATCACATGAAAGACAACTCGGCTCATAAAAAGACAACTCGGCCCAAGTCGTTTCAAATTTTAAGAAAACTCGGCCCAAATCACCCCAACTTTGGAAGACCTCTCAGCCCACAATGATCAGAGACATTTTTTTGGCATGGCAGGCTCAGCAAACAAGGCACAATGCTGAGTCGGTTTCTGGTCAACTCATACCTAAGTCTACTCGTACCTTAGTCAACTCGTACCTGTTTTTGGTCAACTCGTACCTTAGTTTAAAAAATCTATTTTTGGATAAGCTGAACTTTGGTACACATGTACTTTTGGGGGAGTTTAGGAAAAAAAGATATTTTTATGGGTACATGCCATTTAGAAGGTACTTCGCTGTGTTGAGGCTGGGGAGCACTTCTAAAACTGACTGCTTTTTGGGAAGTTTCATTTTTTTTTGTTGTTGTTTTGCTTTAAATGCCTACGGGTAATAAGTATATTTGACACATTATTCCACTCATGTCAGATTATTATACGACAGAAATAAGTAAAAACACACTTTTTTAAACAGCAGAAAGGGAGCCAGTATAATTTGAAAATAAATATATGCATATTTTTGGTATGCTAGAATTGGGGTATTGATGATATACTGGGTATTTAGATAGATATATAGATAGTTTTGAACAAAAAGCATGGACCTCCGCCGTCCATCCGTCTGTAATTATGCCCCCAACTTCGAAGAAGTTGTGGGGGGCATATTGGTTTTGCCCTGTTCGTCCGTCCGTCCTTCCGTCCTTCCGTCCTTACGTCCGTCCCACTTTTTACTGCATAGCATAACTTTAGAACCATGGGTGCTAGGTTTTTGAAATTTCATATATGGATTCCTCATGAAAAAATAATTGACCCGTGTTTTTTTCTCGTCAGGATTATGCCCCTTTTTTGAGTTATGCCCCTTTGCAAAAAATACTATGAAATCTTGTAAGCAAGATATCTCAAAAACTGTTTGAGCTATTGCCCTGAAACTTTACATGCTGGTTGGGGATGATGAGTAGATGAACTGATTAACTTTTGAAAAAAATCCGAAATTTTTTTCTTGAGTTATGGCCCTTTGAAATTTTTCGCGTTTTAAGTTTGTAAGCAAGATATCTAAAAAAACTATTTGAGGTTTTTCCCCGAAACTTCACAGACTTGTCGGGGATGATGAGTAGATGAACTGATCAACTTTTGAAAAAAATCCGATTTTTTTTTCTTGAGTTATGGCCCTTAGATTTTTTTCGTGTTTTCAGCTTGTAAGCAAGATATCTCAATAATTGTTTGAGCGATTGCCCTGCAACTTTACAAGCTGGTTTGGGATGATGTGTAGATGAACTGATTAACTGTTGAAAAAAAAAATCCTATATTTTTTTCTTGAGTTATGGCCCTTTGAAATTTTTCGCGTTTTAAGTTTGTAAGCAAGATATCTCAAAAACTATATGAGGTTTTTCCCCAAAACTTCACAGACTGGTTGGGTATGATGAGTAGATGAACTGATTAACTTTTGAAAAAAAATCCAATTTTTTTTTCTTGAGTTATGGCCCTTTGATTTTTTTCGTGTTTTCAGCTTGTAAGCAAGATATCTCAAAAATTGTTTGAGCTATTGCCCTGAAACTTTACAGGCTGGTTGGGGATGATGAGTAGATGAACTGTTTTCTTGAGTTATGGCCCTTTGATTTTTTTCGTGTTTTCAGCTTGTAAGCAAGATATCTCAAAAATTGTTTGAGCTATTGCCCTGAAACTTTACAGGCTGGTTGGGGATGATGAGTAGATGAACTGATTAACTTTTGAAAAAAATCCGAAATTTTTTTCTTGAGTTATGGCCCTTTGAAATTTTTCGCGTTTTGGCGTCCTTCCGTCCTTCCGTCCTTACGTCCGTCCCACTTTTTACTGCATAGCATAACTTTAGAACCATGGGTGCTAGGTTTTTGAAATTTCATATATGGATTCCTCATGAAAAAATAATTGACCCGTGTTTTTTTTCTCGTCAGGATTATGCCCCTTTTTTGAGTTATGCCCCTTTGCAAAAATACAATGAAATCTTGTAAGCAAGATATCTCAAAAACTGTTTGAGCTATTGCCCTGAAACTTTACATGCTGGTTGGGGATGATGAGTAGATGAACTGATTAACTTTTGAAAAAAATCCGAAATTTTTTTCTTGAGTTATGGCCCTTTGAAATTTTTCGCGTTTTAAGTTTGTAAGCAAGATATCTAAAAAAAACTATTTGAGGTTTTTCCCCGAAACTTCACAGACTTGTCGGGGATGATGAGTAGATGAACTGATCAACTTTTGAAAAAAATCCGATTTTTTTTTTCTTGAGTTATGGCCCTTAGATTTTTTTCGTGTTTTCAGCTTGTAAGCAAGATATCTCAATAATTGTTTGAGCGATTGCCCTGCAACTTTACAAGCTGGTTCGGGATGATGTGTAGATGAACTGATTAACTGTTGAAAAAAAATCCTATATTTTTTTCTTGAGTTATGGCCCTTTGAAATTTTTCGCGTTTTAAGTTTGTAAGCAAGATATCTCAAAAACTATATGAGGTTTTTCCCCAAAACTTCACAGACTGGTTGGGTATGATGAGTAGATGAACTGATTAACTTTTGAAAAAAATCCAATTTTTTTTTCTTGAGTTATGGCCCTTTGATTTTTTTCGTGTTTTCAGCTTGTAAGCAAGATATCTCAAAAATTGTTTGAGCTATTGCCCTGAAACTTTACAGGCTGGTTGGGGATGATGAGTAGATGAACTGATTAACTTTTGAAAAAAATCCGAAATTTTTTTCTTGAGTTATGGCCCTTTGAAATTTTTCGCGTTTTGGCATATTGGTTTTGCCCTGTTCGTCCGTCCGTCCTTCCGTCCTTCCGTCCTTACGTCCGTCCCACTTTTTACTGCATAGCATAACTTTAGAACCATGGGTGCTAGGTTTTTGAAATTTCATATATGGATTCCTCATGAAAAAATAATTGAC
Organism: Lucinisca nassula; assembly: GCA_963580285.1. NCBI lineage: Eukaryota > Metazoa > Mollusca > Bivalvia > Lucinida > Lucinidae > Lucinisca > Lucinisca nassula. The sequence continues at coordinate 126,964,383 of OY757012.1, forward strand.
CCGTGTTTTTTTTCTCGTCAGGATTATGCCCCTTTTTTGAGTTATGCCCCTTTGCAAAAAATACTATGAAATCTTGTAAGCAAGATATCTCAAAAACTGTTTGAGCTATTGCCCTGAAACTTTACATGCTGGTTGGGGATGATGAGTAGATGAACTGATTAACTTTTGAAAAAAATCCGAAATTTTTTTCTTGCGTTATGGCCCTTTGAAATTTTTCGCGTTTTAAGTTTGTAAGCAAGATATCTAAAAAACTATTTGAGGTTTTTCCCCGAAACTTCACAGACTTGTCGGGGATGATGAGTAGATGAACTGATCAACTTTTGAAAAAAATCCGATTTTTTTCTTGAGTTATGGCCCTTAGATTTTTTTCGTGTTTTCAGCTTGTAAGCAAGATATCTCAATAATTGTTTGAGCGATTGCCCTGCAACTTTACAAGCTGGTTTGGGATGATGTGTAGATGAACTGATTAACTGTTGAAAAAAAATCCTATATTTTTTTCTTGAGTTATGGCCCTTTGAAATTTTTCGCGTTTTAAGTTCGTAAGCAAGATATCTCAAAAACTATATGAGGTTTTTCCCCAAAACTTCACAGACTGGTTGGGTATGATGAGTAGATGAACTGATTAACTTTTGAAAAAAATCCAATTTTTTTTCTTGAGTTATGGCCCTTTGATTTTTTTCGTGTTTTCAGCTTGTAAGCAAGATATCTCAAAAATTGTTTGAGCTATTGCCCTGAAACTTTACAGGCTGGTTGGTTTGTTTGTTTGATTTGAGGTTTAACGTCCCCGTCAACACTGTAAAGGTCATTTTGGAGACGTTGCTTCCAATTTTGTGGGACTTCTACCCGACATTGAGATGAAATGACATCTCAAGCCCTGTCGCCCAATGAAACCAATAAGGTTTATTAGCATGGACGGTCCGCCTCGCACCGCGGTTCCTGGACAGGCTTAGATCCTCCAAGCGGTTTACCAGTACTAGTGTGCGGGACGGATTAAGCTCTGCGTGGAAGCATCATGCAGCCCATATATTTCTTCAAGCCCCTATGGGCGGGGGCGGTACAGGCTGGTTGGGGATGATGAGTAGATGAACTGATTAACTTTTGAAAAAAATCCGAAATTTTTTTCTTGAGTTATGGCCCTTTGAAATTTTTCGCGTTTTAAGTTTGTAAGCAAGATATCTAAAAAACTATTTTAGGTTTTTCCCCGAAACTTCACAGACTGGTCAGGGATGATGAGTAGATGATTAACTACAGCTTTTCTTGTGTAATTTCAGCATTACAGCCACATAAAAACAAGATATCTCAATTACTGTTAGGGACAAGCAGTGTTAGGGTCAAGCAGTTGGGGGCATTGTGTTTCATAAACACTGGCTCTAGTTTTCCAATTACACTAGACTCTCTTAACTTTCACAGGCAATTGCCCCATGGCTGATGACTATTCAGAATTTTGATGTGACCCCCCGCCACCACCCCCGGCAGGATTACCCCAGGGATCTATTCTTGGCCCCTTACTCTTTCTCTTGTATATAAGTGACATTGTTTGTTTATTTGTATTGGATTTTAACAGCCAAGTCAACAATATTTAGGTAATTTCTGAGCCGGTCAGTTTACCTATCCACATTTTCCTGGGCATGCTTACACGTAAGCGGTTAACCAGTTCAGTGCACATTCTTTCACCAGAAACTGACAACTGCCCTTCTTGAATCAGCCGAAGAGTAATAATGACTGTAGAAAATATTTCATGATCAGTCTCCACGAAAGAATGTTGCCGACCCCGGCGGGAGTCGATAAGTGACATTGTAACTGATATAAGAGCAAATATTCGTCTTTTTGCGAATGTTACAAAATGAAATATTTTGTCATATCGTCAATGTTTGTTTCTTTATCTGATCTAAGGCATTCAATCTCTCATTTCTTCTATTATTATCTATTATACTCCGTCCTGATATTAACTTTATTTTCCCCTATATTTCTATTTTGTTTGATCAAATTTTGCTAAATTTTATCTTCATGTATTTATTGCCTAAAAATACTTAAAACGTCTTATTCCTATTTTATGATCACATGTAAATTATCTACTGCCATATGTTACTTTAACAAATTGATATTTACATAGGAAAGGAACTAAATAAGCAACTGTTTTCGTTCTGATCCTAAAATTTTGTATTGACTATGTTTATTTGCTTGAATGTTCAAATATGTTTGGAAATAAAATATGTTTAAACTAACTAGCCAGTCACGACATGACGAGAGTAACCATAGCGTGATCTCATCAAGAGCCTCTCGAACACCAAGTTTACTTTTCAAAACTGGTGTTCGCATGGGTACGGGACAACTCGGCACATAGCAAACTCGGCACAAAGCCAACTCGGCACATAACCAACTCGGCACATAGCAAACTCGGCCCACATTAGTTATACAACATATTAAGCTGTACATTAATACTTTACTGCCTGTTTTATTATTATTGTTATTTTATTTTATTTATATATGCATATAAAATAAAATAGTTTATGTCTTATTATTATTTATTTTTTTATGGCAGTGGCTAGCCGTCCGGTACCGTATTATTATTATTATTATTATTATTATTATTTCAATGTTATAATTTCTATTTTTTATATTATTATTGTTATTATTAAAATCTACAAATGTTTGTCCGATGTTGAGCTTGGTCTTAATCGTGATAGATTAACATTAAATTTGGGAAGCATATTTATTCAACCTATCAGTTCAACATGGTAGGTACAAAGAAATATCAATTAGGTGCAATTATCGTGTTAGCAGGGCACACATTAAGGCAACGACCCGAAACTCCATGGGTAGAGCAATTACCGTAATGAGTCTTTGTATTGGGACAGGTAGGCTTCGGCAAATAATGCAGTCCCGGATCAGACTGCTCATGAAGCAGAGTATACAGTGTTTGTCATTCCATCTGCACCTTTTTGACTCTTTGCTCGATCGTGAAATAAATTTGTTAAAAAATTAGGAGAATAACTGCAAGTCATCAAGATCCTTATTTATTAGGATTGACGGTACTGCTCAATTGCTATTAGTTGTTTTTCGCGACGATTGGATTAAACGTTTTACGCATTTACATAAATAAAGGAAATGTAAAATATATAAAATTATAAAAAAGTATTAAGTTATATTACCGATTGGTAGTTATTTATAAATATATTATTGGTAGTAAGAGTATTAGAAATAAGTAAACACGACTACAGCTTTTATTATCACAGGCATAATTGTTACAAAAATCATGCATTACCGATACGGCTGTGTTTATTTACCTTATTTTTAAAACGATCTCAATGACATTTGCACAGTCTCAAAGTAGGAAGTATTTCGCATCCAGTACTCCAAAAAATGATAAAAGTGCTATACAGCATTCGTACCCTATATGAAATGAGAGACTACAATTTACTACCGGACGTCTAGTCATTCCTACGTGGGTTGGCTAGCGCTCCGGTACCGGACGAGCAGACTCGTTGGCTGGTCGTCCGGTACCGGACAGGCAGACTTGTAGGCTGGTCGTCCGGTACCTGACGGCTAGCCACTGCCTTTTTTTTGCATTTTCAAATCATCTTAATAGGCTTTGAATATGGCTTCATTGCTACACTAATTATCTGATTAATCAAAAGATCACTGGAAGTTAATTCAGAAAAGCTGTGAATATGATTTTCGGGACACATTGTCACCCATGATTGCCCAGCCGAGCTGAACACACATTATTGCACAGGTTTTTCAACGTAATGTGAAGCACGCCACAACGGACCAACCCGAAAAACAAAAACGGTTGCTAATTTAACAAACCAGAAAAAAAAAAAAAACAGTATCGTGTTCTCCAGTGTGTTTGTGTGAATTCGGGTTAACGCCGCTTTCAACAATTTTTCAGTCATATCACGACGGTGTCTGGTTGCGACAGGGAGCTCAATGCTCACTTTTATAGTGCTGCCTCACTGAAGTATCATGTCCCAGACACATTACATGATACCACACCCAGTGATATTATCCTGCCACTGGGTCGACCAGTCCTAGCTCTACCCCGTAAATCTGAGTGCCAAGCGAGGAGCAGCTAGTACCATTTTTAACGAATTTGGTATGTCGCGTCCTTCGTGTTCACCAGTAACAGGAAAATGCTGATAAATTAATTAGACATTTTAAAGCTTCATTCGCTGGTCAATTTAAGAAACTACTTAAATAATTTCATTGAAAAAAAGGTTCTTCATACTTTTTTTAGATATACTCCATTAAACATTGATACACAATTTGTTTTATTAAACTTATAGCCCTATTTATTGGTCCCTATTTGAAAGGCTATTTCACAGGTAGCTTTAATTTGATTGTTTGTTTAGTTATGTTATTATCATAACAATAGATACATCCGAAGTCTACGTCACACAGTCATGTTTTGCCAACCAGATAAAAGAGTATCTCTACAGGGGAGGTGATTGGCGCATGCGCAGTGAAATGTAAACAAGGTCACGTGTCAAAACATTGGATCCGTCTATAGATAATTGGCCTAATCAGCCAATTATCTGTCGAGTTTGTATAGGCCCAGTTGGTCATGTGCCGAGTTTGCTTTGTGCCGAGTTTGCGATGTGCCGTGTTGCCCCAGAACCCTCAACAACATAGATTGCGGTACTCGTTAGATCAGAATTGTCGTAATAGTTCTAACGAATATTGAACATTTAATGATTTATGGTAGCCATTGTTAATGTTTTTAATATATATGCATGAAAATATAATTGAAGAACTTACATTTTATTTGCAAATGCACTTAAAATGTAAGTTCTATAAATGTATCTTCCTCTTTTTCTCATTTGCATATGAATTTACGGAATGTTAGTCTTACGTTTAACATTGTGTTATGCATCAGTCCCATCCCGAAAGGGTCGAAAACCCAGGTCTGATTACTGGCCAAGTTTCCTAGACGTCGATAGGAAGCCCTATAAGATCCATTCAGAATAGCTATTGCAACATAGATTCTACGCATTCATTAGAGTGGTTGTAATTAACGAGCACCCATAAACTATGTTTATGATACAATTCAAAAAATAAAAATCATGGATATAAGTCTATACACATTAAAGGAGGCATTTTAGCGCATGTGTGTGGTATCGTAATGCACACACTATATATCGTCTTCGTCATTCGGAAAATGGTCAGGAGTCTTCATAGACTGTAAAGTTGACCTGCATACATGTAGGTACGAGTTGACCAGTTACCGCTGAGTCAGTCTGAAGGACAAATATGAATTGACATTATGAACGACCATGGATTAGAACAAATTGTTAACTTCCCCTCTCGTGATAAGAACACATTAGATTTGATCCTTACGACTTTGCCAGGACAGTTTGAAGATGTTCAGTCTCCGAGTAAACTAAGTGATCATGATATTGTCTCCGGATATTTAAAAATTCACATTCCACCAACAAAAAACCTCGGAGGAAGGTGTGCTCGTATCAGAAAGGTGACTATGAAACTATGACGAAGTATGCGCTCAGATTTGCAAGGGAGAAATACTTTAATGGTCATTCAGATGCTCGGTCTGTCCAGGAGAACTTCGATTTGATAACTTCTTTCATTCATACTTCGGCCGAAAATCATATCCCCTCAAAAACTAGTAGGTCTGTATCTTCGATTCCCTGGATCACACCAGAGATAAGAAGAAAAATTCGCAGAAGCAATAAGATTCATGCAAAGGCAAAAAGAACAGAAAGTTGTAAAATCAGGACAAAATTTGAAAACTTGAGACGTGAAATAAAGACTGATATATAAAAAAATCAGCATGATTTGTATGTGAATGACTTGGTATGTGAACCCCAGAGACTTCTACAGATATATTAATAGCCAGAGGAAAGACAGGCAAGGTATCCCGCCCCTTAATAAAAGAGGAGGGAACGGGGTTGCTGAATCAGACTCTGAAAGGGCAGAGGAACTTGTTGGTCAATTCATTTTTTTTTTTGGTTTGGGTTTTACGGCCCTTTCAAGATTATTCCACTCATATCGAGCCGATCGTTAATCAGAGGTGGGCGAAAACCGGAGTACCCGGAGAACAACCACCTGACCTTCCGTTGCAGAACTTGGCGTCTCACACGTGGTCCGAGCGAGGCTCGAACCTACGGCGGTGACCTAATGACTAAGAGTCAGCGCTCTTATCCACTAGGCCACGGAGGCCCGTTAATTCATTGATGCGTTTAATAAAACTGAGTTCACGGAGGTTCCATTGACTGGAAGATCGGCCCCGTTCATGGATAATATTGTTTTGTCAACTGCAGGAGTTACTTCAAGGCTTAAACCCAAGTAAAGCCTTAGGACCTGATGAACTTCATCCTAGAATCCTGAAGGAATTAGCAAATGAATTACCAGTAGGTCCAGTTTTTGCACACCTGTTTCACCAGTCTCATGATACGGGTGAAAATCCCCAAAGAAATGGCTCTTAGCGAACATTTGTCCACTCTTCAAAAAAGGAGACAGGGCTCTTGCCCGTGTTTATCGCCCTGTGTCTCTGACTTGTGTTCTGTGTAAATTGCTTGAACATATAGTCTGTTCGAACATCATGGCCCACTTGGATCAACATAAACTTTTGTCAGACAGCGACATGCATTCAGGAAAAGGCATAGTAACTGTTGTGAAACTCAGCTGAGCACAGTTATTAATGACTGGGCAAAAAACTTGGACAAAGGGGACAGGTGGACACATTTAGTCTGGACTTTGAGAAGGCTTATGACACTCCACCTTATGAACTTCTTAAATCTAAGTCATTTGGTTACGGAATTGGGGGGAAGACTCTCAAATGGATAGGTTCCTTTCTTTGCTACAGAAAACAGCGTGTTGTTGTTAATGGTGAAAATTCAGAGTGGGCCCCAGTTCTGTCTGGAGTCCCACAAGGGACTGTTCTTGGTCAATTGTTGTTCTCCCAGCACATCAATGATATTTCCACTGACATTGATTCAGAAATAAGACGGTTCGCAGACGACTGTGTTTGCTACCTGGAAATTAGAGATACAGATGACTCAATGAAACTTCAGAATGACATAGATAGATTAGGATGTTGGGCCCGAAATAGGGCATGAGATTTCAGCCAGTTAAATGCAACATTATGCAGATAACTAGGAATGGATCTAATAAAGTTGAGGCTTCTTACACCTTAGAGGGAACGGTCCTCGGGAATGTGGACTCCATTAAATACCTTGGTGTGACAATCACACACAACTTGGGATGGAGTACTCATATATGCAACATGTGTACTAAGGCAAATGGAACACTTGGTTTCCTGAGGCGTAATCTTCATCAGTGCCCCCACTCAGGATGTAAAAGAGGCAGATACAAAGGTCTTGTTCGCCCAATCTTGGAATATGGCAAGTGTATCTGGGACCCCAGTGGAGTGGTCCTTATCGAAGAAATTGAAAAAGTCCAGAATAGAGCTGCTAGATTTGTAGCAGGCACTTTCTGCTTTGAAACTGGGAGCATGACTGGAATACTTGGAAAATTAAAATGGGAGTCTCTCAAGAAAAGGAGGAAAGAAAGTAGGCTCATCCTTTTATACAAAGTTCTAAAGGGTACTGCTAGAATTCCAACAGATGACCTTGTCCCCCCCGGCTAGGCACTGTAGAAATTACCATTCATTGGCGTTTCAGACCCTTACTGCAAGAATTGATTTTATAAAGAATCGTTCTTCCCACGAACCATAAGAGATTGGAATGCCCTTCCCGATTGGATTATTTCGACAGCTGAAGGTGCTGATGACTGTGTAACGAAGTTTACCTCTTTGGTTAGAGCTAGGGACTAACTTCACATATCACAGGTCCTGGTGTACGAATGTCATTTGGTTGGTTGGTTGATTTGAGGTTTAACGTCCCCATCAACACTGTAAAGGTCATTTTGGAGACGTTGCTTCCACTTTTGTGGGACTTTTGCCCGACATTGAGATGAAATGACATCTCAAGCCCTGTCGCCCAATGGAACCAATAGGGTTTATTAGCACTGACGGTCCGCCTCGCACCGCGGTTCCTGGACAGGCTTAGATCCTCTAAGCGGTTTACCAGTACTAGTGTGTGGGCCGGATTCAGCCCTGCGTGGAAGCATCATGCAGCCCATATATTTCTTCAACCCCCTATGGGCGGGGGCTGATGAATGTCATTTGACGTGTCACCAGTAACAATTCTGATTCTGATCAGACAAAGCAACTTTTAGTATATTAAAATACTCGTAATTCGATGGTGTCACTTATTGCTCTGCGTAATTTGATGGTGGCACCTTTATTGCTCTGTTTGTCTGTATTGTATTTTAATGGCCCTTTCACCACTGTTTTAGGTCATTTTTGAGCCGGTCAGTTTACCTACCCACACTTTCCTGGGCAGGCTTATACGTAAGCGGTTAACCAGCCTATTCTTTCGCCAGAAACTGACAACTGTCCTTCTTGAATCAGCGGAAGGGAGAGAATGACCGTAGAAAATATTTCATGATCAGTCTCAGGAAATAATATTGCCAACCCCGGCAGGTCTCGAACAGCGTCTTCCTGATCACCAGTCAGATGCGCATCCGACTGAGCTACCAAGGCCTTTATTGCTCTGTACCTGATGAATAAAGCTGCTTACATGCAGAAGTTATCGATGAGAGTGTTAAAGTAAATATCTATCTATTTAGTCATGTAAAAAAGTAAAATAAAATCATTGAAGAAATCGAAAAATTAACAAACATAGAAAAAAATATCAGAGCCTTTCCTGAATCGTAGTAATCAGCGGCTAAGCACCTTTAATCAGTAATCATCGGTTAATCTCCTTTAATCATTTCATTCCACGAAGTTAATCCAAACTTTAACTATTTTAATGTTTGATTTAATTATACGTTAAGCTAACTGATTAATTAATGACAGGCATTGAAATTTACAAAGAGTTAATTCGCAAAAAATGTGTTAATTGTCATCCATTAACCAACCAAGGTTAATGATAGTAAGTTTGAGCGATAACAAATTGCAAACCTTTGTTTAAATCATTTCTTTTATTTGCCGACCTGATATTATAGACCCGATGCTTCACATCCATTTTTGGCATCAGTTCCGTGCATTACGTGCAATACGTGTCTGACAGACATTAAGCCTGTTTTTTTTTTCTTGTTTTTTTTGCATTGCATGTTGTAAGTTTGTTGGTGGTGGTCACTATGCTGTTTCCTGTGATCTGTGCGAGGCTTTGGTGTCTTAGATGGATGGAGTAAGTTAATTGTATCGATTCCTGATCTTTGTTTTACTTCTACTTGGCAACTGCTGATAAATATTTTACATATCACTCTTACATCATGTGTATATTCTTTTATATGTAGTTTTTATTTTTTGTGGGCCCCGCCGATTGGGGCTTGGATGATGTTTGTTTGTTTTGGAGTTTTACGGCCCAGTCAACACTATTTAGGTCATTTTTGAGCCGGTCAGTTTACCTATCAACACTTTCCTGGGCAGGCTTATACGTAAGCGGTTAACCAGTACAGTGCACATTCTTTCGCCAGAAACTGACAACTGCCCTTCTTGAATCAGCGGAAGGGAGAGAATGACCGTAGAAAAGATTTCATGATCAATCCCCACGAAAGAATGTTGCCGACCCCGGCGGGAGTCGAACCGGCGTCCTCCTGATCACCAGTCAGACGCGCATCCGACTGAGCCACTGAGGCCGGCTGGGGCTTGGATGAATATGTTGTGTTGTATGATGCGGCCACACTGAGCTGAAACCGGCCACACATGAGTACTGGTAATTTGGTATATCGCTTAGAAGGTCTAAGCGGATTTAGCCTGTCCGGAGATGTCTTCTTTAGTTGGAGCGGTTGGGGCCGAATTGTCTTCTGAAATTTGGACAACTTGGGCCGAGTTTTCTTAGGTCAACTTTTTTATGGGCCGAGTTGTCCCGGGCTGACTTGTCTTTGTGCCAAGTTGTCCTGAACCGACACAGTATATGAAGATATATAGATAAATTATCCATTATGAGCTGTTGTATATATAATCACGGCCCCGCTCATCGAGGCCTGAAGAAATAGATAGGCTGCATGATGCTTCCACGCATAGCAGAAACCGACCCGCACACAAGAACTGGTAAACCGCTAAAAGGATCTCAGCCTGCCCAGGCAAAACGGCGCGAGTCGGCCTGTCCATGCCAATAAACCCTATTGGTTTCATTGGGCGGCAGGGCTTGAGATGTCATTTCATCTCAAGGTCGGGGAAAAGTCCCACAAAATTGAAAGCAACGTCTCCAAAATAACCTTTACAGTGTTGACGGGGACGCTATACCTCAAATCAAACAAACAAAATATATAATCACGGTAGATGTATCATATTTCATCAACTTATCTGTCATCATCAACTCCTCATCAAAGTAACATCAGGACAAGTCACTCGACTTCTATCTATAGATGCATCTCGACAATATAGACAATCTCTCTGGTTGGTGGTCGGTTTTATAGCACAAGGGATCAAACCTGTATGGCTGCCCATGCCAAAGTTTGTTTGGAGGGCTTACGCAACTTTTAAGTCCTCGGGTGGAACAAATTTGGTCATTTCATTTATCTTGGCTGGAGACATTGAAACTAACCCTTGTCCAAGGTTTGGCAGTGGGCTGTGCAAAAAAATATTGCAAAGACTCTCAGAAATGGATAGAATGTGAGGACTGCTAAAAACGTTTCCATTCCTCCTGTTCTGAATTGGATGAAAACCAATTGCTAGAGCTTGAAATTGGAGTTGGAACTTGGTATTGCAAAGATTGCAAAGCAGACTATGACATATACAGTAATGATGTTCTGAATGAACATAAGTTAGTTCAGTGCGACCAGTGTGAAATGTGGATTCACACGTTCGTATGCCAAGTATGGCAAATTGGTAGATTCCAGTTGTTTATAGATATGCCTGAGGTGCGAGGTTTTCAATATTTCTGACTCGTTCTTCAACGAACCTATAGAACTGAAAAAAAAAAAAAAACAAATTTGAACCTCTGTCATAGGAAAAAGGAGTTAAATCGCAGACTACTGACATGAGAAAGCCGAATTTTGTTTTACTAAAATGTTTGTTTCTGTGATTTGAGTTTTAACGCCCTCGTCAACACTGTAAATGTTATTTAGGAGACGTTGCTTCCAATTTTGTGGGACTTTTCCCCGACCTTGAGATGAAATGACATCTCAAGCCCTGCCGCTCTAAGTGGTTTACCAGTACTCGTGTGCGGGTCAGTTTCAGCTCTGCCTGGGAGCATCATGAAGCTTATCTATTTCTTCAAGCCCTGATGGGCGGGGTCCGAACCATTTTTTGTAAAAGGTTTGAAGCTTTGCAACAAGGTTGGGTGGTCAAAACCAGGGCTGGTTTTAACCGACGGATTTAAAACTTCCCCGGTCAATACTCCCCGACTGTTCAATTCGGTTGATTGAAATATTGAGTGGTCACTTGCATATTTATGCCCCCGCCATTCGAAGAATGGTGGAAAGGGCATATAGCGTTGCCCCTGTCCGTCCGTGCGTCCGTGTGTCCGTGCGTCCGTGTGTCCGTACGTCCGAAACTTAAACGCAGTCAATAACTTCCTTATTTCTTGATGGATTTTAAAATTACTCGGCAGAAATGTTAACCATCATGAGACGCCGTGTCACGTGCAAAACCCAGGTCCGTACCTCCAAGGTCAAGGTCATACTTAGAGGTCAAATGTCAAAAAAAAGGGTCCGAAACTTAAACGCTGTCAATAACTTTCTTATTTCTGGATGGATTTTGAAATTACTTTGTAGAAATGTTAACCATCATGAGACGATGTGTCATGTGCAAAATCCAGGTTGGTACCTCCAAGGTCAAGGTCATACTTAGAGGTCAAAGGCCAAAAAAAGGGTCCGAAACTTAAACGCAGTCAATAACTTACTTATTTCTGGATGGATTTTGAAGTTACTTTGAAGAAGCGTTGACCATCATGAGACGATGTGTCACGTGCAAACCCAGATCCGTACCTCCAAGGTCAAGGTCATACTTAGAGGTCAAAGGTCAAAAAAAGGGTCCGAAACTTAAACGCAGTCAATAACTTACTTATTTCTGGATGGATTTTAAAATTACTTTGAAGAAATATTAACCATTATGAGACGATGTGTCACGTGCAAACCCAGATCCGTACCTGCAAGGTCAAGGTCATACTTAGAGGTCCAAGGTAAAAAAAATGGTCGGTCAATAACTTTCTTATCTCTGGATGGATTTTAAAATTATTTGGCAGAAATGTTGGCCATCATGAGACAATCTGCCTCACACAAAATCAAGGTCCTTACCTACAAGGTCAAGGTCATACTTAGCGGTCAAACTTGAAAAAAGGGTCCAAAACTTAAACACAGTCAATAACTTTCTATTGATGAATACCAACAGACATATTTTCAGGCGGGGGCATCCGTGTCCTATGGACGCATTTCTAGTTTTAGTGTTGAAATGCCAAGGCTGCTGAAACTCGTCTGTTTAAATTTTATTCTCTTCTCTGGAGGCTTATCATTTGATAGAGTTTAAGGTTCATATGTTATTTCACCAAGTGGCCTCATAGAAATACTTTCTGGCTTTTTTAGCCCTAGGCATTTTTGTCTATGACTCATCTGTCTTAAGACCTTATTACTTACTTCAATATTACAGTCTTTGCCATCAAAAATGGTGGAGAAGTTTGGGTCTTTACGTTTCATGCACTTTTGACACCTTCAGTAACACCTTCAGTAATAGCTTGATGATAAGATACTATATAGATTGCAGATAATGAAAATCACACATTAGGATAGTGTTTCACCCAGCTACTAAAAAGGGCATGGTGCTGGTCAGGAAAAAGGGCACTTTTAGTGCGTGAAAACATGTAAAAGGGGCACTTTAGATATGGACAACCGTGTAACATTAGGTCAGGAATAAAGCCTGGTGTCAGTGTATAAATCCCCTATTAGGTATGTGATTGGTCACTTTGGCAATAAGATCTTTGCCAAACCGACTGCAGTGGCATGGGACAACTTTTACACCTTTTAATCTGTTTTGACAGCAATTTACAGGTGTTGCAGATACTGAAATATACATCAAAAACATCAGTGAATCTTCAAAAATTGTTTGGGTAATTAGGGGGGGGGGGGAGGTGAGTGATACAATTTGGAACATCAATTCTTCATAAATTCTTTAAAATCCATGATAAATTCAACTTATTCATATTCTTGTAAACCAAAATATGAACAATTGGTCTAACCTATAAACGAATAAAGGATAATTATAAGGATTGATTGAAAAGAACTAAGCTATGACTACAGTTCAGTGAGTCAATCCAACCTATTCATGTCTTTTGACTTCTGATCTAATAAAAAAGATCTCAAATAATTACTGTTATTAATCAAAACTATTTTGTCTTGTTCACCGATGAAAATATATAGTCTAACCTTGTGTACATGATGTAGGGGAAAAGCTTTTAAGACTAGAGGGACAACGTGACAGAGGCATATACTGCAGTGACTTAATCGACACAATTGACCACCAATCGTCCAGTAATGACCGGTTAAAACCTGTTTTTACCACCGGTCCGTTCAATACTCATATTGACCAGCTTTTTGCCAACCTTGCTTTGCAGTATAAACATAAACGGTTTAAGAGGAAAAATACTTGAACTTTTAGCTTTCCTCGATACTCACCAACCACACATTGTGGCTGTTCAGGAAACAAATATTGACAGTTCAGTTATGACTTCGGAGCTTTTCCCTGAAACTTGTGAATACAGTGTCTACAGAAAAGATAGAAACACTCATGGCGGCGGGGTGATGTTGCTCGTTCACAGGGACATCTCGCTCGTTCACAGGAAAACGACTGTTTGGGTTAAGGTTTTTGCAACCAAAACTTCTGACTTTATAGCAAGTTGGTATCAACCACCTAACGACACAGTCGAAAACTTCCAGTTATTTAAAGATCAGCTTGATCACATTAAGTCTCAGAATAATGGTAAAAAAACTTCCCGCAGTACATGTCCTGGGTGACTTCAACTTATAACTTCACACAAATGTTCTTTATGACAATACCTAGAGCAAGTTCGACTATCAAGGTCATGGCCTCAAGTTTTAGCTCACTGTGGCTTTTTTTTTTTTTTTTAGAAAAAAAACTTTGACATTGCTCTAGCGTCTTCACTTCTCGACAGATTTCAATTTAACTTCGCAAAAATGTTCCTTATGACAATATCTCGAACGAGTTCGACTTTCAAGGTCTTGCCTCAAGGTCAAGGGCACTGTGGCTATTTTTAGAAACACTTTATCATCGCTCTAGCGCCTACATTTCTTGACCAATTTCAACATAACTTCACACAAATGTTCCTTATGACAATATCTGAAGCGAGTTCGACTTTCAAGGTCGTGGCCTCAAGATCAAGGTCACTGTGTCTAGTTTTAGAAAAACTTTTCCATTGCTCTAGGGCCTACATTTCTTGACCGATTTCAATATAACTTAACACAAATGTTCATTATGACCATATCTGGAGCAGGCTCGACTTTCAGGGTCGTGGCATCAAGGTCAAGGTCACTGGCTATTTTTAGAAAAACTGTCATCGCTCTTGCGCCTACACAGGGTGTCCACGGTCAGGGAAAAAGTCAGGGAAAAAAAATATTTTTTCAAGGTCAGGGAATTGTCAGGGAATTTTGAAATTGGTCAGGGAATTTTGAAATTTTAGCAAAAGTCAGGGAAAAGTCAGGGAATTTTGAAAAAATATGTTCATGAATGATAAAAAAACATCAAAAATAAAGGCTAACGCAGTTTCTTCATGTTTGGCTTTTACCTTCATGAAAATAATAATAATTATAATAACAATAATGTCTTGTCTTCTTCTTAAGTATTGCATTTGGTAAATTATTCTTTGAGAAGAAACTAAAGGGTGGTAAGGGTTGGCTGTAGGGGAGGAGGAGGCCAACGGATGTTAGAACCAAATGCGCAAAATATCAAAAACCTTGGTCAGGGAAATTTGATTTTAGTCAGGGAAAAGTCAGGGCATTTTGCTTTACTCAAATTGTGGACACCCTGCTACATTTCTTGACTAATTTTAATATAATTTCACACAAATGCTCCTTATGACAATATCTCGAGCGAGTTCGACTTTCAAGGTCTTGGCCTCAATGTCATTGTGGCTATTTTTAGAAAACTTTGTAAACGCTCTAGCGCCTACATTTCTTGACCCATTTCAGTATAACGTCACACAAATGTTCCTAATGACAATATCTGGAGCGCGTTCGACTTTCAAGATCATGACCTCAAGGTCATGATCACTGTGGCTATTTCTAGAAAAACTTTGTCATCGCTCTAGCGCCTACATTTCTTGATACAAATAGGGGTTATGAGCATGGATTCGCACCGTTTTGCCTGAGCAGGCTTAGATACTCTAAGTGATGTACCAGAACTCATGTGCGGTTGGTTTCAGCTGTGCGTGGAAGCATCATGCACCCCATCTATTTATTCAAGCCCTGATGTGTGGGGGCGGGAGGACTGTGCTCGTACACTTGAGCATTGGCAAACAGAATCACGCGGACTAAACAAAATTAGTGTATACCGCGACAGAGGTAAGGGCGAGGATTATGGCCATGTAAAATCGAATTAAGCCCCCCAGTGGAACTCTTTCCACTGACCGTTCCAGGGCGGTTCTTCTGTGGCGGTTTATTTATGTTGTTGTTGTTAGTTACTTACTGTGTGTATCACTTGTGTTTTTTTTATCCCCCGCCGAAGGCGGAGGGATATAGTTTTGGCGTTGTCCGTCCGTCCTTCCGTCCGTCCGTCCTTCCGTCCATCCGTCCTTCCGTCCGTCCGTCACACTTTTTTTGTCCGGAACCGTTTCTCAGCAACTATTGCATGGAATTAAATGAAACTTGAAATAAATATGTATTATTATGCTGTGGTGATGCACGCGCAATTTTTTTTTCGGATTGACTTTTTACATCCAGAGTTATGGCCCCTTAAATGAACGAAATTCTGGATTTTTCGTCGTCTCACTTTGTCCGGAACCGTTTCTCAGCAACTATTGCATGGAATTAAATGAAAATTGAAATAAATATGTATTATTATGCTGCAGTGATGCACGCGCAATTTTTTTCGGATTGACTTTTTACATCCAGAGTTATGGCCCCTTAAATGATTGAAATTCTGGATTTTTTCGTCATCTCACTTTGTCCGGAACTGTTTCTCAGCAACTATTGCATGGAATTAAATGAAACGTGAAATAAATATGTATTATTATGCTGCGGTGATGCACGCGCAATTTTTTTCTGGATTGACTTTTTACATCCAGAGTTATGGCCCCTTAAATGAACGAAATTCTGGATTTTTCGTCGTCTCACTTTGTCCGGAACCGTTTCTCATCAACTATTGCATGGAATTAAATGAAACTTGAAATAAATATGTATTATTATGCTGTGGTGATGCACGCGCATTTTTTTCCGGATTTACTTTTTACATCCAGAGTTATGGCCCCTTAAATGATTGTAATCCTGGATTTTTCGTCGTCTCACTTTTTTGTCGGGAACTGTTTCTCAGCAACTATTGCATGGAATTATATGAAACTTGAAATAAATATGTATTATTATGCTGTGGTGATGCACGCACAAATTTTTTTCGGATTGACTTTTTACACCCAGAGTTATGGCCCCTTTAATGATTAAAATTCTGGATTTTTCGTCGTCTCACTTTGTCTGGAACCGCTTCTCAGCAACTATTGCATGGAATAAAATGAAACTTGAAATAAATATGTATTATTATGCTGCCGTGATGCACGCGCAATTTTTTTTTCGGATTTACCTGGATTGACTTTTTTATCCAGAGTTATTTCCCCTTAAATGATTGAAATTGAGGAATTTTGTCTATTCGGTAATTATATCGTTTTTTTTTTAATATTCGCGAATTTTATTTTGGTATCCTTGAAACCACATAACAGGTAAATAAACCTCAACTTTGACAGACAAGTTAATCTCTACTGATAATTAGGTCAGTAGGTCAGGGTACAGCCTCTCATCCAGGGAGTAAATGTTCAGCGGGGCCCTTCCTCATTGTCTCTAGTTTGCTTCTTAGAACCATCCTCAATTTTGGCCAGATATATTTTCTTGCCATTCTACACGAAAAACCCATTCGGCGGGGGATATCAATTCAACGAATTTGCTTGTTTTTATTTATTTTGGATGGTCCTTTGGCCATTTTGTTGGAAAGTAACTGTCCTTATGGCCTTCCTTTGTTTAGGTTTCCATTTTGGTCTGGTCGCTTCATGTTTGTGTTTCTTTCACTTTGGTGTCTTTGATGGGTGGAGTAAGTTAATTGTATCGATTCCTGATCTTTGTTTTACTTCTACTCTACATAATTAGACGCCACATAACGCGATGTCTGATCAGATCTACTGTGCTGGCTTAAAGTTAAACGAACAGTTCGATTCTCAGTTCAGGACAATTCCCCCAACCTACACTCAGAGACGATCAGACCACCAGTTCTCTCAGTGCTTTGATTGTAAATGATCCCTGCCTGCATGAAGATCACACACAAAAATACCCAGTCAAGTGTCACCGCGTTATCGGTAGTAAGAATATGTTATGAGCTTTGTCGTGAGCGAAAGCATTAAAATTACAGCTGATGCTTGACTGGGCGGTAGCGAACATGCAAGAAAGGACTTTAAATTTATCCACTTCACACTAAAAATTATTAGAGTTCAAGGAAAATTTCCCGACTGAATGCGTAAATTCAGGAGCACATAATCACATTTTGTTGCAGTGGTAAACATTGAAATTAAGCCATTTCGGAATAATTAACACGGATGGCCACTCTTATTTGATTACGCTTATCTTTGTGGGCCAGTGATAAGAAAAGCGATAATACCACAACATCGCCTTGCGCAGATTAAATGCAGTGAAACAACGTGTGTAATGCTGTATATTCAAAGTGGTGATCTGTTAAGATGTTAAAACTGACAGTTGTGACATCGTAGTCGAATCAAAATTGAGACATAATTGGCAGTGCACCACTTTGTTCATATAACAGATACGTACGCACGCATGAAAAGTCTTTTTAATACACACATTCGCTATACACAAGCATGAAAACATGTTTGTGTGTGTGTGTGTGAGAGAGAGAGAGAGAGAGAGAGAGAGAGAGAGAGAGAGAGAAGTAGTATCAATTCAACTGACATCATTATGATTTCGTCACGGCAAACAGGTAATAGGCATAGATGGGTGGAACTGCATTGTTGCTGAAATGCGTCATTTTTTGCGGGTCGTGCACCTTTGCGTAAGTAGATTTCATCTTAATATCGGGTAAAAAAAGCGACGTCTCCAAAATGACCTAAATAGTGTTGACGGGGACGTTTAGCCTCAATTCAATCGATCAATTATGAAATTTCAACCCTCGCCCTCAGTTCCAGTGCAGTATCAAACATAATAACAAAAACAAATTGATCCACATGAAGGCTTTCAAAAAGCCAAAGAAAACTCAGGGAATTTCGATACGATTCGATAATTGCAATCCTGACCTATTCACCATATTTGCATTATTTGCTGGCTCCCAGCTTTACCATTGTCAATATTGGAAAAACAAGTAACCAGACCCCCTGACCTTTCAAGGTCAGGGGTGTCTGGTTACCTGTTTTTCCAACACTGATAACCTTCAGACTAGGAACCAGCAGATAATGCAAATAAGGTGAATACGGCTCAATATGACCTTGATAGATGATTGAGCCATTGGACTCGAATTACAAACTAACAAACAAACATGAGTGTTCAGTTAAGATTGTAATGTAGGAACGTCTCTTCTCTTTTTCCAGATCATTGACCAGAACTCAATTTATAATATATACCAATGGTTCTGAACGGCGTGGAGTCCTGGTAGAATTTGTACTATGGTGCGACACAGTAAGATACAGAAACAGATACTAAGCCTTTACAAGGAATTTCTTCGAGTGGGCAAAACAAGGCCTGGAATCACTGATTATATACGCAATGAATTTAAGAAAAATGCTGCTATTCCAAGAACTGACACCCTTCACATAGAGCATTTATATCGTAAAGGACAACGCCAACTGCAAATGCTTCAACGACAAGATGTGCAAAGTGTAGGCGTTTTTACAAAAGACTCGGGTAGCAAAGAAAAGTAATTTCTTGCTCAATATATGTGCATGTACGTATTAAGTGTACATTTTGAACATTCTGTGTCACTTCAATTTTCCTTGTATAAAGATGTACCGTATATACCTAACAAACATACAATAACTGGTCAATTAGCTGTGTGAATCATATTGTATTGTCTGTTCATGAAGAACATGTCTATTCTGATACTTAGAAACTGCAGGTTGTGCTCATCACCAGAGATGGCATTTTTCAGATCTATGGCGTTTTTCAGATCTATGTCTACAGCAAACGATGCTGCAACTAAATTAACAAAACCTGACGTGTTCCAGAGAGTTATGGCCAGGTTTCCTCCAGGAATTCAAATGGCTTTTGCTTATGGCTCTGGTGTATATCAGCAGTCTGGGCAAGACATGTCCAAGAACATGCTTGACTTTATATTTGTCGTGAATGATCCTCATATATGGCATGCAGAGAATTTGAAAGTGAATAAGTCCCATTATTCATTTCTGTCTAGACTAGGACCCTATTATCTTTCCAAAATTCAGGAAAATTATGGTGCTGGAATATACTTCAATACTTTAGTACCTTTTGAAGAGCGACTGATAAAATATGGAGTGATTAGCACATCCAGACTGATTACTGATCTCTTGGAGTGGAATACCCTATACGTAAGTGGACGTCTGCATAAACCAGTCAGATTGGTTGTTCTTCCAAAATGCCAAGAATTGCACGATGCTTTGAGATATAACTTGTTGAGTGCAATTCACGCTGCATTTCTGCTACTTCCAGAAATTTTTTCGGAAGAGGCTTTGTATAAGAAGGTAGCCAGCCTATCATATAGTGGTGATTTTAGAATGATGTTTGGTGAGGACAAAGGAAAAGTAGATAAGATTGTAATGCCTAATATTCCATATTTTCGCAAGATATATGTAAACTTTTTAGACAACCCTCATATACGTTGGGACAAAAATACAGGAATGATTGAACAGTGTCCTACTCACATGTCTCAGTTCCATCACCTTAATCTTCTGCCCAAGGGGGTTCAGCAAGGACTTCTTCAGCAGAAAACTACCCCTGGAAGGAGTCCTCCGGATCTTGAAGAAGCGATTTGGAGTCTTGCTCATGACTGGGATTGTGGAGAATATGTAGCTAAGAGTATAGCCAATATAGTTGCAAGATCAAGCTGGAGTCAAAGTATTAAAGGCATCTTTACAGCAGGTGTTACAAAAACTGTGAAGTACAGCTACAGCAAAGTGAGGAAAATGGTTAAGGGAATGAAACTGCCTGATGTTTCTGAGACAACTAAAAAGATAACTTGATCAAACAAAGGATTGTCCTTGAATTTGTGACCACAATGAAGACTCAAATCAGGGCCAAGGGAATAAAAAAAAATTATCATGCTCAACTCACTTGAGCTTGATTTTTTTATTACCTTCATAAATATAAAGAAACAACAAGTAACTGAGACAAATCATGCTCAGATCAGCATGCTTGGTCATTTGTCCTACTCATAAACTTTAAAATGCCAACAATATTCTTGACCAGGGCAAATTTCTCTCTCGTGAAAAGTGTAATAACCTTGGGGCCAGCTTGAGCTGCCTTTCAGGCTCAGCACGGTCTTAACTGCTTTTCAGATGAAGCTTTGGGTCAATGGCATCTAAACAGCACACAAAGAAGACGTCGATCAGGCTCTAGACAAATGTGCAGGCTGATCTAAAGCTTTGTTTAGTTTTCAATGGCAAATGCAGAAGGTTGCTTTTACAAGTCTGTGTATCTCTATATTATATGAGCCCCGCCAAGCGAATTTGTGTCTTCGAGCATTCCGTCATGACAAACTTTAACTGCGCATGCCCAGCCATTCAGAGGGGACAGGGATATGGCTTTCTGTCTGAAGGTTCCGCTTGGTTCACTGCTTGTATGAGCAAGCAGCGAAGGTTCTGGCAAGACTGCGCGAATGCGCAGGCTAGCCTGAACCTTCGCTGCTCGCATAGGCGATAAGTACCAAAATCGCTTGACGGGGCCCATATAGAGAGTGGAAAAGTAACTGACCTTTTACTTTTCCCCTTGTGACATCTTCATTATGGTGAAGTTGTGTTCTGTTGGTGTTTCTTTCCCTTTGGTGTCTTGGATAGGAGGTGTGAGGTAATTGTATCAGTCTCTGATCATTGCCTCACTTCTGTTTTACAGGGTTTGTATTATTTTTGGGAAAACAGATTTTGGGTACTTACTAGTATCAACTCAATGAGGCAGTTTTAATGATAACCCACAATCTATGTTTGAAACAGAAGTAAGAAAATCATTGTTAACTGCTTATTCACAAAAATGATTGTATTGGAGCCATGAAAGAATTAAGTATGTCACACAGGTGTGATCATAATGACAGAATACCATTTAAATCCTAAAAATTCAGACAACCTGAAAACTTGCTGTAATTCTCTCAACATTTTAAGCAACAAGGAGTCCACAAGGTGCAGACGGAATGGCAAACAAGGTAGACCTGATCATACTGCTCCTCCTTGAGCAGTCTGATCTGGGTCTGCACTGTTTGCACAGACCTATCAGTTCCATTACTTAGGATCCTTACAGTAGATCCTTTTTTTATTGTCAGTTGACCATATTAGTTCCATAGACAGTTTTATGCTCCCGCATCGGATGATGCCCGGGGGAGGGGTATATAGTTTTCGGTTTTCGTACTTGTAACCATGGGTACGTGCGCACTTGCATATGAATGCACATCCTTCTGTGCGAAAGTGTGTATGTATGTAATCTCGTTTGACTCTGGTTAAGGTATTTGTACCAGGTAGAGCCTGAACTTTTGAAACTAATATTTTACAAATCATGGGCTGGATTTCTTTTATATTTGGTCTGATGATAGATATACGTGTAGGTCTTATGTTTTATTTAGCTATACCCTTACCCATATCCATTACATGGTCAAGGTCATGGACTTTAAAATTTTGAATGTTAAAGACACGGGTTAATGTAAGTGTACCAGGTAGAACCGTATTACTTAAGAGTTAATAACTTCCAGACCATTCAATGAATATGGTTCATATTTCTTAGGATGATAAAGGTCCAATTTTTAGCTCACATGTACGAAGTACAAGGTAGCTATAGTAGTCAACCCAGTCATCAGCATGCACAAAATTTGTGTTCCCGTCACCCTGCGTTTTTCAAATGCTTATATCTCGATAGTCACTCATCACAGAGCATTCGATCTTCTGAGATTCCAAAAGAATACACCCTTGGGTGGATGCATGGGGTGGTGTTAGGGGTCAGAATCGAGGACACGTTTGTTTGTTTGTATTATAGTTTAACGGCCCAGTCAACACTTTTAGGTCATTTTTGAGCCGGTCAGTTTACCTATCCACACTTTTCCTGGACAGGCTTATACAGTTCCATTATGCTATCAAGTTATGGACACAACTAGTTATACATCAGCCAACAATGTGATGCTTAAGTTTAAAATCATACAGTGAAAGTCATGCTGACCTACATTTCACGGTCCAGGTGACCTACATTTCGCAGTCCAGTGATTTTACCTTATATCTTGAAGACTATTTTGTTGGGTAAATGTCATACCTAGGATATTAGTTCTATGTGACTCAGTGACTAACCTTAAAGTGTATCTAGGTCAATTTGACCTATATTTCATGGTTCAATGATTTGCCTTATGTATTGATTACTGTTTGATGGAGAAATGTCAAACATGGAATATAACTTCCATTTGACCTGATATTGACATAAAAATATATGTAGGTCAGTGTGACCTATTTTTCATGGTTCATTGATTGGGCCTTATAACTCGAAGACTATTTGATGGAGAAATGTCATCATCATCATCATCAACGGATTTTTATTAACGTGCAGGTACAGGGGCAATGTCCGCATAAGTGGGCCCCCTCCCAGGTAGCAGGCTTGCTGCACGTATGGCAGATTTTACACCAGCTCTCCAGGCTTGTCTATCATGAGGATCGATAGCAGAGAGCTTCGATTCAGAATTTGTAGCTGCTATGATACGTTTTGACGGTGGTAATTTGCAGGACGGCCAGTCCTGGCTGACATCCCAACTCAGTTCTTTTAAGGCACCCGGACAAGCCGCCGTTCCCAACTCACCAGGGCAGGTGTGCTTTACCATTGTCCTTGGACAGCAAGGATCATTCGCCAAACCACAGTAGCTAGTACACCAAGCCATCGGTCTGTAGATGGTTGTTGCCTAGCTCTGCTACCCAGGTTGTGGCAGCCTCATTACCCCGAAGGTAGGGAGGCAACTGTGATATTGGGCAACCTCACATTCCCTCACTCATTATGAGTGTCACAGCTGGATGCATTTTTATGTCATACCAGGGATATTAGATCCATGCAACCAGATGGTTGACCTGAAAGTATATCTAGGTCAGTAAGACCTATATTTCGTGGTTCGGTTATTTTGCCTTAAATATTGAATACAATTCGATAGAGAAACTTCGTACCTTGATTATAAATCACATGTAACTCAATAAATGACAAAAATATATATCTAGGTCAGTGTGACCTATATTTCACGGCACAGTGGTTTAACCTTAAAAGTCGAAGACATTTTGATGGAGAATGTCATATTTGGGATATTAGTTCCATGCCACCCTGTTATTAACCTCAAAATATAGCTAGGTTGCTGTGACCTTTATTACATAGTTCGGTGATTTTACCGTTTATGTTGAATACTAGTTGATGGAGAAACTTAATAACTGGGTCATAAATTCCATGTGATTCGGTGTATGCCATAGAATATATCTAGGTCTGTGTGACCTATATTTCACAGTTCAATGATTTTACCTGATAACTTGAAGTCTATTTGAAGGAGAATTGCCATATCTGGATTACTAGTGCTGATTGACCTCAAAATATATCTAGGTCAGTGTAACCTATATTTCATGATGCAGTGATTTTGCCTTATATTTTGAATACTGTTTGATGGAGATACTTCAAACCTTGATTATAAGTTTCATGTGATCAGATGATTAACATAATGTTATCATTCACTGGATCACATTTAGGCCAATAAGAGCTATATTTCAGAGTTGAATGATTTTGCCTTATAACTGAGAGAAATGTCAAACATGGAATATAAGATCCAAATATGTGACCTGACGATTGACCTCAAAGTATATCTAGGTCATTGTGACCTAAATTTCATAGTTCTTGAAGGCACAAAACAAGCAAGCTATGCTGTCATTCAACAGCTCTTGTTTATTTTGTTAAAGCCCCACCCATGCCTTCAATCTTAGAAATGGTTTATGTTAGAGACTAAGGTTAAGGTATTTGTCAAGGCAGAACCTGAACTTTTAAGACTGATTTGGTTCAGAAGATTAACTGTTAATGTTTTATTCAGCAATACCGGGCCCATACCCATGTCCTGAAGGTCAATGTCACAGATTTTTTATGTTGAAGTTTTTTCAAAATTTTTAGTGTTAAAGTTTTTAAAGAGCTGATATTTTCAAAACTATTTGATGGATTTGGTTTATATATGCTATGATGATATATACAGGTCCGAAGGTTTATTCATTAATACCCCCTGCTGTGCCTAAGACTTCAAGGTCAAGGTCACAGACTTAGAAATTTTTAGCATTTTTTGAGAGTTCATATTTTCCAAAACCGTTAAATGTATTGTGTTTATATTAGGAACGATGATAGATACACCAAAGTGATATTCAGCAATATCCCCACTCATGCACGTGACCTCAAGGTCAAGCTTACATACACTGAAAGTTTTAAATTTAAAGTTCGTTATCTCGTGTTTTCCAAGCCATATACTGGCTTTGCTTCATATTTGATATGATGATAGTTACAGATCCAAGGTTTGATATAGCCATACCCCTGCCCCTAACCACAGGTCCAAGGTTTTATTCAGCCATACGCCCGCCTCTGGCCTCAAGATCAAGGTCACAGACTTAGAATTTTTTTTTTTTAAAGTTAGAGCTCATATTTTCCAAACAATACAATGAATTTGCTTCATATTTGGAATCATGATAGATGTGAAAAGTTTCAAGGTAAAGGTCAAAGACTTAGAATTTATGTTAAAGTTTTAAAAACTCTTATTTTCCAAACCATTCGATGGATTGGTTCATATTTGGTATGATGGTAGTTATTTTTTCAAAGGTTTAATCGGCAATACCGCCACCTATGTCAATGACCTCAGGA
Source organism: Lucinisca nassula (assembly GCA_963580285.1). Taxonomy (NCBI): domain Eukaryota; kingdom Metazoa; phylum Mollusca; class Bivalvia; order Lucinida; family Lucinidae; genus Lucinisca; species Lucinisca nassula. Next base: position 126,989,637 of record OY757012.1, read on the forward strand.
CACTTTTCCAGTTGTGTGATGCTGTTCATGACAGCTGTTGTTGTAACATGATTTTTTTCTTGGTGAGGTGGGCCCATGGGCAGGGAAATCTGTGTCGTATTGACATTTCTAGTTTTTAGCTCGGCTGTTTTCGAAGAAAACGACGATGTATTGTCATAGCTCTGGCGTCGTCTGCATCGTCGTCGTGCAAAAACTTGGACATTTTGTAATATCTCTGTCATTACTGAACATATTTACTTAAAACTCGGACTAGTTGTTCATTATCAAAAGGGGTACTCATACCAATAGGTACGGTAACCCTCAAAATATTTTGGGCACAGTTATGCCCCTTTTTCGACTTAGAATTTTTGCAAAAACTTGGACATTTTATAATATTATGTCATTATTGAATATATTTACTTGAAACTCGGACTAGTTGTTCATTATAAAAGGGGAACTCATACCAATAGGTGAGGTAACCCTCAAAATATTTTTGGCACAGTTATGCTCCTTTTTCGACTTAGAATTTTTGCAGCCGAGCGTTGGCACCTGCATGCGGTGCTCTTGTTTTTAGCTCACCGTCACGTAGTGACGAGGTGAGCTTTTGGGATCACTTTTTGTCCGTCGTCCGTCGTGCGTCCGTCCGTGCGTGCGTAAACAATTTCTTCAAACGACATCTTCTCCTAAACCACTGAGCGGATTTTGACCAAACTTCACAGGAATGATCCTTAGGTGGTCCCCTTTCAAAGTTGTTCAAATGGTTCCGGTCCGTTGCACATATAGGTCACAGGAGCCAAAAATAGATTTTTTTCACCGAAAACTTAAAAAATCTTCTTCTCTGAAACTGTAAGGCCCAGGTCTCTGATATTTGGTATGAAGCTTCATCTAGTGGACCCCTACCAAGATTGTTCAAATAAAAGTGCTGGGGCCAAAAATACCCCCGCCCCGGGGCCCTTTGGTTTTACATGGGCTTATATAGGGAAAACCTTTAAAAATCTTCTTCTCTGAAACTGCAAGGCCCGGGTCTTTGATATTTGGTATGAATCTTCATCTGTTGGACCCCTACCAAGATTGTTCAAATTATAGTGCTGGGGCCAAAGATGCCCCCGCCCCGGGGCCCTTTGGTTTTACATAGGCTTATATAGGGAAAATCTTGAAAAATCTTCTTCTCTGAAACTGCAAGGCCCCGGTCTTTGATATTTGGTATGAAACTTCATCTTATGGACCCCTACCAAGATTGTTCAAATTATAGTGCTGGGGCCAAAAATGCCCCCGCCCTGGGGCCCTTTGGTTTTACATAGGATTATATAGGGAAAACCTTTAAAAATCTTCTTCTCTGAAACCGCAAGGCCCAGGTCTTTGATATTTGGTATGAAGCTTCATCTAAAGGACCCCTACCAAGATTGTTCAAATTATAGTGCTGGGGCCAAAAATGCCCCCGCCCCAGGGCCCTTTGGTTTTACATGGGCTTATATTGGGAAAATCTTTAAAAAAACTTCTTCTCTGAAACTGCAGGGCCCAGGTGTTTGCTATTTGGTATGAAGCTTCATCTAGTGGACCCCTACCAAGACTGTTCAAATTATAGTGCTGGGCCAAAAATGCCCCCGCCCCGGGGCCCTTTGGTTTTACATAGGCTTATACAGGGAAAATCTTTAAAAATCGTCTTCTCTGAAACTGCAGGGCCCAGGTCTTTGATATTTGGTATGAAGCTTCATCTTGTGGACCTCTATCAAGATTGCTCAAATTATAGCCCTGGGGCCAAAAATGCCCCCGCTCCTGGGCCCTTTGGTTTTTCATAGACTTATATAGGAAAAATCTTGAAAAATCTTCTACTCTGAAACAACAAGGCCCAGGTCTTTGATATTTGGTGTGAAGCTTCATCTAGTGGACCTCTATCAAGATTGTTTAAATTAAAGCCCTGAGGCCAAAAATGCCCCTGCCCCGGGACCATTTGGTTTTACATAGGCTTATGTAAGGAATAACGTTAAAAAAATCTTCTTCTCTGAAACCGCAAGGCCCAGGTCTTTGATATTTGTTGTGTAGCTTCATCTAGTAGACCTTTGCCAAGATTGTTCAAATTATAGCCTTTGTTGATATTTGGTATGAAGCTTCATCTTTTTAGACCTCCCTCAACATTATGCACATTATAACCCTGAGGTCAATAATGGCCCTCCCCGGGGCCCACTTGTTACTCTATGGATCAGGTGAGCGATCCAGGGCCATCATGGTCCTCTTGTGTTTTTTTTGGACTGTTTCATTTTTTGACAGTCAGATAGTCAAACAGACGAAGTATACTGACATGAGAATAAATATAGGATTTAAAATGAGTGTTCTTGTTTTATTGAATTTATTAAAAGAGATGAGGAAAAGGGGATAAAATGCGAGGCTTTTATACCTTTTCCTCAACGAGTTTGATTTGAAGTTTAACGTCCTCGTCAACACTGTTTAGGTCTTTTTGGAGATGTTGCTTCCCATTTTGTGGGATTTTTACCTGACATTAAGATGAAATGACATCTTAATCCATGCCACCTAATGAATGGTCGGGCCGACTCGCACTACTTTGCCTAGGCAGGCTCAGCGTTTCTAAGCGATTAGAAGAATCTTGCATTTTTGCTCATGTTATTGAATGTAGTAAACTCCTCAACTAATAACACAAGCACAAATGCAAGATTCTGCTTACCTTATGGCATTTAAAACGCATTTTATTCACGACTGTTTTTACAAAAATGTCAATATTTAGCTGTTCAGAAGAACTTGGGTGACTAATTACTACCAAGTTTGCAAAAGTGATGACCCTAGGTTGACCTTGACCTATTTTATACCAAGGTCAAATTTGGCATTTCAGTGGAAAATAAGGTAAAACAATGCTTTTTTCAAAAAAGATATTGAGGTCTATGACATGAGAATCGACCGGCCCTGATAGCTCAGTTGGTAGAGTGTCCGCTCCAGGGAACGGGAGGTAACGGGTTCGATCCCGGGCCGCGACATACCAAAGTCGTTAAAAATGGTACTAGCTGCTCCTCGCTTGGCACACAGATTTATGGGGTAGAGCTAGGACTGGTCGACCCAGTGTCAGGATAATGTGACTGGGTGTGGTATCATGTAATGTGTCTGGGACATGATACTTCAGTGAGGCAGCACTATAAAAGTGAGCATTGAGCTCCCTGTCACAACCAGACGCCGTCGTGATATGACTGAAAAATTGTTGAAAGCGACGTTAAACCCGAGTTCACACACACACACACACACACACACACACAATGAATGTTTTTGAATACCTAAGTTAAAAGTCGTTCAGTGACCTTGGCCCAGGGTCGCTTGGATAGCGGGTCCATTAACATTTCAAATAATTTTTCTCTAAAACCACTGTGCAAATTTCATTTTAATATAATATGCCGCCTTCTGACAGCGAGGGAATGAAAGTTTGTTCGAAACTTTGAATGTTACAGGTCACATGACCAAGATGGCCGCCTGCCCATATATTGTAAAACCTCTTCTTTAGAACCACTGGGTTAATTGTCTTGAAATATAGTTTGTAGCATCATGTGACTGAGAACTACCAAGTTTGCAAAAATGATGACCCTAGTTTGATTGTGACCTACTTTACACAAAGGTTAAATTTGGTTCCCTAGGCTTTTCAATAGGAAAAAGTAAAAACAATGCATTTTTATGCCCCCGCATCATATGATGCCGGGGGCATATTGTTTTTCGGTTTTCCGTACGTGCGTACATGTGTACGTCCGTCTGTACGTGTGTGTGTACGTACGTACGTACGTACGTGATCCTGTAACCTCAGGTTAAAGTTTTTGTAACAGGTAGAGCCTGAACTTTTAGAACTCATATCTTCCTAACCATTTGATGGAACTGATTCATATTTGGTATGATGATAGATATAGGTCCAAAGTTTTACTAAGCAATACCCCTACCCATGCCTGTGACCTCAAGGTCAAGGTCACAGACTTAGAAATTTTCAATGTTAAAGACTCGGGTTAAGGTTTTTGTAACAGGTAGACTTGAACATTTTAGAACTCATATTTTCCAAACCATTTGATGGAATTGGTTCATATTTGGTATGACTATAGATATAGGTCCAAAGTTTTATTCAGCGATACCCCCACCCATGCCCATGGCTTCAAGGTCAAGGTCATGGACTTAGAAATTTTCCATGTTAAAGACTCCAGTTAAGGTATTTGTATCTGGTAGAACCTGAACTTTTATGATAGCTTTGGTTCATATGATGATAGATATAGGTACAATGTTTTATTCAGCAATACCCCCACCCATGCCTATGACCTCAAGGTCAAGGTCACAGACTCAGACAATTTTAATGTGAAAGATTTTAAAGAGCCCAAATTTTCCAAACTATATTATGGATTTGGCTTATGTATGCTATGATGATAGATACAGGTCCAAATGTTTATTTGACAATACCCCCACTCATGCCTATGGCTTCAAGGTCAAGGTCACAGACTTAGAAATTTTTAATTAGATATTTTAAGAGTTGATATTTTCCAAATCATGCGATGGATTGAGTTGATATTTGGTATGATGTTAGATACCTGTCCATTTTATTCAGCGATACCCCCACCCATGCCCATGAGCTCAAGGTCAAGGTCACAGACTTAAAAATTTTTAATTATCCCCTCGCACAACATAGCTCTAGCGTCTATATTTCTTCACTGATTTCAATATAACTTCACACAAATGTTCCTTATGACAATATCTCTAGCGAGTTCCACTTTCAAGGTCATGATCTCAAGGTCAAGGTCACTGGATATTTTTAGAAAAACTTTGTCATTGCTCTAGCGCTTACATTCTTCACCGTTTTCAATATAACTTCACACAAATGTGCCTTATGACAAAATCTCTAGCGAGTTCCACTTTCAAGGTCAAGGTCACTGTAGCTATTTTTAGAAAAACTTTGTCATCGCTCTAGCGCATACATTTCTTCACCGATTTCAATACAACTTCACACAAATGTTCCTTATGACAGTATCTCGAGCCATTTCGACTTTCAAGGTGAAGGTCACTGTGGCTATTTTTAGAAAAACTTTGTCATCGCTCTAGCGACTACATTTCTTCACTGATTTCAATATAACTTCACACAAATGTTCCTTATGACAATACCTCGAGCAAGTTCGACTTTCAAGGTCAAGGTCACTGTGGCTATTTTTAGAAAAACTTTGTCATCGCTCTAGCGACTGCATTTCTTCACTGATTTCAATATAACTTCACACAAATGTTCCTTATGACAATATCTCGAGCGAGTTTGACTTTCAAGGTCAAGGTCACTGTGGCTATTTTTAGAAAAACTTTGTCATTGCTCTAGCGCTGACATTTTTTCACCAATTTCAATATAACTTCTCACAAAAATTCCTGATAACAAGGTCACACACTTAGAAAATTTTGTTGCAACATGGATTTTCGGGGTGAGGCGGGGCCCTTGGCGGGGGCATCTGTGTCGTCTGGACACATTTCTAGTTCGAAAATATTGTGGTCTATGACTGTTGAAGGTCATGGTCATTTGGTGACTTTAGCCAAAGGTCGCTTTGGATTGCAGGTCCATTGACAGTTCAAAATACTTTTTTTCTGAAACCACCAGGCCAGTTTCATTTAAATTTTATATGCGGTCTTCTGACAGTGAGGGAACAAAAGTTTGTTCGAATGGTCCGGGTAACATGACCAAGATGGCCGCTATGCCTAAATATAGTTAAAACCTTAAAATTCTTCCTTTAATATCCAGAACTACTGTGTGATTACTTTTAAGCTTGCTATGTAGCATCGGAGTACTGCAAAATTTGCAAAACCTGTAGACCCTAGGTTGACCTTGACCTACTTTACGTAAAGATCAAGTTTGGTTTCCTAAGCTTTTCAATGAGAAAAGGTAAAACAATGCATTTTTCGAAAAATATTGTGGTCTACGATATGAGAATTATACATGTAGGTACTTAATGGATGTCTGTGAATGCTAAAGGTCAAGATCGTTTAGTGACCTTGGCCCAAAGTCGCTTGGTTTGCAGGCCCATTGACATTTCAAAGTACATTTTCTCTGTAACAACTGGGTCAATTTCATTTAAATTTTAAATATGCACTGACAGTGGAGGATTAAAAGTTTGTTCAAATGCCACAGGTCACATGACCAAGATGGCCTCCATACCCAAATATGGTAAATAAAAAATCTTATTCTTTAGAACCATTGGGCCGATTGCCTTGAAACTTGGTATGCAGTATTCAATTTGGATCACTTGAGTACTACCAAGTTTGTTCAAATGATACCCTAGGTTGACCTTGACTTATTTTAAAGCAAGATGGAATGTGGGGAAAAGGTAGTACAGTGCATTTAAAAAAAAACACTATTCAGGTTTGTGACATGAGGGTGTATACAAAATGAATGTCAAATGTCATGGTCATTCAATGGCATTGGTCCTAGTTCATTTGGGTTGCAGGTCCATGCAGCTTTCAAAGGACCTTTACTCTTCAACAGCTGGGCCAATTTTCAGTTTAACCCATTTGGTACCGGAAACCCCAAAACGGGACCCGGTCAAACAGTGCAGGCCCAGGTCAGGCGCCGCAGAACGCAGCGGCTAATCAGGGCCTACACAGTTTGTAAAAAGTTCAGCCAGTTTCCAAATAAATTTTGACGAAAACATAGTCTGACTCCCCTAAATTTTGAAATGGAATCGTGCTATATATAAGAAGGAAGATTCCATTTGGTACAAATAGGGTTAATATCATACACACCTCCTGACTATTGGGGAATGAAATTTTGATTGAATGGTCCATGTCACATGACCAATATAGTCCCGATGCCCAAATATGGTGAAAACCTGTAAAAGTTCTTCTTCGGAAGGGCTGGGCCAACTTTCTTGAAACTTTTTAGGTGGCATTAGGTGACGGAGTACATGTACTACCAGATTTATTGAAATAATGACACTAGTTGACCTTGAACCAAGTTTACTGTCAGGTCAAATTCGGTCCCTAGGCTTTTGAACTGGAAAATGGTAAAACAACGCATTTTTCGAAATCTACTGTGCTTTATGGCCTGAGACTAGGTGCAATTATGAATGTATATGAATGTCAAAGGTCGAGGTCACTCGATGGACTTTTCTCAAGGTAACATGGATTGCATTTGCATTGACATTTCAGTTGACATTTTCTCTAGTTTCAGTTTTATATGCAGCTTCCTGACACATGACAGTAATCAGATTAGTAACATGCGCATCAATAAATGCAAATTAATGCTGTAAGTACATCTAAAAGACGCGTGACAATATGATTAAACACCATAAATATTTTTGTTGATTTTATTTGGAGTTTAATGGCCCAGTCAACACTATTTTGATCATATCATATCGAGTCGATCACTTTTCATGGGCAGGTTTATACGTAAGCGGTTGGGCTGTACACTGCTCAAACTGACAACTGGAGAGACAAGAACGACTGCATTTAAAAGATTCCATGATCAATCTTCACGAAAGAAAAGCAGGTATCGAACCCGCGACCTCGTGACCATCAGTCAGACGCGCATCCAACAGAACTCCCGATGTCCACTACGTGCACCAGGCTGGTCGAACTACCGAGACCGTTTGCATTACGCAAACACGCCTATACAAATACATGTACATTGCCACCTTTATCGCCGAAAAAATGAAAATTTTATGATGAAAAAAAATTGTGATAGTTTTCTTATTTCTGCTCAAAATATAGATTGTCGGCACACCTTTGAACCGCCTCATCGAGGCGGTTCTAACGAGTACCCACAATCTATATTTTAGAGCAGAAATAAGAAAATAAGGTGTACCCCCCGAAACCCCAGTTTTACTATATAAAAGTGGGGTTCAAGGGGGTCAAAATTACATAGGTGTGATTTCGTGATGTGTGTCACTTTTGGCAGTTCACATTACGATAACCCACCCGTGCGACATGGTGCTTCTTTCATATCACCAAAATGGCTACTTTCTGATGAAAATCTGTGATATCGTTTTAGCTCACCTGAGGTGAGCGATTGTGATCACCCTGTGTCCGTCGTACGTGCGTCGTGCGTCATCCGTCGTCAACATTTACCTTGTTCATCCTCTAGAGGCCACAGTTTTACTTCAGCTGTCATCAATCTTTGCCAGAATGTTTGTCTTGATAAGGTCTAGGTCAAGTTCGAATATGGGTCTTGGCAGATTTAAAAGTAGGTCACTAGGTCAAATTTCTTTAAAATCTTGTACACCTTCTAGAAGCCACAATTTTGCTTCAATCTAATGAAACTTTACCAGAATGTTTGTCTTGATGATATTAAGGTCCGGTTTGAATTTGGATCAGGTCAGGCCAAAACTAGGTCACTAGGTCAAATTTCTTTTAAAACTTGTACACCCTCTAGAAGCCATACTTTTGCTTCAGTCATATAAAACTTTGCAAGATTGTTTGCCTTGTTGATATTTTGGTCGAGTTCAAATATGGTTCATGTCGAGTCAAAAACTAGGACACTAGGTCAAAATGCGTTAAAACCTTGTTCACCTTCTAGGGACCACAATTTTGCTTCAATCTTCATAAAACTTTGCCCGAATGTTTGCCTTGATGATATCAGGGTCAAGTTTTAATATGGGTCATGTCAGGTCAAAACAAGGTCACTAGGTCAAATTTCTTTAAAAACTTGTTCACCCTCTAGAAACCAAAGTTTTGCTTCAGTCTTCATGAAACTATACCAGAATGTTTGTCTTGATGATATCTGGGTTGCGTTCGAATATGGGTCATTTCAGGTCAAAAACTAGGTCACTAGGCCAAATTGCGTTAAACCTTGTTCCCCTTCTAGAGGCTACAATTTTGCTACAGTCTTTCTGAAACTTTACCAGAATATTTTTCTTGATGATATCTACGTTTTATATTGGCCATGTCAGGTCAAAAACTAGTTCACAAGGTCAAATTTCTTTAAAACCTCGTTCACCCTCTACAGGCCATGATTTTGCTTCAGTCTTCTTGAAACTTTACCAGATTGTTTGCCTGGAAAATATCTGGGTCCAATATGACTTTGGGTAATGTCGGATAAAAAAACTAGGTCACTAGGTCAAATTGCGTTGAAACCTTGTTCACCCACTAGAGGCCATAATTTTGCTTCAATCTTCATGAAACTTTACCAGAATGTTTGTCTTATGGTATCTATGTCCAGTTCGAAAATGAGTCATGTCAGTTCAAAAACTAGGTCAGAAGGTCAAGTTTGTTTCAAACCTTTGTTCACCCGCTACAAGCCATGATTTTGCTTTAGTCATCTTGAAACTTTTCCAGATTGTTTGCCTTGATTATATCTGGGTCCAGTTTGACTATGGGCCATATCGGATTAAAAACTTGGTCACTAGGTCAAATTGCGTATAAACCTTGTTCATCCTCAACAGGCCATAATTTGGATCATTCTTCATGAGACTTTACCAGAAGGTTTACCTTCGATAATAACTGGGTCGAGTTTGAATATGGGTCATGTCAGGTAAAAAAACTGGGGCACTATGTCAATTTTCCTTAAAACCTTGTTCACTCAATGGAGGCCATAATTTTCCTTCAATCTTCATGACACTTTTACCGAAGTGTTTCTCTTGATAACATCTGGGTCGAGTTTGAATATGGGTCAGGATGTGTCAAAAGTAGGTTACAAAGTCAGTTTGGGTTGCAACCTTGTTCACCCTCTCGTTTTAAATAGACTTATATAGGGAAAGCCTTTAATACGCTTGTTGCCTGAAACCAGAGGACACATGCCTTTGATATTTTGTACACGGCTTTGTCTTGTGGACCTCTGTCAGTATTGTTCAGCTGTATAGCCCTGGGGCCAAAAATGGCCCTGCTCAGGGGCTCACTTGTTGTACATAGACTTACATAGGGAAAATATACCTTTAAAAATCTTCTTTGACTGAAACCAGAAGGCCCAGGCCTTTGGGAGATTTGGTTCACAGCTTGACTAGTGGACCTTTGCCAAGACTGTTCAAATTTTAGCCATGAAGGTCCACATATTTTACATGGACTTATATGGGGAAAATCTTCTTGCCTAAAACTACACAGCTTTGCCTAGTTTCGAAAGGTTAGGGTCTCACAACATTAATTTCTGTGTCCTGTGGCATATTGGTGGGGAGCCGGGCTGCTTAGGCTAGTAACATTTACTGTTGGAAGCATGTCTGACCGAGAAGCTAGAGGTTGCGGGTTTTAGACCCAACCCGGCTAAATACATGTACTTCCATGGAAATTAATCATGGAATATTTTCCACCATCATTCTCCCCCTTCTGCTGATTCAAGAAGAGCAGTTGTCTGTTACTGGCAAAAATATGTGTACTTATTACTGGTTAACAACTTAGGTCTAAGCCTTCCCAGGAATAGTCCGGTTAGCTTAGCTGACCTCCAATGACATAATCCTAATTATACCCCCGGCATTCGAAGTATGTCAGGGGGTATATAGTTTTCGTCTTTCCGTCCGTTCGTTGGTTCGCTCGTTAGTCCCTTCGTTCGTTCGTACTTCCGTCTGTCCCGCTTTACGTCAAAGTTTTGCGTTAAACCTTTTTTGATTGCTCATATCTCTGTAACCACATGTTAGATTCTCTTCATATTTGGTAAAGGATATCTCTATAACATTACCTTTCATATGGAATACTAAGCCCCCTGGGTCAAGCCCTTGGGTGGGCTGTCCGTCCGTCCATTCATCAAAATTTACGTCAATGTTTTGTGTTAAACCTTTTTGATTGCTCATATCTCTGTAACCACATGTTAGATTCTCTTAATACTTGGTGAATAATATCTCTATACCATTACATTTCATATGGAATATCTAAGCCCCTGGGTCGGCCCCTGCCCATTGGGGCTTGAAGAAATAAATGGGCTGCTTGATGCTTCCACGCAGAGCTGAATCCGACCCGCACATAAGTACTGGTTAACCGCTTAGAGGATCTCAGCCTGCCCAGGCAAAGCGGTGCGAGTCGGACCGTCCATGCTGATAAGCCCTATTGGTTTTATTGGGTGACAGGCTTGAGAGGTCATTTCATCTCAATGTTGGGTAAAAGTTCCACAAAATTGAAAGCAACGTCTCCAAAATGACCTTTATAAGTATAAACATATTTTATTGCATCATAAATCAAGCAACAGGGTCGGGCCACAAGTTCTGCCAACATTAGTTACGGCCCTCCCCTAAATGACGTTTATAGTGTTGACTGGGACGGTAAACATCAAATCAAACAAACAAACAAGCCCCTGGGTGGGCTGTTCGTCCGTTTGTCAACTTTTATGTCAATGTTTTGTGTTAAACCTTTTTGATCGCTCATATCTCTGTAACCTAATGTTAGATTCTCGTCATATTTGATAAAGGATATCTCTATAGAATTACCTTTCATATGGAATATCTAAGCCCCTGGGTGGGCTGTCCGTCCCTTTGTCAACTTTTACGTCAAAGTTTTATGTACAACCTTCTTGATTGCGCATATCTCTGTAACCTCACGTTAGATTCTCTTCATACTTGGTACAGAATATCGCTATAGTATTAACTTTCATATGAAATATCTAAGCTCCTGTATGGGGCTAGGGGTCAATAATTAAGACTGAGGCATTTTGATTACGTCAAAGTTTTGTGTTAACTGTTTTCATTATACTCCTGGCATACAAAGTATATCAAAGGCTCTCGGGCAGCTATTGTGATCGATCACCGTCCGTCCGTCGTCGTCGTCCGTATGTCCGTCCGTTCACAATTTCTTTGAACAACATCTCCTCCTAAACCACTGAACAGATTCTAATCAACCTTAGCAGAAATGATCCTTAAGTGGTCCTCTCTCAAAGTTGTTCACAGAATTCCATTCCATGTAGAACTCTGGTTGCCATGGCAACGAAAAGGGTAAAATAAGAAAAAACCTTTAAAAGTCTTCTTCTCTGAAACCAGAAGGCCTAGGTCTTTGATATTTGGTATGAAGCTTCATCTAGTGGACCTCTACCAAGATTGTTCAAATTATAGCCCTGGGGCCAAAAACGACCCCGCCCCGGGGCCCACTGGTTTTACATAGGCTCATATAGGGAAAACCTTTAAAAATCTTCTTGTCTGAAATCAGAAGGCCCAGGTCTTTGATATTTAGTATGAAGCTTCATCTAGTGGACCTGTACCAAGATTGTTCAAATTATAGGCCTGGGGCCATAAAACGTCCCCGTCCCGGGACCCACTGGTTTTATACAGACTTATATAGGGAAAACATATAAAAATCTTCTCTGAAACCAGAAGGCCTAGGTCATTGATATTTGGTATGAAGCTTCAGCTAGTTGACCTCTACCAAGATTGTTCAACTTATAGCCCTTGGGCCATAAACGACCCCGCCCCGGGGCCCACTGGTTTTACATTGGCTTATATAGGGAAAACCTTTAAAATCTTCTTTTCTGAAACCAGAAGGCCGAGGTCTTTGATATTTGGTATGAAGCTTCATCTTGTGGACCTCTACCAAGATTGTTCAAATTATAGGCCTGGGGCCAAAAGCGGCCCCGCCCCGGGGTCCACTGGTTTTATATAGGCTATATAGGGAAAACATATAAAATCTTCTTCTCTGAAACCAGAAGGCCTAGGTCATTGATATTTGGTATGAAGTTTATCTAGTGAACCTCTACCAAGAATGTTCAAATTATAGCCCTGGGGCCAAAAACGACCCCGCCCCGATGCCCACTGGTTTTACATAGGCTTATATAGGGAAAACCTTTAAAAATATTCTTTTCTGAAACCGGAAGGCCAAGGTCTTAGATATTTTGTATGAAGCTTCATCTAGTGGACCTCTACCAAGATTGTTTTCTGAAACCCGAAGGCCGAGGTCTTTGATGTTTGGTATGAAGCTTCATCTAGTGGACCTCTACCAAGATTGTTCAAATTATAGCCCTGGGGCCAAAAACGGCCGCGCCCCGAGGCTAACTGGTTTTATATAGGTTTATATAGGGAAACCATATAAAAATCTTCTTCTCTGAAACCAAAAGGCCTAGGTCATTGATATTTGGTATGAAGCTTTTTCTAGTGGATTTCTACCAAGATTATTCAAATTATAGCCCTAGGACCAAAAACGACCCCGCCCCGGTGCCCACTGGTTTTACTTAGGCTTATATAGGAAAAACCTTTAAAAATCTTCTTGTCTGAAACCCGAAGGCCCATGTCTTTGATGTTTGGTATGAAGCTTCATCTAGTGGACCTCTACCAAGATTGTTCAAATTATAGGCCTTGGGCCAAAAACGGCTCCGGGACGGTTTTATATAGGCTTATATAGGGAAAACGTATAAAAGTCTTCTTCTCTGAAACCAGAAGGCCTAGGTCATTGATATTTGGTATGAAGCTTCATCTGGTTGTATATAGGCTTATATAGGGAAAAACATATTAAAATCTTCTTCTCTGAAACCAGATAGCCTTGGTCATTGATATTTGGTATGAAGCTTTATCTAGTGAACCTCTACCAAGATTGTTCAAATTATAGCCCTGGGGCCAAAAACGACCCCGCCCGTGGGGCCCACTAGTTTTACATAGGCTTAAAGAGGGAAAACCTTTAAAAATCTTCTTGTCTGAAATCAGACGGTCCAGGTCTTTGATATTTGGTATGAAGCTTCATCTACTGGACGTCTACCAAGATTGTTCAAATTAAAGCCCTGCGGCCAAAAATGCCCCCATACCAGGGCCCACTTGTTTTACATAGACTTATATAGGGAAAACCTTTAAAAAGCTTCTCGTCTGAAAACCAGAAGGCCAAGGTCTTTGATATTTGGTATGAAGCATCATTTAGTGGACCACTACCAAGATTGTTCAAATTATAGCCCTGGGGCCAAAAACGACCCCGTACAGGGGCCAAATGGTTTTCCATAGGCTTATATAGGGAAATCCTTTAAAAACCTTCTTCCCTGTAACTAGAAAGCCCAGGTCTTTGATATTTGATATGAAGCTTCATCTGATGGATCTATATCAAGATTGTTCAAATTATACCCCTGGTGCCAAAAATGCCCCCGCGCTGGGGCCCACTGGTTTTACAGAGGCTTATATTGGGAAAACCGTCAAAAATCTTGTCTGAAACCAGAAAACCGATGTCTTTGATATTTGGTATGAAGCTTCATCTAGTGGACCTCTACCAAGATTTTTCAAATTATAGCCCTAGGGCCAAAAATGGCCCTCCCCCAGGCCCACTGGTTTTATATAGGCTTATACTAGGGAAATCATATCAAACCAGAAGGCCAAGGTCTTTGATATTTGGTATGAAGCATCATCTAGTGAGTCTCTACCAAAATTGTTCAAATTATAGCCCTGGGGCCAAAAATTGCACCGCCCTGGGACCTACATGTTTATCTCTTAGCTCAGGTGAGGGATATAGGACCATCATGGTCCTCTTGTAGTTTTTGTCTTTCCATCTGTTCATTATTAGTTAGTTTGTTCTTTTGTTAATGCTGCGTCCCTTGTCAGATTTGTCAGCTTATATATTGGTCCTTGTGATCTTAGAAACTACAGTGACTAGAACTTAAATTTCGCATAATATGTCCCAATAATAAATGCAAGTAATAATAAAATCAAAGCACTGAGAGTACTGCTGGGTCTATGGTCTCTGAGAGTAGGTTGGGAAAAAAGTCCTGAGCTGAGAATCGAACTGTTCGTATAACTTTAATCAAGCACAGTAGAGCTGATCAGACATCGCGTTATGTGGCGTCTGATTATGTAGATTCTGTTTGCCAATTCCCAAGTGTACGAGCACAGTCCACCGCTCCCCATCGGGGCGTGAATAAATAGATCGGCTGCATGATGCTTCCACGCAGAGCTGAAAGTCCCGTAACATTGGAAGTAACGCCTCCAAATGACCTATACAGTGTTGACGGGGACGTTAAACCTTAAATCAAACAAACGAGCACAGTCCAGATTTTTCTTCTTACGCTGCGACGGAGGTAAGGGCGAGGATTGTGGCCACGTAAAATCGATTTAAGCCCCCCCAGTGGAAATCTTTCCACTGACCGTTCCAAGGCGGTTCTTCTGTGGCGATTTATTTATGTTGTTGTTTGTTACTTACTGTGTGTATCTCTTGTGTTTTTTTTTTTAATTTTGGATGGCCATATGGCCATTTTGTGGGAAAGTAACTGTCCATATGGCCTTCCTTTGTTTAGGTTCCCATTATGGTCTGGTCGCTTAATGTTTGTGTTTCTTTCCCTTTGGTGGGTGGAGTAAGTTAATTGTATCGATTCCTGATCTTTGTTTTACTTCTACTTAGGATGACGTACTTGGATTTTGTTCAACAGAGTGGGGAGGGTGCAAATGCAACCCCCTCCAATCTTTTGGAAATTATTTCAGATTGATAAAGTTTTTCACCCTCTGCAAAATACCTTAAATTCGCATCCTCAAGCCGCCCCTTTTCAGAGTCTGCGTACGGCCCTAAATCATGTTCAAAACTGTTGTTGCATACATATGGCGAACAGTGCCGACCTGATCAGAAGCAATGTACCTTATATCCGATCTTGGTCTACGCTGTATGTCTAATAACGGTACCACCTATAAAGTGTGGGCTACTCATTTTTGCACTTAAACATTTCAGGGTTCTAAAATTAAGTTCTTAGCAGGCGTGCGAAAAGTCTATTTTTACTCGACTTGGCATTTTGTGTAACAGTTTTATAAATAGAATGTTCCGAAAGACGTCACGTGACATCGTGGCCTGGATTAAGATATTGTTTTTCTTTCATTACGTGAGCAACCTGGCATTGTTATACTATTTCGTTTAACCCTCAAATGCCACTATTTAAACAAACAGTGAAATTCCTGTGCAACCTGCTGATCAGACGCCACATTCCGCGGCGTCTGATCTGGGTATTATTCAGCACACGATTCCTGTCAAGAATATAGATAGCTCTTGTTGCATCGATAAAAATAGCGTAACGTTTCAAGTTCTATTAATAAACATAATATTGGTTTTCCCAAATCAGTGATGGTCACGTGGACAACTGCATGATTTCCGTTTGGCCATTCAGTAAATTTGGGTCGATCGTAAACCGATCGACCCCAAAAGTATTGCTTTATTATGTCATTATACAGCTAGTTTAATTCAGCAAATGTTCTATGACAGCCTATTCTATGTTTGTTGTTTCCAGGTAAAATTGTTTCAAATTGCAACAAACTTTGAATTTTTATTATTCAGCAAAGACAAGCATTTTCATCTTTCGATATGATAAATTATACTAAATTTGTTGAAATGCAATGACGAAATGGAAAGTTTATATGGAAAGGTTCAGTGCTACAGAAAAATTGTCATTTCCACTAAAAGGGGGTGGCACACGCCGGGGGTATACGTGCCCCACTGGGCACTTTTTCTAGTTCGTTGAAAGGTCCCAAAAACTGCCAAGCACCATCACATTCCTCCCAATGCCTGTATAACACAGTTCTTAAACCTCAAGTCTGTCATCCCAAAATACATATTTTTTCAAACATTTTAAACATACATAGTCATATGAAGAGAATTCATAGTTCTATAGAATGTCTAGAGTCAGTGATACCGCGGTTCTAACTAGTACCCACAACCTATGTCTTGGAGCAGAAATAAGAACAATAGTGTATACCCCATAAACCCCAGTTTTCTCCATATAAAATGGGGTTTATAGGGGTCCATTTTACGGACTTGTTCACGTGATGAGACGCCAGCTAACAAATTCTAGAGCGGGAACTGGTCTGACATTGCTGCAAATAAACTGATATTGAAAATGCAAACGCCGTATTGTCACTTAAATTCGATATCGATACAATTACCTTGCAAATCCAATACCAAAAGTGGAAAGAAGCGCAAACATCGTATAATTAAAACATCACAAGTAATAATAATAATAATAATATTAAAAACATTCTTTCCCACAAAGTGGCCAAACGGCCATTCCAGAAAAAAGACATATTTCTAGTACAAACCATGAAAATAATAAATCTACTGCGGAGGGGGTCAAAATCTTACACAAATAATTTGTTCAGTTCTCGTGAAAGGTTTCACATCTCCGAGAACACAAAATACATATTCAGAGCTAAAACAACGGTGAGGACATGACAGCATGAAATTTCTGAAATCCTGGAGCAAAAGAAGACCAACTGGGCCCCGCCAAGCGATTTTGGTACGTATCGCCTATGCGAGCAGCGATGGTTCAGGCGAGCCTGCGCATCTGCGCAGTCTCGCCAGAACCTTCGCTGCTCGCTCATACAAGCAGTGAATCAAGAGGAACCTTCAGACAGAAAGCCATATCCCTGGCCCCTCTGAATTGCTGGGCATGCGCAGTTAAAATTTGTCATGACGGAATGCTCGAAGACACAAATTCGCAGGGCGGTGCTCAACTGTTGGTTTGATTGATTGTGTTGGAGTTTAACGACACGTCAACCTTTGTGGGCCATTTTATGCCATCTCCCCGAGAAATGGAGAAAAGAGATAGAAAATGTAGTAGAGGAGATGAAAATAAAGAAATAGAAGAAAGAAGGTTGTTTCCGATGGGTCCGACCAGACACAGAGCATCAGACACTAACCTACTGGTCAGAGGCGTCATAGCGTCTGCGGCACGATCCGCCGGCATGCAATATACATGTACATTTTTGGTGTATCCAATCTTTTTTAGCTCACCTGTCATGTAATGACGAGGTCAGCTTTTGGTATCAAATTTTCGTACGTCGTGCTTCCGTGCGTGCGTGCGTGCGTAAACAATTTCTTCAAACGACATCTCCTAAACCACGGATCGGATTTTAACCAACCTTCACAGGAATGATCCTTATGTGGTCCCCTTTCAAAGTTGTTCAAATGGTTACGCTTCGTTGCACATCAAGGTCACGGGAGCCAAAAATAGAATTTTTTAATGAAAACTTCTCCTCTGAAACCACAAGGTCCAGGTCTTTGATATTTGGTGTGTAGCTCCATCTAGTGGACCTCTACCAAGATTGTTCAAATTATAGCCCTGGGGCCAAAAATGCCCCCGCCACAGGACCCTTTGGTTTTACATAGACTTACATTGGGAAAAGCGTTAACAATCTTCTTGTCTGAAACCAGAAGGCTCAGGTGTTTGATATTTGGTATGAAGCTTCATCTTGTTGACCTTTATCAAGATTGTTCAAATTATAGCCCTGGGCCAAAAATGCCCGCGACCCGGGGCCCTTTGGTTTTGCATAGACTTATATAGGGAAAACCTTTACATATCTTCGTGTCTGAACCCAGAAGGCTCAGGTGTTTGATACATGATATGAAGTTTCATCTTGTAGACCTCTATCAAGATTGTTCAAATTAAAGCCCTGGGGCCAGAAATGCCCCCACCTCGGGGTCCTTTGATTTTACATTGACTTATCTTGGAAAAATCTTCTCCTCGGAAACCTCAAGGCCCAGGTCTTTGATATTTGGTGTGTAGCTTCATCTAGTGGACCTCTACCAAGACTGTTCAAATTATAGCCCTGGGGTCAAAAATGCCCCCGCCCCGGGACCCTTTGGATTTACGTAGGCTTACATAGGGAAAACCTTAAAAAATCTTCTTGTCTAAGACCAGAAGGCTCAGGTGTTTGATATTTGCTATGAAGCTTCATCTTGTGGACCTCTATCAAGATTGTTCAAATTATAGACCTGGGGCTAAAATTGCCCCCGCCCTGGGGCCCTTTAGTTTTACATTGACTTATATAGGGAAAGCCTTTGAAAATCTTCTTGTCTGAAACCAGAAGGCTCAGACCCTTGATATTTGGTATTAAGCTTTGTCTAGTGGTCGACCAAGGTTGTCCAAATTATAGCCACAAATGCCCCCCGCCACAGGACCCTTTGGTTTTACATAGTCTTACGTAGGGAAAAGCGTTAAAAATTTTCTTGTCTGAAACCAGAAGGCTCAGGTGTTTGATATTTGGTATGAAGCATAATCTTGTTGACCTTTATCAAGATTGTTCAAATTATAGCCATGGAGCCAAAAATGCCCCCGCTCCGGGGCCCTTTGGTTTTACATAGACTTATATAGGGAAAACCTTTAAAAATCTTCTTGTCTGAACCCAGAAGGTTCAGGTGATTTATATATGGTATGAAGCTTCGTCTTGTGGACCTCTATCAAGATTGTTCAAATTCTAGCCCCTGCCCTGGGGCCCTTTGGTTTTACATAGACTTATATATAGAGATAATCTTTGGAAATCTTCTTCTCTGAAACAGCAAGGCCTAGGTCTTTGATATTTGGTGTATTTGGCGAAAAATGTCCCCACCTCGGGGCCCTATGGTTTTACGTTGACTTATCTAGGAAAAATCTTAAAAAATATTCTCCTCAGAAACCTCATTGATATTTGGTGTGTAGCTTCATCTAGTGGACCTCTACAAAGACTGTTCAAATTGTAGCCCTGGGGCCAAAAATGCCCCCGCCCCGGGACCCTTTGGTTTTACATATTAGGCTTACATAGGGAAAACCTTTAAAAATCTTCTTGTCTAAGACCAGAAGGCTCAGATGTTTGATTTTTGCTATGAAGCTTCATCTTGTGACCTCTATCAAGATTGTTCAAATTATAGACCTGGGGCTAAAAATGCCCCCGCCCTGGGGCCCTATAGTTTTACATTGACTTATATAGGGAAGAAAACCTTTGAAAATCTTCTTGTCTGAAACCAGAATGCTCAGTTCCTTTATAATTGGTATGAAGCTTTGTCTAGTGGACCTCGACCAATGTTGTTCAAATTATAGACCTGGGGCCATAATTGGCTCCGCCCCCTGGGCCCACTGGTTTTACATAGACTTATATAAGGAAAACCTTTAAAAATCTTCTTGCCTGAAACCAGAAAGCTCAGGATTTTGATATTTGGTATGAAGCTTTGTGTAGTAGACCTCTACCAAGATTGCTCAAACTATAGCCCTGGGGCCAAAATGGGCTCACCCCGGTGTCCACTGGTTTACATAGACTAATATAGGGAAAACCTTTAAAAAAATTCTCGTTTGAAACCAGAAGGCTCCGGTCTTTGATATGTGGTATGATTTGTTTGATTTGAGTTTTAACGTCCCCGTCAACACTGTAAAGGTCATTTTGGAGACGTTGCTTCAAATTTTGTGGGACCTTTACCCGACATTGAGATGAAATGACATCTCAAGCCCTGCCGCCCAATGAAACCAATAGAGTTTATAAGCATGGACGGGCCGACTCGTACCGCTTTGCCTGGCAGGCTTAGATCATCTAAGCGGTTTACCAGTACTCGTGTGGGGTCGGATTCAGCTCTGCGTGGAAGCATCGTGCAGCCCATATATTTCTTCAAGCCCCGATGGGCGGGGGCCGGATATGTGGTATGAAGCTTCATCTAGTGGACCTATACCAAAAGTGTTCAAATTATAGCCATGGGGCCAAAAATGGGCCCATCCGGGGCCCACTTGTTTTACGTAGACTTATATTGGGAAAACCTTTGAAAATCTTCTTGTCTGAAACCAGAAGGCCAAGGTCTTTGATACTTGGTATGAAGCTTCGTCTTGTGGATTTCTACCAAGATTGTTCAAATTATAGCCCTGGGGCCAAAAATGGCCCCGCCTCGGGGCCCACAGGTTTTAAATATAGACTTATATGAGGAAAACCTTTAAAAATCTTCTTGTTTGAAACCAGAAAGCTCCGGTCTTTGATATTTGGTATGAAGCTTCACCTTTTAGACCGCCCTCAAGATTATGCAAATTATAGCCCTGGGGCCAATAATTTCCCTCGCCGGGGGCCCACTTGTTACACTATGAATAAGGTGAGCGATCCAGGGCCATAATGACCCTCTTGTTTATAATCGAAGAATGATTTTACGTAATTTAGCAATTAAATCATTGCATCCATATATTTTTCTGAATTTACATACTAAGTAACCATAAAAAGACCTTATGGCAGAAGAGAATGGATTCTGAAACTAAATCGAAATGATGTCTATAAAATTTAGAAAAGGTTTTGCGCAGTTCATGATATATGTAACCATGCTTTAAATAATTTACGAGTGTTGAAGTCGTGACATGACGACCCTCAAGCAAGCCAAGTTAGTTGCAATACCTAAAAATTGTAGGGGACCGCACGAGTGCCAGTGGGTTATATATATTCATCACGAAAACTCGCCTATATAATTTTGACCCCCTTGAATCCCACTTTTATATAGTAAAACTGGGGTTTGCAGGGGTAAACCTTATTTTTATTATTTCTGCTCTAAAATATAGAGTGTGGGTACTCGTTAGAACCGCCTCGATGAGGCGGTTATAACGAGTACCCACAATCTATATTTTGAAATATATCTCAGTTTTTCACCTTAAAAGTTTCGTTTTTAGGCGGTAAAGTTTACAATGCATTTGTATAGGCGTGTTTTCTTAATGTACATGTATATAAATTTTGCGTGAAACAAATCCATCTAAAGTTCTGAAGGGTAAAATTTGACTGAAACCATGGAAGTAGGAATGGCAATATTTAATAAATCGTTGAAAGCTGAAGGCTTCAAAAAACTTCAGATTGCTTTTCTTCAGAAAGGGACATCATAAAACAAGAACATAGGTGCTGCTCAATTCCTACCCATCGAAATTCAAACAACTTGTCTAAATAACTCAGTTATTCAAACAACTTGTCTAAATAACTCAGTTATAAATATTGACGAGCTTCATACACTTTCTGACACGAACGTATTGTGTAATGTCTATGTTATTCGTATGTTTGTAGCTGATATAAGAAAATACGGCATTTTATATAAGAAAATACAATTTAAGAGCCACAAAAGAAAGGTTTAGTCTGTGTGTGTGTGTGTGTGCGCGTGCACGAGAGAGAGAGAGAACCCACATGCTCGGACGAAACGGAAAGAAACGCAATGTTTACCATATAAACCCAAATTTTGTCCGTACATGACAAACCGTGGGTTTAGAAGACGCTGATTAATGTAAATGTGATGTTTTTCTACTGCCAACTTGTGCAATTTATTGTTAGTTATGTTGTTGTTGTTAGCTCACCTGAGCAGTGATCGGTCAATGTCCGTCCTGCGTCGTCCGTCGTCAACAATTTTCTTTAAATGTCAACTTCTAAACCCTTCGGCCAATTTCATTCAAACTTTACAGGAATATTGCCTAGATTGCCCCCTACAAATAAAACCAAAATCGTTCAGCTCCAATAAATTTGTTTGTTTGTTTGTATTGGAGTTTAACGGCCCAGTCAACACTATTTAGGTCATTTTTGAGCCGGTCAGTTTACCTATCCACACTTTCCTGGGCAGGCTTATACGTAAGCGGTTAACCAGTACAGTGCACATTCTTTCGCCAGAAACTGACAACTGCCCTTCTTGAATCAGCGGAAGG
Organism: Lucinisca nassula; assembly: GCA_963580285.1. Lineage (NCBI taxonomy): Eukaryota > Metazoa > Mollusca > Bivalvia > Lucinida > Lucinidae > Lucinisca > Lucinisca nassula. Next base: position 127,011,853 of record OY757012.1, read on the forward strand.
GAGTCGAACCCGTGTCCTCCTGATCACCAGTCAGACGCGCATCCGACTGAGCCAACGAGGCCGGCTGCTCCAATAAATAAACTTTATGGTGGCCCCCAGGGCTAAAAATAGAAAAAAAGAATTTCCTCCTATACCACGGGTTAATTTCATTCAAACTTCATAGGAATGTTGCTTAGGTGACCCTCTACCAAAGTAGCTACAACGGCTCCGCTCCGATGAACAACATGACCTCCAGAGCAACGAACTCCTTCTAAATCCTTGGGCCAATTCACAGGAATGTCGCCTAGGTGGCTCTTTGCCAAAATAGCTAAAATCGTTCCGCTCCGATCAACAAGATGGTCACCAGAGCTAAAAATAGAAAACTCTTGGTATATACCCCTGGGCCAATTTCATTTGACCTTTATAGGAATGTTGCTTAGTTGACCCTTTAAAAAATAGCTAAAACGGTTCCGCACCGATCAACAAACTGGCCGCCAAAGCTAAAAATGGAAAAGAAAAAACGTCAAATATTTGCTTTAAATGCGAACTCCTCCTAATTGGAGGTGGTTTCTGTCCAAAATAGCTAAAATCATTCCACGCCGACCAACAAGATGGCGGCCAGAGCTCAAAATAGAAAAAAAAATCTTCAAATGACATCTCTTACCCCTAGGCCAATTTCATTCACATTCTGTAGGAATTTTGCTTGATAAACACCCTACCTTAATGGCGAAAACGGTTATGCTCCGATGAACAAACTGGCTGCTAGAGCTAAACATAGTTAACCGCCAACAATTTGCTTTAAATGTGAACTCCTCCTTTACCCTTAAGCCAATTTGAATCAGACTTCACAGGAACGTTTCGTAGATGGATCCATGCAAAAATAGCAAAAATCGTTTTGCTCTGGTGAACAAGATGGCCACCAGAGCTAAAAATAGAAAAACACGTAAATCTTTAAATGGTAATTTTTCTTTTGCCCATGGGCCAATTTCATTCAAACTTCATGAGAAAATTGCTTAGGTTACCCTTTACCGAAATACCAAAAATTGTTGGCCGCCAAAGTTAAAAACAGAAACAAGTCAATAGTTTGCTTTAAATGCGAACTCCACCTAATCCCTTGGCTTCGCAGCATTCTTACCTAGGTGGCTCCTTGCCAAAATAGCTAAAATTGTTCTGCTCCGATGAGCAAGATGGCCACAAAAGCTAAATAGTTTAGTACATCTCCTCCTATGTATACGCCTGTGCCAGTTTTATTCAAACTTTAATGGGATGTTGTGTAGGTAATCCTCTACTTAAAAAGCCTAAACGATTTCTTCGATGAACATAGAAAAAACGTCAACAACAATTGACTTTAAATAAGAACTCCTCCTAAACCCTTGGGCCAATTGGTTTAAAACTTCGCAGGATTTTTACCTAGGTGGCTCTTACTAAAATAGCTAAAATCGTCCTCACTGTTGTTTCATCTCTGGGCCTCCTAAACCCCTCTTTCCAACCACAGATATTGTGCCTAGGTGGTCCCTTACCCAAAAAAAGCTAAAATCGTTCCACTCTGATGAAAAAGATGGCCGCCAGAGCTAAAAATCGAGGTTGGGCGGCCAATTCCGCCCCGGTATTTATAAGTGGCATTTACCCGCCCCGAAAACGCTCATCAAGTGGCAAATACTGGCGAATACTGGCAATTTGAATTTTTGTTTCCATGAATACTGCAGAAGTCTTACCAACATTAAATAAATTGAAATCCAAACGTTTTCGCGCTTCAAGTGTGTCTACCTGTGATTTTATCCACGTTTACACAACTCTTCCTCATAATCTTATAAAAGAAAAACTTAATGATTTAATTGAATGGACATTTCATAGAGACGATTCCCTCTATCTTGCATGGAATGTTACTTCTGAAGAGCATAAACCATATACATCATGGTCAGGTCAGAGTGAATGAGCGTTTGTGTTTTGCGTCCCACCAACAGCTAAGATCATACGGAGACGGGATCTCGGTTTAAAGACTCATCCCTAAGTCTGGAGAAGCCCTGGATACATCCTGCGACCCCTGGTTTGCAAGGCGAGAATCGTAACCACTACACCACTGAGGCTTCTAGGTCAGGTCAGAAAGTGTATGAAGCTCTCACCTTTTTACTTGACAATATTTACATAAGATATGGTACTAAGTTATTTAGACCAATTGTGGGTATTCCGATGGGTACGAATTGCACCCCCTTGTGACTGATCGGTTCTTGTTTTGTTATGAAAGAGACTTCATTGTGTTCCTTTCCTCTGAAAAACAATCTGAAATAACTGAAGCTTTTAGCTCGACTTCTAGATATTTGGATGATTTATCAAATATTGGCAATACCTACTTCGATGGTTTGATATCAGTCAGACTTACCCCCACCCCCAGAATTTCAGTTAAATAAAGCAACTTCTTGTGATACGGTAGCCCCCGTTTTTGGATTTACATTCTTCTATTGTAGATGGGTTTGTTTCCTGTGAAATTTACGATAAACGCGATGATTTTGATTTTGAGATTTCCTTTCTTGGATGGTCATGTTCCTCATGTGGCATCCTACGGTGTTTATATTTCGAAATTAATTCGATTTGCTAGAGTTTCTAGTCATATAACTGACTTCAACAAACATAATAAATTGTTGCCTGCTATAAAACTTCTTAATCAGGGTTATCGGTATCATACACTACGTAAAGCCTTTTCTAAGTCTTTTAGACTTCATTCTGATTTAGTTTAAAAATTCAATGGACTTACAAGGTCGGGCTTATCGGAACCCGAATTTTATGGTGATTTAGATTATAAATTCAGAATTATATATTCTTGCAAAGACTTAAGTACCCAATTTTGTAAAATCATTCTTCGATATAAAAAGATTGGGTACAACATAATTGTTATTCGACAGACCGCATGCATGGAAGTCAACCCGATCGCGGTTGATATTTTTGCTTCCCTCTTTAATTGCACGGCGGGGGATCAGGCCTCAAACTCTGTGACGGTTCCAGTGTAAAGGCTTTCTTAGAATTTAATTTTAGGTAATGCTGGTTGGTACCTGATGCTTTGGTCGCTGGTCGGACACGGGTCGTTTCGCCCGTGAGTCGTTTCGCCTGCGAGTCGTTTCTCCCGCGGGCCGTTTCGCCCTGATCCCGTGCCGCGACATACCAAAGTCGTTTAAAATGGTACTGGCTGCTCCTCGCTTGGCACTCAGATTTACGGGGTAGAGCTAGGACTGGTCGACCCAGTGTCAGGATAATGTGACTGGGTGTTGTATCATGTAATGTGTCTGGGACATGATACTTCAGTGAGGCAGCACTATAAAAGTGAGCATTGACTTCCCTGTCGCAACCAGACGCCGTCGTGATATGACTGAAAAATTGTTGAAAACGACGTTAAACCCGAATTCACACACACATCCACAACCTACGTGTTTGAGCAGAAATAAAGAAAATAATGTATATCCCGTAAACCCATGTTTTCTCTATATAAGTAGTTTAGGTCGTAGTACCAAAGCGTTAATCCAAAATCATTAATCCATAGTTCGTTTGATTTGAAGTTTAACGTCCCCGTCAACACTGTAAATGTTATTTTGGGGACGTTGCTTCCAATTTTATGGGACTTTTACCCGACATTGAGATGAAATGACATCTCAAGCCCTGTCGCCCATTGGAGCCAAATGGGTTTATAAGCATGGACGGCTGACTCGCACCGCTTTGCCTGGGCAAGCTTAGATCCTCTAAGCGGTTTACCAGTACTCGTGTGCGGGTCGGTTTCAGCTCTGCGTGGAAGCATCATGCAGCCCATCTATTTCTTCAAGCCCCGACCATTAATCCACAGACAAATGGCAAATATGAATGTTCAGACCAACAGACATAGACTCCAAAAGAGTGTATTAAGGCGTCCTAGGATAGTAAGCATTACTTGGTAAGCAAGCTTCGCCCACCATGCCTATCGGCCTGAACGAAGAAAAGGCGTAAATGCCGAGAAAGGTTTGTCCGAGATTTTGGAAGTCTTCCTATGGCTTCAGATATAATTCTGGAAATGGCCACATAGGACGGATCAACAAGATCATGATGTCTCCCATAGAATTTCTTTAGTGTTAATACCAGTTTGGATTTTTGATACCCCTGGCATAACAACCTGGTAATGAGCACCTTCCCACGTTCCATGAATTCCTGATACTTGGAACAGGCTCTAGCATAACTGTGAAACGTAAACTCCGTATGCTGGTGCAGACGGGATATTACTGCTCAGGAAGGGAAAGTTAACAATGGGGAAATTGAAGTCATCTCGTTTATCGTACAGCACAGAAGTAATTAAGCTTCCCGTTGCCAATATAGAGATAACAATTCAAGTATGAGGAGGAGGTTGCAGTCTCTGTTGTTTCCTTAATTTCAAGTTCACTGGGATAGATGAATTCCAAGTACTCTGCGAATTTAGCAGTTTTCATAGACAATAAATCATCTGTATATCTATAGGTGAAATTGAATTGTTGTGCAAGGCGTTTCTTGACTGCTTTGAGGAGACCTTGTACAAACGCCGCCTCATATGAGTACAAGAACAAGTCGGCAAGCAACGGTGCACAATTAGTACCCATTGGTATGTCAACTGTTTGCTGAAATATTCGGCCACTGAACTCCACAAAAATATTGTCAATATTAGATATTCCAGCATCTTTATGACATCTGCATCAGTGTACTTTTGTGGTGCATCAGATTGATCTCGAACGAAGTAGGTGTCTTTGTAGCCAAGGACAACATACTGGTAGCGACGGTTACCATTCTTGTGGAAGAAACATTGATTTATGGTTTCCTTGAAATTAGATTTCAATTTATCATGAGGAATAGTTGTGTAGAGTGTTGAGAAGTCGAAAGATTTTGTGCTGTTAACTGAGAGAAAAGAGTGTGACTGAAGATGTTCTAGAAGCTCTTTGGAGTTTTTCAAGATCCACATCTGATTCATACCACTCCTGGCATATGCGGTGTCACAATATTTCTGAAGGCCATCTTTAACTGCAGTAAGGATTCGTGTTAGGATCTGTGAAAGAGGCTTGATTGAGCACTCTCTGCTTGTACGGATTCCTGTGAAGCTTAGGAATCCAGTACAACTTTGGCAATTCCATATCTGTCTCTGGGAGGGAAATTCCAAACGATAGCATCACTGATTGGTGGTTTCGCAGAGTTGACAATATTTATATTAGATTCGGTACTAACTTATTTAGACAAATTGTGGGTATTCCGATGGGTACGAATTGCGCACCTCTTGTGGCTGATCTGTTCTTGTATTGTTATGAAAGAGACTTCATGTTATCACTTTCAGTTGATAACTAATCTGAAATTATTGAAGTTTTTAGCTCCACTTCTAGATATTTAGATGATTTATTAAATATTGATAATACCTATTTCGATGGTTTGATCAGTCAGATTTACCCCCCCCCCCCCCCCCAGAACTTCAGTTAAATAAAGCAAATTCTTCTGATACCGAAAAGCAAATTCTTCTGATACCGAGGCCCCGTTTTTGGATTAACATCTATCTATTGTAGATAGGTTTGTTTCGTGCAAAATTTATGATAAACGCGATAACTTTGATTTTGAGATTGTAAATTTTCCTTTTTTGGATGGTGATGTTCCTCGTGGGCCATCCTATGGCGTTTATATTTCGCAATTAATTCCATTTGCTAGAGTGTGTAGTCATGTAACTGACTTCAACACTCGTAACAGATTATTAACGGCTAAACTTCTTAATCAGGGTTATCGGTACCATAAACTACGCAAAGACTTTTCAAAATTTTATAGTCGCCATTCTGATTTAATTTCAAAATTCAATATTGGACTATAATCTCTTCCGCAACAAGGTCTATCGGAACCCGAATTTTATGGTGACTTAGTATATAAATTCAGAAAAATATATAATCGCAATGACTTCAGCACCCAATTTCGTAAAATCATTCTTCGATATAAAAAAATTGGGTACAACATGGATGTTATACGACAGACTGCATGCATGGTAGTTAACCCAATCACGGTTGGCAACTTTGCTTCCCTCTTTATTTGCACGCCGGTGGGTCAGGCCTCAGATTCTATTATGGTTCCAACGAAAAGGCTTATTGAGAATTAGAGAGATCTAATTCAAGGTAATGTTGGTTGGTGCCTGATTCTCTATCTCTGGTCGGGCTCATCGGAGTCTAATTGTTGGTTTTCTTTTGCTCCAGCATTTCAGTGGTTTCTTGCTGTCGAGTCCTCACCGTTGTCTCACCTCTGTAGTTCTTTGATTATTTGTGTTCACGGAGATGTTGCACTGATGAGTTAGGAGACCTTCATGCGGACTGAACAAACTATTTGTCTAAATCGCGACGGAAGTAAGGGCGAGGATTGTGGCCACGTAAAATCGATTTAAGCCCCCCAGTGGAAATATTTCCACTGACCGTTCCAAGGCGGTTCTTCTGTAGCGGTTTATTTATGTTGTTGTTTGTTACTTACTGTGTGTATCACTTGTGTCTTTTTATTTTGGATGACCATATGGCCATTTTGTGGGAAAGTAACTGTCCTTATGGCCTTCCTTTGTTTCGATTTCCATTATGGTCTGGTCGCTGAACATGTTTGTGTTTCTTTCCCTTTGGGGTCTTTGATGGGTGGAGTAAGTTAATTGTATCGATTCCTGATCTTTGTTTTACTTCCACTTTCATCTTTTGACAAAGAAGAAAGATTATAGGTTCGGTTGCCTGTCAAACTGCTCAAACCATGCTCTTATTTTAAGCAGTTTATATAATGTGTTTTGCAAACAAACACAATATTGTTAGATGCCTTGTCAGCTGGAACAACGACAAACTTTTGATGGATTTTAGCTAACTCAGCAGCAACATCTGGATCATCAAAATAGAAGTGGAGGCAATGATCAGGAATCGATACAATTAACCCACAGCTCCCATCAGAGACACCCAAGGGAAAGAAACACAAACAGGAACCAACAGACCCTAATGGAAACATCAATAGCGGAAAGCCAAAAGGACAGTTACTTTCCAAAAAAAATGGCCAATTGGCTATCCAAAACAAAAAATATAAGCGATACACACACTCAAAGACAAGCCATAACAAAAATAAACCGCGACAGAAGAACCGCCTTGGAACGGTCAGTGAAACGAATTCCACTGGGGTGGTGGGGTGCTTAAATCGATTAAACGTGGCCACAGTCCTCGCCTTTACTTTACTGGCCAATAGGTTATCCAAAATAATATACACGACACAAACACCCAAAGACAAACCATAACATAAATAAACCGCGACAGAAGAACCGCCTTGGAACGGTCAGCGGAAACGAATTCCACTGGGTGGGGGGGGGGGGGGCTTAAATTGATTTTACGTGGCCACAATCCACACCCTTACTTCCGTCGCGATTCAAACAAATAATTTATAATTTGTTCAGTCCGCAAGAAGGCCTCCTCTCTCAGCAGTGCAACATCTCCGTGAACATAAAAATCAAACAACCACAGAGACGAAACAACGGTGAGGACTCGACAGCAAGAAACCACTGAAATAGTGGAGCAAAAGAAAACCAACTTTTAGACTCCGATGGGTCCGACCAAAGACCGAATAATGTCGGGGTTTAGAGGGGTGTTCATTTCACGGATCTATCTATCTATCTGTCTGTCTAGTCCGTCCGTCCGTACATCATCCATCCATTTGGCCGTCCGTCAATCTACCCACGCAACAAACACGACTCCATTCATTCATTCATTTGGCCGTCTCTTCGTTTACCAATCCTTTCCGTTTGTCACTCCTTTGCGACCAAACGACCCACGGGCGAAACACTCACCGGCGAAACGACCCACCCCAAAATCGGGAAGAAACGACTCGGGGCGAAACGACCCACGGACGAAACGACCCGGATTCTGCTGGTCGGGCCTATCGGAGTCTACCTGTTGGTTTTCTTTTGCTCATGTATTTCATTTATTTCATGCTGACGCGTCCTCAACGTTGTTTCATCTCGTAATTGTTTGATTTTAGCAGCCAATCCGTTGTCACCAGCCTATGAGGCTGCTGAAAAACAGCTGTCACTTGCCTGTGAGGTTCCTGACAACCATCTGTATAAATAGAAGTGAAGGCAATGATGAGGAATCGATACAATTAACCAACAGCTCCCATCAGAGACACCAAAGGAATAGAAACACAAACATGAAACAACTAGACCCTAATCGAAACATCAATAGCGGAAAGCATAAAAGACAGTTACCTTCCAACAAAATGGCCAATTGGCTATCCAAAACAAAACATATAAGCGATACACACACTCAAAGACAAGCCATAACAAAAATAAACCGCGACAGAAGAACCGCCTTAGAACGGCCAGTGAAACGAATTCCACTGGGGTGGTGGGGGTGCTTAAATCGATTTTACGTGGCCACAATCCACGCCTTTATTTTACTGGCCAATAGGTTATCCAAAATAAAATATAAGCGACACAAACCAAAGACAAACCATAACAAAAATAACCGCGATAGAAGAACCGCCTTGGAACAGTCAGCGGAAACGAATTCCACTGAAGGTGGGGGTGGGGGTCTGGAGAGGGGGGGGGGGGCTTAAATCGATTTTACGTGGCCACAATCCTCGCCCTTACTTCCGTCGCGATTAATTGACACAATTTGTTCAGTCCGCAAGAAGGCCTCCTCACTCAGCAGTGCAACATCTCCGTGAACATAAAAATCAAACAACCACAGAGACGAAACAACGGTGAGGACTCGACAGCAAGAAACCACTAAAATACTGGAGCAAAAGAAAACCAACTGCTAGACTCCGATGGGCCCGACCAGAGACCGAATAATGTCGGGGTTTAGGGTTTAGAGGGGTGTTCATTTCACGGATCTATCTATCTATCTATCTATCTATCTATCTATCTATCTATCTATCTATCTATCTATCTATCTATCTATCTATCTATCTATCTATCTATCTATCTATCTATCTATCTATCTATCTAGTCCCCGTCCGTCCGTACATCATTCGTCCATCCGTCAATCTACCCACGCAACAAACACGACTCCATTCATTCATTCATTTGGCCGTCTCTTCGTTTACCCATCCTTTCCGTTTGTCACTCCTTTGCGACCAAGCGACCCACGGGCGAAACACTCACCGGCGAAACGACTCACCTCATAAGGCAGTAGTGTATACTTGACGACTCGGGCGAAACGACCCACGGACGAAACGACCCGCATTCTGCTGGTCGGGCACATCGGAGTCTACCTGTTGGTTTTCTTTTGCTCAAGTGTTTCATTTATGTCATGCTGACGCATCCTCACAGTTGTTTCATCTCGTAATTGTTTGATTTTTATGTTCTCGGACATTTTTCGCTGGTGGGCTGGGAAGCCTTTATGCGGACTGGACAAATTATTTGTTTGGGCCGCGGCTGAAGTAAGGGCGAGGATTGCGGTCGCGTAAATTAAACGCGACTCAAACAAACAAATTCATCTGCATCTTTTGAACACAGTTTGTACGGTAAAACTCTGTATTCAAGTTTTAGGATAGATACAGCATTATGCTATTGTCAAATATATTGAGAGTAAACAGATGAGTAATGTGGCAGGTAGTGAATAGGCATTTTTTTTATAACATTTTATTAAATCAGATAGTAACAAATACAATATCAGTATAATGTAATATTAAACCAAGTAACCTTTATTTAATATTGAATGACCCATATATACAACTGTTCAGTGTGGGGTTTTGTTACAGGCGATGACTACTGACAACCGTTGTCACCAGCCTGTGAGGCTACAGCCAATCAGTTGTCACCAGCCTATGAGGCTGGTGAAAAACAGCTGTCACTTGCCTGTGAGGTTCCTGACAACCATCTGTATAAATAGAAGTGAAGGCAGTGATGAGGAATCGATACAATTAACCAACAGCTCCCATCAGAGACACCAAAGCGATAGAAACACAAACATGAAACAACTAGACCCTAATCGAAACATCAATAGCGGAAAGCCAAAAGGACAGTTACCTTCCCACAAAATGGCCAATTGGCTAACCAAAACAAAAAATATAAGCGATACACACACTCAAAGACAAGCCATAACAAAAATAAACCGCGACAAAAGAACCGCCTTGGAATGGTCAAGGAAACGAATTCCACTGGGGTGGTGGGGGTGCTTAAATCGATTTTATGTGGCCACAATCCTCGCCTTTACTTCCGTAAAACCTGAATTTAATAGTCGTTTGTTCTTCGTTGATATATTTTGAATGACTATTTTTCCTATAAACCTTTTGCGGGGTGTTTCTTGGTTTCTTTATGGGTCAGTATTGCTCTATATTGTAGGTTGCATACTGGTGTTCTTAGATTGATCGATTAATTGATGTCCCTGTCAACACTATTTAGGTCATTTTGGAGACGTTGCTTCCAATTTTGTGGGGCTTTTATCCGATATTGAGATGAAATGACATCTCAAGCCCTGCCACCTAATAATACCAAAATGGTTTATTATATGCACAGACGGTGCAACTCGCACAATTTTTCCTGGGCATGCTTAGAGCCTCCAAGCGGTTTACCAGTACTCGTGTGGGCGGTCGGTTTTAGCTCTGCGAGTCCAATCAAACCCAGATGGGCGGGTGCGAAATGTTCTTAGAAATATAAATCTGCAGATGCGATTATAATTTAACCACATAGATGTGGACAAAAAGGATGTCCAGAAATCAACATTTGATATTTGCACTTCCACTCTTTGCAAAAATCCAATACATTTCTATTGTACAGTGTGCCTCTTTGACTGACGAATTTGTCAATAATTAGAGATTGTTGAATAATGGAAGATGTTCTGTAAAAGCTCTGTGCTATGAGACTACCGGGTATGAGATATGTGCCCTTGAATGCAGAAAATGCTATAAAATATTCCTAAGTCAAAAGTATTATTACAAGTAATATAGCAAAACCTTTGAAATGACAGCTCATCTTATACCTTTAGTCCCATTCTTTCAAACTTCACAGGAATGATGCTGAGGTGACCAAACTAGTTGAAACGTGATCGAACAAGATGGCCGACAGAGCTATTAGAAAAACCTTGAAATGACAACCCCTATACCGGTAGTCCAATTTAATTCGAACTTCACAGGAATGTTGCTTATGTGACCCTCTTCCAAAATATCTTAAAAGGTTATGATGGCGGCCAGACCTAAAAATAGAAAAATCTTAAGATGGCAATTCCTCCTAAACCTTTGGGTCCAGTTTTATTCAAATTTCATAGGAATATGTATATATTGCTAAGGTGACCCTAGAACAGTTCCTCTCGATGGCTGCCAGAGCACAGAATAGACAGCTTCTCCTATACCTTTGGTTCACTTTCATTCACTTTTCACAGGGGAGTTGCTCAGGTGACCTTCTACCCGAAAATGATTTTGCTCCAAATAAGAAAATGGCTGTCAGAATCAAAAGTAGAAAAATATCTTCTAAACTCTTATGCAGGGGTCGCAGGGTCGATCCCGGGCTTCTCCAGACTTTCAGATGGGTCTTTAATCCGAGTTTCCGTCTCTGTATGACCAAAGCTGTTGGTGAGACGAAAAACTCAAAACACTCACTCTAAACTCTTATGCAAGTTTCATTCAAACTTTGCAAGAATGTTGCCTGGGTGCCCTCCAGTATCGATCAAAGTTCAACAGTTATGCTCCAGTTATTCACATGAGTGACATCTTAAAATCAGGTGAGCGGTTCAGGGCTAAATATTTTGGCCCTCTTGTTATACATATTATCTCAAGTGTAAATTGCAGTTGCTGCGCATTCGTAATATATTGTTGCGTAATACACACCCGTGTATTTCATGGTTCAGTGATTTTAGGCTTTAACTGGATATGCTACTCATGACAGTGATCATTGGATGAATATTTTATAAAGATCTAGATCTATGGTCTACATGTTGATTCTAGACCTTGATATATTCTTTTCTAGGTTGACGTTCTTTCTTTGGCATGAGGATTTGTAGCATCGGTGTACTTTAATGCAGTTTCCTTTCCGATTTCTGTCTCTGACCTTGATTACAGACTTAGAAATACCAGGCCTCTGAGAAACAGGTTTTGAAACCGCAGTAACTTCCGGGTTAACATGGCTGTGGTACTAGGGTTAAACCGATCTCGCAGAACTTTGGCAGTGTCCAGATGGGCGTGGCCAAAAATAGTGGCGTGCCACCAGATTCACGTCCAGTCACGACGATTTCCGTATGCCGACCGCTTGCTTCCGGAAGGAACCGGAAACTTACGAATAAGAAAGATGTCAACCGAGGTAATAGGACTTTCAGATGACGATGCAAGAGCTGTTTGCCATGAGCCAGATAAATCTACAGAGGTAATACCAGTGTCAGAGCTATTGACATTCATATTTAATTTATTTGTGACCGTTTTTAAGAGGTGTCAGACTGTGGAGCATGGTTTTTATTTTTTAATTGCAATGATTTTCGACATGAACATAGATTCATACAAAGACCTTAGGCTTAGTTCATATTGTAAGTTCAGCAAGGAATCCACAAAAGTTGTAGCCATCATGGTCAGACTTGACTGAGTGCAGTATCAAGAGAAAGAAAGTAAAGCTAGGACATCATATCTGAAATTATCAGAGCTTGAAAAAATAGGAGTGTGATCTAGCTCAGTGGTTAGTGCACTTGCCTCTGATGCTAGATTTTGATTTATATCAGTCTTTGTATCGACTGCCTATTCGAAATTCGCAAAATTGCAGTGTTTCCTCTGGCTTTCTTTGCCGGATCATTACAGGGTCACTGATGAGGCTTTATTAGCCGAAACTACGTAGTATGACCCATCTTCTTTCTTATGAATGTTTTCATTGCTCTTAAAGGAACTCATTTTTGATTTTTATTTGCCTTCACTGCAGCTGGTGTTGTGCCGTGTGGCGGCCGTAAAACGTCTCCCCGTACATCAACCATAGTGCAGTTTATATTTTACTTTTGATCCTTTGAGACCAGCGTGAATATTCTGAGAAATCAGTAATAAATTATTGGTTTAGACTCATATTCTAGACAGGTTTTTAATTATTTGGACCCCATTTTGATTTATATCAGTCTTTGTATCGACTGCCTATTCGAAATTCGCAAAATTGCAGTGTTTCCTCTGGCTTTCTTTGTCGGATCATTACAGGGTCACTGATGAGGCTTTATTAGCCGAAACTACGTAGTATGACCCATCTTCTTTCTTATGAATGTTTTCATTGCTCTTAAAGGAACTCATTTTTGATTTTTATTTGCCTTCACTGCAGCTGGTGTTGTGCCGTGTGGCGGCCGTAAAACGTCTCCCTGTACATCAACCATAGTGCAGTTTATATTTTACTTTTGGTCCTTTGAGACCAGCGTGAATATTCTGAGAAATCAGTAATAAATTATTGGTTTAGACTCATATTCTAGACAGGTTTTTAATTATTTGGACCCCATTTTGATTTATATCAGTCTTTGTATCGACTGCCTATTCGAAATTCGCAAAATTGCAGTGTTTCCTCTGGCTTTCTTTGCCGGATCATTACAGGGTCACTGATGAGGCTTTATTAGCCGAAACTACGTAGTATGACCCATCTTCTTTCTTATGAATGTTTTCATTGCTCTTAAAGGAACTCATTTTTGATTTTTATTTTCATCCTACTACTAAATTTGTAGACTGATTTTGAGATAATTTCACAGAAATGTTCCTTGGATCACGCTCAACCAAAATGTCTTAAACCATCCACTCCACCTAATATTACCTACCACTGTATCTGTATAATAAGGATCATTCTTCTTCTTCCTGGTGAAGTGCAGGGCCCCTCTGGAGCATCGACGCACTTGGTGACTATTTACAAAGTGACTGTGAGGCGCATATGATGTGCATATTAAAAGCTGGTAAAAACATGGTGTGCGTCTAATGCTGTGAGCCCAGTCCCGCCTTGAAGCTGTCCAAGGTCTGGGAGGTGGCAATGTGTTCCGGCAACTGGTTCCACAGTCGAATACCAGAAGGGAAGAAGGAGTGTCTGTGAGCATCTGTGCGACTGAAGGGCACTAGGTAACGTAGGGAGTGACCCCTTGTCGACAGTCCTGTGGGGTGTTGGTACTCTGCAGCAGGAATGTCGATCAGTGCATGTGTAATCCTGTACACTAAAACCAGCTTGGCATCGCTTCTACGCTGCTGTAGTGTAGGCCATCCTAGAGTGGCTAACATCTGGCTGGTGCTACTGGTTCGCCTGTAGTCCCCTGTTACAAAACGTGCTGCTCGCCTCTGGACCGCTTCCAACTGGTTGATGACTTGATGTTCGTAGTGGTATGAGGGTCCCATGCCGGTGCTGCATACTCCATGATGGGTCTCACCAGCGTCTTGTAGCACTGTGCCTTTATGTCTGATGGACAGCTGGTAATGTTTCTCCGGAGGAATGCAAGACTGTTGTTAGCCTTCTTGGTGACAGCATCGACATGGTCGTTCCAGAGGAGCTTTTCGTGTATGGTGGTGCCCAGGTACTTGCCGCTGGTAACTGTGGCTAAGTCATGTCCGTGTATGTTGTATGTGGTCTTAATCGGGTTTCGTTTTCTAGTGATGCGGATGGTCTCGCATTTTGTAGGGTTGAACTGCATCTGCCAGTCTGTCTCCCATTTTTCAAGCTTCCGCAGATCTTCTTGTAAGATCGAGGCGAGTGATCCAGGGCCATTATGGCCCTCTTGTTTGACCTTGTCCTCGCATAAATCCTTCAGTAAAGATTGGAAATTCCTGAAACTTTGAATCTATTAACTCAGGTGAGCAATATAGGACCATCTTGGTCCTGTTCTTTTTTCTTTTGATAGTTTGATTCCTGCAAAACAAGCCTTAGGACATACATTTAAGAAGGCAGTGAAGTGGTCAAAATGTTATGACACAAAAAATAACCTTTCAAGCAAAGCTTGTATTTGCACTTGAACACTATCAATAGAATATTGTAAATGCAGTAAGATGAACCTACAGTAAAATTCCTATATTAAGACCACCTTTGGTACTGTTCAAAAGTGGTCTTTAAGACCACTTTTGAACGTCCCTAAGGTGGTCTCTGATCAGAGGACCCTGTATGCAAAAAAAACCACAAAGACAGAAAAACTGCAACCTACTAAATAAGCTTTTCAAAGCAGAATTAGCCTTAATTTTAGGTGGTCTTAATAACAGAATTTCACTGTATTTAGTGCATACATGTATACAGGGCGCACGGTGTAGCTGGAAAGATTTTGGGCAAGGTCAACATGGTCAAGAAGAAAGTAAATAAATAAATGCACAAAAAATAAAAGATAAATAAATTGAAAAAGCTCCAAATTGCTACCAGTGCAACAACCAGAACTTGGACTGTGCATTAGCAAACCATGATTAGATACCTAAACAGATGTCACACGACGCCACATAACGCGGCGTCTGATCAGGCCTACACTTAAAATACTTGATTTAAAGGTTGAACGAAAAGTATAAGTTCAAAACTATTTTCTCAGAGACAGTCGACCAACCAGTACTTTCAGTGCTTTGATTTTTCTTACAGTTTGCAGTTCATCAGTAATATTGATATTAACCATTGTCCTACTGAGCCCGGATATGTCTTAACGTTCAAACAATGTAGATCCAGATCAGATGGCTTCTGGAGAAGCCATCTGATCTGGATCTTCATTGTTTGTCATTCAGCTTATGAGTTTGTTGCAATAATTTGCATCAAGTAATCTGATTGGTTGATATACAGTTGTGGGTGTGGCATATTTAAATATTCAGCAGGACAAGGGTTAAAATTAGATCAATTGTAAACACTCTCAGTGTGTTAATTTCTGAGAGGGTTTACAAGTGGTCTTTTTTTCAGTTAGATTTTAGGCTCAAGTGAGTGTGGGTGACAAACAAATTCTGTGGTTTTTCAAGAAGGGCAGTTGTTACTTGTACATTACTGGGGTCTGTACTGGATAACCCCTTTAAAGGCATTTATTCTTGATTATTGAGGACAGTTATTGAATTACATAATATTATATAGCCCTCAGTGCTGACTGAAGAGAAGTCCTCTGTCCTCTATAGGTAAGGGGCCTCCTGGGGAAAATTCAATAGTTTACTAACTGTTGGCTAGAGTGTACCTTATTGATTTTCCCCTTAAGTGCCTCAGTCAGGGGACTCAACAAGAGCTACCAATCACCCTATTAGGGACTGCCTTTGATCTGCTACAGAGTATATCACAGGGGGACAATAAAACAGTTATGAGCACACAGTGTGTCCTACTGTTACAAGAATAAATGCCTTTAACTACACAAGGGGACTGTGCCTCCCAAGAAAATAAGTTGTTAGGCTAACAGAAATGAAAAATGACATGCTAATGCAAATTATCTGTTCATGACCTAAAATGCCTTCTGTTTTGTTGCTGCCCTTTCAAGCTTGGTCCTTTACATCATAATTTATATGTATGGTATAATACAGTAAAATTCCTACATTAAGACTACCTTTAGAACTGTTCAAAAGTGGTCTTTAAGAACACTTTTGAACAGTTCCAAAGGTGGTTTATAATTTGGAGACACTGAGTGTAGAAAACACAAAGAAAGAATAACTGAAACCTTTTCAAAAAGCTTTTAAAAGTAGATTTAGTCTTAATTTAGGTGGTCTTAATAGCGTAATTTTACTGTATTTTGGTCTTGTCTCGCATTATAGGATTTCATCATGCAACAGACTATGTACAGGATAAAAGATCCGAAGAAATCTCTGGAGTTCTATACCAATGTTCTTGGAATGAGGTAACTGAGTAAGACGCCACAACAGTTTAACCGTTTTTGTACCAAATGGAATCTTCCTCCTTATATATAGCAGGAGTCCATTTCAAAATTTGGGGGCTTCAAAATTCATTTGGAAAATGGCTGAACTTTTTCCAAATAGTGTATGCCCTGATCAGACACTGCATTTTGTGGCGTCTGATCGGGGCCTGCACTGTTTGCCAACTACCCGTTTTGGTGTTTCCAGTACGAAATGGGTTAATATTACTACCGGATACTGTTAGGGTTCAAAGTAGAAACCATGTTTGTTAAACAACATGTTATGTCCAAACAAAAACAAATTATAGATAGTATTGAAAAATGACACAATTTACCGTCATTTTTCTATACAATCTATACATTTTTGGGATCCATCTTTACATTTATACACACAGTCCAACCTGTATTAAGCAAGCACCAAAGGGACAACCAAAATATGGTTGCTGAAAACAGGTGCTTGCTTTAAACAGGTGAATTTAAATGTAATTGCCTTTTTGGGAACTGAAAGATTGCTTGCTTAAGACAGGTTGCTTGCTTAATAGAGGTGACCGCTTTGACAGGTTTGACTGTAGTCTGTACATTTTTAGATGCATCTTTGAACCATAACATGTATATCCAAAACCTTGTTATAATGAACAGTGTTCTAAAGATGTTTAGGCATAGGATTATCGTTTCTTACATGCTTTTCAATGAAATATAGAGATTTCTCAGTGAAATCGAAAACGGTATCGTCACTGTTTCAAACAGTGACTGATATCAATTTTATTTTTCACTGTATGGGATTACCGAAGGTCATGGTGAGCTTTTGTGTCTGTGAGAGGTCCTGCGTCGTCGTTCGTCGTGCGTGCATAAACTTTTCTTGTTAAAACTCTAGAGGCCACAGTTTTGATCCAATCATCATCAAACTTGGTCAGAATGATCATAATGACAATATGTCAGTCAAGTTCGAATATGGGTCATGTCGGGCAAAAATGTAGGTCACCAGGTCAAATCAAAGGAAAACCTTGTTAACACTCTAGAGGCCACAATTTTGGTCCAATCATCCTCAAACTTGCTCAGGATGATCATCTTGATAATATCTATGACAAGTTCGAATATGGGTCATGTCGGGTCAAAAAGTAGGTCAGTAGGTCAAACCACAGATAAACCTTGTTAGCACTCTAGAGGCCACAGTTTTGGTCCAATCATCCACAAATTTGCTCAAAATGATCATCTTGACAATATCTCGGTCAAGTTCGAATATGGGTCATGTCGGGTCAAAAGTAGGTCAGTAGGTCAAATCATAGAAAAACCTTGTTAACACTCTAGAGGCCACAGGTTTGGTCCAATCTTCCTCAAACTTGGTCAGAATGATTATCCTGACAATATCTTGGTTAAGTTCGAATATGAGTCATTTCGGGTCAAAAAGTAGGTCAGTAGGTCAAACCACAGTAAAACCTTGTTAGCACTCTAGAGCCCACAGTTTTGGTCCAATCATCCTCAAACTTGCTCAGAATGTTCATCCTGACAATATCTAGGTCATGTTTGATTATGGGTCATGTTGGCCAAAAAAATAGGTCAGTAGGTCAAATCATAGAAAAACCTTGGTAACACTCAAGAGGCCACAGTTTTGGTCCAATCATCCTCAAACTTGCTCAGAATGATCATCCTGACAATATCTCGGTCAAGTTCGATTATGATTCATGTCGGCCAAAAATAGGTCAGAAGGTCAAATCATAGAAAAACCTTGTTAACACTCTAGAGGCCACAGTTTTGGTCCAATCATCCTCAAACTTGCTCAAAATGATCATCCTGACAATATCGTGGTCAAGTTCGAATATGGGTCATGTCGGGTCAAAAGGAGGTCAGAAGGTCAAATCATAGAAAAACCTTGTTAACACTCTAGAGGCCACAGTTTTGGCCAACTCATCATCACACTTACTCAGAATGTTCATCTCTACAATATCTAGGTCAAGTTTGATTATGGGTCATGTGGGGTCAAAAGTAGGTCAAATCATAGAAAAACCTTGTTTACACTCTAGAGACTACAATTTTAGTCTAATTATCATCAAACTTGCTCAGAATGATCATCTGGACAATATCTAGGTCAAGTTCCAATATGGGTCATGAGGGGTCATAAAGTAGGTCATTAGGTTAAATCATAGAAAAACCTTGTTAACACTCTAGAGGCCACAGTTTTAGTCCAATTATCATCAAACTAGCTCAGAATTGTCCTCTTTTTGTAATACCTTGGTCGGGAGGGGTATTTTATTTGACAGAAAATGCTGTTAGCAAACAGTGCAGACCCTGATCAGATGCCACATTCTGCGACGTCTGATCTGGGCCTATGATGTTTGCCAGGCTACCCCTTCAGGGTTATTCTACCTTTTAGGGGTTATTATAACTTTAAACAAATATTCTGTTTGATAATATAGTATCTTAAGCAATTCAGACTTTCAGGGTGTTTGGATCATGGTCAAAGTTCTTTTGGCTATTTTTTGAAAAAACATTGTCATCACTCGACCTACTTTTATTTTATAATTTCTCCACCTTAAGCATGCTACAGATTAGAAATGATTGAAATCAACCTTCAGGCTGCAGAAATATAAATGCTGTCAGTCATGAAGGGGCGGGCCTTTCATCTCAATGTTGGGTAAAAGTCCCACAAAATTGGAAGCAACGTCTCCAAAATAACCTAAATAGTATAAACCTCAAATCAAACAAACAAAATTGGTCAAATCATACATGAAACTGCATTTTTGGTTCAAGCTTTATGAAACTTGCCAAGAATGTTTGCCTTTATAAAATCTTGAATATGTTTGAATGTGGGTCATGTGGGATCAAAACAAGGTGATGAATAGACTCAGGTGAGCGATACAGGACCATCATGGTCCTCTTGTTCCATTGTCAGATGATTGAAAATCAATGAACTGTATTAGACTTGACGCTAAGTCGGTTCACACATCACGAGAACGTTAATGACGTCATTTCGACGCTTAGGCCACATATTTTGTCGCGCAAAGTTACATCTCTCCGCACCTTCTTTGGGAAACTAATCTCTCAATTATTTCCATAACCATTCATAGAAATGCCATCCCAGGCTACATGTATTTCTCAGGTGCAAACTCTCAGTTTACACCCAATATTATACCCAGTAAATACGTTGGATACCACTAAATTGACGAGAAAGACCAGGAACAAAATTTTTTTCTCTGAGGGTGAGTGACTCGCTTAGTGAAGCTAAATATTGCCGTTCGTTTTGAAGCATGTAAGAAACAGAAAATTTGATTTTTTTAGTGTAAGATCAAATTTTATTTCACTCATGAACACCAAAACTGTTATTTTCACTCATGGCTAGGACACTCGTGACAATACTGGTTTTGGTGTTCATCCGGTGAAATAAAATTCGATCTTAAACTGAAAACATCAAATGTCCTCTATTTATCCGTACATGGTGCATAACCTGATAACATGCTTATGTTAAGGAAGCTGGCTTTTGATGCCCCCGCATCATATGATGCCGGGGGCATATAGTTTTTCGGTTTTCCGTACGTGCGTACATGTGTACGTCCGTCTGAACATGTGTATGTACGTACGTACGTACGTGATCCTGTAACCTCAGGTTAAAGTTTTTGTAACAGGTAGAGCTGAACTTTTAGAACTCATATTTTCCTAACCATTTCATGGAACTGGTTCATCTTTGGTATGATGATAGATATAGGTCCAAAGTTTTATTAAGCAATACCCCCACCCATGCCTGTGACCTCAAGGTCAAGGTCTCAGACTTAGACATTTTCGATGTTAAAGACTCCGGTTAAGGTTTTTGTAACAGGTAGACTTGAACATTTTAGAACTCATATTTTCCAAACCATTTGATGGAATTGGTTCATATTTGGTATGATTATAGATATAGGTTCAAAGTTTTATTCAGCGGTACCCACACCCATGCCCATGGCCTCAAGATCAAGGTCATGGACTTAGAAATTTTCCATGTTAAAGACTTCAGTGGTAGGTATTTGTACCTGGTAGAACCTGAACTTATATGATGGCTTTGTTTCATATGATGATAGATATAGGTACAGTGTTTTATTCAGCAATACCCCCACCCATGCCTATGACCTCAAGGTCAAGGTCACAGACTTAGACAATTTTAATGTGAAAGATTTTAAAGAGCTCAAATTTTCCAAACTACGGTATATTATGAATTTGGCTTATGTATGCTATGATGATAGATACAGGTCCAAATGTTTATTTGGCAATACCCCCACTCAAGGTCACAGACTTAGAAATTTTTAATTAGATATTTTAAGAGTTGATATTTTCCAAATTGTGCGATGGATTGAGTTGATATTTGGTATCATGTTAGATACCTGTCCATTTTATTCAGCGATACCCCCACCCATGAGCTCAAGGTCAAGGTCACATACTTAAAAAATTTTTAATTATCCCCTCCCGGGCCATAACTCCTAAACCGTATGGAATATATTCATGAAACTTCACAGGTGCATTCATCACACTGAGACGATGTGTCATGAGCAAGGTAGACAACTCTTGCATTTTTG
This sequence comes from Lucinisca nassula, assembly GCA_963580285.1. Lineage (NCBI taxonomy): Eukaryota > Metazoa > Mollusca > Bivalvia > Lucinida > Lucinidae > Lucinisca > Lucinisca nassula. The sequence goes on from OY757012.1 coordinate 127,033,100, forward strand.
GTTTTTGGATTATCTGCCCTTGATGCATATATTTTATGATTGATTTGAAGTACATTTGTAATATTTTTATGAATGGCATTTGGCGGGGGCATCCGTGTCCTATGGACACTTTTTCTAGTTGTATATATCCAGTGGTTGTGAGTCTTTCAAAACTTTTTTATGCCCCCGGAATCTTAGAGATTCGAGGGCATATAGTTTTTGGTCTGTCTGTTTGTCCGTTTGTCTGTCTACAAAAACCTTAACATTGGGCATAACTTTTGAATGGTAATAGATAGAGCTTTCATATTTCACATGTGTATACCTTATCACAAAACCCTTCCAGAGGTACCATAATTTTTGATCTCGTGACCATGACCTTTGACCTACTTTTTTCAAATTTTTTAGAAACTTTAACATTGGCCATAACTTTCGATTGGTAATAGATAGAGCTTTCATATTTCACATGTGCATTCCTTGTCACAAAACCATTCTAGTGGTACCATAATTTTTGACCTCATGACCTTGACCATTTACCTATTTTTTAAAAACTAACATTGGCCTTAACTTTCCATTGGTAATTGGTAGGGCTTTCATATTTCACATGTGCATTCCTTGTCACAAGACCTTTCTAGTGATACCATAAATTTTGACCGCGTGACCTTGACGTTTGACCTCCTTTTTAAAAACTTTAACATAGTCTATAACTTTCGATTGATAAGGGATAGGGCTTTTATCTTTCACATATGCATTCTTTTTCACAAGACCTTTCTAGTGGTACCGTAATTTTTGACCTCCTGACCTTGACCTGTGACCTACTTTTTAAAAACTTTAACATTGGCCATAACTTTCCATTGGTAAGTGTAAGGACTTTCATATTTCACATGTGCATTCTGTCACAAGACCTTTCAAAGGATCCCATAATTTTTGACCTTGTGACCTTGACCTACTTTTTAAGACTTGAACATAGGCCATATCTTTCGACTGCTTAGTGATACTGCTTTCTTATTTAACATGCGCTGTCCGGGCGGCATCAGTGTTTCACAAACACATCTTGTTTACTCCATAATCAATATGTTAAAGAGCTCACATTTTGCGTTAAAGAGCTCACATCTCAGTTTGTGTCCGGTTCCCTTAACCCATATATGGCAATGAAATTGCCCACCTAATAAGTTTAGAGCGGTCCAAATTATAGGTGTCGGATTCATTTATGTTTGTGGCAGACATTACAAAAATGAATGTTCTTTCAGCAAACAGTGTGGACCCAGATCAGACACTGCATTCTGCGGTGTCTGACCTGGGTCTATGCTGTCTGCAAGGGCCGCTAAGCATATATGTACCACAGTTGAGTCCGGCGTCAGTCTGTCCGTCTGTCAGTCACGTTTCTTGTAAATGGATCTCCTCTGCAACCACTGAAGTTACACTTTTGAAACTTTGCATGTGGATAGTACATGGAATGTAGATGGCAGTGGGCAACTTTTTGGTGACCTTGACCTCAACATGACCCCAAGGTCAACGGTCAAAAATTATGATTTTCCATATCTCCTTAACTATTGGAGATACACTTCTGAAACTTTGCTTATTGGATGGTCTTTGGAATATAGAATATGTCGGGCTACTTTTGGTGTGACCTTGACCCCAAGGTCAAAATGTATGATTTTGCCACGTCTTCTAAACTATTAGAGTTACACTTCTGAAACTTTGGTTATTGGATGGCCCTTGGAATATAGAATAAATTTGGAAACTTTTGGTGTGACCTTGACCTCAACATGACCCCAAGGTCAAAAATTACGATTTTCCATATCTCCTAAACTATTGGAGTTACACTTCTGAAACTTTGCTTATCGGATTGTCCTTGGAATATAGAATATGTTTGGCTACTTTTGGTGTTACACTTCTGAAACTTGGTTATTTGATGGCTGTTGGAATATAGAATAAATTGGGATTCTTTGGTGGACCTCAACATAACCCCAAGGTTAAAGGTCAAAAAGTATGACTTTGCCATATCTTCTAAACTATAAGTTACACTTCTGAAACTTTGCTTATCAGTTAGAATGTTCTTTACAACTTTTTTTAACTTACATGTAGTTTTGGCTAGCTAATACATAGTCATTAGTGTTACTCATAGAAAAAGCGGGTATTTGCGATGGTCTACCATCGACTGCTGATCTAGTTGTTAAGTAAATTGATTGATCGCCAAACCAGTTGTTACTAGTAGTCAGTGATGAAAGTTAATGATTAACTTCTGAATAAATTCCAAAAAAAATGCTTCATGTGTAATAGTCCTTTGTAAATTTGGGCAGTTAAACATTGCATGCATTGTGATGCACAGCATAACTTAAGAACCATGTATGCTAGAATTGGGAATTTTGGATTGTGTCTGGGTTATTGCCTTTTTACCTGATTTTTTAGCTTGTCTGTTTTTTGAAAAAAAACTTCGAGCTATTGTCATCACTCCGGCGTCTGCGTTGTCGTTGTCGTCTATCGTCTGGCGTCGTCGTTCCAAAAAAACTTAACCTTGGCTATAACTTAAAAAGTATTAGACCTAGCCTCATGAAACTTCATACACACACTCATCATCACAAGAGCTACATTTTGACCAAGGACCATAACAACATTGTTGATTTTGGCTGAATTATCTCCCCTTTTCCATTTTTTTTCTGAAACACATTTTTTGCTCTCATTTTAATACTATTTACAACAGAGCCTTCAAACTTCACATGAATGTTCCTTGGGACAAGACCTTTTCAGTGATACCACACTTTTTGATCTGTGGCCTTGACCTTTGAACTTTGACCTATTTTTCGAAAATTTAACCGAAAACCTTTACCTTGACCATATTTCCAAAAGTATTTGGCCTACCTTCATGAAACTTCATACACATACTCACCATCACAAGAGCTACATTCCCTACAAGTTTTATAACTCCATCTTGCAATTTGATTGCTCTTGTTTGACTTAGAACTTTGGTTTTCTAAAAGAAACTGCAGACGAGCGTTGGCACCCGCATGCGGTGCTCTTGTTTTTTTTTTTGGATGAAATCTTGTCAGCAAAATATCTAAAGAACTATCGAAACTAGAGCCTTGAAATGCTAGTATATGAGCTGATTAACTTTTGAAGAAATTCCAAAAACGCACATCATGAGTTATGGCTCTTTATTAATTTGGGCATTTTGCATGCATTGTGATGCATAGCATAACTTCAGAACCATGTATGCTAGGATTTTGAAATTTCATATGGGCCCCGTCAAGTGATTTTGGTACTTATTGCCTATGCGAGCGGCGAAGGTTCAGGCGAGCCTGCGCATCTGCGCAGTTTGCCAGAACCCTCGCTGCTCGCTCATACAAGCAGTGAATCAAGAGGAGCCTTCAGACAGAAAGCCATATCCCTGGCCCCTCTGAATGGCTGGGCATGCGCAGTTAAAATTTGTCATGACAGAATGCTTGAAGACACAAATTTCGCTTGGCGGGGCTCATATATGAATTGTGCATGAAAAAAAAACCTGACACATTTTTTCTCGTCAGGATTATGCCCTTTTCCTGAGTTATGGCCTTTTGAAAAAAATGTGGATGAATTCTTGTCAGCAAAATAGTTAACCCTTGTCCTGCTGAATATTCATATCTGTCACACCCACTACCGATTATCAACCAATCAGATTACTTGATGCAAATTATTGCAACAAATTCATAATCTGAATGGCAAACAATGTAGATCCTGATCAGATGGCTTCGTCAGAAGCCATCTGATCTGGATCTACATTGTTTCAAAGATAAGGCATATCCGGGATTAGCAGGACAAGGGTTAAAACACTATTAATGCTAGAGCCTTGAAAGTTGATGAATGGATTGGTTGTGATTGGAAGATAACCTGATTGACTTCTGAATAAATTCTGAAAAATTGGGATGAGTCTTGTTCATCAGTTATGGCCCTTTGAAAATTTTGTCATTTAGAGGCAAGCATATGGTTGAGGGCATAGTATTTTGCAAACACCATTTCTGGTTGAATTTTGTTTGACGACCCTTTTAAGATTTTTTCACTTATTTCGAGCTGACCGTTTATCTGTGGTGGGGGGGAACCTGGAGACCCTGAAGAAAAACCACCTGACCTTCCATGCAGAACTTGGTGTCTCACATGTGACCCGAGTGAGTGATCATGAACTTAAATACAGTAAAACCATCCATAATAGTTACCTTTGAATAACAGCCACCTTTCTTCAGCAGCATGGCTCCCACCCATTGGGGCTTGAAGAAATAGATGAGCTGCATGATGCTTCCACACAGAGCTGAAACCGACCACACACGAGTACTGGTAACCCGCTTAGAGGATCTAAGTCTGCCCAGGCAAAACGGTGCGAGTCGGACCGTCCATGCTTATAAACCCTATTGGTTTTGATTGGGCGGCAGGGCTTGATGTCATTTCATCTCAATGTCTGGTAAAAGTCCCACAAAATGGGAAGCAACTTGTTCAAAATTACCTATACAGTGTTGATGGGGACGTTAAACATCAAATCAAACAAATTCTTCAGCAGCCACAATTTATGTGTACCCTTGTAAACCCCGATTTTCTCTGTATAAAGTGGGGTTGAGGTTTTTTTTACAACACAATAAAGTTATGATGAGATAAAGAAAAGATATGTGTGTATCAAAGTCCTCAATTAGATTTCAGCTTTGGCTTGATCAGGCAGGGCTGGAAAATTTCACTTTTATGCTCGCCATGCCGAGTAAAAATTTTGGAGGATGAGTAAATATTTTGTCTTGTCCCAATATAATTAACAAAAATTTACATGCCCTTTGTCATGCAGGGCATATGAAATTTTGAACAATTTTCCAGCCTGTGATGAGTGACTCAGGGTAATTTAGATCTCTTGCTTAACCTGTGTCATGCTGAACATGACAACCCGTACCTTTGAAAAAAAAATGTAAATCCTGATCAGATGGCTTCTGAAGAAGCCATCTGATTAGGATCTACACTTTTTTTTCAGTTTTAAATGAATACACAGTCTATCAAGTCATTTGATTGGCTGACAGTCGGAAATGGATGTGGAAAATGCTTTATTCAGCATACCCATGGTTAACAAAACCTGTTTTTTTCTTCCCGCAGGCTGCTGAAAAAGTTAGATTTTCCTTCGATGAAATTTTCTCTGTACTTTATGGGCTATGAAAAAGCAGAGGATATTCCAAAAGATGAAACTGAAAGAACTCGCTGGATGTTTACCCGTAAAGCAACAGTTGAACTGACACAGTAAGTTCGAAGGTCACTTAAGTCCAGGTTGTAGCAGTTTCTGGCAAAACAATTTGGACTGTACTTTTTATCCACTTTGGTTCTTGTTATTTAAACTGCAATGCTCGAAATGACATTAATAGTGTTGACTGTGACATTGAACTAACCATCCAGGATATAATTGTACAAGTCCGATCACATGCGAGAAGTCAAGTTCTTCAGCGGACAGTCAGGTGTTTTTTCTCTGGCTATGGTTTTTGTCAACCAGTGATAAAATGATCAGCTCACTACCCGGTATATTAAAATGAAGCGAAATGATTTTATTTAAAACTCCAATCAAAAATAAACATTTCTCATAAATTGTCATTTGAACATACCTTGTGTATGACCAGTGAACTTGACACTCTCTGGCCCCGAGGCTAAAATCTTTCTTTAGTGTGTAACCCAATTTATGTAACAAAAATTTTTTAGGCCCCCACCCATCTGGGCTTGAAGAAATAGATGGGCTGCATGATGCTTCCAGGCAGAGCTGAAACCGATCCGCACACGAGTACTGGTAAACCGCTTAGAGGATCTAAGCCTGCCCAGGCAAAGCGGTGCGAGTCGGTTCGTCCATGCTTATAAACCCTATTGGTTTCATTGTGTGACAGGGCTTGAAATGTCGGGTAAAGTCCCACAAGATTGGAAGCAACATCTCCAAAATGACATTTACAGTGTTGACGGGGACGTTAAACCTCAAATCAAACAAACAAAAAATTTAATTATGATGTGAGTTGTGCATAAAAAGTTTATAATCTTTAGGCCTTTTCTCATGCTGAACTCAGTTTTGCCTGAAATTCGTAATGCTCATGAAAATCAAAATACATTTAAGTGAGGCTAATTTTCTCCAACTGAGATAGTAATTTGTCCTGCACATAAATTTTAAGAATTTTGGCATTTTAATTTTTTTTTATGAAAGAGAGAATTCCAGTATCAACCATGATTGGGTTATCTACTATGCATGCAGTCTGTCGTAGAACATTTATGTTGTACCCAATCCTTTTATATCGAAGAATGATTTTACGAAATTGGGTACTGAAATCATTTCAAGCATGTATTTTTCTGAATTTATATACAAAGTCCCCATAAAATTCTTGTTGAGAAAGGCCTTGTTGCAAAAGAGATTTAAGTCCAGCATTGAATTTTGAAACTAAATCGGAATGATGTCTATAAAACTTGGAAAAGGCTTTTCATAGTTTTTGATACCGATAACCCTGATTAAGAAGTTCAGCAGTTAAAAATTTATCATGAGTCTTTATCTTTATATATAAAATAGGATTTGACAGGTTAGTTATAACATTGAAAATCAGATGAATGCAGCTGATATGATTAGGTCTGGCTAATCGGAGCTGAAAAGATAATCGATTTTCAGTCCTGCCATTGCGATCAGTAATCAATTAGTAATTACTGAAGATTTGGTCACAATTTTACCTGTCTGGCGTTCTGTCTTATCATTTGTTGTATTTGAAAAGATGGGCCAGAGCAAACAGTGTTGACCCAGATGAGACACCGCAGAATGCGGTGTCTCATCAGGGGCTGCACTGTTTGCCACTAATCCAGCTATATTTTAGGCACAACTTTTGGTAGTGAATTGTACTTAACAAATAATTGATCGCAAGCAATTCAGTAATGATAATCATTTTTGTGGAATTTATTGATTGTTTAATCAATTATCCGATTAATTGTGTCAGCCTTAGACATTATGTGTACGTTTTTCAGTAACTGGGGTACAGAAAATGATGCTGCCTTAACTTATCATAATGGAAACACACAGCCACAAGGCTTCGGTAGGTTTTGATCTATTTATGGTTTCTTCCAGCACAGCATCACATGAACAAGCCCGTGAAATGAACACCGCCATAAACCCCATTTTATAAAGTGAAAACTGGGGTGTGCGGGGGTATCCATTATTCTTCTTATTTCTGCTCCCAAGACATAGGATGTGGGTACTCATTAGAACCGCCTCGAGGCAGTTCTAACGGGCACCCACAACCTATGTTTGCAGTAAAAATAAGAAAAATACCAGTGCTTCAGCTGAAGTGCACGACCCGCCGGATGCTTTTAGCTTTATGAGTGTTCCCATATATGGGTATGGCGGCCATTTTGGTCATGTGACCTGGACCTAAAATGGTTCCCCCAATAAATGCGCCTTATCGTAAGGAGCAAAAATATATCTTATACTTTAGTACTGTATTCTGAATCGTTTGCAGGATAAAATGCATTCTCACTTTTCCAGTACAAAAGCATATGTGTCAAAGTTTGACCTCGGCACAAAGAAGGTCAAGGTTAACCCAGGGTCACCATTTTAGCAATTTATGATGGGCCTATGTCCCAGATGCTATTTATCAAGTCTTGTGGAAATCTGCCCAGTGGTTCTGGAGAAGACTATTTTTGAAGGGTTTTTACCATATATGGCTTGGCGGCCATTTTGGTCATGTGACCTGGACCCCATGAGCAAATTTTGGTTTCCCACATCCCATAGAGGCTCCATATGAAATTTGACTTCAATCGGCCCAACTGTTTCCGAGGAGAAGCAGTTCGAAATTTTTTCGTCTCGGCGAGGCTATACTACATGGAATGTAATATTTCGCTAGTTCATTGGTTAGATCTCATTGATATCTATCAGTATGCCAAAAATTGTTAAAATATTTCAAGCGGTTAAGTCACTATCACCAATTTTCACAAACGGGTTACAGACGGACAGACAGACAGACCATATATGGTTTGGCGGCCATTTTGGTCACGTGACCTGGACAGTGTGAGCAAATTTTGGTTTCCCCCATTCCATAGAGGCTCCATATGAAATTTGACTTCAATCGGCCCAACAGTTTACGAGGAGAAGCAGTTCGAAAATTTTACATTTTACGCCTCGGCGAGGCTATACTAAATGGAATGTAATATTTTGCAAGTTCATTGGTTAGACTTCATTGATATCTATCAGTATGCCAAAAATGTTTAAATATTCCAAGCGGTTAAGTCACTATCACCAATTGTCGCAAATGGGTTACAGACTGACAGACAGACTGACAGAATGACACGGTGATTTTAGGGCACTCTTAGAAAATCAACCGACTTCAGTCGGTCGCTTTTTCTGCGGGTCGTGCAATCATGGATATTCATCAAAAAAGTTGCCAGTTTGGAGATGTGAAAAAATACCCTATGGCGTATGGGTGTGTTATCTTAATGTATCTATTTGAAAGTTGATTTATAAAGTCAAGTTTGTATGTCATTACATTTCTACTTCCGGCACTGGACCGCGTTACTCCAATTCCGCTGTTTGATCGCTGCATAAATAGTCCAAAGGAACTCTTAAAAACTAATTGTGCAGGCACGGAACGTGTTTCAAAATATTTCATTTTTCGAGACTTTATACAGATTGAATATAAATTGGCACAAAAAGATATGTTCTGAACAGAAAACATTACTCTAGGACTATTTTCCTACGCGCTTTCGGATGATATTTATGTTTACTCTTTCATCCCTGAGTTTCTGAACAGGACTCTTTTCGCTTTAAATATATTCTTATAGAAAGGGATTTCTGATTAGTTCACTCACATGATGGCAATTAAACAGTGAACATGTAGATTCTGGCGAGATGTGCTAGCTACGTGCCGTAGGATCTACAAGGTTTGCATAGATACAGTGTATTTCTACCTCAACGTCTGCACTGTTCTACAGTGTTAAAAGGGTTAGCTCGCTTCTCTGTGATTATCAGTGACCGACTAAACAACCCATAACTGACCGACATCAAACACAGTTATTCACCTGCTTTTGAGAGCTCTAATTACAAAACATATTTTGAAAGCTGTGAGTTTTACATGAAGTTCCGTACTTTTAGCAAATAGTGAAGACACCGATCAGACGCTACATTCTGTGGCCTCTAATCTGTCTTAACTGTTTCCGAATGTCCAAGTATTTGAACAATTGGCATTTATGGGTTAATGTTTTTATTTGGAATAAACATATTTTAATTTACCTCGGGTAGTTGAAGTTCGCTAAACGCGGCGTCTGATCAGGGTTATAATGTCTAAATCCAATGGTTTAAAAATGATTTTTTTTATTTTCGTCTAAGTTATTCTCCTTTTTATGTCCCAACGCCCAACGGAACATAGCTCCAAGCGGCTGCACAAGGTATGTGCATCGTCGTATCAATGCAACGTTTATGGGACATTGCTAAGACATAATGTGCCCCGCTAGGATAACTTCCCTGTAAGATTATTAGCAGATGGGACCAGCACAGAATGTACTGAGCTAATTTAGAAACCATGAAGAAATTAGCAGACACGTTTATCTTTCTCTCTTTCTCCCTTTTTTTCTTCGTGGGGGTAGTTGGGTGAGGCACAGGTAATGTGTATCCTGTGTCACTGGGGAGTCCAGCTGATACTGACTTACAGCCTGCTCTCTTTGCAACAGGTAACGGTAGATGGTGAGTGTTGATATTTCTTCTGTTTATACACTTCCATTCTTTCTGTCCCTCACTTTCATCTCCTCTGCTCTCTCTTCTATCTCCCCCCCCCCTTTCTCTTGGAGAAGACAAAATGATCCACAAGGGTTGACCTGTCGTTAAACTCAAAACAATCGATGAATCATTTTTATTTTCTGCGTCAAATTGTTTAACCCTCACAAAATGTCTAGATAACCGCTTCTGCTTGATCTACGACTGGCATTGTTACCATAATGATTAGTCCTCATAAATCAACTTTCCTCAGTACTTTCAGTACTTTGATTGTTGCCTTGACTTTGCTGCTGGTAATTTTCTGTGTTAGCCTTTAAGTTTTTTTATCTTCACAGTGCTGAAGGCTCTGGGTGGGGAGTTTACAGGATAGACATAGGTGTGTTGTCAGTGATTTCAACATTTTGAAACAACATCTTGAAACCCATCATGTGAAAAAGTCCGTGAAATGAATACCCACTAAACCCCACTTTATACAGAGCAAACTGGGGTTTACAGGAGTATATATTATTTTTAGCTCACCGTCACATAGTGACGAGGTGAGCTTTTGGGATCACTATTTGTCCGTCGTCTGTGGTGCATGCGTCCGTCCGTGCATGCGTAAACAATTTCTTCAAACAAAATCTCCTCCTAAACTACTGATTGGATTTTGACCAAACTTCACAGGAATGATCCATGGGTGGTCCCCTTTCAAAGTTGTTCAAATGGTTCCGGTCTGTTGCACATCTAGGTCATTAGAGCCACAAATAGATTTTTTCACCAAAAACTTAAAAAATCTTCTTCTCTGAAACCACAAGGCCCAGGTCTTTGATATTTGGTATGAAGCTTCATCTAATGGACCCCTACCAAGATTGTTCAAATTATAGTGCTGGGGCCAAAAATGCCCCCGCCCTGGGGCCCTTTGCTTTTACATGGGCATATATAGGGAAAATCTTTAAAAATCTTCTTCTCTGAAACCGCAAGGCCCAGGTCTTTGACATTTGGTATGAAGCTTCATCTAGTGGACCCCTACCAAGATTGTTCAAATTATAGTGCTGAGGCCAAAAATGCCCCCGCCCCGGGGCCCTTTGGTTTAACATGGGCTTATATAGGGAAAATCTTTAAAAATCTTCTTCTCTGAAACCACAAGGCCCAGGTCTTTGATATTTGGTATGAAGCTTCATCTAATGGACCCCTACCAAGATTGTTCAAATTATAGTACTGGGGCCAAAAATGCCCCTGCCCCAGGTCCCTTTGGTTTTACATAGGATTGTATAGGGAAAATCTTTAAAAATCTACTTCTCTGCAACTGTAAGGCCCAGGCCTTTGATATTTGGTATGAAGCTTCATCTAGTGGACCCCTTCCAAGATTGTTCAAATTATAGTGCTGGGATGAAAAATGCCCCCGAAACAACAAGGCCCAGGTCTATGATATTTGGTATGAAGCTACATCTAGTGGACCTCTACCAAGATTGTTCAAATTATAGCCCTGGGGCCAAAAATGCCCCCGCTGCGGGGCCCTTTGGTTTTACATAGACTTATACATGTATAGGGAAAATCTTTAAAAACCTTCCTTTCTGAAACCACAAAGCCCAGTTCTTTGATATTTGGTATGAAGCTTCATCTAGTGGACCTCTATCAAGATTGTTCAAATTATAGGCCTAGTGCGAATAATGCCCCCACCTGTGGGCCCGTTGGTTTAACATTGGCTTATACAGGGAAAATCTTTAAAAATCTTCTTCTCCGAAACCGCACGGCCCTGGTCTTTGATATTTTGTGTGTAGCTTCATCTAGTGGACCTCTACCAAGATTGTTCAAATCATAGCCCTTTGGCAAAAAAAGCCTCCGCCCTGGAGCCCTTTGGTTACTCTGAAAACGCAAGGCCCAGGTCTTTGATATTTGGTGTGAAGCTTCATCTAGTGGACCTCTATCAAAATTGTTCAAATTATAGCCCTAGGAAATAGAAGTCAAGGCAATGAAAACATTTGAAAATCTTCTTGTCTGAAAGCAGAAGGCCAAGGTCTTTGATTTTTGGTATGAAGCTTTGTCTTGTGGATTTCTAACAAGATTGTCCAAACTATAGCACTGGGGCCAAAACTGGCCTGCCCTGGGGACTCCAAGATTTATACAGACTTATATAAGGAAAACCTTTAAAAATCTTCTTGTCTGAAACCAGAAGGGGCTGGTCTTTGATATTTGGTATGAAGCTTCACTTTTTAGACCACTACCAAGATAATTCAAATTATAGCTCGGGGCCAATAATGGCTCTCCCAGGGGCCCATTTGTTACCCTATGGATCAGGTGAGCGTTCCAGGGCCATCATGGCCCTCTTGTTATAGAGAAAAGTGGTGTATTTTTATGTGTGCATTGAAAGTGGTTCTTTTTTTCAGGAGTAAAATATTTTCTCTACTTTTGTTTAAAATATAGATTGTAGGTAGGTGTTAGAACCAACGTATACCCACAGCACTTGCAGTTTTTTGTCTGACAGACAAAATATAATTTTTGGAGCCATGAAAGAATGTGATACAGTAAAATGGTAACTTTTGTTTAGCAGCCACCTCTCTTCAGAGCTACAATAATTCCTCCCAAAGCATTTCCCTATATATTTAACCTCTGCTCAGCAGCCACCTCTCTCCTCCAGCCAGCAGTCATACTGAATCTGAATTCCCTCTTTTAAATCAAGTTAATTCACCTGCCAAAAATTTCATTACTGTTGTGTTTATTTTGGCTAAGAATTACCATTCTGATATTATATGTAATTAAATGAAAGGAAAAATAAATGATGGAGAGGTGTCGGATGACATCCCTCCATCATTTATATTTTTCATACATCCCATCACATGAATAAGTCTGTGAGATGAACGCCCCACTAAACCCCACTTTATATAGAGAAAATGGGTTTATGGGGGTATACATTATTTTTCTTATTTCTGCTCCAAGACATATGTTGTGGGTACAATGAGGAGGTTCTAACGAGCACCTACAACTTGAAGTATAAATAAGAAAAATATCACAGATTTTCACCATAAAAGTAGCCATTTCGGAGATGTGAAAAAAATGCATGATGTCACATGGTTATTATAATGATTATTGAGCTATCTTCAGTAATCATGTCTGTCTCCTCAGGTAAAACATCATCTCAAGACATTTCCCTCTGCTGAACAGCCACCTTTAAGCGGTCAGTTTTGGAATTTTCGCTTGATTGCTGCTTAACTCTTAAGAGGCTGAGAAAAACTACGTCTGAAAATGTTGTCTGCTGAATTTTTTGCAAATGTTTTAAAAAATATTTTTTGCACACAGGCAAACAGTGTGGACCCAAATCAGACTGCTCCTAGAGGAGCAGTCTGATTTGGGTCCACACTGTTTGCAAAAATGACTTTTAAAGTAAACAGCAGACGACAAAGCAGACTATTGTCGTGATTGGCCTTTTAATGGGTTAATATAAGCTACACTGTGCATTCTTTGCTTTCTGTTGTAGGCCATATAGGTATTCATGTACCTGATGTCTATGCAGCCTGCGAGAGATTTGAAAAGATGGGAGTAAATTTTGTTAAAAGACCAGATGATGGTGAGTAGGGCTGGCAAATCAGAGCTGAAATGATAATTGATTAACTGTCCTGTCATTGTGATTGGTAATCGATCTGTAATCACTAAAGATCTGGTCATAATTTTACCTTTTTGGCTTACTGAACATGACTGTTATTATAACCTCCCTTTGGAAAAATGGGGCTATACTGGGTTTACCTTGTCCTGTCATCCTTCCTGTGGTCATTCCTTCCGTCCGTCAATCCATCCCACTACATCAGCTAAAACTTTCGTCACACTTTTCTCAGCAACTGTTAGGGGTACAAAGTTTAAATTTGGTACACAAATGGGCAGTGGGTTGATGTATAGTGTATATAGAAATCGGAGTCAAGGGCCCATAACTCTAGAGTTAATCTGTTGATAGATTTTACAATTTACCATTTATGAAAAAACATTCGTCTCCACTTTTGCAACAACTGTTAGGGTTACAAAAATTGGAAATTGTTACACACAAGGGCAGTGTGTTCTTGTATTGTGTATGCCGGATTCATGGTCAAGGGCCCATAACCTGCAGCGTTACATCCCTTGATAAGTTTTTCAATTTACCATTAATAAAAAAATTTCGTTACAGATTTCTCAATAAGTATTAAAGCTGTAAAGTTGAAACTTGGTATACACACATAGACAGTGGGCTGATTTATTGTGTATACCAGAATCAGGCCAAGGCTTATAATTCTTGGAGTTATGTCCCTTGATAGGTTTTTTATTTGCCAATAAATGCAAAAATTTTCTTCACATTTTTCTCAAGAACTGTTAAGAGTTTGAAATTTGGTATGCACAGGGCAGTGGGTTGATGTATAGTGTATAACAAAATCAGGACTGAGGGCTCATAACCCTTGGAGTTAATCCCTTGATAGGTTTTACAATTTACCATAAATGAAAAATTTTCTCAAAATAAATTTTCATGACATTTCACTCAGTGACTGTTAGGGTTACAAAGCTGCGATTAGGTACGTACATGGACAGTGGGTTGATGTATTTTGTGTAACCGATTCATGGACAAGGGCCTATAACTGTCTACATCCCTTGATAGGCTTTACAATTTACCATTCATGAAAAATTTTTGTTACAGATTTCTGGGAACTATGAAAGCTTCAAAGTTGAATCTTGGTACACACATCGAAAGTGGGTTTATTGCTTATACCAGAATCAGGGCAAAGGGCCTATAACTCCTGGATTCACATCTCTTGATAGGTTTCAGTTTGCCATTAAGAAAACATTTTCATCACCCATTTCACAAGAACTGTAAGGGTTTCAAAAGTTGAAACCTGACACACATATGAACAGTGCAAAGATGAAACCTGATACACACATGGACAGTCTGTTGATGTACCGTGTATTCCTGAATTTGGGCTAAGGGCCAAGAACTCGGGGAGTTAAATCCCTTGATCGGTTTTATGTTGCCATGTCCTACAATGATGTTATCTGGTAAGCATGAAATAAAAATATTTCAATGCTATGGGTTCTTCTCCTCTAATAGTGCTGCAGCGGGACTATAGTCCGAGTCTCTTGCAGCTGTAGTAATACTTATATACATTAACCATTGTAGTGAGGCTAGGAATAATTCAGTGCATAGCCTATTATGTTTTGGATGACTTAAAAAAATATGCTACAAAAAGCACAAGACAAAAAAATATGCATCAAAAAGCACAAGACAGAAATAATATGCTAATTTGGCTATTAACCCTTATCTTGCTGTTCATGACAACCCCTATCTTTGCAAACAGTGTAGATCCAGATCAGATGGCCATCTGATCAGGATCTACACCGTTTGGCATTCCGTTTATGAATTTGTAGCAATAAATTACATCAAGTAATTTGATTGGTTGATAGACAGAAATGGGTGTGGCTTAAATGAATATTCAGCAAGATAAGGGTTAAAATAATGCAGAAATTAGTATCAAATATCTGTTTTGCTGGAGTTGATTGATTAATTAATCATGCCAGCCATAATGCTCATGTCAGTGCTTTATTGTGCAAAACAAATATTAAACCCTTAAGCTGGCAAGAAAAACTGCATCTTAAAGTGTAGTCAGCTGAATCTTCCAAAATACTGTAAGAGTCACCCCTAGGGACCTTATTCAACACAGAGTTGCTGACACTCTCCATATTTTGTAACCCCACCCATCGGAACTCACAACAGTTTTTCCAGTCAAAACAAAGATGTCACGTTCCAGTACTTAAATATTAGATTTGCCCTAGATGAACGACTTCATTACAAGTATTCACGAACAATCATCAACTCTATAGAACAAACAACTACACAGAAATGCTCTCCTGAAAGTGTTTTGAAATAACCTGTTTCATGGAACTGTCAACAAACTGTCCAATTCGACATCAGTTTATCCAGCTTATTTCAGACTGACAGCGTGTCTCTCGCACACAGCGATGAAGTTCTGAACCCTTAATATTTGTAGAAACCAAGAACTTTCCATTTGCATAGATAGAAATCACTTTTATTGACATTTTCATAAAGTTTTATCCGTGTTGTAAACACTGCGAACCGTTAGTTGGACCGAATCACCTCCCCTTGAAGGTTTGACTAAATATCCGTCACTGCTAGGCTTGAATGTAAACCATTCAAATAATCGTTGACTGCCTATCGTAGATCTTACACATTTGCATCGAAGGACTTCTTAAATGATAGAAAGGACCTCCTTGAATTGTAAACTTGGTTGAGATTTATGAGGCTTCTTGTTGTGCGGAATGTCAATTCCACCGAGCGTCTGCTTTTCACTCTGTATTGTTACGCCAGTCATCGTCACCTTTCGTTGTTGTCCTCTCAATTATTATGAAGTCCGTCATGTTGCAGTTGATACTATTTAATTCTATGATTTATTCCTTACAAAAGGATCTCCATAATTTTGCATAGGACTCCTCGGAAGTTCTAAATCGTTTGCACTTCTTGGGAGAAGTTCGAAGTAGTGCAATATTGTGTACTGCTGATCTTGATTTTCTCACAATCTGATTGGCTGACTGATGGCGTAGTACTCTCGCTAGAAACTATATAAAGGAGTCGCTAACGCTGATTCGACATCCAATCTCAAGTTCGAGAGCGGCGAAAATTTGAATCTTTCAATCATACAAGCTACAGATCTAGGACCTACCCCTTCATCCAAGGTACATAAATGGGATTTGAGTTAGCTCCCCTTCCTAAGACCATGGGCCGGCTGAGATGTATGAAGAGAACAGAGTTGCTTATTCTTGTTTACAAAAATAACAAGAATCCGCCATCTTCACAGATGTAAACAAGCCACCCAATAGTCAAACCTCATATTGTGAAGCAGAACTTTGCAGGCTCTTTGATGGTTTATTTTAGATTCTTACTTTAAATTCTTTATCCAGAAGGCCATTTACACCTGTTTATGTATATGTTATGAAATTATTGTAGCTCTTAGCTTGCACGATTGGATCCCACCACATAAGAAATATATTTCGCGAGACGAGCGTGACAGTTCACCGAAGTTATATATTTTCAATTGCACAAGTGAGACAGCTCGCTGAAAGATTTTATGATAGACGCGACAGTTCACCGAATTATATCTCTTGAGAGTACCATGTCATCAGTCATTGTCAACGAATAGTTTAAAGTTATTAGTTTAACATTTATAGTTCAAAGTGGTTTTAGGGGCCTTAATGTCGATAGATGGCAGTTCTTTAACGCATTTATATGGTTATATTGAACTTATAGAGAGTTATGAGTATTGATGATCAATTAAGATGTTGTTATGGAGGTGTCCTGTATCGGTTCTGATGCCCTTAGCCATGAACTGTTGATAATGAATGTCTTGAATGAATGAGGGAATACAAGAATGACTATTTATAATTTTCTAATGAATAAATGACAGTGTAAATGTACTCAGGTCTTAATAGTTGCGTTTATATGACCAGTTATACAGAGGACCCGCGTTATAACGACATTCGTTATAACGGCAAAACTCATTATAACGACAATTTCAATGGAATGAATTCTTAGCTGAAGGTTTAGCCTCGTTTCCGAGCGGCTTGGACTTCCCTTGGGTTGGAAATACCCAAATCGAATCCGTAGTCATGAAAGATTCTCGTAATGTAATACTCCAAGAAACAAATGTTATAGATATTTGTTAGAATCGCCTCATCGAGGCGATTCTAACAAATCTCTATAGCATTTGTTTCTTGGAGTAATGATGTGGAAAAGACCGTTTATAACATATCATAATCCTAACTGGGATTCTTTATAACGGCAAATTCATTATAACGGCACGATAATAGGGAACAAATTCTGTCGTTATAACGCGGGTCCTCTGTAATTAGCTTATAAAAACTGAGGTACACAGTTATCCCTGAAAGAGAAGTCTTTGAAGATTTAACAGTCTAGCTTTGTCGCCTCACACGCCATCCTACCATGAGGTGCCTTGCAATACTTTACAAACATACTTTTGCATACGGGTAAACAGTGTGGACCCAGTCTGAACTGGGTCTACCATGTTAGCAACAATGTCACTTGAAGTAACAGGCAGCCAGCAAAGCAGACAACAGTTATTGTGATTGGCATCTTGAGGTTACCTACATAGGCTTGGATTACCAATTAAGCCAGTTTGGACTGGGAAATGCCAAAAAGTGGAATAGTTGTAGTAGTCGCAAATAAGATTGACTAGGCGGAGCTATCGGTTGCGCCTGCCTTTGGACTGTTCTATTAACAAAAAGGTGAACCAAGTCACCCGATTGTGTGAATTAAACTGACACAAACAATGCTGTGGAGAACATGGCCATTTGGTCAGCTTGCAGAAGGCGTGCGAAAGGCACTCTACCGAATCTTCTAGTGGACTCGGCGAATTTGACATATATTGACAACACCTCAGAAGCTCTGCCCAGTCGATCTTATCTGCGACTACTATAATAAATTCAGAATCAAATGGTTTAAAGTGATTTACAAGTTCCTAAATGCATATACTTTTGGCATTGATTATTTGAAAGGACGCCCTTTTTGGACAGGCAGTTTAAAAATGTTTTATTGCAAAAGAGACAGAAAATATATCAGGTGTATCAGTTTCCTTCAAAAGCTGATACTTTTTTGTAAAGAAAACAAAACGATCCAGCTTGTCTGACACTGTGGTTTTGTTTTTATTGGAGTTTAAAGGCCCAGTCAACATGTAGGTCATTTTTGAGCATGTCAGTTTACCTACGACACTCTTCCTGGGCAGGCTTATACGTAAAAGTTAAACCAGTACAGTGCACATTATTTTGCCAGAAACTTGACAGCTGCCCTTCTTGAATCAGGAAGGAAGAGAATGACTGACACTGTGGTATAAAGTATTTTTTAATAAAGAAAGATCACCTTAATAAAAACATCTTTCATGATAAAGGAAAGAATTTGCTTCCAATTGGGACAAACAGCAACACCTATTTTTGAGATTTATGTTTTAATGATTTTTCTCTTGATACACGGCAATTATTATGTCTTCCCTGAAATTTTTTTTTTCGGAGAGATATATTGTTTTCCCCCGGGTGTCTGTCTGTCCGTCCGTCTGTCACAAATTTGTGTCTGCTCTATAACTTGAAACAAGCTAACTTCACATAAATATTAATCAATATTAGATGACATGCAGAGTGCAAGAACTATAACTCTCACATTTATACTTTTTGAGTTATCTCCCTTGGAAGTTTGTCGGTATGTATGCATGGGCAAATCTTGTCCGGTCAATAACTTTCTTATTTTCAGATGGATTTTGAAATTACTTGGCAGAAATATTAACCACCATGAGGCGATGTGTGGCGCGCATGACGCAGCTAGGTACCTCAAAGGTCAAGGTCATACTTACAGGTCAAAGGTCAGAAAAGGGGCCTTTTTTCGTGTTTGGTCAATAACTTTCTTATTTTTAGATGGATTTTGAAATTACTTGGCAGTAATGTTAACCACCATGAGGCGATGTGTTGCATGCATGACCCAGGTTGGTACCTCAGAGGTCAAGGTCATACTTAGAGGTCAAAGGTAAAAAAAAAAAGGGGCTTTTTTTTCTTGTTTTGTCAATAACTTTCTTATTAGCTCACCGTCACGTAGTGACGAGGTGAGCTTTTTGGATCACTTTTTGTCTGTCGTGCGTGCGTGCGTCCGTCCGTGCGTAAACAATTTCTTCAAACGACATCTCCTAAACCACTGATCGGATTTTGACCAAACTTCACAGGAATGATCCTTAGGTGGTCCCCTTTCAAAGTTGTTCAAATGGTTCCGGTCCGTTGCACATCTAGGTCACAGGAGCCCAAAATACCTTTTTTTCACCGAAAACTTAAACAATCTTCTTCTCTGAAACCACAAGGCCCAGGTATTTGATATGAAGCTTCATCTAGTGGACCCCTACCAAGATTGTTCAAATTATAGTGCTGGGGCCAAAAATGTCCTCGCCCCGGGGCCCTTTGGTTTTATATTGGCTTATATAGGGAAATCCTTTAAAAATCTTCTTCTCTGAAACCACAAGGCCCAGGTCTTTGTTATTTGGTATGAAGCTTCATCTAGTGGACCCCTACCAAGGTTGTTCAAATTATAGTGCTGGGGCCAAAAATGCCCCCGCCCCGGGGCCCTTTGGTTTTACATAGGATTATATAGGGAAAATCTTTAAAAATCTTCTTCTCTGAAACCGCAAGGCCCAGGTCTTTGATATTTGGTATGAAGCTTCATCTAGTGGACCCCTACCAAGGTTGTTCAAATTTTAGTGCTGGGTCCAAAATTGCTCCCGCTCCAGGGCCCTTTGGTTTTACATGGGCTTATATAGGGGAAATCTTTAAAAATCTTCTCCTCTGAAACCATGAGGCCCAGGTCTTTGCTATTTGGTATGAAGCTTCATCTAGTGGACCCCTACCAAAATTGTTCAAATTATTGTGCTGGGGCCAAAAATGCCCCCGCCCCAGGGCCCTTTGGTTTTAACATAGGCTTATATCGGGAAAATCTTTAAAAATCTTCTCATCTGAAACCGCAAGGCCCAGGTCTTTGATATTTGGTATGAAGCTTCATCTTGTGGATCTCTACCAAAATTGTTCAAATTTCAGCCCTGGGGCCAAAAATCCCCCCCCCCTTCCCGCACCGGGGTCCTTTGGTTTTACATAGACTTATATGGGGAAAATATTGAAAAATCTTCTTCTCTGAAACCACAAGGCCTAGGTCTTTGATATTTGGTATGAAGCTTCATCTAGTGGACCTCTACCAAGATCAAATTATAGCCCTGAGACCAGAAATGCCCCCGCCTCAGAGCCCTTTGGTTTTACATAGGATTATATAGGGAAAATCTTTAAAAATCTTCTTCTCTGAAACCGCAAGGCCCAGGTCTTTGATATTTGGTATGAAGCTTCATCTAGTGGACCCCTACCAAGGTTGTTCAAATTTTAGTGCTGGGTCCAAAATTGCTCCCGCTCCAGGGCCCTTTGGTTTTACATGGGCTTATATAGGGGAAATCTTTAAAAATCTTCTCCTCTGAAACCATGAGGCCCAGGTCTTTGCTATTTGGTATGAAGCTTCATCTAGTGGACCCCTACCAAAATTGTTCAAATTATTGTGCTGGGGCCAAAAATGCCCCCGCCCCAGGGCCCTTTGGTTTTAACATAGGCTTATATCGGGAAAATCTTTAAAAATCTTCTCATCTGAAACTGCAAGGCCCAGGTCTTTGATATTTGGTATGAAGCTTCATCTTGTGGATCTCTACCAAAATTGTTCAAATTTCAGCCCTGGGGCCAAAAATCCCCCCCCCCTTCCCGCACCGGGGTCCTTTGGTTTTACATAGACTTATATGGGGAAAATATTGAAAAATCTTCTTCTCTGAAACCACAAGGCCTAGGTCTTTGATATTTGGTATGAAGCTTCATCTAGTGGACCTCTACCAAGATCAAATTATAGCCCTGAGACCAGAAATGCCCCCGCCTCAGAGCCCTTTCGTTTTACATAGGATTATATAGGGAAAATCTTTAAAAATCTTCTTCTCTGAAACCGCAAGGCCCAGGTCTTTGATATTTGGTATGAAGCTTCATCTAGTGGACCCCTACCAAGGTTGTTCAAATTTTAGTGCTGGGTCCAAAATTGCTCCCGCTCCAGGGCCCTTTGGTTTTACATGGGCTTATATAGGGGAAATCTTTAAAAATCTTCTCCTCTGAAACCATGAGGCCCAGGTCTTTGCTATTTGGTATGAAGCTTCATCTAGTGGACCCCTACCAAAATTGTTCAAATTATTGTGCTGGGGCCAAAAATGCCCCCGCCCCAGGGCCCTTTGGTTTTAACATAGGCTTATATCGGGAAAATCTTTAAAAATCTTCTCATCTGAAACCGCAAGGCCCAGGTCTTTGATATTTGGTATGAAGCTTCATCTTGTGGATCTCTACCAAAATTGTTCAAATTTCAGCCCTGGGGCCAAAAATCCCCCACCCCGGGGCCCTTTGGTTTTACATAGCCTTATATAGAGATAATCTTTGAAAATCTTCTTCTCTGAAACAGCAAGGCCCAGGCCTTTGATATTTGGTGTGAAATTTCATCTAGTGGACCTCTTATCAAGATTGTTTAAATTATAGCCCTGAGGCCAAAAATGCCCCCGCCCCCAGGCCATTTGGTTTTACATAGGCTTATGTAGGGAATATCTTAAAAAAAACAACCTTCTTCTCTGAAACCGCAAGGCCCAGGTTTTTGATATTTGGTGTGTAGCTTCATCTAGTAGACTTTTGCCAAGATTGTTCAAATTATAGCCTTTGTTGATATTTGGTATGAAGCTTCACCTTTTTTGGCCTCCCTCAACATTATGCACTTTATAACCCTGGGGTCAATAATGGCCCTCCCCGGGGCCCACTTGTTACTCTATGGATCAGGTGAGCGATCCAGGGCCATCATGGCCCTCTTGTGTTTTATATTAAGATCACTTTATGTCTGTCATCCGTGCGTAAACAATTTCTTCAAACAACATCTTCTAAACCACTGATCGGATTTTGACCAAACTTCACAGGAATGATCTTTAGGTGGTCCCCTTTCAAAGTTGTTCAAATGGTTCTGGTCCGTTGCACATATAGGTCACAGGAGCCAAAAATAGATTTTTTCACCGAAAACTTAAAAAATCTTCTTCTCTGAAACCGCAAGGCCCAGGTCTTTGATATTTTGTATGAAGCTTCATCTAGTGGACCCCTACCAAGATTGTTCAAATTAAAGTGCTGGAGCCAAAAATGCCCCTGCCCCGGGGCCCTTTGGTTTTACATTGGCTTATATAGGAAAATCTTCTCTGAAACCACAAGGCCCGGGTCTTGATATATTGGTATGAAGCTTCATCTAGTGGACCCCTACCAAGATTGTTCAAATTATAGTGCTGGGGCCAAAAAATGCCCCCGCCCCAGGGCCCTTTGGTTTTACATGGGCTTATATAGGGAAAATCTGTAAAAATCTTCTTCTCTGAAACCGCAAGGCCCAGGTCTTTGCTATTTGGTATGAAGGATCATCTAGTGGACCCCTACCAAGGTTGTTCAAATTATAGTCCTGGGGCCAAAAATGCATCCGCCCGGGGGCCCTTTGGTTTTACATGGGCTTATATAGGGAAAATCTTTAAAAATCTTCTTCTCTGAAACTGCAAGGCCCAGGTTTTTGGTATTTGGTATGAAGCTTCATCTAGTGGACCCCAACCAAGATTGTTCAAATTATAGTGCTGGGGCCAAAAATGCCCCCACCCCCGGGGCCCTTTGGTTTAACATAGGCTTATGTAGGGAAAATCTTTAAAAATTCCCTTCTCTGAAACCGCAAGGCCCAGGACTTTGATATTTGGTATGAAGCTTCATCTAATGGTCCTCTACCAAGGTTGTTCAAATTATAGCTCATGGGCCAAAAATGCTCAGGTCTTTGATATTTGGTATGTAGCTTCATCTAGTAGACCTTTGCCAAGATTGTTCAAATTATAGCCTTTGTTGATATTTGGTATGAAGCTTCACCTTTTTAGACCTCCCTCAACATTATGCACATTATAACACTGGGGTCAATAATGGCCCTCCCTGGGGCCAACTTGTTACTCTATGGCTCAGGTGAGCAATCCAGGGCCATCATGGCTTTCTTGTTAGCTCACCTGTCACGTAGTGACGAGGTGAGCTTTTGGGATCACTTTTTGTCCGTCGTCCATCTTGCGTCCGTCCGTGCGTAAACAATTTCTTCAAACGACATCTTATCCTAAACCACTGATCAGATTTTGACCAAACTTCACAGGAATGATCCTTAGGTGGTCCCCTTTAAAAGTTGTTCAAATGGTTCCGTTCCATTGCACATATAGGTCACAGGAGCCAAAAATAGATTTTTTTCACCGAAAACTTAAAAAATCTTCTCTGAAACCGCAAGGCCCAGGACTTTGATATTTGGTATGAAGCTTCACCTAGTGGACCCCTACCAAGATTGTTCATATTATAGTGCTGGGGCCAAAAATGCCCCCGCACCGGCGCCCTTTGGTTTTATATGGGCTTATATAGGGAGAATCTTTAAAAATCTTCTTCTCTGAAACCACAAGGCCCAGGTCTTTGATATTTGGTATGTAGCTTCATCTAGTGAACCCCTACTAAGATTGTTCAAATTATAGTGCTGGGACCAAAAATGCCCCCGCCCCGGGGACCTTTGGTTTTATATGGGCTTAAATAGGGAAAATCTTTTAAAATCTTCTTCTCTGCAACCGCAAGGCCCAGGTCTTTGATATTAAGTATGAAGCTTCACCTAGTGGACTCCTACCAAGATTGTTCAAATAATAGTGCTGGGGCCAAAAATGCCCCCGCCCCGGGGCCCTTTTGTTTCACATGGGCTTATATAGAGAAAATCTTTAAAAATCTTCTTCTCTGAAACTGCAAGGCCCAGGTCTTTGCTATTTGGTATGAAGCTTCATCTTGTGGACCCCTACCAAGATTGTTCAAATTATAGTGCTGGGGCCAAAAATGCCCCCGCCCCGGGGCCCTTTGGTTTTACATAGACTTATAAGGGGAAAATCTTGAAAAATCTTCTTCTCTGAAACCATAAGGCTTAGTTCTTTGATATTTGTTATGAAGCTTCAGCTAGTTAACCTCTACCAAGATTGTTCAAGTTATAGCCCTGAGACCAAAAATGCCCCCGCCATGTGGCCCTTTGGTTTTACATAGACTTATATAGGGAAAATCTTTAAAAATCTTCTCTGAAACCACAAGGCTTAGGTCTTTGATATTTGTTATGAAGAAGCTTCAGCTAGTGGACCTCTACCAAGATTGTTCATATTATAGCCCTGGGGCCAAAAATGCCCCCGTCCCAGGGCCCTTTGGTTTTACATAGACTAATATAGCGAAATTCTTGAAAAATCTTCTTCTCTGAAACCACAAGGCTTAGGTCTTTGATATTTGTTATGAAGCTTCAGCTAGTGGACCTCTACCAAGATTGTTAAAATTATAGCCCTGAGACCAAAAATGCCCCCTCCATATGGCCCTTTGGTTTTACATAGACTTATATAGGGAAAATCTTTAAAAATCTTCTTCTCTGAAACCACAAGGCCCAGGTCTTTGCTATTTGGTATGAAGCTTCATCTAGTGGACCCTACCAAGATTGTTCAAATTATAGTGCTGGGGCTAAAAAAGCCCCCGCCCCGGGCCCTTTGGTTTTACATTGGCATATATAGGTAAAATCTTTAAAATCTTCTTCTCTGTTACCACAAGGCCTAGGTCTTTGATATTTGGTGTGAAATTTCATCTAGTGGACCTCTATCAAGATTATTCAAATTATAGTGCTGGGGCCAAAATGCCCCCTCCCAAGACCCTTTGTTTTTACATAGACTTATATATAGGGAAATCTTTAAAAATCTTCTTCTCTGAAATTGCAAGGCCATGGTCTGTGATATTAGGTATGGATCTTCATCTAATGGACCTCTTCCAAGATTGTTCGAATTATAGCCCTCGGGCCACAAATGCCTCCACTCCGGGGCCCCTTGGTTTTACATAGACTTATATAGATATAATCTTTGAAAATCTTCTTCTCTGAAACAGCAAGGCCCAGGCCTTTGATATTTGGTGTGTAGCTTCATCTAGTAGACCTTTTCCAAGATTGTTCAAATTATAGCCTTTGTTGATATTTGGTATGAAGCTTAACCTTTTTAGACCTCCCTCAACATTATGCACATTATAACCCTGGGGTCAATAATGGCCCTCCCAGGGGCCCACTTGTTACTCTATGGATCAGGTGAGCGATCCAGGGCCATCATGGCCCTCTTGTTTTTAGATAGAATTTGAAATTACTTGGCAGAAATGTTAACCATCATGAGACAATGTGTTGCACACATGATTCAGGTTGGTACCTTAAAGGTCAAGGTCATACATAGAGGTCAAAGATAAAAAAAGGGGCCTTTTTTCGTGTTTGGTCAATAACTTTCTTAGTATTAGATGAATCTGAAATTGCTTGGCAGAAATATTAACCACAATGAGACGATGTGTTGCGCGCATGACCCAGTTTGGTACCTCAAAGGTCATACATAGAGATTAAAGGTAAAAAGGGGCCTTTTTTAGCTCACAAGAAGGCCTAGGATAGGCAGTTGTCCGTCGTCGTCTGTGTCTGCGTCGTCTTCGTCAACATTTTCAACCTCTGAAGCCACTGGGCCGATTCAGCCCAAATTTCATCTGTAGCATCCTTGGGCAGGGGGATTGAAAGTTTGTGTTTTGAATGAAAATCGGCTCATTGGTTTGGTTGCTATTGGTTTGGTTGCTATGGCAACTTAGAGTTTCCATACACTTATAATGGGGAAAATAGAAAAATGGCATTTACTGCCAAGCTTCTGCAGATATTTTGACAAAACTTTCATAGAAATGTTCCATAGGCAATCTACTATCTGCAGTATGATTTTTGGCCTTCTGCTCATTTTTATTGGTTGCCATGGAAGCCAAAATGCAAAAAATAGACTAAAAAATCATCTCCTTAGAAATCATATGCTCTAGGAGGCTGAGACTTTATGAAAATATTCACCATATTTGCCTTTACAGGTTTTGTGTTTGTTTTTTTTTTTTATGAAATTTGGCCATTTAGTTTTGTTGCTATGACAACTTGAGTTTCCATTGACTTATAATGGGGAAAACTGAAAAATGGCATTTACTGCCAAGTCATTGCAGATATTTTGACAAAACTTACATTAACATGTTCCTTGAGTAAAATTCTCTAAGCCATATGCTTTTATGTCAACCTGGGGGTCCCCTAGGTTGTGCAGGGGCCATGCCCTGCCCCCTCCACTTCATAAAATGCCTTTTATCTAAGAAACCTTACAGATCCCAACCCCTAAACCATATATATTCTTGTTCCTTATGATAAGATGCATTAAGAGACACCAACCTGGGGGTCCCCCGGGATGTGCCGGGGACATGCCCTACCCCCACTATTTCATAATATGCCATTTATCTCAGAAACCATTCAGATCCCCATCCCTAAACTATATATATTCTTGTTCCTTATGCTAAGATGCATTAAGTAACACCAACTTGGGGATCCCATGGGATGTGGCGGGATCATGCCTCACCCCCTCCACTTCATAAAATGCCATTTATCACAGATGAAATTTGGGCTGAATCAGCACAGTCGCTTCAGAGGAGATGTCATTTGAAAATGTTGACGCAGACCATATATATTCTTGTTCCTTATGATAAGATGGACTCAGTGGTTGCCATGGAAACCAAAATGCAAAAAAAGAGAAAAAAACCTTAAATCTTCTTCTCAGAAACCATATGCTCTAGGAGGCTGAGACTTTATGAAAATATTCACCATATTTGCCTTTACAGGTTGTGTTTTTTATGAAATTTGGCCTTTTAGTTTTGGCAGCTTAGAGTTTCCATTGACTTATAATGGGGAAAACTGAAAAAAGCATTTACTGCCAAGTCATTGCAGATATTTTGACAAAACTTACATAGAAATGTTCCTTGAGTAAACTTCTCTTTTATGTCAAGCTGGGGGTCCCCTAGGTTGTGCCGGGGCCATGCCCCGCCCCCTCCACTTCATAAAATGCCTTATCTCAGAAACCTTACTGATCCCCACCCCTAAACCATATATATTCTTGTTCCTTATGATAAGATGCATTGAGTGACACCAACCAGGGGATCCCCTGGGATATGCCGGGGACATGCCCCGACCCCTCCACTTCATAAAAGGCCATTTATCTCAGAAACCATTCAGATCCCCACCCCTAAACCATATATCTTGTCCCTTATGATAAGATGCATTAACTGACATCAACCTGTGGGTCCCCTGGGATGTGCCGGGGACATACCCCACCCCCTCCACTTCATAAAATGCCATTTATCTCAGAAACCATTGAGATCCCCACCCCTAAACCATATATATTCTCATTCCTCATGATAAGTTCCATTCAGTGACACCAACTTGGGGGTCCCCCGGGATGTGCCGGGACCATGCCCAACCCCCTCCACTTTATAAATGGCCAAATGTTCCAGATACCTTACAGATCCCCACCCCTAAACCATAAATATTCTTGTTCCTTATGATAGGACGCATTCAGTGACACCAACCTAGGGGTCACCCTGGGTGCTCCCGTGCCATGCTTCACCCCTTGACTTCACCTCAAAAGACCATATATCTGAGAAACTGTTCAGAGCCCCACCCCTAAACCATATATATTCTTGTTCCTTTTGATAAGATGCAATCAGTGACACCAGCATGCGGGTCCACCTGGGGTGCCATGGGCCATGCCCCACCCCTTTACTTCATTAAAATCCATATATCTCAGAAACCATACACATCACGAAAACACGCCTATATAAATTTGACCCCCTTAAACCCCACTTTTATATAGTAAAACTGGGGTTTGCAGGGGTGTGCATTATTTTTCTTATTTCTGCCCAAAAACATAGATTATGGGTACTCGTTAGAACCGCCTGTTCGAGGCGGTTCTAACGAGTATCCACAATCAATGTATTGAGTAAAACTAAGAAAAATATCACAATTTTTCATCTGAAAATCTTCATTTTTCGGTGGTAAAATTTACAATGTATTTGTATAGGCGTGTTTTCGTAATGCAGATCCCCACCACTAAACCATATATATTCTTGTTCCTTATGATACAATGCATTAAGTGACACCAACCTGGGGGTCCCCCGGGATATGCCCCGACCCCTGCACTTCATAAAAGGCCAATTATCTCAGAAACCATTCAGATCCCCACCCCTAAACCATATATATTCTTGTTCCTTATGATAATACGCATTAAGTGACACCAACCTGTGGGTACCCCGAGATGTGCTGGGGACATGCCCCACCCCCTCCACTTCATAAAATGCCATTTATCTCAGAAACCATTGAGATCCCACCCCTAAACCATATATATTCTCATTCCTGATGAGGAGTTGCATTCAGTGACACCAACTTTGGGGTCCCCTGGGATGTGCCGGGACCATGCCCAACCCCCTCCACTTCGTAAAAGGCCAAATATTCCAGAAACCTTACAGATTCCCACCCCTAAACCATATATATTCTTGTTCCTTATGATAGGACGCAATCGGTGACACCAGCATGCGGGTCCCCCCGGGGTGCCACAGGCCATTACTTCATTAAAATCCATATATCTCAGAGACCGTTCAGATCCCCACCCCTTAACCATATATATTCGTGTTCCTTATGATAAGACTCAACTTCATAATAGGCCATATATCTGAGAAACCATTCAAATCCCCATCCTATAATCACATATATTCTTGTTCATTGTTATTAGACACATTCAGTCACCCCCGTCTTTGGGGGTCAGCAGGGGCCATTTCTCTCCCTGCCACTTCATAAAAGTGCCTCATATCTCAGAAACTATTCAGACCCCCACCATTTAACCACATATACTCTTGGTCCTTATGATAAGACATATTCATTGACAATAATCTTGGGCTTTTCTTGGATCTGCCATGCCCGATTCCCTCCATTGCTTAAAAGGCCTTACATCTCGGGAACCATACATATTCCCACTGATAAACCATATGTCTTTGTTCCTTTTGATAAGACGCATTTAGTGACACCAACCAGGGCTCCATTGGGTTCATGCCCCACCCTCTCTACTATATAAAACACCTAATATTTCATACAGTCCACATGGGTGCTCATTTGGGTATGGGGTTTGTTTGGGAGACTTTATAATTGGTATAATAAAATCGTATCATGTTATAATACATGGCTGCCATTGGACAGTGTCCACCCGAGCTCTGGTTTATGAACTTTGGCTCTTTGGTTTGTTTGCTATGCCAAGTTATGAGTTTCCATTGTCCTATAATGGGGAAAATTGAAAAAATGACTTTAATGTCTTTCAAGATATTTTGTCACACTTTCACAGAAATGTTCCTTTAATCATGTTCTTTTTGGCCTATTTGTTGCCACAGATGGGAAATTGTCAATTGTCATCTGTTGTCCTGCAACAACACATTCAAGTGACATCGAATCTAAAGCCACGAGGCTGATTGGGTCCAAATTTTATCTGTAGCATCCTAGGGCACAGGGCTTCCATGGTTAATTAAAACACATTGCTGCCAGTGGGCAGTGGCCCCCTGAGCTCTGGTGAGCATTGTGGCCCATGGGCCTCGTGTTCAGTCAATAACTTTCTTATTCCTGGATAGATTGTGAAATTAC
Source organism: Lucinisca nassula (assembly GCA_963580285.1). NCBI lineage: Eukaryota > Metazoa > Mollusca > Bivalvia > Lucinida > Lucinidae > Lucinisca > Lucinisca nassula. The sequence goes on from OY757012.1 coordinate 127,062,934, forward strand.
TTAGCAGAAATGTTAACCATCATGAGATGATGTGTTGGGTGCTAGACCCAGGTCGGTACCTCCAAGGTCAAGGTCATACTAAGAGGTCAAAGGTCAAAAAAGTCTTTTTTTTTATGTGTCCAGTCAATAACTTTTTTATTTCTAGATGGACTTTTTAAAGTAACCTTGCAGAAATGTTCACCTTCAATAGACGATGAGTCGTGTGCAAGACCAAGGTCCATACCTACAATGCCAAGGTCGTACCTAGAGGTCAAAGGTCAGGAAAGGGGATTTTTTTGTGTACAGTCAATAACTTTCTTATTCTTTGATGGATTATGAAACTACTTGGCAGATATGTTAACCATCATGAGACGATGTGTTGTACCTCAAAGGTCAAGGCCATACTTAGAGGTCAATGGTAAAAAAGGGCTTTTTTGTGTACAGTCGATAACTTTCTTATCTCTCTATGAACTTTTTAAAGTTACTTTGCAGAAATGTTCATCTTCATTAGATGATGTGTTGCACACAAGATACCTCTAATGTCAAAGTCATACTTAGAGGTCAAAAAGGGGGAGACATCTGTGTTTTTGTAGAAAAACAAATTCTAGTTTTCTTCTGGCTACACTCCTGAGAGTTTTTTTTTGTTTATTTTTCAGGTAAAATGAGAGGCCTTGCATTTATCACAGATCCTGATGGCTACCGAATTGAAATTTTATCTTCCACTGGAATGGCAAAAATGCTTTAGACTGGATATTAAGAGATTTCCTACCCATTCATAGCAAAATTTACAAAATGGACATGTCCCTCTAGAAGGGTATTTAAATGAGCAAAGCAACAAGAACAGAAACACAAGGCAAAGAGGCTAGATCCTGATGACATAGTAACATACCTATGCAAATGGTCTGCAAAGCAGAATATTTATGCATAGGTATGTTCACATAGTACAGACCTTGTAACAAATGACCACTCAGTGTACACAGATAAAAAGACAAATGATGTTTAGGTTTGAGGTTAATCTAAATATATGTACAACTGACATAAATGTAAAACCTCAGATAGCAGTGCATACTTTAGCAATTCTGATGCGAGTATACATGGTTTGGTGGAGTATACCTAACACAGACATGAGAGACGATCCTGTCTGTTTCAGCCCTTTTTTGCAATCACTAATGTTTTAGTATGAACTGGTGAAGTGCTTATTTTCACATGTATACTAGAAGAGCTTTTAATAATTTGCTAGTCAGAAGATTTCTTACAACTTTGATTTGAAATACCGAATATGGGATAAACAATTTAGGAGAAAAGGGACCTTGTGGGTGTCTGAAAATGCAATCTTCTGACCCAAACCATGGTGACGGTCCAGTCCATGTTATAATAAATCTCAATACTCCTTTCACCTTTTTTTTTTTTTTTTAGGAAAGAAAAGTACAAGCCAAGATTATAAACTGAAAGAATATTATTCTCTCTATAGTCTACATCTTGGCAACTGCAGAATCAATTTATGTTGCCAGTTATTTCCTCTTTCATCCTGTAATAAATGCAAGAGCGCACTTACAAAAGCAAAATACATGTACATTTATATTAGTTTCATGGTCTTTCTATTACGCAAACACACCTATACAAATACATTGCCACTTTTATCGCCGTAAAAATGAAAATTTTAAGAAGAAAAATTGTGATATTTTTCTTATTTCTGCTCAAAATATAGATTGTGGGCACTCGTTAGAACCCCCTGATTGAGGCGGTTCTAACGAGTACCCACAATCTATATTTTAGGCCTCATTGAGGCGGTTCTAACGAGTACCCACAATCTATATTTTAGAGTAGAAATAAGGTATACCCCAGGAAACACCAGTTTTACTATATAAAAGTGGGGTTCAAGGGGGTCAAAATTATATAGGCGTGTTTTCGTGATGCTTTGCAAATTGTATGGCTCAGCAGCCAGTCACCACAAAAATACAGTCCACCATATCACATTCCCTGTAAATTGATATCTAAGTGACACCTGTATCCTTTGCGAGACGTAGTGCATTCTTCATCACATCTCCAAAATGGCTACTTTTTCAATGAAAATTTATATTTTCCTTATTTATACTCCAAACATAGGCTGTGGGTGCTCATTAGAACTGCCTCAGGCAGTTCTTACGAGTACCCACAACTTATGTCTTGGAGCAGAAATAAGTAAAATAATATATACCCCTGTAAACCCCAGTTTTCTCTATATAAACTCTGGTTTAGAGGGCTGTTCATTTCAAGGACTTGTTATCCTGATATTTGGTTTTAAAGTTAGCATTTGCAGATACCTATGAGGTCTTTATTTTCCTGACAGGTCCCAATTCCTTTATATTTTTAATATTTTAAGTAAAGAAATGACAAATGCAAAGAAATCTGACTTAAACGGGTATCTTATTGAATAGGATGAAGATTTACAAGTATCTAGGTTTAGAAACCATACAGTATAGTTTACTTACAGTTTAAGATAAGTGAATGCTTTTGAGATGCAAGACTTTTTGCCATACATATCATTTACCAGTTTTTATGTGATGTTAGAAATGCTTAGATTAAACTTTTTTTTTTTCATCTGTAGCTCATTGCCTATTTGTATTATTCTAGATTTTAATAACTTATTTGTTGATATCAAAAGACATTTTTTCAGAACAAAATCTTGAGAACAAGACTTTACATCTGTAAAGTATTCCGCATAATGTCACTTAACCTTCAACATGCCAAGAAAAACTGCATCTGAAAATATTGCTTATTTTGTTGTTTGATGAATCTTCTTGCAAACTGTTTAAAAATATTTTCATACAGGCAAACAGAGTCGTCCCAGATCAGACTGCTCCTAGAGGAATCCGACTGCAGGGCCGAGAATGGCCAGATGCGATTATCCTAAGAAACTAAAATGATTTACCCACTCATTTGTTTAAGCTTCATAAAACGTGCACAATAACTGGCAGATCAACTTACCTTATTTGTTAACTAAAGTTGTTGCTTTCAATGATAAGAATTTACCCCATGAGGAAGCAAATTCTTTAACCCATATATATCTTGCGGCCTTTTTTTTGACATTGGCAAATGATCACAGTGTCTGATTTGGGTCTACACTGTTTGCTCAAAGAACAAACATTTTTGTACAACTTGCATTAAACAAAACAAACCGGACACCCCTATAATTGAAAGTGGACTCCAAACTTATAAGGTGGAAGATTCAATTGTCATATATGGGTTAAAAGTATTGTAATTCCCATTTAACTAGTATTGTAGCGGAAACCCCAAAACTGTTAGTGGGCAAATGGTGCAGGCCCAGATCAGATGCCGCAGAACGCGGCGTGATGTCTGATCAGGGCCTACACTTTTTGCAAAATTTTAAGCCAATTTCCAAATAGTTTTTGATGAAAACACAACCTGACACCCCTAAATATTGAAATGGATTTCATATATATTTATGGTGGAAGATTCCATTTGGTACAAAAAGGGTTAAGTAGAGAATTCTACAATTTTCCTTGTGTGTCCATACTGTTTATTTCTGTCTTTGTTTGATTTGAGGTTTAACGTCCCCATCAACACTGTAAAGGTCATTTTGAAGATAATGCTTCCAATTTTGTGGGACTTTTACCCAACATTGATATGAATGACATCTCAAGCCCTGCCACCCAATGAAACTAATAGGAATAATTGGCTCGTCCATGCTTATAAACCCTATGTCAGTCTCCAATATAATAACACATCCATGTGATATAATGGTGTTTTATATTGTTTCATCTAGCCTCCTTCAGATGAGAAGTTTCAATATTTTCCTTATTTCTGCTCCATCAATTGAGCCTGTTCTAACCAGTACCCATAGCAACACGAAAACACGCCTATATAATTCTGACCCCACTCAACCCCACTTTTATATTGTAAAACTGGGGTTTACAGAGGTACACACTATTTTTCTTATTTCTGCTCTAAAATATAGATTGTGGGAACCCGTTAGAACCGCCTCGATGAGGTGGTTCTAACGAGTACCCGCAATCTATATTTTGAGCAGAAATAAGAAGAATATCACATTATCTCATCTAAAAATTGTCATTTTTCGGTGGCATGTTTTCGAAATGCTTTATGTTTTTGAGCAAAATTTGAACGAGCAAAAATTAAATGAATACCCTTTCCCAATATAAAGTGAGGTTTATAAGGTATTCATTACACAGACTTTATGACGTGATGCACCGACCTAGAGGTTGAGTGAATGAATGAGTGTTAGAGTTTTACGTCTCACTAACAGCTAAGATCATACGGAGACGGGACCTCGGTTTAAAGACTCATCCGAAATGCTGGAGAAGCCTGGGATCGATCCTGCGACCCCTGGTTTACAAGGCGAGTAGTGTAACCACTGCCCCACAGAGGCTTCTCTGACCTAGAAGTTTTACTAGTCTTAGTACATAAACATAACTTCATTGTAAAAGCCACAAGTTTGGAAATGCTACAATAGCATGTTTTCAGCATCACTGATAGTGCCATATGCTTAATGATTGAACTAAATGCTAAGAATAAAAAAGCAATAAAAATTGTTTCACACTTAACTTGGGTTTTGTGTTCTTTCCCTTCAATATTCTAACAATATTCTATCGTGCTGTTCATGACAAACCCTATCTTTGAAAACAGTGTAGATCCAGATCAGATGGCTTCTGAAGAAGCCATCTGATCAGGATCTGCACTGTTTGATATTCAGTTTATGAATTTGTAGGGATAAATCACATCAGATTATCTGATTGGTTCAAAATGAGAAATGGGTGTGGTTAAACTGAATATTCAGCAGGACAAGGGTTATGAATGAGTGCTAACTAGTCTAACTGTAGTTGCAGTTACTTTTATTAGACTATACCCTTGTTTTTATTTGTTTGATTTGAGGTTTAATGTCCCCTTCAACACTGTAAAGGTCATTTTGGAGACGTTGCTTCCAATTTTGTGGGACTTTTACCAGACATTGAGATGAAATGACATCTCAAGCCCTGTCGCCCAATGAAACCCAACTCTAGAAGCCCAACCAGTGCAGAGCCTCTCAGCCACCGACCTAGAGGTCAAGCACACGAGAGCCTGACCCGAGAACCACCCAAGCCGGCCTCCCAAAAGTGTACCTCTTCTTTGCAGCTGAGAGTGTTAAATATTCTCTTATATCTCAATTAATCGTCTCATCCTGCGCTAAGGATTTGTTCCCTTGAAAGTGTCGTTATAACAACTTATATCGTTATGTCAAATGTCGGCTGACTGTAAGAGTTCCATACTCTGTCCAGACGGGAAAGAAAACAAAATGTAAGATCTGTCCAGTACTAAATATTGAAGTTTGTTTGATTTGAGGGTTAATGTCCCCGTCAACACTGTAAAGTAGAAGTAAAACAAAGATCAGGAATCGATACAATTAACTTACTCCACCCATCAAAGACACCAAAGGGAAAGAAACACAAATATTAAGCGACCAGACCATAATGGAAACCTAAACAAAGGAAGGCCATAAGGACAGTTACTTTCCCACAAAATGGCCAAAGGCCATCCAAAATAAAAAGACACAAGTGATACACACAGTAAGTAACAAACAACAACATAAATAAATGGCCACAGAAGAACCGCCTTGGAATGGTCAGTGGAAAGATTTCCACTGGGGGGCTTAAATCGATTTTACGTGGCCACTATCCTCGCCCTTACTTCTGTCGCGATTTAGACAAATAATTTGTTCAGTCCGCATGAAGGCCCCCTAACTCATCAGTGCAACATCTCCGTGGACACAAATAATCAAAGAACCACAGAGGTGAGACAACGGTGAGGACTCAAAAGCAAGAAGCCACTAAAATGCTGGAGCAAAAGAAAACCAACAGACTCCGATGGGCCCGACCAAAGACAGAGAATAAGGCACCAACCAACATTACCTCGAATTAGATCTCACTAATTCTCAATAAGCCTTTACATTGGAACCGTCATAGAATCTGAGGCCTGACCCACCGGCGTGCAATTAAAGAGGGGAGCAAAGCCGCCAACCGCGACTGGGCCAACCAGGTAAGGTCATTTTGGAGATGTTGCTTCAAATTTTGTGGGACTTTTACCCGACAATGAGCTGAAGTGACATTTCAAGCCCTGCCGCCCAATGAAACCAACAGGGTTTATAAGCATGGACGGGCAAACTTGCACCGCTTTGCCTGGGCAGGTTTAGATTCTCTAAGCGGTTTACCAGTACTCGTGTGCGGGTCGGTTTCTGCTCTGCTTGGAAGCATCATGCAGCCCATCTATTTCTTCAAGCCCCGATGGGCGGGGGCCGCTAAATATTGAAGTACATCACGACTTGTATCAATACATAAACCAACATTTTATGTCATTACCAAAACACGCCTGTTCAAATTATTGAAAATTTTTCCGCCAAAACAAAAACTGAATTTTTTAGATTAAGAATTCTATTTTCTATATTTCTACTCAAGATAAAGATTATGGGTACTCGTTAGAACCGCCTAAGTGGTTAAGGAACCACCTCAGCGGTTCTAATGAGTACCCACAATCTATGTTTTTGAGCAGAAATAAGAAAATAATGTACATCCCTGTAAACCCCAGTTTTACTATATAAAATTGGGGTTCAAGGCGGTCAGAATTATATAGGCGTGTTTTCATGATGCTCCTGCAATAAAATCCTTCAGTTCTAAAGTTTTGTTGACATATAGGCTGTACATTGATGTTCTGTTCAGAAGATGACCATCAATGAGATGAAACATTTAAACATGACACTAACATTTCCCCAGTTGAATCTTAGGGAACTGCATCATATGAAAATTAAGAAACAGCTCAGCTCTAGCAGTAAATTGTTTAACCCACTGTATACTAGTGGAGTTTTCCATTGCTATAAGTTGGACAAGTCCATTTGTCATGTAAGGGAATGCAGGCCTATTTTTGTTCATTTTTATTCTATTCTGCAGCGTCTGATCTGGGCCTACACTGTTTGCCAAGGAACCCCTTTAGGGGTTTCCCCGCATACAATGGGTTAAGTAACTTCGCCACTCGTGAAATTACTTCTTTTGGTGTTCATTCTGTGAAATAAAAATCAGTCTTACATTGAAAAAAAAAAATCAAATATCCTCTAGGTCTTATTTTCTTTGAAAAGTGAGCACTTGAAAATGTTTTGGTCCCACTTTTAGAGCTTATCAGGGTTGAGTTCTTCAAAACTAATGGTGCTAGTATACATAGAGGATCTTACATGAGTGATCATGTATTATTGAATTTATTAAACAAGTTGAGGAAAAGGGATAAAATGCGTGGCTCTGCCGAGCATTTTATCCCTTTTTCTCAACGAGTTTAATAAATTCAATAATATATGAGCACAAATGCAAGATTCTATTTATCATATGACATTAAAAACGCATTTTTATTCACGTTTTGTTGAGAAAAATGTCAATATTCCGTCATTAGTAATCGCGACGTCGTTAATGACGTCGTACATGTAACGTTACGGGACGTATCTAGCTAATTTGCATATTTAATCCACTAGTGGATTATCGAAAATATTACATGGCGTTATTACACTCTCAGACGCGACGTCATGTGATACATATCATTAATTTAACTAGAAATGTATCCAAGGGATGGGAGTGGTGACACTGAAGAAATATTTCGCAATTTGCAAATGCCAACTATGGCACGGACAGCGACAGACAGGGTAATACTATATGCCTTTCCACCATATTTGAATGGCAGGGGCATAAAAACTGATCACTTTAACATATATGCTACCAATATTTTTGCTGAAGAAATGTGAGCAGCTTTTGCAATTGCAAAAGCTGCTCACATTTTCTCAGCAAAAATACCTGAGTATCAGATCTAGTACTTGCTAGCACAGTCACCATTTTTACTGCTAACAACTCTGCCCTGAAAAACATGTTTTGGTGTCCTTTTCAGGAGCTATCAAGTTATTCTCTGCCCAGCTTGCAAAGCTAATAAAGACAAATGTTATGGCTTGTCCAATTGATCACAATAACCAAGTGTAGATCCAGATCAGATTACTTCCAGATCTACATCATTTGTCATTAAGTTTGTGAATAATAGTCAGAAGTGGGTGTGGCAAGATTAATTTATTCAGCAGTACAAGGGTTAATGTAATGTTTTAACTTCTGTTGTATTTAACCACAATTGAAAACTTTTCATTCCATCAGTCTGATACAATCTTCAAGCTTCTGCATTTTGAGATATGCCTGAAACAAAAATAAGAAACCGGTGTCAGAGGTGGTTAACCTAAATTTGCTACTTGTACCAGTAATGTAAGCCTGTAGCATAATACAATAAAATACATTTAATCTAAAATTTAATGTAAACTGGTAAGCCACGTGATATGATGTGTAATCATAATGCTGTATATATTGGTGCACTCTGGTCAGCACATTTGTATGCTCTGCTTGGATAGTTTATTACTTCTAGTTTCTCTATTTAAAATTTCAAGAATCTTGCTAGTCTGTGCAGTTGATTTAGACTGGAGTTTAACAGCCCAGTCAACACTATAAGGGTCAATGTCGAGCTATACCATCACGAAAACGCAGCTATATAATAATGACCCTACTTGAACCCTACTTTTATTTGTAAAACTGGAGTTTACAGGGGTAAACCTTAATTTTCTTATTTCTGCTCTTAAATATAGATTGTGGGTACTCCCTAGAACTGCCTCTATGAAGTGGTTCTAATGTGTGCCCAAAATCTATATTTTGAGCAGAAATAAGAAAAATTTCACACTTTTTCATCTTAAAATTTTCATTTTTCTGCAGTGAAATTTACAATTGATTTATGAGGGCCATTTGGAAAGTATTAATAGTAGCCAGATTGTATAATAGTTTTGAAGGTTTTGCGCATTTTTCAAACATGCATGAAACAGGTTACCTATAATCACTTGACCTAATTAAAATTTGCATGATTTCATTGTAGGACATTGTAGGACAGTGAGTAAAAATATGGCTGAAAATAGCAATGTTAAATTAGAAGAACAGCTCGCATACTGCAAAGTGCATGCATTGCTAGACAAGTCGCCACTGGAGATCAAAGCTGATTTGGATAAAGTTTAAGGTGAAAATGCACTATTGTATCCAACAGTTTGCAAGAAGGGTTTCATGAGGTGGACAAACTTCAGTCAAGATAAGCTCTGACCGGGTCAACCACTTTCAGCAGTGTAAGAAAAAGAAATTGAGATTGTGAAAACAGCTTCTGAAGATTTGTTGTGCATTTTGGAGTTGAAACTTATGTTTGAAGTTTTAAACTACGGATTAAAGTACTGGATCTGACAACACTGTAAAAGATCTAAGCACCAAATTCTGGAGTCCACCCTAGTGTTTAAGTAGTTCAAAAAACTTGTGTGCAATGTTGGATGACAAAATTGGTAGTTCAATTTCAAGGAGATATCTCTGTTCAAAGTATGCCTGCCCTGTCTGCTGAAATTGTTCACTGCAGATACTTGAAAGGCAAGTGTTGCAATGATTTTGATTGTGGATTTTGAGTGGTGGCTTGGATAAAGTCATATGCAACTATCAGACCTTTATGTGCACAATGTTACCAGATTGTACCCTACATAAACTACTAACCTTCAACTGACTAAACTCGCTCTCAGTTCCATCATCATCTTCATAATCCATAAAATGTTGCAGCTTCATAATGATGTCTGTGTGAGCACTGATGTACAGATCAACCAGGGCCTTAGCTTCACTCAGCCTAGAGGAAAATTTGGTATATGTTTACACATTAAGCTTTCCTATCTAAGGATTTTTTAACCGATTTTGTACAGAAAACCCCAGAACTGGATACTGGCAAACAGAACAGCCCCAAATCAGACGCCACATAAAGTGGCCGCATAAGGCAGCGTCTGATTGAGGCCTACACTGCAAAAAGTTCAGCCATTTCCAAACAAATTTTTAAGATAACAACCTGGCAAATATCTGTCTGTCTTTCTATCTGTCTATCTATCTATCTATCTTGAACCGGGGCCTCTAGCATCAGAGGCAAGTGCACTAACCATAGAGCTATCAAGCGTTGTAAAGTGGATAGTTTCATTCAGTACAAAATGGGTTTACATGGATTTGTTTTGTCTGTTTGATTTGAGGTTTAACGTCCCCGTCAACACTATAAAGGTAATTTTGGAGACGTTGCTTCCACTTTTGTGGGACTTTTACCCGACAATGAGATGAATTGACATCTCAAGCCCTGTCGCCCAATGAAACCAGTAGGGTTTATAAGCATGGACGGGCCGATTCGCACCGCTTTGCCTGGGCAGGTTTAGATCCTCCAAGCGGTTTACCAGTTCTCGTGTGCCGGTCGGTTTCAGCTCTGCATGGAAGCATCATGCAGCCCATATATTTCTTCAAGCCCCAATGGGTGGGGGTTAACATGGAAAGGTGACAAAGGGAGGCAACTTTACAACAAGAGGCCCATGGGCCACTATGCTCACCAGAGCTCAGGTGGGCACTGCCCATTGACAGCCATGTACATGTATTTTAACATGACATCATTTTAATCTACCAATTATAAATAAGTTCTGAATAGTTAGATCCTTTGGAAACAAAGAATACACCAAATAAACGAAAATAGCAGACTCAGTTTTATTGAGTCTCTTCATGACCAGTACTGAAAAGTGCTACACCGGCCACGCCCTCTAGCACCTGCTTAAGCAGAACTCTATTTTCAAAATGATTCTAAATGAACTCAATGATCCCAAAGGACCAGAAAATATAATCTGCACTATGATGGATGTACGGGGAGACTTTTTACGGCCGCCACACGGCACAGCACCAGCTGCAGTGAAGATAAATAAGTTCTGAACAGTTAGATCCTTTGGAAACAAAGAATACACCAAATAAACGAAAATAGCAGACTCGGTTTTATTGAGTCTGTTCATGACCAGAACTGAAAAGTGCTACACCAGCCACGCCCTCTAGCACCGGCTTAAGCAGAACTCTATTTTCAAAATGATTCTAAATGAACTCAATGATCCCAAAGGACCAGAAAATATAATCTGCACTATGATGGATGTATGGGGAGACTTTTTACGGCCGCCACACGGCACAGCACCTGCTGCAGTGAAGATAAATAAGTTCTGAATAGTTAGATCCTTTGGAAGCAAAGAATACACCAAATAAACGAAAATAGCAGACTCGGTTTTATTGAGTCTGTTCATGACCAGTACTGAAAAGTGCTACACCGGCCACGCCCTCTAGCACCGGCTTAAGCAGAACTCTATTTTCAAAATGATTCTAATTGAACTCAATGATCCCAAAGGACCAGAAAATATAATCTGCACTATGATGGATGTACGGGGAGACTTTTTACGGCCGCCACACGGCACAGCACCAGCTGCAGTGAAGATAAATAAGTTCAGAATAGTTAGATCATTTGGAAGCAAAGAATACACCAAATAAACGAAAATAGCAGACTCGGTTTTATTGAGTCTGTTTATGACCAGTACTGAAAAGTGCTACACCGGCCACGCCCTCTAGCACCGGCTTAAGCAGAACTCTATTTTCAAAATGATTCTAAATGAACTCAATGATCCTAAAGGACCAGAAAATATAATCTGCACTATGATGGATAAAGTCTCCCAAATGAACCCCTATATCCAAATGAGCATCCATCTGGACTCAGTATCTAAAACATTAGGCCTTTCATTAACCCTTGTCTTGCTGAATATTCATTTAAAACACACCCATTTCTGTCTATCAACCAATCAAATTACTTGATGTAATTTATTCCTACAAATTCATAAACTGAATGTCAAACAGTGTAGATCCTGATCAGATGGCTTCTTTAGAAGCCATCTGATCTGGATCTACACTGTTTGCGAAGATAGGGGTTGCCGTGAACAGCAAGATAAGGGTTAAGTAGAGGGTGTAGCGCATGGACAAAATTGAGCCCTGGCTGGTATCACTAAATGCGTCTTATCATAAGGAATAAGAATAAATATGGTGTAGCAGTGGGGATCTGTATACCAGAGTTATAAGGCCTCTTAAGCGGTGGAGCGGTTGGGGCATGTCCTGTTGATCCCAGGAAAGCCCAAGAGTGTTGTCCCTATAAGGACCAAGAAAATATATATATATGGTTTATGGGTGGGAATCTGAATGGTTTCTGATATATGAGGCCCTTCTATCACGTGGAGAGGAGAGGAATGGCCCCTGCGACCCCCAAGTGGGTGTGCTATTGATAAGGAACAAGAAAATATATGATTATGGGGTGGGGATTTGAATGGTTTCTGAAATATATGACCTTTTAAAGTGGAGGGGCGGGGCGGGCGCATTGCTGTAGCACGAAGTGACCCCCAGGTTGGTGTGACTGAACGAGTCTTATCATAAGGAACAAGAATATTATAGTTTATGGGTGGGGATCTGAATGATTTCTGAGATATATGGCTTTTAATAAAGTAAAGCAGTGGGGCATGACCCAGGCAGTCCGGATGACTCCCAAGCTAGTGTTATTTGAATGTGTCTTATCACGAAGAAGATAATTATATATGGTTTAGGGGTGGGGCTCTGAACAGTTTCTGAGATATATAGCCTTTTGTGAAGTGGTAGGGTGGGGCAAGGCCCTGGCTTGACCCGAAAGACCTCCAGGTTGACGTCAATGAATGTGTCTTATCATAAGGAACAACAATATATATGGTTAGGGGTGGGGATCTGTAAGGTTTCCAAGATATTGGGTCTTTGATGAAATGAAGGGGTGGGGCACGATTCCGGCACATCCTGGGGGACCCCCAGGTTAGTGTCAATGAATGCGTCATATCATAAGAAAGAAGAATATATAAGGTTTTGGGATGGGGATCTGAATGGTTTCTGAGATAGATGGCCTTTTGTGAAGTGGAGGGGTGGGGCAAGGCCCCAGCGCACCCAGGAAGACCCCCAAATTGGTGTCAATGAATGAGTCTCTTCATAAGGAACAAGAATATATAGGGTTTAGGGGTGGGGATCTGTTAGGTTTCCAAGATATTGGGTCTTTTATGAAATGGAGGGGGTGGGGCATGACCCCGGTACAAGCCGGGGGACCCCCAGGTTGGTGTCACTGAATGCGTCTTTTCATAAGGAACAAGAATATATATGGTTTTGGGGTGGGGATCTAAATGGTTTCTGAGATATATGGCCTTTTGTGAAGAAGAAGGGGTGGGGCAAGGCCCAGGCACACCCTGGGAGACCCCCAAGTTGGTGTCAGTGAATGTATATTTTCATAAGGAACAAGAATATATATGGTTTAGGGGTGGGGATCTGTAAGGTTTCCAAGATATTGGGCCTTTTATGGAATGGAGGGGGTGGGGCATGACCCCGGCATGTACCAGAGGACCCCCAGGTTGGTGTCACTGAATGCATCTTATCATAAGGAACAAGAACATATATGGTTTTGGGGTGGGGATCTGGATGGTTTCCTAGTTATATGGCCTTTTATGAAGTGGAGGGGGTGGGGCATGGCCCCGGCTTAACCTGGGGGACCCCCATGTTGGCATTGAAGCATATGGCTGAGAGACATTTACTCAAGGAACATTTCTATAAAAGTTTTGTCAAAATATCTGCAGCTGCTTGGCAGCAAATGCCATTTTTCAATTTTCCCATTATAAGTCTATGGAAAATCTAAGTTGCCATAGCAACCAAACTAAAGAGCCGAATTTCATAAAAAACACAAAACCTGTAAAGGCAAATATGGTGAATATTTTCATAAACTCTCAGCCTCATAGAGCATAGGGTTTCTGAGGAGATGATTTTTTTAAGTATTTTTTTTTCTATTTTTTTCAATTTGGTTTCCATGGCAACCAATACAAATGAGCAGTAGGCCTAAAATCATATGGCAGATAGTAGATTATCTAAGGAATATTTCTATGAAAGTTTTGTAAAAATATCTGCAGCTGCTTTGCAGTAAATACCATTTTTCAATTTTCCCCATTATAAGTCTATGGAAACTCTAAGTTGCCATAGCAACCAAACTAATGAGCCGAATTTCATAAAAAACACAAACTTTCAATCCCCCAACCCAAGGATGCTACAGATGAAATTTGGGCCCAATCGGCCTAGCGGCTTCAGAGGAGATGTCGTTTAAAAGTGTTGACGTCACCAGACGCAGATGCAGACGACGGACAACTGCCTATCCTATAAGCTCCCCTGGAGCCTTCGGCTCTGGTGAGCTAAAAACTTCACAATTCAAATATTGTTCAAGCAGACATGTTAATTTCAAAAGTGTCAAATATAACAAACAAAAGGTAATTTAAATATTGTTTCTTCATATTTCTGACCAAAAAATCAGGCCTAATGTGAATCATGTGCAAAGGAGATAAATAACAACACTGAAGCTTGAATCAGAACTCCGGCTTGACATAATAAGACATTTTATGTAAATCATTACCAGCCTGATTTTCTCTGAAAAATAACAAGACAATCATGAGGTACTGATTGCTCCCCTGTGGCCTATGAAGAATTTGGTCAGTTGGTTCCCCATCTGAGGGAACCTACCTGAGCAAAAGTTACTTTAGGCATTCATAGAGGTTTGAGTAGTATTTAACCCTTATCCTGCTGAATATTCATTTTAGCCACACCCATTTCAGACTTTGAACCAATCAGATTACTTGACATAATTTATTCCTACAAATTCATGAACTGAATGTCAAACAGTGCAGATCCTGATCAGATGGCTTCTTCAGATCAGATTACTTGACGTAATTTCTTCCTACATATTCATGAACTGAATGTCAAACAGTGCAAAATGCTGATCACATGGCTGATCTGGATCTACACTGTTTGCAAAAATAGTGGTTGTCCTGAATAGCAGGATAAGAGTTAATTACATATCATGCATTAAAGGCCCAAATTTGACCTTGCCATAAAAAGAAGTCAGTGTAGGCTGGAAAATGGGGATTAAGACTTTTGTTTAACCCTTAAATTTCTATACTGTAAGTGAACAGTGTAGACCCTTATCAGATGCCGCATTCTGCATCTGCTCTGGGTCTACATTGGTTCAAATGTCCCAGTAGACAATCCCAGTCAAAATGTTACACCAAACTCTTGAGTTCACTGCTATAACTAGTGCCGCTATAAACAACTAGTACATGGATTGGATTTTGTACATAGTCAGCAATTGTCACATGGACAAGAGAAGGTGGGTAAACAATCAACCCCAAAAGAATACAAACTGCTACTGCAAATTTGCTTTAAGGGGAATGGGAAACCTGGCAGACTTTTCTGCCATTTTTCAAAGGGAGACGACTTACGTGACTTCCTGTTCCCTTTTCTAGAAGCGCTTCCCACAGGAAAAGGGGTCTACTCTTAGAGGAAAGAATTTGCTCCTCAGGAGCAAATTCTTTCCTTTAAGAGTTGACACTCTTAGAGGAAAGAATTTGCTCCTCAGGAGCAAATTCTTTCCTTTAAGAGTTGACCCCTGTTGACATGGGAGACAAAAATACTTTGGCAGGAGTTGCCTCCCCTGAAGGTGTATCCACCACCCTTAAGGGTTCAGTTTAATAATATTTCTGGGAGAAGTGTGATTTGCCATATTAAGTCTGACGAAAACAATACACGCAGGTCTCCCCTTTTTTTTTCAAGCATATTTCTTATATGAATTTTCAAGATTCTTGCTCAAGCCATTCTGTACAGTCCCCTTAACCCTTATCCTGCTGTTCACGACAACCCTTTTCTTTGCAAACAGTGTAGGTCCAGATCAGATGGCTTCTGAGATCAGGATCTACACTGTTTGACATTCAGTTTATGAATTTGTACGAATAAATTACATCAAGTAATCTGATTGGTTCAAAGTCAGAAATAGGTGTGGCTAAACTGAATTTTCAACAAGATAAGGGTTAACTAGAAATGGTGTTTGTAAAACACAATGCCCCCAACCATATGCTTGCTCCTAAATGCCCAATTTTCCAAGGGCCATAACCAAAGAAATTTTTTTCAAATGCTTGCATCCATGCATGCATGTGTGGGTGTGTGCATTAGTGTGTGTGCATGCATGCACATACATGCTTGAATGCACACATACATGCATGTGCATGCACACACACACTAATGCATAAATGCACACACTCCATATGCATGCATGCGTTCAAGCACACATGCATGCACACATACACTGATGCATGCATGCACACACATGCATGAATGCACACACTCACTCATGCATGCACACATACATGCATGCACCCAGACATGCATACATGCACATTCCTACATGCATGTTCACATGCATGCACACACACTCTTGCATACACATGCTTGCATTCATGAGTGCATGCTCACATGCATGCAGATGTGCATGCACTCAGTCTCATGTATGCATGCACTTGTGCATGCATGCATGAGTGTGAGTGTGCATGCATGTGTGCATCCTTGCATGTATGCATGTGTCCATGTTTGAATTCATGGATGCATATATACATGTGTAAGACTGCATGCATGCATGTGTGTGTGCATGCAAGCATGTGTGTGTGTGTGTTCATCCCTGCATGTGTGTTTGCATATGTAAGTGCTTGAATGTATGTAACTGTTTATGTTTGTTTATGAAGAAAAAAAGAAAAGAAGAAAAAAGAAATCCATTGCTCCACTGAGGTTTGAACTCATGCCCCGCAGATTCATAGTTCACAATCTGATTCAAAGTCCGGCACTGTATCCACTACACTGGCACATGGTTCTTTTACAAAGCATAGAATGTACAAATACCCAAAGTGACAAAGGGCCATAACTCATGAAGTATTTTTTGGAATTTAGTCAAAAGTTAATCAGGTCATCTACTCATCACCACCAATCGTATCACCAACTTTCAAGGCTCTAGCTCTAATAGTTTTTGAGATAATTTGCTTTCAAGATTTTATCAAACTAGAAATGCATCCACAGGATACGGATGCCCCCGCCTGAAAATATGTCTATGTTTGTATTCATCCATAGAAAGTTATTGACCGTGTTTAAGTTTTAGACCCTTTTTTCACATTTGACCTCTAAATATGACCTTGACCTTGGAGGTAAGGACCTTGGTTTTGTGTGACGCAGATTGTCTCATGATGGTCAACATTTCTGCCAAGTAATTTCAAAATCCATCCAGAGATAAGAATGTTATTGACTGCATTTAAGTTTCGGACCATTTTTTTTTACCTTTGACCTCTAAGTTTGACCTTGACATTGGAGGTACGGATCTGGGTTTGCAAGTGACCCATTGTCTCATGATGGGTTAACATTTCTTCAAAGTAATTTCAAAATCCATCCAGAGATAAGAAAGTTATTGACTGCGTTTAAGTTTAGGAATTCCTATATGAATTTAGTAGGTTGCAGTAACTGTTGTTCTTTCTTTGTGTTTTCTGCATACGGTGTCCTCTGGTTAGAGACCACCTTTGGGACAGTTCAAAAGTGGTTTCAAAGACCACTTTTAAACAGTCCAAAGGTGGTCTTAATAAAGGAATTTAACTGTATTTGGTCAGGCAGGCCTGAGCAAACAGTGTAGACCCAGATGAGTCTCATCATGATCTTCGCTGTTTTCCACCCAGCCAGCTATTTTAGACAAAGCATAAAGTCTCCCTTCCGCTGATTCAAGAGGGGCAGTTGTCAGTTTCTGGTGAAAGAATGTGCACTGTACTGGTTAACCACTTGTCTGTCCAGGAAAAGTGTGGATAGGTAAACTGACGGCCCAAAAATGACCTAAAATAGTGTTGCCTGGGCTGTTAAACTCCAGTGCAAACAAACAAACAAAGACATAGCATAAAGTAAATTGTAGTAAATTGTACTTGTTCAAATTTCAGAAAAGTATTGTAAGGAATCATGGTGTCAGAATATTTAGGATAAATATGATATTTATTTATTGTATCTGATGGTCCATTGTATGTTTATGCCTCCAACTTCGAAGAAGTTGGAGGGGCTTCGAAGTTGGAGGGGCATATTGCTTCTGCTCCATTCGTCCATTCGTCCGTCCCTTACGCTTTTGATGCATAGCATAACTTAAGAACCTTGTATGCTAGGGTTTTGAAATTAAGCTTTTTAAAGCAGAATTAGTCTTAATTTTAGGTGGTCTAGCGGAATTTCACTGTACATATGTAAACTATGATATGCCCTTCTAACTTCTTTCGGTATTGGGGATATAAAAAATGGTAATCTCTACCTCTGATTTGTGACAGCAAACTGGAGCAAGTTGTCAATAGACCTGTGTCGAATGCAGTAGGAAACGAAGTCTGGTTGGTGGGGAGTTCCAAGTATTTCTTGAAAAGCTTCAGTATCTAAGATAAATTGATATACCACTTCTTCCACCTGCAAGTAAGAATATTAACCCATTTAGTACTGAATGGAATATTCCGCCTCATTTACAGCATGGATCCATTTCAAAATTTAGTGGTGACAGGTTGAGTTATTTTTATGAATTTATCTAGAAAATGGTTGTCAGAACTTTTTGCAAAAAGTGAAGGTCTTGATCAGATAGCAAATTCTGCAGCATCCAACTCGGGTCTGCACTGTTTGCTAATGTCCCATCTTGAGCTATCTGTATAAAATAAATGAAATAAACTTAAAGTGAGCAGACATATTGTTATGATCCTAAGTATTGGGACAGATAGGCCTAAGAAAACAGTGCAGAACCAGATCAAACAGCTTCTGAAGGAGCAGTCTGATCAGGATCTATACTGTTTGCCATTCTGTCTGCATTTTTTGGAGTCCTTGCTGGATCTAGAAAAAAATTTGTTAAAACTTTAGGAGAATTACAGCAAGTCCTTAAGTAGTCCAAACTTTCAGGACTTTTACAGTATCCTAATAAATTACAATTCATATTTTAAGGGGAAGTACGACAAAACTAGAAGCAGAAGCACCCAATATGAACATAGATTTACTACAAGTCATGCTGTACCCATAAGGAAATTCCAACAAGAGGACCCAGAGGGCCCTGAATGGCTCACCTGAGTATCAGTGTCTATAGTACATTCTTGGCCCAAGGGCTATAATTTGATAAAAACTTGGTAGTCATCCACTATATGAAGCTTCATACCAAATATCAAAGACCTGGGCCTTCTGGTTTCAGAAAAGAAAATTTTTAAAGGTTTTTCCTATATAAGCCTATGTAAAACAAGCAGGCCCTGGGGCAGGGACACTTTTGGTGCCAGGGCTATAATTTGAACAATCTCAGTAGAGGTCCACTGACAAATATCAAAGACCTGGGTCTTCTGGTTTCTGACAAGAAGATTTTTAATTTTTTTTTCCAGTATAAGCCTATGTAAAACTAGTGGGTACCGGCGTGGGGACATTTTTGGCCTCAGGGCTATAATTTAAACAATCTTGAAAGAGGTCCACTAGATAAAGCTTCACACCAAATATCAAAGACCTGGAACTTTCTGTTTCAGAGAAGAAGATTTTCAAAGATTATCTCTATATAAGTATATATAAAACCAAAGGGCCCCGGGGCGGGGGCATTTATGGCCTGAGGGCTATAATTTGAACAATCTTGGTAGAGGTCCAATAGATGAAGCTCCATACCAAATATCAAAGACATGGGCCTTGTGGTTTCAGAGAAGAAGATTTTTAAAGATTTCCCTATATAAGTCTAAGTTAAACTAAAGGGTCTCAGGGCGGGGGCATTTTTGGTCCCAGGGCTATAATTTGAACAATCTAGATAGAGGTCCACTAAATGAAATTTCACACTAAATATCAAAGATCTAGGCCTAGTGGTTTCACAGAAGATTTTTAAAGATTTTCTATATATAAGTCTATGTAAAACCAAAGGGCCCCGGAGCGGAGGCATTTTAGGCCCCTGGGCTATAATTTGAACAATCTTGGTAGAGGTCCACAAGATAAAGCTTCACACCAAATATCAAAGACCTGGGCCTTGTGGTTTCAGAGAAGAAGATTTTTAAAGATTTTCCTTATATAAGCCTATGTAAAACCAAAGGGCCCGGAGATGGGGCATTCTTGGCCCCAGCACTTTAATTTGAACATTCTTGGTAGGGGTCCACTAGATGAAGCTTCATACCAAATAAGAAAAGACCTGGGCCTTGCGGTTTCAGAGAAGAAGATTTTTAAAGATTTGCCCTATATAAGCCCATGTAAAACCAAAAGGCCCCAGGGCGGGGGCATTTTTGGCCCCAGCACTATAATTTGAACAATCTTGGTAGGGGTCCACTAGATGAAGCTTCATACCAAATATCAAAGATATGGGCCTTGCGGCTTCATAGAAGATTTTTAAAGATTTTCCCTATATAAGCCCATGTAAAACCAAAGGGCCCCGGGGTGGGGGCAGTTTTGGCCCCAGCACTATAATTTGAACAATCTTGGTAGAGGTTCACTAGATGAAGCTTCATACCAAATATCAAAGACCTGGGCCTTGTGGTTTCAGAGAAGAAAATTTTTTAAGTTTTCGGTGAAAAAAATCTATTTTTGGCTCCTGTGACCTAGATGTGCAATGGACTGGAACCATTTGAACAACTTTGAAAGGAGACCACCTAAGGATCATTCCTGTGAAGTTTGGTCAAAATACAATCAGTGGTTTAGGAGGAGATGTCGTTTGAAGAAAAAGTTTACGAATGCACGCACGGACGGACGCACGGTGGACAAAAAGTTATCCCAAAAGCTCACCTTGTCACTACGTGACAGATGAGCTAAAAACAGGACATCAGCAAACAGTGCAGGTCCAGATCAGACACTGCAGACTGCGAAATGCGGCACCAGATCAGGGCAGTCACCGTTTGCAAAAAATTCAGCCATTTTTATTTTTTTATCAATTTCTCAAATCAACTAAACTTGATACTCCTAAATTTCAAAATGGACTCCTGCTATACGTACGATTCCATTCTGACAGTACGAAATGGGATAAATACCTAGTGTATGTATAGGTGTTTTATATCATTGTTGAACAAATCAGAGGCTGTACTCAAGCAGCAAGAATCCATGATCATATCTGAAGTTCACCTGCTGTTCGACCCATTTTGTTCTAAATGGAATCTTCCACCTTATAAAGAGCAGAAGTCCATTTAAAAATTTAGGTGTGTCAGGCTGTTATTTTAAAATTTATATGGAAATTGGCTTCAGATGCTCTCTTCTCCTGCATCTAATTTGGGCCTTCAACGATTGCGTGTATCCCATTTTGGGGGTAAAGTAACCTATTTGGTACCAGAAACTCCAAAACGGGTACTCTGGCAAACAGGGCAGGCCCAGATCAGATGCCGCAGAATGCGGCATCTGATCAGGGCCTACACTGTTTGCCAAAAGTTCGGCAATTTTCCAAATAAATTTTGAAGAAAAACACAACCTGTCACCCATAAATTTGGATATGGACTCCTGCTATAAATAAGGAGGAAGATCTCATTTGGTACAAAAAAGGTTAAACATGGTTTATACATATAACAAGATGTGTTTGTGAAACACTGATGCCCCCGGACAGCGCATGTTAAATATGAAAGCAGTATCACTAAGCAAATGAAAGGTATGGCCAATGTTCAAATCTTAAAAAAGTAGGTCAAGGCCACAAGGTAAACAAGAGGCCCATGGGCCACTATGCTCACCAGAGCTCAGGTGGGCACTGCCAAATTGCAGCCATGTATTTTAACATGATATCATTTTAATCTGCCAAATGAACCCCCATATCCAAATGAGCATCAATGTGGACTCAGTATATGAAACATTAGGCCTTTTATGAAGTAGAGGAGGTGGGGCATGGACCCAATGGAGCCCTGGTTGGTATCACTAAATGTGTCTTATCACAAAGAACAAGAATATATATGGTTTAACAGTGGGGATCTGCATGGCTGGAGATATAAGTGGAGGGGTTGGAGCATGCCCTGTCGTTCCCAGGAAAGCACAAGATTGTTGTCCCTAAATGTGTCTCATCATAAGGACCAAGTATATATATATGGTTTAGGGGTGGGAATCTGAACGGTTTCCAAGATATCCTTTCATGAAGTGGAAAGGAGAGGACTGGCCCCTGCGGACACCCCTACAGTAGGTGTGCTAATAATAAGGAACAAGAACATATATGAATATGGGGTGGGGATTTGAATGGTTTCTGAAATATATGGCCTTTTATGAAGTGGAAGGGCGGGGCACATTGCCTCAGCACAAAGAGACCCCCAAGTTGGTGTGACTGAATGAGTCTTATCATATGGTTTAGGGGTGGGGATCTGAACTATTTCTGAGATATGTGGCTTTTAATGAAGTCAAGCGATGGAGCAAGGCCCGGGCATGCCCCGGGGACTCACAAGCTGGTGTCAATGAATGTGCCTTATCATAAGGAAGATGAATATATATGGTTTAGGGGTGGGGCTCTGTACAGTTTCTGAGATATAAGGCCTTTTGTGAAGTGCAGGGGTGGGGCAAGGCCCAGGGAGACCCCCAGGTTGGTGTCAATGAAAGTGTCTTATCATAAGGTACAAGAATATATATGGTTTAGGGGTGGGGATCTGTAAGGTTTCCGAGATATTGTGATATTATGAAATGGAGGGGGTGGGGCATGGCCCCAGCACATCCCTGGGGACCCCCAGGTTGGTGTCACTGAATGTGTCTCATCATAATGAACAAGAACATATATGGTTTAGGGGTAGGGATCTGAACAGTTTCTGAGATATATGGCCTTTTGTGAAGTGAAGGGGTGGGGCATGGCTCCGGCACACCCCGGAAGACCCCCAATTTAGGGTCAATGAATGCGTCTTATCATAAGGAGCAAGAATATATATGGTTTAGGGGTGGGGATCTGTAAGGTTTCCGAGATATTGGGCCTTTTATGAAATGGAGGGGCGGGACATGGCCCCGGCGCATCCCGGGGGACCCCCAGTTTGATGTCACTGAATGCGTCTTATCCTAAGGAACAAGAGTATATAGGGTTCAGGGGTGGGGATCTGAATGGTTTCCGAGATATTGGGCCTTTTATGAAGTGGAGGGGGTGGGGCATGGCTTCGGCACATCCCGGAGGACCTCCAGGTTGGTGTCACTGAATGCGTCTTATCAATAGGAACAAGAATATATATGGTTTAGGGGTGGGGATCTGTAAGGTTTCTGAGATATAAGTCATTTTATGAAGTACTGGGGGCGGGGTATGGCCCCGGCACAACCTACTGGACCCCTAGGTCGACATAAAAGCATATGGCTGAGAAAAGTTTACTAAAGGAACATTTCTATGAAAGTTTTGTCAAAATATCTGCAAAGGCTTTGTAGTTAATGCCATTTTTCAATTTTCCCCATTATAAGTCTATGGAAAATCTAAGTTGCCATAGCAACCAAACTAATGAGCCGAATTTCATAAAAAACACAAAACCTGTAAAGGCAAATATGGTGTATATTTCCATCATTTTTCAGCCTCATAGAGCATACGGTTTCTGAGGAGATGATTTTTTAAGTATTTTTTTTTCTATTTTTTCATTTTGGTTTCCATGGCAACCAATACAAATGAGCAGTAGGCCTAAAATCATATCGCAGATAGTAGATTGCCTAAGGAATATTTCTATGAAAGTTTTGTCAAAATATCTGCAGTGGCTTGGCAGTAAATCCCATTTTTCAATTTTCCCCATTATAAGTCTATGGGAGCTCTAAGTTGCTATAGCAACCAAACTAATGGGCCAATTTTCATAAAAAACACAAACTTTCAATCCCCCAGCCCAAGGATGCTACAGATAAAATTTGGGCTGAATCGGTCCAGTGGCTTCAGAGAAGATGTTTGAAAGTGTTGACGTCAGACGACGACAGACGACGCCGGACAACTGCCTATCCTATAAGCTCCCCCGGAGCCTTCGGCTCTGGTGAGCTAAAAATTATGGGATCGTCGGAAAGGTCTAATGACATAGAATGCACATGTGAAATATGAAAGCCCTATCAATTACCAATCTAAAGTTATGGCCGATGTTAAAAGTTTGTAACAAGAATTCCGCCGAAGGCTATGTCGCGCCTGTGGGGGCGCAAAGTCATCGAAGCATGACATGTAGGTCAAGGTCAACCACAGATGCTTGCACAAAAGATTCCATTCTCAAATGCAAGCTTGTACTAGGTATCATTAATGAAGCTCTAATAATTCTTGAGAAATGAACTTGACCATTAGGGTGAACGCTAGGGTGGTCGCAATATTTTACAAAGTCAGTGAACCATGAACTAGATTATCAAGTGAGCATATGCTCACTAATACCCCCGGCCAAAGCCATCGGTAACTTTCTGGCAATTCAAAGCCATCAAGTTTGACAAAAACCTATTATGAACACAGAATTAATCTTGCAAAAGTAAGGAGAATACCATTACATCTAAATAACTCACCTGATAACTAATGAGATCTTGAACAGATGTTTGAAATGTCAGTATCACAAGTTGTCTGTTTAGTCTTTTTAGAACAAAGGCTATTTCTCTTCCAATTGTCTGATTCAGTAATAACTCCTGAAAATTATTGGAGCTAGAGCCTTGAAAGTTGGTGAATAGATTGGTGGTGATGAGTAGATGAACTGATTAACTTTTGACAACATTCCGAAAAATACTTTGTGAGTTATGGCCCTTTGTCATTTTGGTAATTTGTGCCATTGATCTGTATGGTAAAAGTGATGCATAGCATGAGATATCTTGCTGACAAAATTTTATAAAAAAAAAATTCTTAGAGCAATAACTCTTGAAAGGGGCATAATCCTGACGAGAAAAAAAAAATACGCGTCAGCTAATTTTCCATGAGGAATCCATATATGAAATTTCAAAACCCTAGCATACACGGTTCTAAAGTTATGCTATGCATCACTTTAACCATACAGATCAATGGCACAAATTACCAAAATGACAAAGGGCCATAACTCCCAAAGTATTTTTCGGAATGTTGTCAAAAGTTAATCAGTTCATCTACTCATCACCACCAATCTATTCACCAACTTTCAAGGCTCTAGCTCCAATAGTTTTTGAGATATCTTGCTGACAAGATTTTATTAAAAAAATTTCAAAGGGCAATAACTCTTGAAAGGAGCATAATCCGGACGAGAAAAAAAATACGTGTCGGCTAATTTTCCATGAGTTATGCTATGCATCACTTTTACCATACAGATCAATGGCACAAATTACCAAAATGACAAAGGGCCATAACTCACAAAGTATTTTTCGGAATGTTGTCAAAAGTTAATCAGTTCATCTACTCATCACCACCAATCTATTCACCAACTTTCAAGGCTCTAGCTCCAATAATTTTCGAGATATCTTGCTGACAAGATTTTATTAAAAAAATTTCAAAGGGCAATAACTCTTGAAAGGGGCATAATCCGGAGGAGAAAAAAAATACGCGTCAGCTAATTTTCCATGAGGAATCCATATATGAAATTTCAAAACCCTAGCATACACGGTTCTAAAATTATGCTATGCATCACTTTTACCATACAGATCAATGGCACAAATTACCAAAATGACAAAGGGCCATAACTCACAAAGTATTTTTCGTAATATTGTCAAAAGTTAATCAGTTCATCTACTCATCACCACCAATCTATTCACCAACTTTCAAGGCTCTAGCTCCAATAGTTTTTGAGATATCTTGCTGACAAGATTTTATTAAAAAAATTTCAAAGGGCAATAACTCTTGAAAGGAGCATAATCCGGACGAGAAAAAAAATACGTGTCGGCTAATTTTCCATGAGGAATCCATATATGAAATTTCAAAACCCTAGCATACACGGTTCTAAAGTTATGCTATGCATCACTTTTACCATACAGTACAATGGCACAAATTACCAAAATGACAAAGGGCCATAACTCACAAAGTATTTTTCGGAATTTTGTCAAAAGTTAATCAGTTCTTCTACTCATCACCACCAATCTATTCACCAACTTTCAAGGCTCTAGCTCCAATAGTTTTTGAGATATCTTGCTGACAAAATTTTATAAAAAAAATATAACAAAGGGGAATAACTCTAAAGAACCTGGCCCCACAGCCCCAATTTTCTTTCCCACAATACAACTAGTTATGCATGTTGTTTGTACCAAATTTCAAGTTTCTAGGTACAGTAGTTCCTGAGAAATCTTTGACACAAAATTTAAGGTAACTCACAAAATACACATCTCAGTAGCAAATATAACAAAGGGGAATAACTCTAAAGAACCTGGCCCCACAGCCCCAATTTTCTTTCCCACAATACAACTAGTTATGCATGTTGCTTGTACCAAATTTCAAGTTTCTAGGTACAGTAGATCTTGAGAAATCATTGACACAAAATTTAAGGTAAGTCACAAAATGCACATCTCAGTAGCAAATATAACAAAGGGGAATAACTCTAAAGAACCTGGCCCCACAGCCCCAATTTTCTTTCCCACAATACAACTAGTTATGCATGTTGTTTGTACCAAATTTCAAGTTTCTAGGTATAGTAGTTCCTGAGAAATCTTTGACACAAAAAAAAGTTTACACACACACACACAGAAAGTTTACACACACACAGAAAAGACGAAAACTATATACCCCCATGGCATACTCCGTATGCCGGGGGTATAAATATAGGTCAAGGTCAAATATGGATGCTCGCATTTAAGTTGCCATCCACAGATACAAGTTTGTACCACATATCATTAATGAAGCTCTTATAGCTCTTGAGAAATAAACTTGACCATTAGGGTGAACGCTAGGGTGGTCGCAATATTTTACAAAGTCAGTGAACCATGAAATGTAGGTCAAGGTCAAATATGGATGCTTGCATGTAAGTTGTAATCCCTAGATACAAGTTTGTACCAAGTTTCATTAATGAAGCTCTTATAGTTCTTGAGAAATAAACTTGACCATTAGGGTGAACGCTAGGGTGGTCGCAAATGTTGACGCCTTGACGAACGGACGGAAAACCGGGCGCCTATATCGCGCCATGCTAATAGCAGGCGCGACAAAAAGTAGGTCAAGGTCATGAGGTTAAAAATTATGGTACCACTGGAAATGTCTTGTGAAAACGAATGCACATGTGAAATATGAAATTATGGTACCACTAGAAAGGTCGTGTGACAAGGAATGCACATGTGAAATATGAAAGCCCTACCACTTACCAATCGAAAAGTTATGGTCTATGTTAAAGTTTTTAAAAAGTAGGTCAAAGGTCAAGGTCATGAGGTCAAAAATTATGGTACCACTAGAAAGAGCTTGTGACAAGGAATGCACATGTAAAATATGAAAGTCATATCACTTACCAATCGAAAGTTATGGCCAATATTAAAGTATTTTTAAAGTAGGTCAAATGTCAAGGTCAAGGTAACAAGGTCAAAAATTATGGTACCACTAGAAAGGGCTTGTGACAAGGAATACACCTGTGAAATATGAAAGCCCTGCCACTTACCAATCAAAAGTTATGGCCTATGTTAAAGTTTTTAAAAAGGAGGTCAAAATAGGTCAAATGTCAAGGTCACCAGGTCAAAATTTATGGTACCTCTTGAAAGGTCTTGTGATAAGGAAATCCACATGTGAAATATGAAAGCCCTATCAGTTACCATTCAAAAGTTATGCCCAATATTAAGGTTTTTGTGGACAGACAGAGAAAAAGACAAACAGATGGACAGACAGACCACCGAATCTTTGATTACAGGGGCATAAAAAAACTACCCTATAATAAGCATTTTCTATAAACTTTAGTTGACATCAACTTAAGTTCGATATCCACAGCATGTATGCCATTTCTCTCAATGTTCCAAAATATACCCCTCTCCCCACAGTTGATTCTGATGGTTTTCCTAAGTGTTTCTGACAATTATATAGAGGATCTTACATGAGTGCTCATGTATTATTGAATTTATTAAACGAGTTGAGGAAAAGGGATGAAATGTGAGGCTTTGCCAAGCATTTTATCCCTTTTCTTCAACGAGTTTAATAAATTCAATAATACATGAGCATATGACATTTTCAATGCATTTTATCCACGATTATGTTATAACAAGAGGGCCCAGAGGGCCCTGAATCGCTCACCTGAGAATCAGTGTCTCCAGTACATTCTTGGCTCAAGGGCTATACTAGGTGAAGCTTCATACCAAATATCAAAGACCTGAGTCTTGTGGTTTCAGAGAAGAAGATTTTTAAATATTTTCCCTATATAAGCCTATGAAAAACCAAAGGGCCCCAGGGATGGGGCATTTTTGGCCCAAGGGCTATAATTTGAACAATCTTGGTAGAGGTCCACTAGGTGAAACTTCACACCAAATATCAAAGACCTGGGCCTTGTGGTTTTAGAGAAGAAGATTTTTAAAGATTTTTCCTGTATAAGCCTGTGTAAAACCAAAGGCCCCCAAGGTGGGGGCATTTTTGGCTCCGGGGCTATAATTTGATCAATCTTGGTAGAGGTCCACTAGGTGAAGCTTCACACCAAATATCAAAGACCTGGGCCTTGCGGTTTCAGAGAAGAAGATTTTTAAAGATTTTCCCTATACAAGCCTATGTAAACCCAAAGGCCCCCGGGGCGGGGGCATTTCTGGCCCAAGGGCCATAATTTGAACAATCTTGGTAGAGGTCCACCAGATGAAGCTTCATACCAAATATTGAAGACCTGGGCCTTTCGGTTTCAGAGAAGAGTATTTTAAAGATTTTCTCTATATAAGCCTATGTAAAACCAAAGGCCCCTGGGGCAGGGGCATTTTTAGCCCCAGGGCTATAATTTGAACAATCTAAGTAGAGGTCCACTAGATGAAGCTTCACACTAAATATCAAAGATCTGAGCCTTGCAGTTTCAGAGAAGAAGATTTTTAAAGATTTTCCCTGTAAAGCCTATGTAAAACCAAAGGCCCCCGGGGCGGGGGCAGTTTTGGCCCTAGGGCTATAATTTGAACAATCTTGGTAGAGGTCCACTAGGTGAAGCTTCACACCAAATATCAAAGACCTGGGCCTTGTGGTTTCAGAGAAGAAGATTTTTATAGATTTTCCCTATATAAGCCTATGTAAACCCAAATGCCCCCGGGGCGGGGGCATTTCTGGCCCAAGGGCCATAATTTGAACAATCTTGGTAGAGGTCCACTAGATGAAGCTTCATACCAAATATCGAAGACCTGGGCCTTTCGGTTTCAGAGAAGAAGATTTTTAAAGTTTTCATTTTAAAAATCTATTTTTAGCTCCTGTGACCTAGATGTGCAATGGAACGGAACCATTTGAACAACTTTGAAAGGGGACCACCTAAGGATCATTCCTGTGAAATTTGGTCAAAATCCGATCAGTGGTTTAGGAGGAGATGTCATTTGTAGAAAAAGTTTACGCACGCACACACGCACGACGGACGCCGGACAAAAAGTGATCCCAAAAGCTCACCTTGTCACTACGTGACAGGTGAGCTAAAAATGTCAATATTCCGCCATTAGTAAACCTTACGTCGTTAAGGACGTCGTACATGTAACTAATTTTCATATTTAATCCACTAGTGGACTGTGACGTCATATGATAAATTGTTTGTCCACACTGTTCTATGCTACCTGCTAGTCCAGCAACACTTGGCATCACACTGTCATATTGTGGGATTAATGTGATCTCATTTCAGAAATACACCACAACCTCTTTATAACACTATTAATACAGAAACAGTGTTAGTTAAACAAGGGTGTTATATCCTAATAACAAGAGGGCCATGATGGCCCTGGATCGCTCACCTGATCCATATGACAGAGTAACAAGTGGGCCTCGGGGAGGGCCATTATTGACCCCAGGGCTACAATGTGCATAATGTTGAGGGAGGTCTAAAGAGGTGAAGCTTCATACCAAATATCAACAAAGGCTATAATTTGAACAATCTTGGCAAAGGTCCACTAGATGAAGCTACACACCAAATATCAAAGACCTGGGCCTTGGGGTTTCAGAGAAGAAGATTTTTTAAAGATATTCCCTACATTAGCCTATGTAAAACCAAATGGCCCCGGAGCGGGGACATTTTTGGCTTCAGGGCCATAATTTAAACAATCTTGGTAGAGGTCCACTAGATGAAGCTCCATACCAAATATCAAAGGCATGGGCCTTGGGGTTTCAGAGAAGTAGATTTTTAAAGATTTCCATATTTAAGTCTGTCTAAAAGCAAAGGGTCTCGGGGCGGGGGCATTTTTGGCCCCAGCACTATAATTTGAACAATCTTGGTAGGGGTCCACTAGATGAAGCCTCATACCAAATATCAAAGACGTGGGCATTGCGGTTTCAGAGAAAAAGATTTTTCAAGATTTTCCATATATAAGTCTATGTAAATCCAAAGGGCCCCGGAGCGGGGGCATTTTTGGCCCTTCGGCTATAATTTGAACAACCTTGGTAGGGGTCCACTAGGTGAAGCTTCATACCAAATATCAAAGACCTGGGCCTTGCGGTTTCAGAGAAGAAGATTTTTAAAGATTTTCCCTATAAAACCCTATGTAAAACCAAAAGGCCCTGCTGGGGCTGGGGGGGGGGGGGGGGGGGGGGGGGCTGGGGCTTGTGGGGTGAAGCTTCATACCAAATATCAAAGACAAGGGCATTATGGTTTCAGAGAAGAAAATTTTTAGAGATTTTCCCAATATAAGCCAATGTAAAACCAAAGGGCCCCAGAGCGGGGGCATTTTTGGCCCCAGCACTATAATTTGAACAATCTTGGTAGGGTTCCACAAGATGAAGCCTCATACCAAATATCAAAGACCTGGGCCTTGCAGTTTCAGAGAAGAAAATTTTAAAAGATTTTCCCTATGTAAGCCCATGTTAAACCAAAGGGCCCTGGAGCGGGGGCATTTTTGGCCCCAGCACTTTAATTTGAACAACTTGGTAGGGGTCCACTAGATGAAGCTTCATACCAAATATCAAAGACCTGGGCCTTGCGGTTTCAGAGAAGAAGATTTTTAAAGATTTTCCCTATATAAGCTCATGTAAAACCAAAGGGCCACGGGGAAGGGGCATTTTTGGCCCCAGCACTATAATTTGAACTATCTAGGTAGGGGTCCACTAGATGAAGCTTCATACCAAATAACAAAGACCTGGGCCTTATGACTTCAGAGAAGAAGACTTTTAAAGATCTTCCCTATATAAGCCCATGTAAAACCAAAAGGCTGTGGGATGGGGGCATTTTTGGCCCCTAGGGCCTGGGCCTTGTGGGGTGAAGCTTCATACCAAATATCAAAGACATGGGCCTTACAGTTTCAGAGAAGAAATTTTTGGCCCCAGCACTATAATTTGAACAATCTTGGTAGGGGGTCCACTAGATTAAGCCTCATACCAAATATCAAAGACCTGGGCCTTTTGGTTTCAGAGAAGAAGATTTTTCAAGATTTTCCATATAAAAGTCTATGTAAAACCAAAGGGCCCGGAGTGGGGGCATTTTTGGCCCTAGGGCTATAATTTGAACAACCATGGTTGGGGTCCACTAGGTGAAGCTTCATACCAAATATCAAAGACCTGGGACTTGCAGTTTCAGAGAAGAAGTTTTTTTAATATTTTTAAGATATAAGCCCATGTAAAACCAAAGGGCCCCGGGGCGGGGGGTGGGGTGGGGGGGGGGGTTGAACCTGGGCCTTGTGGGGTGAAGTCATACCAAATATCAAAGACATGGGCCTTAGGGTTTCAGAGAAGAAAATTTTTAAAGATTTTCCCTATATAAGCCCATGTAAAACCAAAGGGCCCCAGAGTGGGGGCATTTTTTGCCCCAGCACTATAATTTGAACAATCTTGGTAGGGGTCCACTAGATGTAGCTTCAGACCAAATATCAAAGACCTGGGCCTTACGGTTTCAGAGAAGAAGATTTTTAAAGATTTTCCCTATATAAGCCCATGTAAAACCAAAGGGCCCCGGAGTGGGGGCATTTTTGGCCCCAGCACTTTAATTTGAACAATCTTGGTAGGGGTCCACTAGATGAAGCTTCATACCAATTATCAAAGACCTGGGCCTTGCGGTTTCAGAGAAGAAGATTTTTTAAGATTTTCCCTATATAAGCCCATGTAAAACCAAAGGGCCCCGGAGCGGGGGCATTTTTGGCCCCAGCACTATTATTTGAACAATCTTGGTAGGGGTCCACTAGTTGAAGCTTCATACCAAATATCAAAGACCTGGGCCTTGCGGTTTCAGAGAAGAAGATTTTTAAAGATTTTCCCTATATTAGCCCATGTAAAATCAAAGGGGCCCGGGGCGGGGGCATTTTTGGCCCCAGCACTATAATTTGGCCAATCTTGGAAGGGGTCCACTAGATGTAGCTTCAGACCAAATATCAAAGACCTGGGCCTTATAAGCCCATGTAAAACCAAAGGGCCCCGGGGCGGGGGGGGGGGGGGGGGGGGTTTGAACCTGGGCCTTGTTGGGTGAAGTCATACCAAATATCAAAGACATGGGCCTTAGGGTTTCAGAGAAGAAGATTTTTAAAGATTTTCCCTATATAAGCCCATGTAAAACCAAAGGGCCCCGGAGTGGGGGCATTTTTGGCCCCCAGCACTTTAATTTGAACAATCTTGGTAGGGGTCCACTAGATGATGCTTCATACCAATTATCAAAGACCTGGGCCTTGCGGTTTCAGAGAAGAAGATTTTTAAAGATTTTCCCTATATAAGCCCATGTTAAACCAAAGGGCCCCAGAGTGGGGGCATTTTTTGCCCCAGCACTATAATTTGAACAATCTTTGTAGGGGTCCACTAGGTGAAGCTTCATACCAAATATCAAAGACCTGGGCCTAGCGGTTTTAGAGAAGAAGATTTTTAAAGATTTTCCCTATATAAGCCCATGTAAAACCAAAGGGCCCCGGAGCGGGGGCATTTTTGGCCCCAGCACTATAATTTGAACAATCTTGGTAGGGGTCCACTAGATGTAGCTTCAGACCAAATATCAAAGACCTTGGCCTTGCAGTTTCAGAGAAGAAGATTTTTAAAGATTTTCCCTATATAAGCCCATGTAAAACCAAAGGGCCCCGGAGCGGGGGCATTTTTTGCCCCAGCACTATAATTTGAACAATCTTGGTAGGGGTCCACTAGATGAAGCTTCATACCAAATATCAAAGACCTGGGCCTTGCGGTTTCAGAGAAGAAAATTTTAAAAGATTTTCCCTATGTAAGCCCATGTTAAACCAAAGGGCCCCGGAGCGGGGGCATTTTTGGCCCCAGCACTTTAATTTGAACAATCTTGGTACGGGTCCACTAGATGAAGCTTCATACCAATTATCAAAGACCTGGGCCTTGCGGTTTCAGAGAAAAAGAGTTTTAAAGATTTTCCCTATATTAGCCCATGTAAAATCAAAAGGGCTCTGGGCGGGGGCATTTTTGGCCCCAGCACTATAATTTGAACAATCTTGGTAGGGGTCCACTAGATGTAGCTTCAGACCAAATATCAAAGACCTGGGCCTTGCAGTTTCAGAGAAGAAGATTTTTAAAGATTTTCCCTATATAAGCCCATGTTAAACCAAAGGGCCCCGGAGCGGGGGCATTTTTGGCCCCAGCACTATAATTTGAACAATCTTGGTAGGGGTCCACTAGATGAAGCTTCATACCAAATATCAAAGACCTGGGCCTTGCGGTTTCAGAGAAGAAAATTTTAAAAGATTTTCCCTATGTAAGCCCATGTTAAACCAAAGGGCCCCGGAGCGGGGGCATTTTTGGCCCCAGCACTTTAATTTGAACAATCTTGGTAGGGGTCCACTAGATGAAGCTTCATACCAATTATCAAAGACCTGGGCCTTGCGGTTTCAGAGAAGAAGATTTTTTAAGATTTTCCCTATATAAGCCCATGTAAAACCAAAGGGCCCCGGAGCGGGGGCATTTTTGGCCCCAGCACTATAATTTGAACAATCTTGGTAGGGGTCCACTAGTTGAAGCTTCATACCAAATATCAAAGACCTGGGCCTTGTGGTTTCAGAGAAGAAGATTTTTAAAGATTTTCCCTATATTAGCCCATGTAAAATCAAAGGGGCCCGGGCGGGGGCATTTTTGGCCCCAGCACTATAATTTGAACAATCTTGGTAGGGGTCCACTAGACGTAGCTTCAGACCAAATATCACAGACCTGGGCCTTACGGTTTCAGAGAAGAAGATTTTTAAAGATTTTCCCTATATAAGCCCATGTAAAACCAAAGGGCCCCGGAGCGGGGGCATTTTTGGCCCCAGCACTATAATTTGAACAATCTTGGTAGGGGTCCACTAGATGAAGCTTCAGACCAAATATCAAACACCTGGGCCTTGTGGTTTCAGAGAAGAAGATTTTTCAAGATTTTCCCTATATAAGCCCTTGTAAAACCAAAGGGCCCTGGAGCGGGGGCATTTTTGACCCCAGCACTATAATTTGAACAATCTTGGTAGGGGTCCACTAGATGAAGCTTCATACCAAATATCAAAGACCTGGGCCTTGTGGTTTCAGAGAAGAAGATTTTTTAAGTTTTTGGTGAAAAAAATCTATTTTTGGCCCCAAAAACCTATATGTGCAACGGACCGGAACCATTTGAACAACTTTGAAAGGGGACCACCTAAGGATCATTCCTGTGAAGTTTGGTCAAAATCCGATCAGTGGTTTAGGAGGAGATGTCGTTTAAAGAAATTGTTTACGGACGCACGGACGCACGGACGCACTGACGCACGGACGCACGACGGACGAAAAGTGATCCCATAAGCTCACCTCGTCACTACGTGACGGTGAGCTAAAAATGTATAGATTATATAGAAAAATGACCATTTATGGTCATTTTTCTATATAATCTATACATTTTTGGTATTATCTTGAAAAATGTTATATCCAAAACCGTGTTCTAATGAACCGTGTTATAATGAGGTTGTGGAGTAAAGCTATCAACCCGATGGTGGGTTAGCTCCACACATTTTCTATAAAATTATGCTGACATAAAAGTACCTACCTTTATAGCCATACCGTGGTTAAGACCATGTGGCATTAGAGCACTATTGTTGTCCAGAACGGTTCCACAATTTCCTGGTAACAGGCTCTGAAATAGGTGAGATATTTGGTTAAATGATAATTCAATTCATTTAATGACTACTAGTTTAAGTTGAATGAATACATGGTATTCAACGATTATTACTGTTTTTGGTTTTTGTTTCTTTTTGGGGGGGTTTGGTTTTATGACCCTTGCAAGATTATTTCACTTATTTCGAGCCAACTTTTAATCAGTGGTGGGCAAAAAACCTGAGTATCCGGAGGAAAACCACCTGACCTTACGCTTCAGAACTTGGCATCTCACATGTGACCTGAGTGAGGCTCAAACCCACAGGCGTGACAGTGAGTGATTTTCAGTTGTACGTCCCACCAACAGCTAAGGTCATACGGAGACAGGACCTCGGTTTAAAGACTCATCCGAAAGTCTGGAGAAGCCCGGGATTGATCCTGCAATCCCTGGTTTTATCAGGCGAGTGGCATAACCACTACACCACAGAGGCATCTCCACAGGCGTGAGAGACCTAGTTATTAAATGAACTTTCGTTTCTGTATACAAAACAAAAATTTTTTATATACTGTGATCAGGATCCTGAGAAAATTTGTGTTCAATGCACAACCTGTAATTCTAGTCAATTCAAAATGTATAGGTTTTATAGAAAAATGACCATTAACCCTTTTCCTGCTGTTCACGGCAACCCCTACTTTCGCAAACAGTGTAGATCCAGATCAGATGGCTTCTGAAGAAGCCATCTGATCAGGATCTACACTGTTTGTCATTCATTTTATGAATTCGAATGAAAACATTAAATCATGTTATCTGATTGACTGATAGTCAGAAATGGGTGTGGCTAATTCAAATATTCAGCATGATAAGGGTTAATGATCATTTTTCTATATAATCTATAGATTTTGCCTAAAGGCTTCTGGCTCTATTATTTTTTTGGGGTTTGGGTTTTACGGCCCTTTCAAGATTATTTCACTCATATTGAGCTGATCGTTAATCAGAGGTGGGCGAAAACCGGAGTACCCGGAGAAAAACCACCTGACCTTCCGTTGCAGAACTTGGAGTCTCACATGTGACCCGAGCGAGGCTCGAACCACAGCGGTGAGAGACCTAATGATCAAGAGTCAGCGCTCTTAACCACTAGGCCATGGAGGCCCGTCTGGCTCTATTATAGAAGTCTCTGTGATGTAGTGGTTAAGCTACTGGCCTGATATACGAGGGGTTATGGGCTCAATTCCAGGCTTCTCCAGACTTTCTGATGAGTCTTTAAACTGAGACCGGGTCCCAATATGAACTTAGTTGTTGGCGGGACGTAAAACTGAAAACACACTCTAGCTCTATTATATCCTTAAAACAAGAGGCCCAAGAGGGCCTGTCGCTCCACCGGCTAACTTCAGACAATTGTCATATTTATTACATTAACCAATGGTATACTAGTGGACTCTTCTATTGCTATATGTTGGACCAGTCCATTTGACATATAAGGGGTGTCAGGCCTATTTTTTTTTCTATTTTTGATGGAAAATTCTGTTAGCAAATAGTGCAGGCCCTGATCAGACATGGTGTTCTGTGGGGTCTGATCCGGGCCAGCACTGTTTGCCAAGGTACCCATTTAGGGTTTTCCCGCATGCAATGGGTAAAAAAGAAACAAGTGATCCACCCAAGGAATGTCCATTCTATATTTTTTTTACCCCAGAGCCATGGTTGGCAGGATTTATGTGAGTGACCATTTGGCATTGCTCCTTTCTAAATATCTAAAGCTCTGGGCCTTATGGTTTCAGAGAAGAAGACTTTTTTTAAGTTTTTCCTATTATAAGTCTATGGGAACTAATATGCCTCTGGGCGTGACCAATTTTTTACCCCAGGGGCATTGTTGGCAGGATTTATTTGAGTGACCACTTGACGTTGCTGCATACTTAATATCTAAGCTCTGGGCACTGATGGTTTCAGAGAAGATTTTTGTCAGTTTTTCCCAGTATAAGTCTATGGGAGCTTATGGGCCTCAGGGTGTGGCCAATTTGGACCCCAGGGGCATAGTTGGCAGGATTTATGCAGATGGATACTTCAAGTTGCTACATACTAAGCTCTTGGCCTTATGGTTTCAGAGGAGAAAAGTTTCAAGATTTTGTCATTATTAGTCTATGGGAGCTACTAAGCACTGGGGCGTTGCCAATTTGGACTCAAGAGTCATAGTTCGCAGGACTTAGTAGGTGACCACATAACTTTGCTACATACTACAGTTCAACCTGTATTAAGCAAGTGCCTAAGGGATAGTCAAAATATGCTTGCTTAAGACAGGTTCTTGCTTAATACAGGTGAAATTTAACACATCTGCCTTTCTTGGGAACTGAATGCCTGCTTGCTTAAGACAGGTTGCTTGCTTAATAGAGGTGGCCACTAAGACAGGTTTTACTGTAAATGTCTTAGCTTTAGGCTTTATGGTTTCAGAGAAGAAGTTTTTCCGTTTATTGGTCTATGGAAGCTAATGAGCCAAAGGTGGTGGCCATGGCGGCCATGTTTTTTTGTCTGATCAAAATTTCTTCAATGAATCTGACAATGGTAGACACAAGGAACATTCATGCAAAGTAAGAATGAAATCCATTACGTTGAGCTGTTTTGGAGGAGAAGGTTTTTAAAACTTTTCCCCATATAAGTCTTTGAAAGCTAATGAGCCAAGGGGCATGGCCATGGCAGTCATATGGGGCATGGCCATGGTGGCCATGTTTTTTTGCCTGATCCGAATTTCTTCAAGGAATCTGACAGAGGTCCACCCAAGGAACATTCATGCAAAATAAGAATAAAATCCATTGAGCGGTTTTGGAGGAGAAGATTTTTAAATATTTTTTTTTGCTTTCGATGCCATTTTGGTCTGCATGTAACAAAATTCTTTGAAGGAATTCAGAAGAGGACTATGTGAGAAACATTCCTGTGAAGTTTGGTTACAATCGACCAAGTAGTTAAGGAGGAAATGTTTAAAGAAAAAAGTTAACGCACGGATGCACAACCGCACAGACGCACAACAGACACAGGGCCATAACATATAACATAAGACCCGCCTGTCTTTGGCCAGAGGAGCTAAAAAATGAACAGATTTATGTTTTTATTTCTTTATTTATTTATTTTTTCCTTTCCTCCGTCGGATTCGGTATGCCTCCCTTTTCAACTAAGCCATTTTAACCCTCAGGGATCTGGAGAACTGTTGACACTGTAGTATAATTAGGTCTAATAAATCAATCTCCCTCAGTATTTTGAATTTATTTTGAAACATCAAGTCGTATAAATAGAGTTTGTGTTGAAAACATCAGTTCTATCACCAGTGTGATGGGCATGTGAAATTTCTGATAATTTGAATTTTAGAATGACAATTTGTAGGTGGACCTCTATAGATATGTGATAGTCAGCAAAATTGGAGGAGATTAATTCAGATACAGGAAGGTACTTTTAAATAAATAAATAAATAAATAAACAAGAACTTTTGAAGAAGAGAAGACTTTTTTAACATTACACTACATGTTATATAGTGAAAATAAACCCCGCCCACTGCAGCCATGTTTTATGTCGGATCAAAATTTCTTCAAGGAATCTGACAGAGGTCCACCCAAGGAACATGCATGCCAAATAACTATGAAATAAAACAAGAACTTTTGCAGAAAATATTTTCAGCATTACACTATATGTTATATAGTGAAAATAAGCCTCGCCCATGGCGGCCATGTTTTTTTGTAAGATCAAATTTTTTCAAGGAATCTGACAACAGTCCACCCAAGGACAATTCATGCAAATTACAATGAAATCCCACAAGTACTTTTGCAGAAAATGATTTTTTAGCATTACATTATATGTTAAATAGTGAAAATAAGCCCCGCCCATGGCGGCCATGTTTTTTGTCGGATCAAAATTTCTTCAAGGAATCTAAGAGGTCCACCCAAGGAACATTCATGCAAAATAAAAACAAGGCATCGCATGCGATACAAATCCCCTCGCACTAGACAACTTCGTGTGTGGAAAACACTGAAATGGCAAAAGTCCAACTTGCTTGAGATATTATCATATGCAACATTTGTGTAAAGTTTGTTTAAAAATCCTCCAATAAATGTACATTCTAGAGTGATGACGTTTCTCTAAAAATAGCCATAGTGACCTTGACTTGAGGCCATGACCACGAAAGTAGATCTTGCTCAAGATCTGTTAATAAATGTAGGCGGTAGAGCGATGACAAAGTTTTTCTAAAGATAGCCACAGTGACCTTGACTTTGAGGTCATGACCTTGAAAGTCGAAGTAAGTCGAGATATTATCATAAGAAACATTTGTGTGAAGTTCTATTACAATCCATCATTAAATGTAGGCGCTAGAGCGATGACAAAGTTTTTCTAAAAATAGCCACAGTGACCTTGACCTTGAAAGTCTAAATAGCTCGAGATATTGTCATAAGGAACATTTGTGTGAAGTTATATTGAAATTTGTGAAAAAATGTAGTCACTAGAGCAATGATAAAGTTTTTCTAAAAATAGCCACAGTGACCTTGACCTTGAAAGTCAAACTCGCTCGAGGTATTGTCATAAGGAACATTTGTGTGAAGTTATATTGAAATGGATGAAGAAATGTAAGCGCTAGAGCCATGACAAAGTTTTTCTAAAAATAGCCACAGTGACCTTGAACTTGAAAGTGGAACTCACTAGAGATATTGTTATAAGGAACATTTGTGTGAAGTAATATTGAAATTGGTGAAAAAAATGTAAGCGCTAGAGCAATGACAAAGTTTTTCTAAAAATAGCCACAGTGACCTTGACCTTGAAAGTCAAACTCGTTCGAGGTATTGTCATAAGCAACATTTGTGTGAAGTTATATTGAAATCAGTGAAGAAATGTAGGCGCTAGAGCGATAACAAAGTTTTCTAAAAATAGCCATAGTGACCTTGACTTTGAAAGTCGAAATGGTGAGATATTGTCAAAAGGAACATTTGTGTGAAGTTATATTGAAATCGATGAAGAAATGTAAGCGCTAGAGGGATGACGAAGTTTTTCTAAAAATAGACACAGTGACCTTGACCTTGAAAGTGGAACTCGCTAGAGATATTGTCATAAGGAACATTTGTATGAAGTTATATTGAAATTGGTGAAGAAATGTAAACGCTAGAGCGATGACAAAGTTTTTCTAAAAAATAGCCACAGTGACCTTGACCTTGAGGCCTTGACATTGATAGTCGAACCCGCTTGAGATATTGTCATAAGGAACATTTGTGTGAAGTTATATTGAAATCAGTGAAGAAATATAGGCGATAGAGCGATGACAAATGTTTTTTCTAAAAATAGCCACAGTGACCCTGACCTTGAGGCCATGAGTTGGAAAGTCGAACTCGCTGGAGATATTTTTATAAGGAACATTTGTGTGAAGTTATATTAAAATTGGTGAAGAAATGTAGGCGCTAGAGCGATGAAAATGTTTTTCTAAAAATAGCCACAGTGACCTTGACCTTGAGGTCATGACCTTGAAAGTCCAACTCGCTCAAGATATTGTCATAAGGAACATTTGTGTGAAGTTATATTGAAATCAGTGAAGAAATGTAGGAGATAGAGCGATGACAAAGTTTTTCTAAAAATAGCCACTGTGACCTTGACCTTGAAGCCATGACCTTGAAAGTGGAACTCGCTCAAGATATTTTTATAAGGATCATTTGTGTGAAGTTATATTGAAATTGGTGAAGAAATGTAAGCGCTAGAGCGATGACAATGTTTTTCTAAAAATAGCCACAGTGACCTTGACCTTGAGGTCATGACCTTGAAAGTCCAACTCGCTCGAGATATTTTTATAAGGATCATTTGTTTGAAGTTATATTGAAATTGGGGGAGAAATGTAGGCGCTAGAGCCATGACAAAGTTTTTCAAAAAATAGCCAGAGTGACCTTGACCTTGAGGTCATGACCTTGAAAGTCGATCTTGCTCCAGATATTGTCATAAGGAACGTTTGTGTGAAGTTATATTAAAATCGGTCAAGAAATGTAGGGGCTAGAGCGATGACAAAAGTACGTACGTACGTACGTGGCGCCAGAGCGATGACAAAAGTACGTACGTACGTGGCGCTAGAGCGATGACAAAAGTACGTACTTACGTACGTACGTACGGGACAAATGCTATATCCCCCCTCACAACTATGTTGTGCGAGGGGATAATGAAATCCAACAGGTGGGTTTGGAGGAGAAGATGTTTAAAGATTTTTAATTTTTTGTGTGGTTTTGTTGCCATGGCAACCAGAGTTCTGGGTGTAACAAAATTCTTTGAAGGAATTTAGAAGAGGACTAAGTAAGGAACATTCCTGTGAAGTTTGGTTACAATTGGCCCAGTAGTTTAGGAGGAGAAGATGTTTTAGCATTACACTATATGTTAAATAGGGAAAATAAGCCCCGCCCATGGCGGCCATGTTTTTTGTCGGATCAAAATTTCTTCAAGGAATCTGAAAGAGGTCAACCCAAGGAACAGTCATGCAAAATAAAAATGAAATCCAACAGGTGGTTTTGGAGGAGAAGATTTTTAAAGATTTTTATTTTTTTTTGGTTTTGTTGCCATGGCAACCAGAGTTCTGGGTGTAACAAAATTCTTTGAAGGAATTTAGAAAAGGACTATGTAAGGAACATTCCTGTGAAGTTTAGTTACAATTGGCCCAGTAGTTTAGGAGGAGAAGATGTTTAAAGAAAAAGTTAACGCACGGACGCACGACGGATGCACGACGGACACAGGGCCATGACAATAGCCCCGCTGGCCTTCGGCCAGTGGAGCTAAAAATGCAACAATAATCAACACTAAGTATTTCTGGCAATTTTAGTGATCAATGCTTACTGTGTTTATTGTATGTATTTAGATAGAAATGCCTGAGCAAACAGTGTAGACCTAGATGAGATGCCACAGAATGTGGTCTACACTGTTTGCCACTCATACAGCTATTTTAAGACACAACATATATTAAATTGTACTTATTCAAATTGTAGAACAAGTATGGTAAGGAATTTCGGTGTCCAAATACAGAGGGCCCCAGTTATAATGACAGTATTTTTTCCCTATTATTGTGCCATTATAATGAATTTGCAATTATAAAGAATTCCAGTTAGGAGTATGATAGGTCATATAGGGTCTTTTCCACATCATTACTCCAAGAAACTAATGTTATAGACATTTGTTAGAATCGCCTCAGTGAGGCAATTCTAACAAATATCTATAACATTTGTTTCTTGGAGTATTTAATTACAAGTATCTTTCATGACTATGGATTCAATTTGGGCATTTCAAACCCAAGGGAAGCGCACGTCGCTGGGAAATGAGGCTAAGCCTTGAGCTAAGAAGTCAATCCATTAAAATTGCCGTTAGAACAAGTTTTGCCGCTATAACGAATGTCGGTATAAAGAGGGTTGACTGTATTTAGGGTAAATACAGTAATCAATCATTAGTCACTTGCATAACCCGACGATTGATCATAAAATTTTCGCTGAGCAAATCACTAGTGCATGCAAACAACTCACCCTCTCAAAATGTGCTAAAATTCAAACTGAGTATAAATTATCTGTAGCTCTTAGTATCTTTCACTAATCAAGGCCTATGTGTTTGTTAGTTAGTGAGTCTTGTAGCCCTAATACTATTGAGGCAATGTCAAGCCAATGACCCGTTTTTGAGGTTCTTATATAAAATGTGGGGCTGGAAAATTCTTCAAAATTTCACTCCTCCTGCATGACCAAGGGCATGTTGA
Source organism: Lucinisca nassula (assembly GCA_963580285.1). Lineage (NCBI taxonomy): Eukaryota > Metazoa > Mollusca > Bivalvia > Lucinida > Lucinidae > Lucinisca > Lucinisca nassula. Next base: position 127,105,374 of record OY757012.1, read on the forward strand.
ATTTTTGTAAATTTCATTGGGACTAGATAAAAATTTTACTCGTCCTTCAAAATTTTTACTTGTCATGGCGAGTGGACAAGTGGAATTTTCCAGCACAGAAATGGGTAAATCTTGTGGCTTAAAGCTCTGTGTCAACGAAGTTACTGACTCTGGTTCTTAAGGTAACCACTATGCCACAGAAGTGTATAACACTCTTCCAGTAACATGGCAAAATATGGAAAAAATTATAAGACATACATTCGAACTTCGATGACTCGAACCCCTTTGGGACCATGGAATTTTATTTGAGACAGCGGTAGTTCGAGCCACTGAAGGTCACTGCCAAGAGGCATAACGAGATACTTTTGAACATATTTCGACGTTAGATAATGAAAATGTTTGCTGTGTGTACTCATTAGAATCGCCTCACTGAGGCGATTCTAATGAGTACACACAGCACACATTTGCAAGATAAAAGACTATAATCTCCTTAATCATCCCCCACCATTTCTTATCTTGAGGTTTTCCCTAGGGGCTCAAGTACGAGTTCGACCCAGCCATGGGAAACGAGCCATCGGTGTTCGAGCCATCGAAGTTCTACTGTACCTTGATTGTGCCTACTTGACAAGTGGCAGCCACTAACAGACACCCAACAGCACAGGAGACCAGCTCCAACTTCATGAAGGCTTTAGACAAAACATCCAACTCCAATTCTTTTAATACTGGACAGCTGTAATATAATGTTATTAATCAAGTAATTTCGTATTGGCCCAGTTACAGGTCCAAGGTCTGCTGTATTGGCACGAGGCCGAAGGCCGAGGCCAATACAGCTGACTTAGGACCTGTAACTGGGCCAATACGAAATTACTTGATTAATGACAATTTTATTAATCGACGCAATTAAAAACATGATTCATGATTTTTGAATATTGGTTGACCTTGTGTAATATAGGATAATCAATTAATAAATGTATGTTTATACATCACAAGATCTTTATAACACTATTGTTGGGGGTCCAAAGCAGATGCTTTGCTAGTTAAACAACTATTTTATAACCAAACAAAAATGTAAAGATTATACAGAAAATTCTGTACCTGTGATTGTAGTTCTTGTCAGAGAAATCTTCTTGTAGATTTGAGTGGGTATTAAAGTTGACGGATTGACAAATAAATAAATGGATGGAAAACAGGAATCCTATCTTGGTTTGAGGAAGAGATCGGGTATGCGTATGAAACTATCAATATTTTGAATTGTTTAGAGTTTTTTCATAGCTTTTGAGCTGACAATTCTAGTCGAACATGTAACCAGAATTACCTGTGGCCAATTGCGTGGGCAGCGTAAATAGCAGCCAAAATCTGAGTTTCCTTTGTAACTTTAGAAATGTCTACCGTAAATGGAATGATTACAATATGCAATCACTTCGTATTTCGTAATTTATAAAAATATGAAGCTTATCTGGCTCTATGTGCTTAGAGGGTCTGAGCCTGCCAAGGCAAACTGGTGCATGTCCATACATATAAACCCTATCAGTTTCATTGGGCAGAAGGGCTTGAGAAGCCATTTCATCTCTATGTCAGTTAAAATTCCCACAAAACTGGGGACCAACAACTATATTAGAAAAAAGTTAATCTTTTTTTTAATCGTAACACGAACAATCGTTAATATTTTTACATAAAATACTGTAACAGCAAAACAGATCAGGACTGGCAGTCACTTTCGAAAAATCTTATAGTTTTGAAAAACTGGCATTCTAATCTCCGAGATTCTACTGTATCTAGTGTTGAGGGGGACATTAAACCTCCTTCCAAACAAACAAAGACACTTCAGATGTAGCTTTTCAGTTCTCAGTAAAAATGTCTGACATCTACTGTTCACCTATGCCCTTTTCTCCAACAAAAGAAATGTCATGTGGACAGGTGGATTTTTATGCACATGTCACTTATTAAGCACCCAAATTATGTATCCACAGGCCTGCCAAATATATATCATATCAAGTATAGAGTTACTTTTCAACAGGGTTTAACTCGTGTCCTGCTGAATAAATAAATTTAGTCACACCCATTTCTGTAGTCTGGCTCCAGACCCTTTCTTTGCTTCTCTCTTTCTTTTTCTTTTTTTTTTCTTGAAGGGACATAAAGCTTGCATGGCTTATAGAATTTTGTTTTACTTCAGTCCCTTGGCTAAAAAGAAAGGGTCTGGTAACAAGCGAAATTGGTCTAGGCAGAATTCTGCCAGCTGACCTTTTCACCTTGTTTAACTGAGGGCAATAAAATTTGTTAAATAAACTAATGCTGCTAATGGCCTGTATCAAATTTCTTGGAAGTCAGAACATTTTATATACTGAGGCAGAGCTGGCTTCCACATTCTCAAGTTGAAGTGGGACTGAGGCTTTGGAAAATCCATGTCATATTGCACTTTGTCTATATATATAGTTGATCAGCCTGCTTATCAGTGCGTTCTGATTTATCTTCACTATTACTTAATTATTCTAAAGACTCCCACCAGAATCTGTTGACACAATGTTACTGTTTTGTTTTGTTCTGTTTTACGGCCCTTTTCAAACTTATTTCGAACGGATTGTTAACCAGAGGTTGCAAAAACCGGAGTACCCGGAGAAAAAACACCGACCTTCCGCTGCAGAGCGAGGTGCGAACCATAAAGTTAAAATTAATAATTATTTGAATTGTATATAACAAAATATTTTTTATTTATTTATTTAGATATTTTATAATGGGCTTTCACTGTTTGCGTAAAATTCATTATTATTATTATCATTATCATTATTGTTATGTTTTGTAGAGTCCACAAAGCATAAATGGGTTCAAGAAATTGTTGTGTTAGCCTTTTTTCTCATTTTGGCAGATACGAGCTTTTTCGTGATCCCTGAAATTATAACACTCATGCAATATCATGAGTGGGCTTGGAGAAATAGATAGGGCTGCATGATGTCGGCTTCCGTGCAGAATTGAAACTGACAGCACATTTCCGCTTAGAAGGTCTAAGCATGCCCAGTAAAAGTTGTACAGGTCCGACTGTCACTTTTTGGGGACGGTAGGGCTAGAGAGGTCATTTCATCTCGGTCCCATTAAATTGGAAGCACCGTTTTCAAATGACCTAAATAGTGTTGATTGGGACATAAAACCTCAAACAAACCAACAAACATAAGCAATATATATTATTTTCAGCTGGAAATTTTTTAATATTAAATATCAAACTTTTCTGTCAAGTTTTTTTTTTTTTGTGTGTATGTAATTTTCTGAAGTTCAATATTAGTATTATTATTATTATTATTATTACAGTGGGGGTGCTGTAATTGATGTGAGAAATTGTGGTCAAACCCCTTGCATGATCAGGTTGCACTAAATCACTAAACGTGATGAATGCCCCTCACTAGCTGAGTAATTTGAATGACGTAGTTGTTCAACGGCATATAATTCTGCAATAAGGGTCTAGATCAGAATCCTGTTTCCTTTATGCACATGACAATGCATGTCTGAAGTGTAGGAGGAGTTGATGAGACAGGAACAGTATTATCTAACTGCCTATGCTACACATATGGCCAAAATGAGTAAGTACTTCAAGGTGACATAATTCTGCAATAAGAGGTTGTTCAGGATCCTGTTTCCTTTATGTACATGTTCAATACATATCTGAACTACATTGCAAGTTTCAAAGCCCCCTGCACACTAGTACTGGTAAACCGCTTAGAGGATCTAAGCCTGTCCAGGAACCGCGGTGCGAGTCGGACCGTCCATGCAAATAAACCCTTTTAGTTTCATTAGGCGACAGGGCTTGAGATGTCATTTCATCTCAATGTCGGGTAAAAGTCCCAAAAATTGGAAGCAACGTCTCCAAAATGACCTTTACAGTGTTGACGGGGATGTTAAACCTCAAATCAAACAAATTCAAAGCCCTGCATCAAATACTGTTGGAGAATTTTTTGAGACACGAACAGTACTATTTAACCTCCTATACTACAAATATGGACAAAATGTTTTAAGTTGTTCAAAAGGACATAATTCTGCAATAAGGGGATGGATCAGAATCCTGTTTCCTTTAGGCACATGTTCAAGTCATGTCTAAATGCCCTGCATCAAATACTGTAGGTGTGGATACAATTGACTCGATACTCGACTTTTTTGACTCGATACTCGACAATTTTGACTCGATACTCGACTTTTTTAACTCGATACTCGACAATTTTGACTCGATACTCGACTTTTTTAACTCGATACTCGACAATTTTGACTCGATACTCGACTTTTTTGACTCGATACTCGACAATTTTGACTCGATACTCGACTTTTTTAACTCGATACTCGACAATTTTGACTCGATACTCGACTTTTTTGACTCGATACTCGACAATTTCAACTCGATACTCGACTTTTTTTACTCGATACTTGACAATTTTGACTCGATACTTGATACTCGACAAAAAGAAACCCTCGGTGTGGATACAAGAATAGAACTTCAAAGTATGACGTATAGATATACAGATAAAAAGACGTACACATGGACAAGGGCAAAACTATATGCCCCTCCCAACTTCGTGGCGGGGGCATGAAATGGCAGATTTAGCCCATTACCAACCTAAAACCACTCATATCTGTATGCGTAACTGACTGGTGATCAGGTGGGCATGGGTTCCATACCTGCCTGGTTGGAAAATTCTTCATGATTGTTTACAGTCATTCTCTCCCTTCGGCTAATTTAAGTGGGACGATTGTCAGTTTCTGGCAAAAGAATGTGCGCTGTACTGATTAACTGCTTACGCATATTCCAGGTTACAATTTTCCTGGGCAGGATAATCCTGCCCAGGGAAAGTGCCAATAGGTAAACTGGCCAGACCGATATGAGCTAAATAGTATTGACTGGATTGTTAAACTCCAAAAGAAGCAAACAAAACAACCATCTTCCCGAAATACGATTCTTGCCAAATTTGAAGGAATGGCATTGTAAAGTATTAATACTCAGTTTATCAATCAGTAATTAGATGAAAAGACATACAGATGGACATACAAGCACATTCCTTCCTATCGTGTCATATGAAAGGAACACTTTCTATACATTCTCAGATCTGATGCTGCATTCTATGGAATCTGATGAGCATCCAGTATACAACTAGTTGAACCACACAATTTGATGTTCTTTTTTTCTATTACATTCAATGTACTATCTTCGAGTCAATCGTTTGTCAATCGAACCAAAGTTACTAAGTATAGACCCTCGTCAGTGTTAAAGTCCAAATTGTAGAACAATAGCCCTGGTATCCTTAGTGCTGTGGGTTACCGTGTTGCGTATTAGGGTTAATTATAAATCTGGACTCGAATCATGTGTTGGGTTTGCCGAACCATTTAGACCCAGTTCAGTAGCTGCTGCATGTGACATCTGATCAGGCTCTTCACTGTTTTTGTTTGTAGAACCAGATCAGATGTCACAGTATACGGTGTCTGATCAGGGACTACATTGTTTTGCTTTTGTTTGTGGCCACAAAATGCAGTGTCTGATCAGGGTCTGCACTGTTTGCTTACAGTGCATTAGGGTAAGGGTTAAACGAAATGTTAAGTAATAATTATTCCAGCCTACACCCAGAGACAATCCACCCTGCTTTGATTTTTTGTTTCCCCGTTCTGCTTTGTAGTGGGTGTTAGCTACTTATTGGAGTTCATCTTTGATGCAGTCTGGTAACAATATATACAGTTCTCAACACTATAAAATTAACTGGACCCTTGCTCAAACAAATCACACAGTTTACATTTTAATTCTCTCTCTGTCTAGTAGTTGTGAATGGGGCAACAGAATTCAGGGAACTTTCAGAGATAAGGATCTGTGTTTATACTAAATGGCTGTTTTATAGCATCCTAATTACTTCCAGATTTTATCTAAATATTTTGGAGGTGGATCATATTTCAGAGCCTTCTACACTTGTTACCAGTCGTTTTTGTTCAGGGAAAGGTAACTTGAAATTGGATTAAAGAGGAACATGATAAAATAATGTAAAGAGAGAGATTGATATAAAACAAAAACGACTGGAGCCAGTCTACCATTTCTGACTTGCAGCCAATCAGATTATTCGATGTAATTTATTCCTACAAATTCACAAACTGAATGCCAGTGTAGATACTGATCAGATGGCTTCTGTATTTGAAAAGCTAGTGCCTCTTCAGGTTCAGCAGGACAAGGCTTAAAAAATCCTAAGTTGTGAATTCCTAAAAATAAAATCTCAACGCTTCTGCAGAGGCGATGCTGATGTCAATGCAATAGGCCTTCCTACATTTTTATCAATACTGCTGGCTTTTATAACAGATAATACATACATGTACTTACCTTAACAAGAGGTTGAAATAGTGAACACATACATCTTTTTGTTCCACACTTAAAGGAGAACAAACTGCAAAAAAGACAACAGACATTACAAAAACATGCCTATACAAATACATTGTAAATTTTACCTCCGTAAAAATGAAAATTTTGAGATAAAAATTTGCTATATTTTTTCTTATTTCTGCTCAAAATATAGACTGTTGGTACACGTTAGAACCGCCTCATGGATGTGGTTCTAACGGATACCCACAATCTATATTTTAGAGCAGAAATAAGCAAAATTAAGGTTTACCTCTTTAACTCTTATCTTGCTGTTCACGACAACCCCTATCTTTGGAAACAGTGTAGATCCAGATCAGATGGCTTATGAAGAAGCCATCTGATCACAATCTACACTGTTTGACATTCAATTTATGAATTTGTAGGAATAAATTACATCAAGTAATCTGATTGGTTCAAAGTCAGAAATGGGTGTGGCTAAACTGAATATTCAGCAAGAGAAGGGTTAAACCCCAGTTTACTATATAAAATTGGGGTTCAAGGGGGTCAAAATTATATAGGTGTGATTTCGTGATGGAAATCAGAGTCAGGCACTCACTTGTAATTACAAAGCAAAGGCTGTTTAACTCTTATTGTGCCAGTCACAACTTGCAGACAGCATTTTCTATGCATTAACCCCTATTTTTGCAGAGAATACTGGAGAAAGCGTATACCCCCGGCCAGGGCCATACTCTGATATAGCTTTCAAGCTTGTATGTAATATGAATGAAGATGTCAAGAAGCTAAAAGAATATATAAATGTGCTTGTAAAAGCTAAACTAAACATAAAATTTCTAAATGGACCAAGGGAGTGAGGGCTTCAAAGTAACTGAAGGAGTGGGGATATCAATGTTACCGAAGCAGCAGGGTGGGTTATGCATCAATGAAATCTTTGGACTGGTATGCAACATTGATGCAAGTATCAATTGAATTTGTCTTAGAGTTTAGAACATACAGGCATCTATAAACTTTGTCATAAAACTTTAACCAAATGTAAAATTTCTAAGAACGTGACCTTAAGGTCAAGGTCACCCTGGGTGGGGGAAGGGACATACATCACGAAATGTTGGAACTGGTGCATTGATGCAAGTATCAAATGAATTTGTCTTAGAGTTTAGAACATACGGGCATCTATAAACTTTGCCATAAAACTTTAACCGAATGTAAAATTTCAAAGTGTGTGTCCTTGACCACAAGATCACTGTGGGGGGTAGGACATGCATCAATGAAATCTTAAGACCAGTATGTAACTTCAGTGTAAGTATCAACTTAATCTATCAAAGGGTTCAGAAGATACAATCTCTCAGAAACTTTGACGCAAAACTTTAACCAAATGTAAAATTTCTACGTCTGTGACCTTGCCATCAAGGTCATAGTGGGGGGTGGGACATGCATCAATGATATCTTTAGACCAGTATGAAAATTCTGTGTAAGTATCAACTAAATCTATCAAATGGTTCAGAAGATACAATCTCCTAGAAACTTTGACACAAAACTTTAACCAAAATCTTAACGGACGGACGGACAGACAGACGGACACATGCAAGGACGGACGGATGAAAGGCAGGACGAAAACTACAGTACGGCTCAGGTATAAGAACCAAAAAACTCTTTATTCCGAATCTCGGCGTTTCGAGTACTTTCAAAAACACTCGGAATTGTTCCGAGTATATGTATATTTTCGGCGGACACTCCTCGAAAACACTCGCTAGGTCCGCGGTACGCGAAGTTTCGCGAAATTATTCCGAGTCGTAATATCGTACCTGGAGGCAATATTTTCTCGCGAAGTCATGCGGAAATACTCGGAGGAATTTGACAAAATACCTGGGCATTTTTTTTGTTTATTTAATGTTCTTTTACCATCATATATATTTATATATAATTATAAGATAATAATTATCACTGATAGTTATTATAATGTAAACAATGTCAAAAGTCAACAAAGAGGTAATCATTAATTACCCAGGGTGTGAAACTGCACAGTGATTTCAAACAAGGGAATCGGTTGGGCATGACGAGTACACACAACTCTTTCAAGTCCGTAATTGAAAGCATGTTGAACATCATAAAATTACAGGAAAATCGGTCATTTTGAACTCAAAATTTCTCCATGTAATTTTGATATTTTCAAAAAAAGAAAATGATTTTGATATAATATAATCATTTGTCTTTCATTCTTTAATAATTTTAATGTGAAGTATTATCAGACAATTGAGAAACAAATAATCAAAGGTGATAACTGTCAGTGAAATTTTGACGGGTTTCGGCCGCCATTATTGGCTTCTTTTAAACTGCAAAATTGGTCATTTTGAACTCAAAATTTCTCCATGTAATTTTAAGATTTTCAAAAAAAGAAAATTATTTTGATATAATATAATCATAAGTCTTTCATTCTTTAATAATTTTAATGTGAAGTATAATCGGACAAATGAGAAACAAATAATCAAAGGTGATAACTGTCAGCGAAATTTTAACGGATTTCGGCCGCCATTATTGGCTTCTTTAAACTGCAAAATCGGTCATTTTGAACTCAAAATTTCTCCATGTAATTTTGATATTTTCAAAAAAAGAAAATTATTTTGATATTATATAATCATTTGTCTTTCATTCTTTAATAATTTTTATGTGAAGTATTATCGGACAAGTGAGAAACAAATAATCAAAGGTGATAACTGTCAGCGAAATTTTGACAGGTTTCGGCCGCCATTATTGGCCTCTGATACGTCGCACCGTTGACACATGTTTAATTAAATTAATCACCACTCGCAAATACTCGCAAACACTCCAAATATCACAGGTAAGCTCTGAGGTCTGCGGAATTTCCTCGGAATATCGAGTGCATAACTTGGAGTAAAATATTTTCACTCAGAGTGGTTTACTCCAAACCATTCGGCGGAAAAACGCGGATTTAAAAAGTTGTCCGCGGAATGAAAAAATAAAACGGTTCAAATACCTGAGCCGTACTGTATATACCCCCATAGCATACTTCGTATGCCAGGAGTATAATTAGGCTTTGTATTGCACGTGAATTGTCTGGGAAGCAAGGAATATCAAATCTTATTTGTAAAGTATTTTTCCTATTTTCAGAGAAAATTGGCTTGACACTGCATTGTGAATTGTCTGCTGGACAAAAAATGCAAATAACCTATCAAGCCTTTCTTTTCTGAAAAAAAGTAGAGCTGTTTTTTATGAAACACTATGCCCCCAACTTCTGCTTGCCCCTTATAGTTCTTAAAATATCTGGCTTACACAGTTGAAATGCTGAAAATTTCAAAAGGTCATAACTGAAGAAGAATTTCAGTTCATCTACTTAGCATCACGAAAACACCTACATAATTTTACCCCCCTTCAACCCCACTTTTCTATAGTAAAACTAGGGTTTACACATGGTTAAAATGCCCAAATGTACAGCATTATAACTAAAGAAAAATATTTTTTCAGAATTCATTCAGAAGTTAATCAGGGGCCAGTTGTTCAAAACTAACGACGTCGTTAGTTAACATATCGTTAAAATTTTGATCATTTTTTATGGCAAATATGCTAATATTTTTGCTGAAAAAATGTGAGCAGCTTTTGCATCCGCTAAAAGCTGCTCACATTTTTTCAGCAAAAATACCAAAATTTTACATATTAAACCTGCTGGAACAGTTAACAATATGACCACTAACGAGCTCGTTAAGCTAACGATGCTTTGAACAACTGGGCCCAGGTCATCTACTCATCATCCCCTATCTTTACATTAAGTTTCAAGACTCTACCTTTAATACTTTTTGGGATATATTTTGATGACAAGGTAAAATCCCCAAATTTACAAAGGGCCATAACTCTTAACCCTTATCTTGCTGAATATTCATTTAAGCCACACCCATTTCTGTCTATCAACCAATCAAATTACTTGATGTTGTTTATTGCTACAAATTCATAAACTGAATGCCAAACAGTGTAGATCCTGATCAGATGGCTTCTTCAGAAGCCATCTGATCTGGATCTACACTGTTTGCAAAGGTAGGGGTTGTCGTGAACAGCAAGATAAGAGTTAAGTATTTTTCAAAATTTATTCAAAAGATAGTCAGGTCATCTACTCATCACCCTCAATCTAATCACTAAACAGGAAAGGTCTTCTCTAACCATTTTTGAAATACAGTCAAACTTCAATGGCTCGTACACCTTTTGGACCCCAAAAATCTGTTCGAGACAGGGGTAGTTCGAGCCACTGAGGTTACTGTCAGGAGGCATAACGAGATACTTTTAGACATCTTTTCGGTGTTCTATAATGAAAATGTATGTTGTGTGCACTCATTAGAATCGCCTCATCGAGGCGATTCTAATAAGTACACACAGTATACATTTGCAAGATAAAAGACTAAAATCTCCTTAATTACCCCCACTAGTTCTTATGTAGAGGATTTCGCTAGGGGCTCAAAAATGGGTTCGACTCATCCATGGTAAACGAGCCATCGGTGTTCGAGCCATCGAAGTTCTACTGTATTTGACTGACAAGATAAAAATGCCCAAATTTACAAAGGGTCATAACTGATGAAGTATTTTTCATAATTTATTCAAAAGTTAATCAGGCCATCTACTCATCACCAGCAAACAATTCACCAAGCTCCAACAGTGTTTGAGATATTTTGCTGATTGGGTAAAATTGCCCAAATTCACAAAGGGCCATAACTTAAAAAAAAGTTAATCAGGTAATCTACTCATCACTAGCAATTCCATCACCAAATAACAAGGCTGTAGCACCAAAAGTTTTTGCGATATTTTGCTGAAAAGGTTAAATTGCCCATCACGAAAACACACCTATATAAATTTGACCCCCTTGACCCCACGTTTATATAGTAAAACTGGGGTTTGCCTGGGTAAACCTTATTTTTCTTATTTCTGCTCTAAACTATAGATTGTGGGTACTCGTTAGAACCGCCTCGATGAGGCGGTTCTAACGAGTACCCACAATCTATATTTTGAGCAGAAATAAGAAACAAATCACATTTTTTCATCATAAAATATTCGTTTTTTCGGCGGTAAAAAGTACAATTTATTTTGTGTAGGCGTGTTTTCGTAATGCCAAATTTACAAAGGGCAAAAACTTGTGCAGTATTTTTCTAAGATTTATTCAAATGCTAATCAGGTCATCTACTCTACACCAGCTTTGAGATATTTTGCTGATAAGGTAAAAATGCCCAAATTTACATAGGGCCATAATTCACAAAGTATTTGACAGAATTTATTCAAAAGTTGACTATGTCTTCTAAACATCACTAACAATCTAATCAACAAATATCAAGGCTCTAGCTCCAGGGGGTTTTGAGACAAAACTCATGAACAATTTTTCAAATCTTATTCAAAATTTAATTACACCAGCAATTTAATCACAAACTAGAGCTGCCGCCTAACGGGCGCCAATTATACCCCCGCATGCGTTGTCCGACAAATTTTTACAAGTATTTGACCTTGAGGAAGGTCAACGTAAAGGTCAAGGTCAGGTTTGTGTATATCAATCTTAAGTACTAGTGGCAAGGTGTGTGGTGTGTGAATATTAAAGAAATCGGTCAAAGAATAAGGAAGTTATGAGCAATGTTAAAGTTTTTTGTAACGGACCGACGACAAATTTTTACAAGTATTTGACCTTGAGGAAGGTCAACGTAAAGGTCAAGGTCAGGTTTGTGTATATCAATCTTAAGTTCTAGTGGCAAGGTGTGTGGTGTGTGAATATTAAAGAAATCGGTCAAAGAATAAGGAAGTTATGAGCAATGTTAAAGTTTTTTGTAACGGACCGAAGACAGACACCGACGACAGACGACAGACAACAAGCTGACTCCTATACACCCCCTTCAAACTTCGTTTGCGGGGGTATAAATATCAAGGCTCTAGCTGCAATGGTTTTTGCAGTATTTTGCTGACAAGGTAAAAATGCCTAAAATTACCAAGGGCCATAACTCATGAAGTATTTTTCAGAATTTAATTAAAAAGTTAATCTGGTCATCTGCTTGTAGTTAGCGATCTTAACAGCAAATATCAAGGCTCTAGTTTCAACGTTTTTTTTTAGATATTTTGCTGACAATGTAAAAATGCACAAACTTACAAAGGGCAATAACTCATGTACTATTTTTCAAAATTTATTCAAAAGTTAACCGGATCATCTACTTCAGGCCTTGTTGTTCACAACTAAATATGTCATTAGTTAACTTTTCACAAAGAAAAAAAAACAAACAAAACTAGAGCTGTCAGTGAAACTGACTAGGGCCCCGGCAGGGCTATCAGAGGAGTAGGAAAATTTGTGGACGGACAGACAGACAGATGGACGGACAGAGTGATTACTATAGGGCACCCACACTTTCAGTGCGGGGCCCTAAAAACTTTGCCCAATTAATATCCCAAATTTGCCAATATTTTGCGGAAAAAAATGTGAGTAGCTTTTGCATTTGCAAAAGCTACTCACATTTTTCCAGCAAAAATACCTGATTGTTAGATATTACACTTGCTAGAACAATTAACCCATTGCATGTGGGAAACCCCTAAAGGAGTACCAGTGCAGGCCCAGATCAGACGCCTGACACCCCTTATATGACAAATGGACTTGTCCAACATATAGCAATGGAAGAGTCCACTAGCATGCAATGGGTTAATATTTTGACCAGTAATGGGTTTGTTAACCTTTAGCCTGCTGAACATTCAATTAAGCTACATCCGTTTCTGACTTTGAACCAATCAGATTACTTGGTGCGATTTGTTTCTACATATTCATAAGCTGAATGTCAAACAATGTAGATCCTGATCAGATGGCTTCTTTAGGAGCCATCTGATCTGCATCTACACTGTTTGCAAAGATAAGGCTTGTCGCCAACAGCAGGATAAAGGTTAAGCTAATCATGGTTTGCACAACAGGTTCCAGAACTGTACCTTTATTCAGCGGTGCCATGATCACTGCCTGCCACATTTTACCAAATGATGTGATAGACCATAGCTCTGGAACATTGCAGAGCCGACGTAGAACATACTCCAGCTGCTTCATCTGAAATTGAATTACAGTAAAACCTGTCATAGTGGCCACCTCTATTAAGCAAGGAACCTGTCTTAAGCAAGCAGGCATTCAGTTCCCAAATAAGGAAAATGCATAAAAATCACCTGTACTAAGCAAACACCTGTCTTAAGCAAGCACATTTTGGTTATCCCTTAGGTGCTTGCTTAATACAGGTTGGACTGGTAAAACCTGTCTTAGTGGCCACCTCTATTAAGCATGCAAGCTGTCTTTAGCAAGCAGACATTTGGTTCCCCAAAAAGGCAAATGTGTTAAATTTCACTTGTATTAAGCAAGCACCTGTCTTAAGCAAGCACATTTTTGTTATCCCTAAGGTGCTTGCTTAATACAAATTCAATAGGGCAAATACTTTCTGGACCATGCAAATTTGTTCAAGATAGGGGCAGTTTGAAATACTCTGGGTTAATCATGGCACCAGGCTGTGTGATAAGAGAAGAATTCTCCAATGACTCAAGAGCGTGTTAGAACTGGCCAACGTAAACGAGCCATCCATGTTCAAATTAATGTAGTCAGACAGTAGTGTAGGAGTTCAGTCATAGACCTTTAGCAGCCTGATCAAAATTAACCCATATATGACAATGGAATCTTCCACCTAATAAGTTTGGACTGATCTACTTCCAAATATAGGGGTTTCAGATTTGTTTTTGTATGTGGCAAATTTTACAAAAATTAATGTTCTTTAAGCAAACAGTGTCCATTACTTTTAAACTCCACACGAATGCTGAACACCATGAGACGACGTGCAGAACACATGAACCATAACTTGCTTTCTTACTTTCAGAGTTATTGCCCTTTGAATATTGAAAATGGCCATTTTTACCATACACTTGTGTCCGTTCTGTAACTTTCAAACCGTTTGAGATAATTTCATGAAACTTCAAACAAATGTAAAGCACAATAATAGGATGGGCAGAACACAAGAACCATAACTCTGGTTTCAGTTTTCTTCATTTCTGCTCAAAAGACGGTTGTATGAACTCGACTGTATGTTTCTTTGGCTCATGTTTTACTGATGGCTGTAGCCGGGGGTATTAGTGAGCATATGCTCACTTGATTGTCTAGTTTATGAAGAAACTGTCAACTTTAACCCATTTAGTACCAGAAACCCCAAAACTGGTACCCTGGCAAACAATGCAGGCCCAGATCGGACGCCACAGAACAGGCGTCTGATCAGGGCCTCTACTGTTTGCAAAAAGTTCAGCCATTTTCCTAATCAATTTTGAAGAAAACACAACCTGACACCCCTAAATTTTGAAATGGACTCCTCCTATATATAAGGAGGAAGATTCCATTTGGTACAAAAAGGGTTAACACATCTGTCTTATGAACACCCCTGAAAACCCCAACTGAAATAGAGAAAGGTGGGATGTACAGGGGTATATAATAATTTCCTTATTTGTGCTCTAAAACACAAAATGTGAGTACTGGTTAGATTTTTTTGTTAAGCTGTCATTTTACATCCTCATAAACACTATTTAGGTCATTTTGGAGACACTGCTTCCAATTTTGTGGGACTTTTTCTAGATACTGTGATGGCAGGACATCTCAAGCCCTATCCCGCAAAACAACTGCTAGGCCTCAATGAGGTGGTTCTAACAAGCACCCACAATCTACAATGGCAGCAGAAATAAGAAATATCACAAATTTACAACTGAAAAACATCAAATCATCATGAAAACACGCCTATATAATTCTTACCCCTTTTAACCCAACTTTTATGTAGTAAAACTGGGGTTTACAGGGATAAACTTTTTTTTTCTTATTTCTGCTCACTCGTAGATTGTCGGTACTTGTTAGAACCGCCTCATATTTTGAGCAGAAATATGTAAACTATCACAATTTTTCCTCTTAAATTTTCATTTTCCGATGGTAAAATTTACAGGGTATTTGTATGGGTGTGTTTTCCTTATGCTGGGACCATTTAAGATTTATCCTAGTGACTGTGAAAATTAACTGAAACTTACATAACAACAGATAAGGTGGTATATGGTGAAAGTTAACCCTTATCTTGCTGTTCACGACAACCCCTATCTTTGCAAACAGTGTAGATCCAGATCAGATGGCTTCTGAAGAAGCCATCTGATCAGGATCTACACTGTTTGGCATTCAGTTTATGTATTTGTAGCAATAAATTACATCAAGTAATTTGATTGGTTGATAGACAGAAATGGGTGTGGTTTAAATGAATATTCAGCAAGATAAGGGTTAATTTCCCTTATTTCTCCATATAAACCTATGTTGTGGGTTTTCATCAGAAACACCTTGCTGAAGCGGTTCTAATGAATACCCACAACATTGTTTTTTATTGAGAACTGACAAACATTAGCCTTCAACTAGAATTTGTTTTTCTACAAAAACACAGATGTCTCCCCCGTTTTTGACTGCTAAGTATAACCTTGACATTGGAGGTATTGAGCTGGGTCTTGTGTGCAACACATCATATAATGAAGATGAACATTTCTGCATAGTAACTTTAAAAATGTTCATAGAAAAATAAAAAAGTAATTGGCCGTAAACAAAAAAAGCACTTTTTTACCTTTGACCTCTAAGTATGGCCTTGACCTTTGCGGTACAACACATCGTCTCATGATGGTTAACATTTCTGCCAAGTAATTTCATAATCCATCAGAGAATAAGGAAGTTATTGACTGTCCTTTTTTTTACCTTTGACCTCTAGGTATGACCTTGACATTGGAGGTATTGACCTAGGTCTTGCACATGACTCATGGTCCAACTTTCAAGCCTCTAGCTCCAATAGTTTTTGAGATATCTTGCTGACAAGATTTTATTAAAAAAATTTCAAAGGGCAATTACTCTTGAAAGGGGCATAATCCGGACGAGAAAAAAAATACGCAGCAGCTTATTTTCCATCAGAAATGCATATATGAAATTTCAAAACTATAGCATACACGGTTCTAAAGTTATGCTATGCATCACTTTTAGCATACATTACAATGGGCACAAATTACCAAAATGACAAAGGGCCATAACTCACTAAGTATTTTTCGGAATTTTGTCATAAGTTAATCAGTTCATCTACTCATCACCAACAATCTATTCACCAACTTTCAAGGCTCTAGCTCCAATAGTTTTTGAGATATCTTGCTGACAAGATTTTATTAAAAAAAATTCAAAGGGCAATTACTCTTGAAAGGGGCATAATCCGGACGAGAAAAAAAATATGCGTAAGCTAATTTTCCATGAGGAATCCATATATGAAATTTCAAAACCCTAGCATACACGGTTCTTTAGTTATGCTATGCATGAAAAGCGTAACTGACGGACGAATGAACGAATGAACCAGTACCAATATGCCCCTCCAACTTTTTCAAAGTTGGGGGCATAATAAGAAAGTTATTGACAGAACACAAAAAAGGCCCTTTTTTTTACCTTTAACCTCTATGTATGACCTTGACCTTTCAGGTATTAAACTGGGTCATGCGTGCAACACATCATCTCATGGTGGTTAACATTTCTGCCTAGCAATTTCAAAATCCATCTAAAAATAAGAAAGTTATTGACCAAACACGAAAAAGGCCCCTTTTTTACCTATGACCTCTATGTATGACCTTGACATTTTAGGTACCAAACTGAATCATGCATGCAACACATCGTCCCATGATAGTTAACATGTTTGCCAAGTAACTTCAAATTCTATTTAAAAATAGGCAAGTTATTGACAAAACCCGAAAAAAGGCCCCTTTTTTTTACCTTTGTCCTCTAAGTATGACCTTGACCTTTAAGGTACCAACCTGGGTTATGCGCGCAAGACATCGCCTTATATTGGTTCACATTTCTGCCATGTGATTTCAAAATCCATCTCAAAATAAGAAAGTTATTGACCAAATACGAAAAAAAGGCCCACTTTTTGACCTTTGACCTTTAAGTATGACCTAGACCTTTGAGGTACCAACCTGCCTCATGTGCACCACACATCGTCTCATGATTGTTAATAATTATGCCAAGTAATTTTAAAATCCATCTCAAAATTAGAAAGTTATTGACCAAATACGAAAAAAAAGGCCCCTTTTTTGACCTTTGACCTCTAAGTATGACCTTGACCTTTGAGGAACCGACCTGCCTCATGCGCACCACACATTGTCTTATGGTTGTTAATAATTATGCCAAGTAATTTTAAAATCCATCTCAAAATAAGAAAGTTATTGACCAAATACGAAAAAAAGGCCCCTTTTTGTACCTTTGACCTCTAAGTATGACCTTGACCTTTGAGGTACCTACCTGCCTCATCCGCACCACACATCGTCTTATGGTTGTTAATATTTCTGCCGAGTAATTTTAAAATCCATCAAAAAATAAGAAAGTTATTGACCGGACAGGATTTGCCCATACATATATACATACCAACAAACTTCCAAGGGAGATAATTCAAAAAGTATAAATGCGAGAGTTATGGTTCTTGCGCACTGCACGTCGTCTAATGCTGATTAATATTTATACGAAGTTTCGTGAAGATAGCTCTAACGGTTTTCAAGTTACAGAGCGGACACGAACAGACAGACGCCCGGGGGAAAAACAATATGTCTCTCCGAAAAATTTTTTTTCGGGGGAGACATAATTATCACAGAAAACCCAACTTATCTGTTTCTATGATTAGTCTTATCATCACTTACCAGACCAAACTGATGTAGCTTCTGCAGTATGCTTGTCCACAATAGTTTGTCGTACAGGTCATAATCAAGGCAAAGACATGACACTAACGTCACAGCCTACAAATTATAAGAAATTCATACATCAAAAACAATGCAGACAGTTGTTCAAAACTAACGATGACATTAGTTAACATTTCGTTAAAACTGATCATTTAATTTGGCAAATATGCTAATATTTTTGCTGATTGATTGTTTTGGGTTAAATGACACCTCAACCCTTGTGGGTCATTTTGTGCCATCTCCCAGAGAAAGGGAGAAAAGAGATAGAAGGTGAAAGTGACAGACATATGAGAAACAGTGAAATGAATGGAAGTGCAGAAATAGAAGAAACTAGAAATGGTGTTTGTAAAACACAATGCCCCCAACCTTTGCTTGTCCCTAGATGGCAAAATATTCAACAAATATTGTTAAAGACTCAAAAACATACAACAAGAATTCCGCCGAAGGCTATGTCGCGCCTGTGGGGGCGCAAAGTCACCAAACCATGAAATCTAGGTCAAGGTCAAACATGGATGCCTGCATAAAAATTTCACTCCTAGTTGCAAGCATGTACCAAGTATCATCAATGAAACTCTTAAAAACAGACTCTTACATCAGGATGAAAGTTAGGGTTGTCACACTATTTTACAAAGTCAGTGAACCATTAAATTAAGGTCAAGGTCAGAAATGGATACTTGCATTGAAGTTTCAATTCCTAAATGATTGATGAAAATATACATGTGTGTGCGTGTGTGTGTGTGTTGGGATTGCATGTATGTGTGTATATATATGCATGCATGTGTATATGCATGCATGAGTACATGCATGTTTGCATGTGGGAGTGCATGCATGCATGGATGCAGGCATGCATGTGCATGTATGCGTGTGCATGGATGCATGCATGTGTGTGCATGGATGGATGCATGCATGTGTGTGTTCATGCATGAGTGCATGCATGCATGTACATGCATGCAACTGTTAATACATGCATTTGTGTACGCATGTATAAGTGCATGTGTGCTTGCATGTTTGCATGCATACATAAAACCATGCATGTGTGTATGCATTTGTGTCTTCATGCATGAGTGTGTGCATGTGTGTAAGCATGTATGGGTGCATGTATGCATCTGTGAGCGCATGCATGTGTGCATGTATGTTTGCATGTGGGTATACATACATGCATGAAAATATGTGTGTGCATGCATGCATGCATGCATGTGTATGTTCATGCATGAATGCATGCATGTGTGAGTGCATGCGAGCGTGAGTGCATGCATGCTTGCATGTGGGCGTACATGCATGCATGAAAGCATACATGTGTATGTGCGTGTGTGTGAGTGTATGCATGTGCGCATGCATGTGTGAGTGCATTGCATGTGTGCATGCCTGAGTGCATGCATGTTTTCTTATGGCATGCATTAATGCATGAGTGCATGCCTTCATGTGCATGCTTGTGTGTGTGTGTGCATGTGTAAGTGCATAAGTGTGCATGCCTGCATGTGCATGCATGTGTGTGTGTGCCTGTGTGAGTCCATAAGTGTGCATGCATGTGTGAGTACCTGCATGTATGCATGCAAGCATCAGTGTGTGTGTGTGTGCATGCAGGCATGTGTGTTTGTATGGGGGTGTGCAAGCATAAATGAGTGATTGTGTATGAGCATACATGTTTGAGTGTAAATGCATGTGTGTGTGCATGCATGCATGTGTAAGTGGTGTGGGCGGGGTTGAGGTGGGTTGTTGTGGGGTGGGGTGTTGTGGGGTAGGGTGTCATGTGGTGAGGTCGGTGGGGTGGGGTGGGGTGGGGTAGGGTAGGGATATATGCATGCATGAATTTATGCATGTGTGAGTGTGTGTGTGCATGTGTGAGTGCATAAGTGTGCATGCCTGCTTGTGCATGCATGTGTGTGTGTGCATGACATTGTGTGAGTCCATAAGTGTGCATGCATGCATATTTGTGTACATGTATGCATGCATGTGTGAGTACCTGCATGTATGCATGCAAGCATCAGTGTGTGTGTGTGCATGCATGCATGTGTGTTTGTATGTGGGTGTGCAAGCATAAATGAGTGCTTGTGTATGAGCATGCATGTTTGAGTGTAAATACATGTGTGTGCATGCATGCATGTGTAATTGGAGTGGGCCGGGTTGAGGTGTGTTGTCGTGGGGTGGGGTGTTGTGGGGTAGGGTGCCATGTGTAGGGGTGGGGTGGGGTGGGGTGGTGTGGAGTAGGGTAGGGTAGGGTAGGAATATATGCATGCATGTATTTATGTATGTACAGGACAAATGGCATATCACCACCCACTATCAACTTTTGTGTAGGGGTTTAATTTCTGTGTCATGTGTTTATGAAGAAAAAGACAAAAAAAAATATTCCTAGTCAACAAAGGATTTGTGCATGACTGCATGCATGTGTGTGTGTGGGGTGGGGCAGGGTGTGGTGGGGTGTTGTAGGGTGGGGCTGGGTGGGGTGGGGTGTAGTGTGCTGGGGTGGGGTGGGTGGGTTTGAGTGGGGAAGCGTGGGGTAGGGTAGGGTAGAGTAGGGTAGCGATGTATGTATGCATGTATTTATGTATGTACAGGACAAATGTCATATCCCCACCCCATATCAACTTTTGTGTAGGGGTATAATCTCTGTTTATATGTGTTTATGTAGAAAAAAAAAAAACACAAAAAAATAATAAAAAAGAAATGCCCATCCATCCACCCGCCCAACCACCCACCCGGACATCGCTATTTTAAAGGACGGAATTTTTTAAAAACCCGTCCAATAAAACCGAAAATTACCATGATTAAAATAATAATTCAAAGTGTGTGGCCTTGGCCCCAAGGTTATGCTAACAAATACATCAAAGGAATATAACTTTTGAAAAGGGCATAATGCGGATGAGAAAAAAATATGTGTCAGCTAATTTTCCATAGCGAATCCATATATGAAACTTCAAAACCCTAGCTTACATGGTTCTTAAGTTAATCCGGATGAAAAAAAAAATACATGTCAGCTTATTTTCCATCAGGAACGCATATATGAAATTTCAAAACCATAGCATACATGGTTCTAAAGTTATGGAATGCATCACTTTTAGCATACATTACAATAGACACAAATTACCAAAATGACAAAGGGTCATAACTCAAATTTTGTCAAAAGTTAATCAGGTCATCTACTCATCACCACCAATCTTTTCATCAACTTTCAAGACTCTAGCTATAATAGTTTTTTAGATATCTTGCTGACAAGATTTTATTAAAAAAACTTCAAAGGGCAATAACTCTTGGAAGAGGCATAATCCGGATGAGAAAAAAAATACGAATCAGCTTATTTACCATCAGGAATGCATATATGAAATTTCAAAACAATAGCATATACAGTTCTAAAGTTATGCTATGCATCACTTTTAGCATACATTATAATGGGCACAAATTACCAAAATGACAAAGGGCCATAACTCACAAAGTATTTTTCGGAATTTTGTAAAAATTTAAGGAGGTCATCTACTCATCAACACCAGTCTACGTGTATTCACCAACATTCAAGGCTCTAGCTATAATAGTTTTTGAGATATTTTCTGACAAGATTCTATTCAAAAAACTTCAAAGGGCAATAACTCTTGAAAGGGGCATAATAATGAGAAAAAAAATGCGTGTTAGCTAATTTTCCATCAGGAATGCATATATGGAATTTCAAAACCATAGCATACACGGTTCTAAAGTTATGCTATGCATCACTTTAAGCATATATTACAATGGGCACAAATTACCAAATTGACAAAGGGCCATAACTCACAAAGCGTTTTTTGGAATTTTGTCAAAAGTTAATCAGTCCGTCTACTCATCACCACCAAATGTTCACCAACTTTCAAGGCTCTAGCTCCAATGGTTTTTGAGATATCTTGCTGACAAGTTTTTATTAAAAAAATTTCAAAGGGCAATAACTCTTGAAAGGGGCATAATCCGGATGAGAAAAAAAATATGTGTCAGCTTATTTTCCATTAGGAATGCATATATGAAATTTCAAAACCATAGCATACACAGTTCTAAAGTTATGCTATGCATCACTTAGCATTCATTACAATGGGCACAAATAACCAAAATGACAAAGGGCCATAACTCACAAAATATTTTTCGGAATTTTGTCAAAAGTTAATCAGTTCATATACTCATCACCACCAATATACTCAACAACTTTCAAGGCTCTAGCTCCAATAGTGTTTGAGATATTTTGCTGACCAGATTTTATTAAAAAAAAAATTCAAAAGGCAATAACTCTTGAAAGGGGCATAATCCGGACGAGAAAAAAAATATGCGTCAGCTAATTTTCCATTGGGAATACATACATGAAATTTCAAAACCCTAGCATACACGGTTCTAAAGTTATGCTATGCATCACTTTTAGCATACATTACAATGGGCACAAATTACCAAAATGACAAAGGGCCATAACTCACAAAGTATTTTTCGGAATTTTGTCAAAAGTTAATCAGTTCATCTACTCATCACCACCAATATATTCACCAACATTCAAGGCTCTAGCTCCAATAGTTTTTGAGATATCTTGCTGACAAGATTTTATTAAAAAAATTTCAAAGGGCAATAACTCTTGAAGGGGGCAAAATCCGGACGAGAAAAAAAATATGCATCAGCTAATTTTCCATGAGGAATCCATATATGAAATTTCAAAACTATAGCATACACGGTTCTTTAGTTATGCTATGCATCAAAAGCGTAACGGACGGACAAACGAACCAGAAACAATATGCCCCTCCAACTTTTTCAAAGTTGGGGGCATAAATAACAACACCCACCCCCTCTACTATTACCTGCTGCAAGGACAGCAGACCCTGCCCAACTGTAAGCCAATATCAGTTGGACGCCCCAGTGACGCAAGGTACACATCACCTTCACCTCACCCAACAGCCCCCTAATATTTTTGCAGAAAAAATGAGAGCAATGCAAAAGCTGCTCTCATTTTTCAGCAAAAATAACCCTATATTAGATATTGTACTTACTAGAACAGCTAAAACTTTGACCACTAACAAGCTCGGTAAACTAACAATGCTTTGAACAACTGGACCCCGATCTTTTTATTATTTTGCAGGCATCACAAAAACACGTCTATATAATTTTGACCCCTTTAAACCCAACTTTTTACAGTAAAAGTGGGGTTTGAAGGGTTGGCAAAATTCTGTTATCATAACCAAAACATGCCTGTATAGTTCTGACCCCATTGAACCCCACTTTTACATAGTAAAACTGGGGTTTACAGGGGTATACCTATTTTTCCTTATTTCTGCTCTAAAATATAGATTGTGGGTACTTGTTAGAATGGCCTTGATGAGGCGATTCTATAGTCTGCCTACAATTTATATTTTGAGCAGAAATAGGAAAATAATTTTAATCTTAAAGTTTTTGTTTTTTGGTGGTAAAACTGACAATGTATTTGTATAGGCTTGTTTTTGTAATGTATGATCATTCTCTCCTTTTAGCTGATTCAAGAAGGGCAGTTGTCATTTGCTAGAAAAAGAATGTGCATTGTACTGGTTAATAGTTTTTGTTAAACCTACCCAGGAACAATGTGGTTAGGTAAACTGACTGGCTCGATATAACCTAAAAGTGTTGACTGGGCTCTTAAACTTCAAACAAACAAACCAACCACTAAAATGAATTAATCTACAAAAAATAACCCTTTTTGTACAAAACGGAATCTTCCACCTTATATATAGCACAAGTACATTTCATAATTTAGGGGTCCAGGCTGTGTTTTCTTGAAATTTAACTTGGAAAATGGCTGAACTATATGCAAATAGTGGAGGCCCTGATCAGACGCCGCATTCGGCGGCGTCTGATCTGGGCCTGCACTGTTTGCCAGGATACCCGTTTTAGTGTTTCTGGGACTAAATGGGTTAAAGCCACCATTTTGGAAACTTCTTTTGAAAACTGAAAGAGGTCTAGCTAGGGCCAGTTGTTCATGCATCGTTAGCTTAGCAAGCTCGTTTGTGGTCAAACTGTTAACTGTTCTAGTAAATATGATAGCGAACATATTAAGTGCAAATGCAAAAGCTGAAAAGATGAGAGTTGCAAAACCTACTCACATTTTTTTTCAGCAAAAAAATTTGCAGATTTGCCATGTCAAGTGATCAAAGTTTTAATGACACCTAAATACTAGCAGATTTGTCATCTTAAAATGATCAAAGTTTTAAATATACCGTAACTAATGACACCATTTGTTTTGAACAAATGGATCTTCGTGTTTAACCCCTTGTAAACTAGTGGATTGCTACATGTTGGACACGTCCATTTGTCATATAAGGGGTGTCAGGCCTATTTTTTCATTTTTATTTTATTTTTGACGGAAAATTCTGTTAGCAAATTGTGCAGGCCCTGATCATATGCCGCATTCTGCGGCGTCTGATCTGGGCCTGCACTGTTTGCCAAGGTACCCCTTCAGGGGTTTCCCGCATACAATGGGTTAAATTCCTTTCTAACTGAATTCTATTCTTTCAGAAAAGAATTGGCCTCAAGACAGCACACATTGTTCTCTATAAATAGGCCCCAGACAAAAATCACCATATTTATCCTATAATTTCAGACAGACAGGCCCTAAGCAAACATTGCAGACCCTGATGAGACGTCACAATTTGCAGCTTCTCATCAGGGTCTACTCTGTTTGCCACTCATCCAACTATTTATAGACACCATGTCGGGTAATAAGGAATTAAAGGTGTCTGGATAATTAGGGTAGTGTAGGTATTTTTCATATTGCAGTGAAACCACTGATAGCTTGTTCACCATGGCTGTTTTAATCCATAAAATCCCACTCACGACAATTGTTGTCTGCTTTGCCGTCTGCATGTTACCTTAAAAATACTTCTTTGCAAAAATATTTTTTAAAAGTTTGCAAAAAAAATCAGCAGAGGGCATAAGCGGACAACATTTTCAGATGTAGTTTTTCTCAGTGTCTTAAGGGTTAAACTTTTTTTCAGTCCCAGTGAAAAATTTCCCAATTCTGCAGATATTAATATACAGTCGAACTTCGATGGCTCGAACTCGCCGGGACCGCCGAAAAAAGTTCGAGCCATCGGTAGTTCGAGCCATTGGAGTCCAACTCGGCAAGATCCATCTTTGTGTACTATTTATCATAGCTGCGGCGATTTTGGTGACTTCCGGTACATTTATCGGTCATAATTTAAGAGTGGATGATGCGCCGTATTTTTGGTCCGTATTATGATACTGATCACGCGCCTGCGTGACTTGATCGATAAAATTGGAATTTTTAAAAACGTAATTAGTGCGAGCCATCGATGGGATTTTACATAGAAAATGCACTCTAGGGACCAGGCTTAAGAGTTCGAGGGTTCGAGCCATCGTGGTTCGAGCCAAGGGTGGCATGTTTAGTTAAAATGAATAGGGATTTTGCCAGGACTGAAAAGTCAGTTCGAGCCAAACGTGGTGTTCGAGCCTACCGAGTGCTACCCATCGAAGTTCGACTGTATGTGAGATAATTTACCGTAAAAATCCTAAAAATCTGGACACCTTGAGGACTTGCTGTAATTCTCCAAAATTATTAGCAAATTTGTTTCATGATCCAGTATAAAGGAGTCCAAAAGGTGCAGACCCTGTTCAGACCTTCCTTCAGGAGTCTGATCTGCATCTGCACAGTTGGCTAAGAAGGCCTATCTGTCCCAAAACTTAGATCATTACAGTAGGGAGAACTTTTCTCAATTGTATCTTCAATAGAATGGCCTCAATGAGGCAATTTTAATGAGTATGTATGAAATACTGGGAAATTTTGATGGATCCAACACGGATGGCTCGTTTACCACAACTCTTTCGAACTTGTTCTTGAGTCCCTAGAAACGCGTTTCCATAACTGCAGTTATAAATACAGTCAACCCTCTTTATACCGACATTCGTTATAACGGCAAACCTCGTTATAACGGCAATTTCAATGGAATGACTACTGAACTAAAGGCTGAGCCTCGGTTCCGAGTGGCGTGGGCTTCCCTCGAGTTGGAAATACACAAATCGAGTCCACAGTCATGAAAGAGTCTTGTAATCTAATACTCCAAGAAGCAAATTTTATAGATATTTGTTAGAATCGCCTCACCGAGGCGATTCTAACAAATATCTATAAAAATTGTTTCTTGGAGTAATGATGGGGAAAAGGCCTTTAATTACTTATCATACTCCTAACTGGGATTCTTTATAACGGCAACTTCTTTATAACGGCACAAATATAGGGAACAAATACTGTCGTTATAACGAGGGTCCTCTGTATATTTTTGATAATTATCTGCTTTGATCGTGACTTGAAATGTATCGCCTCTATTAGAACTCAACATACATTTATTTTGAAGAAGATTAAAAAAGATGTCCATATTATGGCTCCAGACCCTGATCTAAGATCAATCCTCAGTGGCTCGAACTACCCCTGTCTCGAACTATCCCAAAGGTGTTTGAGCCAGTGAAGTTCAACTGTACCTCTATTTCAAAGAAAACTGTAAAGATATCCATATTATGACTCCTGACATTTAACATGATAAATCACCATTGACAACTCACTGTTTTCTCATGGCTATGGTTCTTCCAGATTCCTCTAACCAAAGCTTCTTTCTGGCAGGCTACAAACGTCTGTACTGAATGTTTGATGTGTAGCTTCTCCAGACTCACCAGGTAGATCATGATGTGCATTAGATGTCTGTTAAAACAGAGAATAACATTTCTTTTAACCCATTTTGTACTGAATAAAATCTTGCCGGCCTCGGTTGCTCAGTCGGATGCACGTCTGACTGGTGATCAGGAGGATGCGGGTTCAATACCTGCCGGGGTCGGCAACATTCTTTCTTGGAGATTGATTATGAAATTTTTTCTACGGTCATTCTCTCCCTTCCGCTGATTCAAGAAGGGCAGTTGTCAGTCTCTGGTGAAAGAATGTGCACTGTTCTGGTTAACTGCTTAGGTATAAGCCTGCCCAAAAGTGTGGAAAGGTAAACTTACCGGCTCAAAAATGACCTAAAATAGTGTTGACTGGGCCGTTAAACTCCAATACAAACCAAACGGAACTGAATGGAATCTTCAATCTCATATATCGGAGGAGTCCATTTCAAAATTTAGGGATACCAGATTGAGTTGAATTTAGACTATGATGAAAAATGGTTGAACTGTCTGCAAACACTGAAGGCCCTGATCAGATGTCTTATTTTGAAGCATCTCATCTGCATTCCTGTGATAATTTTTTTAACTGTATGAGGGTGATATGCCATTGCGATATGGGAGCTGTAAAGAATATATAGGGAAATTCTCATTTCAAACGAGTGAGACTCCAACATTTTACTAAACAAGTATAGCTTTTACAAAAAGCTAGGTCTACGCTTAGCACATATGAAATGTGAATCCCAGAAAAGTGTTTTATACAATTAACTGTCTTTGGCAATATTCTAATTTGCCATCCTGCCGAATGAAGTATAATGCCTAAAAATGCTGTAATATTGTCAAGAAGTACTTCTTCATCTCTAAAAAGGCACATGTATGCTTGTGACATCTTTCAAATTGAATGCTTGAAAAGGAAAACTGTTGGAGAAGTTAGACTTTATAGAAGACTAATTGAAGATTATACCTAAAAGTTTGCTAACTGCGAGGTAAGTTTTTTTAGCTCACCAAAGCCGAAGGCTGCTGAGTAGCTTATAGGATAAGCAATGGTCCATCGTGGTCGAGAGTTTGTAGATGTATATTTTTTTGTATTAGCCTGTACATGATGACAGCAAATATAGGCTTGTAGAAATGTAATAGCAATTCTGCGCCAGAGCTCTGCCCGCCGGCCCTTTTTGTGTGAAAGCTTACACTTGCTAAAGGCTGCTCTTTTCTTCTTGTGAAAGCTTATACTTGTTGTGTTGCATAAGAATGGAAAGGTCAACCTGCACTGTGGGTAACTAATGGCTGTACTTCCGTGTCAAACTCAATCTCTATAATGTCTACGCCCATGGGCGTAGACAATTAGGCAAAAATTAGCATCAAAATTAGGGAGTCTCCCTCCTGATGAGGGAGGTATCACAGGTATACATCAGTCTGCACTGTTTGCCAATGACATGTTTTGGGGTTTCCTGTTTAACCCTTATCCTGCTGTTCACACCAACCCTACCTTTGCAAACAGTGTAGATCCTGATCAGATGGCTTCAGATCACTGTTTGACATTCAGTTTGCAAATTTGCAGAATTAAATTACATTACAAAATCTGACTGGCTCAAAGTCAGAAATGGGTGTAGCTAAATTAACTAGAGAAAGCGACCAGTGGGTCACAGTATACCCCCGGCCAGTGCCACCCTCTGATATATCTTTTGAGCATAAATGTAACATGAGTGAAGAAGTCAAGAAGCTATAAGAATCTATAATCTGCTTATACAATCTAAACCAAACATAATCTTTCTAAATGGACCAAGGGAGTGAGAGCATCAAGGTTACTGAAGGGGTGGGGGCATCAATGTTACTGAAGCAGCAGGGTGGGGTATGTATCAATGAAATCTTGGAACTGGTATGCAACATTAAAGCAAGTATCAATTGAATTTGTCTTAGAGTTTAGAACATTATGTAACAGGCATCTATAAACTTTGTCATAACACTTTAACCAAATGTAAACTTTCTAAGTCCATGACCCTGAGGTCTGGGTCACTGTGGGTGGGGAAGCGACATGCTTCTCAAAATCTTTGGACTGGTATGCAACATTGATGCAAGTATCAACTGAATTTGTCTTAGAGTCTGGAACATACAGGCATCTATAAACTTTGTCATAAAACTTTAACCAACGTAAAATTTCTATATCTGTGACCTTGACCTCAAGGTCATTGTGGGGGATGGGACATGCATCAATGAAATCTTTAGACCAGTATGTAACTTCAGTGTAAGTATCAACTAAATCTATCAAAGGGTTCAGAAGATACAACCTCTTAGAAACTTTAACGCAAAACTTTAACCAAGATGTAAAATTTCTAAGTCTGTGACCTTGACCTCAAGGTCACTGTGGGGGGTGGGACATGCATCAATGAAATCTTTAGACCAGTATGTAACTTCAGTGTAAGTATCAACTAAATCTATAAAAGGGTTCAGAAGATACAACCTCTTAGAAACTTTAACACAAAACTTTAACCAAAATGTGAAATTTCTAAGTCTGTGACCTTGACCTCAAGGTCACTGTGGGGGTGGGACATGCATCAATGAAATTTTTAGACCAGTATGTAACTTCAGTGTAAGTATCAACTAAATCTATCAAAGGATTCAGAAGATACAACCTCTTAGAAACTTTAACGCAAAACTTTAACCAAAATGTTAACGGACGGACGGAAGGACGGATGGATGGACGCACGGACGGACGGAAACACGGACGGACGGACGAACGGCAGGACGAAAACTATATACCCTCATAGCATACTTCGTATGCCGGGGGTATAATTATTCAGTGGGATGAGGGTTAAAATGGGTATATGTCAAATTTATCAGACTAGAAAAGGTTTGTATGAATAGCCTAGCTTAATGGAGCTATTCTCAGTTTTTGAATTTAGCCTGTAAAAGAACACTGACTGAATGATTGTTTTGGGGAGAAAAGGGAGAAAAGGGATAGATGAGACAGCAAAGGAGATGAAAGTGAAGGGCAGGGGAGAAAGAGGAAAATGAAATGGTGACTTTTCTGATGAAAATTTGTGATATTTTTCTTCTTTCGTCTCCAAATAAACGTTGTGGGAGCTCGTTAGAACCGCTTCATAAACCCCAGTTTCTCTCTATAAAGTGGGGTGTAGAGGGTTGTTCATTGCACGGACTTGTTAACGTGATGGAAATCTGTCATATACCTGAGATCTTCCATAGACTTATTACACTGCTGTCTCAATGTTTCATCATCATACAGATGTAGCAGGCATCTAAGGGCTCGGATACTACCTAGCATATCTTGGTTATCACTGGGCTGAAAGATAAATACCAATTTACTGAAATAGTAACGTTGGGGTCCATAGCAGGAACCATGTTAGTTTAAGTTAAACAACCATGTTACATCATTACAGTAGAACACATTTATATAGATTACAGTCAAACCTGTGAGCAAAGGCCATCTATGGGACAGGACAAATTTGG
Source organism: Lucinisca nassula (assembly GCA_963580285.1). NCBI lineage: Eukaryota > Metazoa > Mollusca > Bivalvia > Lucinida > Lucinidae > Lucinisca > Lucinisca nassula. Next base: position 127,135,525 of record OY757012.1, read on the forward strand.
CCGTTATTCACAGGTGACCTTTATTCGGAGGTTTGACAATTACCAGCAGGCCGACAGTGTCCAAAAATTCTTACATTTATTGATTAAATAGGAAGCTGTCACTGGATGAAGAAGCATATTGTTTTCCGTTTAATTTACATGTTTATTTGTTGCGTCATCCGACGCCAGCAACCCCACACGTGTTTAAATCTTTCATAAAAAATGTTTGGAACCGGTAAAAAATATTTTCTCGATAGCTAAACGGTTGTGAATAGAGGGGGATAGAAAACAGTGCTGTATAGCTCCCGAATTATCCCTCTGTGTCAATAACCAACAACAGCGTTCGACTTTTCCCGCCGAGCGTCTGCTATTTGGCGCCAAGACATAACCATTCATGAGATCGTAGAGTAGTCCGTTTTTAATATGCAAACATATACTGTTACATGTAGCTAATTGTCTGAGGAGGATTAAATCATTTTCACATTGATCTTGGATTAAATTTTATGACTGGAGGATAAACGCAAATTAGAGACATGACTTGACCATATTTTCACACCTTATCGACACGCACCGCAGGGTGGCAATTATATGACAGGGATTAACAATAGTGTCATACTTGAACCATAATAAATACACAGATTGTTTGTCTCTGAATTGACAGTGCCGCAATTATTGTGATTTACTTACTGGGCTAGTTTTACCGTCTTTAGGATTGTCCGCCAATTAAAAAAAAATGTTTAGTCAATTTTTCTTCACTTTTCTAATAAACTATCTTCAGTTCTTGTGTAAAACAGAATGCAATGGATTTATTCAATTCAACTCACTCACAAACCGTAACATGTTTGACCAGATCGCCAGAATTAAGGACTGCAACACCAATCAAGCAGGCCAATTATATGCCAATCAATGGCGATAATTACCTCAAAGCTGAAATCATGAGCGTGATGGATTCAATTATAGACCGTTATTCAAGGACAACAACTCAGTTTGGGACTGAATAACGTGACCGTTGACCGTAGTGCACAGTGGACCGCTATTCCCAGTTAATTTATTAGGGAATTTCGATGGGAGGGGTTGAAAATGACCGTTGTAATAAGGGGACCGTTATTCAGAGGTGACCGTAAGCACAGGTTCGACTGTATATAGAAAAATTACCATTTATGAACTCAATGAGGTGGTTCTAACTAGCGCCCACAATCTATATTTGGACAAGAAATTAGAACAAGAGGGCCCAGAGGGCCCTGGCTCGCTCATCTGTGTGTCACTGTCTCGAGTACTTTCTATTTTAAGCTCTGGTGGCCATCTTGTTCATCAGCAGAGTGATTTTAGCTTATTTGGTAGGGAGTAACCTTGGCAACATTCCTGCGAACTTTGAATCAAATTGGCCCTAGGGTTTAGGTGGAGTTTCTGTTTGAATCAAATTTACAATATTTTTCAATTTTTAGCTCTGGTGGCCATTTTGTTCATAGGAGTGAGATTGTTTTAGCCTTTTTGGTAGAGGGTCATCTAAGCAACATTGTCGCAAGGAACGGACATGCTGAATATGAAGGCTGTATCTCAAACGCTTCAAAAGTTAAGACAAAGTAGTCAAAGGTCAAGGTCATAGGTCAAAAGTTTTGAATTGTTGAGAAAACCTTGTCACAAGGAACATACATGCCAAATATGAAGGCTCTATCTCATATGGTTCAAACGGTATGATAAAAGAGGTCACAGGTCAAATCTTTATATGAATGGGAAGCCCTTATCACAAGGAACCTACATGTCAAATATGAAGGCTCTATCTCAAACGGTTCAAAAGTTATGACAAAATAACCTACTGATCTACTTTTTGATTTGACATGACCCATATTCGAACTTAACTGAGATATTGTTCAGATGTTCATTCTGAGCAAGTTTTATGATGATTTGACTAAAACTGTGGCCTCTTAGAGTGTTCAAAAGGTTTTTCTATGATATGACTCGCTGACCTACTTTTTGACCCAACATGACCCATATTCAAAATAACCCAGATATTGTCAAGATGATCATTCTGAGCAAGTTTGATGATGATCGGATCAAAACTGGGGCCTCTAGTGTGTTCACAAGGCTTTTCAACAATCTGACCTACTGACCTACATATTGACCAGACATGACCCATATTCGAAATTAACCGAGATATTGTCAAATGATCATTTTGAGTAAGTTTGATGATGATAGGACCAAAACTGTAGCCTCTAGTGTGTTTTTCTATGATTTGACCTACTGACCTGCTTTTTGATCTAACATGACCCATATTTGAACTTGAATGAGATATTGTCAAGATGATCATTCTGGGCAAGTTTGATGATGATCACAACAAAACTGTGCCCTTTAGTGTGTTCACAAGGTTTTTCTATGATTTGACCTACTGACCTACGTTTTGACCCGACATGACCTGTATTCAAACTTGATCCAGATATTGTCAAGACTATCACTGAGCAAGTTTGATGATGCTCAGACCATAACGGTAGCCTCTAGTGTGTTCACAAGTTTTTTCTCTGATTTGACCTACTGACCTACTTTTTGGCCCAACATGACCCATATTCAACCTTGACCAAGACATTGTCTAGATGATTATTCTGGGCAAGTTTGATGATGATTGGACCAAAACTGTGGCCTCTGGTGTGTTCACAAGGTTTTTCTGATTTGACCTACTGACCTACTTTGTGACCCGACATGACTCATATTCAAACGTGACCAAGATATAATCAAGATGATCATTCTTCTTCTTCCGGTTTCGCCTTAACCCCAGAAGGGGACACAAACGGTGTATGTTACATACACTCCATTCTGGGCAAGTTTGATGATGATTGGACTAAAACTGTGGCCTCTAGTGTATTCACAAGGTTTTTCTATGATTTGACCTACTGACCTACTTTGAAAACCGACATGTACCATATTCGAACTTGACCCAGATATTATTAAGACGATCATTCTGAGCAAGTTTGGTGATGATCGGACCAAAACTGTGGCCGCTAGACTGTTCACAAGGTTTTTCTATGATTTGACCTACTGACCTACTTTTTGACCCGACATGATCCATATTCAAACTTGACCAAGATATTGTCAAGATGATCATTCTGAGAAAGTTTGATGACGATTGGACCAAAACTTTGGCCTCAAGAGTGTTCACAAGGTTTTTTCATGATTTGACCTACTGACCTACTTTTTGACCTGACATGACCCATATTCACACTTGGCCAAGATTTCATCAAGGCAATCATTCTGAGTAAGTTTCATGATGATTGGACTTAAAATGTGACCGCTAGAGTGTTCACAAGGGTTTTTTATGATTTGACCTACTGACCTCATTTTTGACCAGACATGACCCATATTCAAACTTGAACAAAGGAACCAAGATTTCATGGTGGTTTAAGCTGTGTGCAAGGTTGTGAAAAAATCAAATCATAAATGAAACAGTTTTTGTGCAGATAAGACCAAAGTAGGCAATTTGTGCCCTTTCAGGGGCCATAACTCTGGAACAGATGATGGGATATGGGTGGTTCAACAAAAGAACCAAGATCCTATGGTGCCTCAGGTTGTGTGTAAATTTGGTTAAAATTATATCATAAACAAAACAGCTATCATGCAGACAAGACCAAAACAGCCATTTTTTGCCCTCTCATGGACCATAACTCTGGTACCTCTGACATGATATGCCTGTTTCAAGAAGGGAACCAAGATCTTGTGGTGGTACAAATTGTGTGTAAGTTTGGTTAAAATCAAATGATAAATGAAATGGCTATTGTGCAGACAATACCATTATAGGATATTTTTGCCTTTTCAGGAGCCATAATTCTGATACCCATGAAGGGATATGGCTGGTTCAAGAAAGGAACCAAGATTTTGTGGTGGTACAAATTGTGTGCAAGTTTAGTTAAAATCAAATCTTAGATGAAACAGCTATCATGCAGACAAGACCAAAATAGGCAATTTTTTACTTTTCAGGGGCCGTAACTCCGTAACACATGATGGGATATAGCTGGTTCAAGAAAGGAACCCAGATCTCATAGTGGTACAACTTGTGTGCAAGTCTGGTTAAAATCAAATCATAAATGAAGATGCTATCGTGCAGACAAGAAATTGTTTACACACGCATGGACGGACACACAGATGACGGACGAAATGTGATCACAAAAGCTCAACTTGTCACTACGTGACAGGTGAGCTCAAAATATGATAAATTTTCATCTAAAAATTGCCATTTCAAGAGATATGTAGATGATATTTTTGCACACGGATGTGTTATTGTAATGGAGACAGCAGAATTTTTAAGTTAAACTATGGCACCGATCATGTTTATAAGTCTGTGTGATGAACGCCCATGCAAAGCCTACTTTATATAGTTTATAAATTTGGGGTTTACAGGGGTATATATTATTATTATTGTAATTTCTGCTCCAGGTCATAGATTGTTCGTACACGTTGGAACTCCATCACTGAGGTGGTCCTAATGAGCACCTGCAATCTATTTGCCCCTGCCCATTGAAGTTGGAGAAATAGATTTGGCTGCAAGGTGCTTCCAGGCAGAGCTGAAACTGACTGCACATGAGTACTGTTAAACCCCTTAGGTCTAAGCCTGCCTTGGCAACTGTTAAACCCCTTAGGTCTAAGCCTGCCTCGGCAAAGTGGTGCGAGTTGGACTGTCCATACATATAAACCGTATTGGTTTCATTGGGCTGCAGGGCTTGAGGAGCAGGGAGGGTGAATGGACTTTTTGTTTCAGCCATGAAAGCCCCATTCAACCCATTAAGCTTCCCACCTTACTATAGCGCATTTTTGGTCGGGGCTACCGCCAGTTTCGGCTACTTTTTCCAGACCTGCCACAGAGATGCAGCATAGACAATTGCAACCGAATGGACTTTTTTGCGGAAAATTTGCATTTTTCCACACGTTGTGACATACTTTTGCGGCATGCGTCTGGTATATACTATTGCAACCAGCATAGAAAATTGCAACCGAACAGACTTTTTGTGGAAAATTTGCATCCAGAGCATTTGGTAGCTCGCATAGCCTTTCCCACAGTGGGAGCATGTGTGCATTGGTGGGCAGCACGGGATTCCCCATCCGGCGTGGCGGTCTAGCTCTGCTTTCCTCAGAAACTGTCACAGGCACTTCTCGCAGGTGTGCTGCGGCATCTCCATGGCAGTTGTATATACCGGGTGCAATTGTCTATGCTGGTTGCAGTTGTATATACCGGGTGCAAATGTCTATGCTGGTTGCAATTGTCTATATCGGTTTGGTTGCAATTGTCTATGCTGGTTGCAATTGTATATACCAGATGCATGCTGCAAAAGTATGTCACAACGTGTGGAAAAATGCAAATTTTCCACAAAAAGTCCATTCGGTTGCAATTGTCTATGCTGCATCTCTGTGGCAGGTCGGGAAAAAGTAGCGGAAACTGCCAGTAGCCCCGACCAAAAATGCGCTATAGTAATGGCTGAAACAAAAAGTCCATTCACCTTCCCTGCTGCTGCTTGAGATGTCATTTCGTCTCAATTTCAGGTAAAAATCCCACAAAATAGGAAGCAATGTCTCAAAAATGACCTAAACAGTGTTGAAGGGGTGTTAAACCTCAATTCCAACATAACCTACAAAGTATATTTAGAACAGAAATTATGATGCTGTTGCAAATTTTCACAAGTAAAATATATGATTTGAAGATATAACAGAATGCTCTATGTCACACAGATGTGCAAACCTTATGCAACACGCCTATATAATTCTGACCCCCTTCAACCCCACTTTTATACAGTAAAACTGGGGTTTACAGGGGTTCACTTTATTTTTCTTATTTCTGCTCTAAAATATAGGTTGTGGGTACTCGTTAGAACTGCCTTGATGAGGTGGTTCTAACCAGTGCCCACAATCTATATTTTGAGCAGAAACAAGAAAAATATCACATTTTTTTCATGTGAAAATATCCATTTTTCATGGTAAAATTTAGAATGTAATTGTGTGTGTGTGTGTGTGTGTGAATTCGGGTTTAACGTCGCTTTCAACAATTTTTCAGTCATATCACGACGGTGTCTGGTTGCGACAGGGAGCTCAATGCTCACGTTTATAGTGCTGCCTCACTGAAGTATCATGTCCCAGACACATTACATGATACCACACCCAGTCACATTATCCTGACACTGGATCGACCAGTCCTAGCTCTACCCCGTAAATCTGAGTGCCAAACAAGGAGCAGCTAGTACCATTTTTAACGACTTTGGTATGTCGCGGCCCGGGATCGAACCCGAGACCTCCCGTTCCCCGGAGCGGACACTCTACCAACTGAGCTATCGGGGCCGGTAGAATGTAATTGTATTGGCCTGTTTTCGTAATGGCTAATCAGAAACAACTATAGGTCATCTAAAATTATCAATGGGTGTCACTAACCTTAAAGGCATACTCTATCAACAGAAGCATCTTCTCCTCTGTGTTTCCTCTCTTTAACAGGTGTACTAGTCTGAAATATTTCAGTACAGTCAACCTTCTTTAAATGGACATTTGATATAACGACAAAATTCATTTTATCATATAACATTGCAAATAAGTCTAGAGAGTGTAATAACGTCATATAATAAATTCTGCAATCCACTAGTGGATTTTAAAAATGCAAACTGCTTAGACATGTCACACAACAATATATGTACCATATCTTTAACCACATCGAGTTTACTAATGGCAGAATATTGACATTTTTGTACATAAAATAGTAAATTAAATGTGTTTTAAATGTCTTAGGATAAATAGAATCTGGCATTCATGCTCATGTATTATTGAATTTATTAAACTCGTTGAGGTAAAGGGATGAAATGCTTGGCAAAGCCTTGCATTTTATCAATTTTCCTCAAAATCAATTAGTTTAATAAATTCAATAATACTTGAATACTCATGTAAAATCCCCTATATGAAAAAAGATTCCAATAGAAGAAATCCTAAGCTCAAAATGAGACATACTAATTGAGATAGTTAAGAATATTGCATTGACTATGGCAAGAAACAAATATTGTAGGTATTTGTTAGAATCGCCTCAGCATGGCAATTCTAACACATTTGTTTCTTGGTGTAATAAAGGGCAAAGGGCTCTTCATTTCACATTACACTACTCCGTATTGGTTTTCTTAAAAGCTGCATTTTTTTTCCAAGGGCACAATATTAGGTATCCAATACTATCAATTTAATGAGGGTCCCCTGTACCGTTAAGTTATAACATGTGTCATCAGCAGACAGACAGCGGATATAGTCAGACTTCTGTGGCTTGAGCAAATTTAACCCTTTTTGTACCATATGGAATCTTCCTCCTTATATATGGCAGGAGTCCATTTCAAAATTTAGGGGTCACAGGTTGTGTTATCTTTAAACTAAGCTTTTTGTAAATAGTGTAGGCTCTGTTCAGATGCTGCTGATCTGGGATGGCAGTTTGCCAGGGTACCCGTTTTGGGGTTTCCAGTATAAAATCGTTAAATACGATGAAAAGTTGTTTTGCTTTGTTTGTTTTGAGGTTTTATGTCTCTATCAACACTATTTAGGTCTCTTTGGAGACTTTGCTACGGATTTTGTGGGACTTTTATCGGACACTGAAACGAAATGACATCTCAAGCCCTACCGCCCAAAGAAACTACAAGGGTTGAAGGAGCAGTAGAACTCAAAACACTTCCTGGGCAGGCTTATACATTCTGTGACCAGTCATTCAAAACTAATGATGTTGTTAGTTAACATATCTTTAAAATTTGGATCATTTAATATGGCAAATATGCTTTTATTTTCGCTAAAAAAATGGGAGCAGCTTTTGCATTTGCAGAAGCTGCTCTCATTTTTTCAGCAAAAAAGTAACACTATATTAGATATTGAACTTGCTAGAATAGTTTACAATTTGATCCACTAACGAGCTCGTTAAGCTAATAAGGCTTTGTAAAATTGGACCCTGGACTTCTGGATTGAGTGAGTGAGTTTTACATCTCAACAACAGCTACGGCCATACAGAGACGGGACCTCGATTTAAAGACTCATCCGAAAGTCTGGAGAACCTGGGCTTCTGGGCTTGGCAAGATATACAGTCTGGTCTGGCCCTAAGGTTACAACTGTTACTTCCTTTATGCTCAGCTCAACTAAACATGAAATTTGTAATGCTTATAAAAATTTAAATACAGAGGACCTTGTTATAACGACAGTATTTTTTCCCTATTATTGTGCCATTATAAAGAATTTGTCATTATAAAGAATCCCAGTTAGGAGTATCATAGGTAATTAAAGGCCTTTTCCCCATTATTACTCCAAGAAGCAAATGTTATAGACATTTGTTAGAATCACCATGGTGAGGCGATTGTAACAAATGTCTATAACATTTATTTTTTGGAGTATTAGATTACAAGACCCTTTCATGACCCAGGTCTCGGTTTGTGCATTTCCAACCCAAGGGAAGCCCACGCCGCTTGGAACCGAGGCTAAGCCTTTAGGTAAGTAGTCATTCCATTCAAACAGCCGTTATAACGATTTCTGCCGTTATAACGAATGTCGGTATAAAGAGGGTTGACTGTACAAATAATTTAGGACATTTTTCTCTTCAGTTTAGCAGAGATTACTAATTTTCCAGCCCACAAATTTTAAAATGCCAACAATGCTCACAAATATTAAAATACTAATTAGACATTCTCCTGCTCAAATCAAAAGAGAATGATTCTTGTCCTGCTCATAAAATTAAAGTTGCCAACAACTGCTCAAGTTAAATTTCATGTTCAAAAGAGCTACCCACAAAAAAAGGTTTTATGACTTTAGGGCCTGGCTGACTCATTCTTTCCATGAATTCAGACTTGTCATTTCGTGAACAAGTGCGTGAAATGAACACCACCCTAAACCCCACTTTATATAGAGAGAACTTGGGTTTACGGGGGTAGACATTATTATTCTTATTTCTGCTCTAAGGCATAGATTGTGGGTACTCATTAGAACCGCCTCAATGAAGCAGTGCTAACGAGCACCCACAACCTTTGTTTGCAGTATAAATCAGAAAAATATCACAGATTTTCATCAGAAAAGTAGCCAACTTGGAGATAAGAAAAAATGCACTATGTCACACGGGTGTCGTGTCGTGTAATGTGCATACCTTTTAAAGTTCTCCTCCTCATCATCAGTTTTACTTCCTACAGTGTCATCTTCTGTAAATTTCAGGTTTGCGAGGTTAAAGGTCATTGTCTGAAGAAGAAAAATGCTACATTTTCAGATAGCGTAAAAATCCTAAAAATTTTGACACCTTGAGGACTTGCTGTAATTCTCCGAAAATCTTAAAAAATTTGCTTCAAGATCCAGCAAGAGGTCGAAAAAGGTGCAGATGTAATGGCACACAGGGTAGACCCTGATCAGACTGCTCCTTCAAGAGCAGTTGAAGGAGCAGCTGATCAAGGTCTGCACTGTTTGCCCAGGCCTGTCTGTCCAAATACTTAGGATCATTATGGTAACTGGCATGTTTAGATGTTAACCCACTGTATGCGGGAAACCCCTAAAGGGGTACCTTGCGTACACTGTTTGTGAAAAGTTAAGCCATTTTCCAAATAAATTTTGAAGAAAACACAACAACCTGACACCCCTAAATTTGGAAATTCGACTCCTGCTATATATTAGTAGGAAGATACCATTTGGTACAAAAATGGTTAATCCCTGTTCAACTATTAACCTTTGCCAATAAAGCCTATATTTTTTCACTAAAATGTTGTTAACATTTATCACTCTCTAGGATAATTCAGCAGATGACAACCTGTTTGATTTTTTCTTATTTTTTTCCCAGAAACAGATTTATCCCATGCAAATCAGGAGACAATTTGCATATAATGTCAAATCTTGTTTTCTACCAAAAAAATATTCTTCTTATTTTTCCCAGAAAACTAGGAACAAGACGGCCGTGGTGGCCCTGAATCGCTCACCTGAATCCAAGATGTTTCAAATCTTATGGAAATGAGGGATTCACTGCTTTAAGGAGATGTGGACTAAAGACTTTTATCTTTGGAGGCTATTTTTCATTGTAGTGGAATTTGAAGATTTTTCTATTTTTAGCTCTGGTGTCCATTTTGTTTAACAGAGCGGAACAGTTCAGGCAATTTTGAAAGAGGGCCACTCAAGGAACATTCCTGGGAAATTATTTTCAAATCGGGCCATTTGCCTAGGATGAAATGTCATTTAAACGTTTTTCTATTTTTACCTCTGGTGGCCATTTTGTTTAAAAGAGTGGAACTACTTAGGTAATTTTGAAAGAGGGTCACTCAAGGAACATTCCTGTGAAATTATTTTCAAATGGGGAATTTTGCCTAGGAGGAGATGTCATTTAAAGGTTTTTCTATTTTTAGCTCTGGTGGCCATTTTGTTTAACTAAGCGGAACCATTTAGGCAATTTTGAAAAAGGGTCACTCAAGGAACATTCTTGTGAAATTATTTTCAAATAGGGCAATTTGCCTAGGAGGAAATGTCATTTAAAGGTTTTTCTATTTTTAGCTTTGGTGGCCATTTTGTTTAACGGAGCAGAACAATTTTGGCAATTTTGAAAGAGGGTCACTCAAGGAACATTCCTGTGAAATTCTTTTCAAATCGTGCCATTTGCCTAGGAGATGAAATTTAAAGGTTTTTCTATTTTTAGCTCTGGCAGCCATTTTATTAAACTGAGCGTAACGATTTAGGCAATTTTGAAAAATTGTCATCAAGGAACATTCCTGTGAAATTATTTTCAAATTGGGCCATTTGCCTAGGAGGAGATGTCATTGAAAGGTTTTCTATTTTTAGCTCTGGTGGCCATTTTGTTTAAAGGAGCAGAACGATATAGGCAATTTTGAAAGAGGGTCACTCTAGGAACATTCCTGTGAATTTCTTTTCAAATCGGGCCATTTGCCTAGGAGGAGATGTTATTTAAAGGTTGTTCTATTTTTAGCTCTGGTGGCCATTTTGTTTAATGGAGCAGAAGGTTTTTCTATTTTTAGCTCTGGCAGCCATTTTATTTAACAGAGCAGAACATTTTAAACTAGAGCTATCACTAAAGGTGATGAATACCCCCACAAAAACTGCCTTGATAGTACAACAGCGGCATTTTGAAATTTTTTCACTTGAAAGGGGCCATAACTATGTCGAAAATTGACGAATTGTAGTGGAAATCGAACTTGACCTGTATTTTATGATGTTACATCAGTGTACCAAAAATTATAAAAATCTGTGAAGCGCTTTTTGAGTTATCGTCTGGAAACCAAGTCAACAGACAGACCGACAAGCTCACTCCTATATACCCCCCATAATTTCATTTGTGGGGGTATAACAATTTTGAAAGAGGGTCACTCAAGGAGCATTCCTGTGAAATTATTTTCAAATAGGGCAATTTGACTAGGAGGAGATGTCATTTAAAGGTTTTTCTATTTTTAGCTCTGGTGGCCATTTTATTTAACGATTTAGGCAATTTTGATAGAGGCTCACTCAAGGAACATTCCTGTGAAATAATTTTCAAATCTGGCCATTTGCCTAGCAGGAGATGTTATTGAAAGGTTTTTCTATTTTTAGCAATTTTGAAAGAGGGTCACTCAAGCGACATTCCTGTGAAATTCTTTTCAAATCGGCCATTTGCCTAGGAGGAGATGTCATTTAAAGGTTTTTCTATTTTTAACTCTGGCGGCCATTTTATTTAACAGAGCATAACGATTTAGGCAATTTTGAAAGAGGGTCACTCAAGGAACATTCCTGTGAAATTATTTTCAAATTGGGCCATTTGCCTAGGAGGAGATGTCATTGAAAGGTTTTTCTATTTTTTAGCTCTGGCAGCCAATTTGTTTAACTGAGTGGAAAGATTTTGGCAATTTTGAAAGAGGGTCACTCTAGGAACATTCCTGTGAATTTCTTTTCAAATCGGGCCATTTGCCTAGGAGGAGATGTTATTTAAAGGTTGTTCTATTTTTAGCTCTGGTGGCCATTTTGTTTAATGGAGCAGAAGGTTTTTCTATTTTTAGCTCTGGCAGCCATTTTATTTAACAGAGCAGAACATTTTAAACTAGAGCTATCACTAAAGGTGATGAATACCCCCACAAAAACTGCCTTGATAGTACAACAGCGGCATTTTGCAATTTTTTCACTTGAAAGGGGCCATAACTATGTCGAAAATTGAAGAATTGTAGTGGAAATCGAACTTGACCTGTATTTTATGATGTTACATCAGTGTACCAAAAATTATAAAAATCTGTGAAGCGCTTTTTGAGTTATCGTCTGGAAACCAAGTCAACAGACAGACCGACAAGCTCACTCCTATATACCCCCCATAATTTCATTTGTGGGGGTATAACAATTTTGAAAGAGGGTCACTCAAGGAGCATTCCTGTGAAATTATTTTCAAATAGGGCAATTTGACTAGGAGGAGATGTCATTTAAAGGTTTTTCTATTTTTAGCTCTGGTGGCCATTTTATTTAACGATTTAGGCAATTTTGATAGAGGCTCACTCAAGGAACATTCCTGTGAAATAATTTTCAAATCTGGCCATTTGCCTAGCAGGAGATGTTATTGAAAGGTTTTTCTATTTTTAGCAATTTTGAAAGAGGGTCACTCAAGCGACATTCCTGTGAAATTCTTTTCAAATCGGCCATTTGCCTAGGAGGAGATGTCATTTAAAGGTTTTTCTATTTTTAACTCTGGCGGCCATTTTATTTAACAGAGCATAACGATTTAGGCAATTTTGAAAGAGGGTCACTCAAGGAACATTCCTGTGAAATTATTTTCAAATTGGGCCATTTGCCTAGGAGGAGATGTCATTGAAAGGTTTTTCTATTTTTTAGCTCTGGCAGCCAATTTGTTTAACTGAGTGGAACGATTTTGGCAATTTTGAAAGAGGGTCACTCTAGGAACATTCCTGTGAATTTCTTTTCAAATCGGGCCATTTGCCTAGGAGGAGATGTTATTTAAAGGTTGTTCTATTTTTAGCTCTGGTGGCCATTTTGTTTAATGGAGCAGAAGGTTTTTCTATTTTTAGCTCTGGCAGCCATTTTATTAAACAGAGCAGAACATTTTAAACTAGAGCTATCACTAAAGGTGATGAATACCCCCACAAAAACTGCCTTGATAGTACAACAGCGGCATTTTGCAATTTTTTCACTTGAAAGGGGCCATAACTATGTCGAAAATTGACGAATTGTAGTGGAAATCGAACTTGACCTGTATTTTATGATGTTACATCAGTGTACCAAAAATTATAAAAATCTGTGAAGCGCTTTTTGAGTTATCGTCTGGAAACCAAGTCAACAGACAGACCGACAAGCTCACTCCTATATACCCCCCATAATTTCATTTGTGGGGGTATAACAATTTTGAAAGAGGGTCACTCAAGGAGCATTCCTGTGAAATTATTTTCAAATAGGGCAATTTGACTAGGAGGAGATGTCATTTAAAGGTTTTTCTATTTTTAGCTCTGGTGGCCATTTTATTTAACGATTTAGGCAATTTTGATAGAGGCTCAGTCAAGGAACATTCCTGTGAAATAATTTTCAAATCTGGCCATTTGCCTAGCAGGAGATGTTATTGAAAGGTTTTTCTATTTTTAGCAATTTTGAAAAAGGGTCACTCAAGCGACATTCCTGTGAAATTCTTTTCAAATCGGCCATTTGCCTAGGAGGAGATGTCATTTAAAGGTTTTTCTATTTTTAACTCTGGCGGCCATTTTATTTAACAGAGCATAACGATTTAGGCAATTTTGAAAGAGGGTCACTCAAGGAACATTCCTGTGAAATTATTTTCAAATTGGGCCATTTGCCTAGGAGGAGATGTCATTGAAAGGTTTTTCTATTTTTTAGCTCTGGCAGCCAATTTGTTTAACTGAGTGGAAAGATTTTGGCAATTTTGAAAGAGGGTCACTCAAGGAACATTCCTGTGAAATTATTTTCAAATAGGGCAATTTGCCTAGGAGGAGATGTCATTTAAAGGTGTTTTTATTTTTAGCTCTGGTGGCCATTTTGTGTAACTTAGTGGAACCATTTAGGCAATTTTGAAAGAGGATCACTCTAGGAACATTCCTGTGAAATTCTTTTCAAATCGGGCCATTTGCCTAGGAGGAGATGTCATTAAAAGGTTTTTCTATTTTTAGCTCTGGCGGCCATTTTGTTTACCGGAGCAGAATGATTTAGGCAATTTTGAAAGCGGGTTAATGTAGGTGACCACTTGACGTTGCTACATGCTAAATATCTAAGCTCTGGGCCCTGTGGTTTCAGAGAAGATTTTTGAACCTTTTTTTTCCATTATGAGAATATAGGAGCTAAGGGGCCCCGGGGTGTGGCCAATTTGGACCCCAGGGGCATGATTGGCAGGAATTATGTAGGTTACCACTTGCCATTGCTACATGCTACATATCTAAGCTCTGGACCCTGTGGTTTCAGAGAAGAAGATTTTTGAAGCTATTTTCCATTATTAGTCTATGGGAGCGAAGGGGCCCCAGGGCTTGGCCCATTTGGACCCCAGGGGCATGATTGGCAGGAATTATGTAGTTGACCACTTGCCATTGCTACATGCTAAATATCTAAGCTCTGGGCCCTGTGGTTTCAGAGAAGAAGATATTTGAAGCTTTTCCCTTTATAAGTCTATGGGAGTGAAGGGGTGCTGAGGCATGGCCCATTTGGAACCCAGGGGCATTATTGGCAGGAATTATGTAGGTGAGATACTTGCTGTTGCTACATGCTATATATCTAAGCTCTGGGCCTTGTGGTTTCAGAGAATAAGATTTTTGAACCTTTTTTCCATTATGAGTATACAGGAGCTAAGGGGCCCCGGGGTGTGGCCAATTTGGATCCCAGGGGCATGATTGGCAGGAATTATGTAGGTGACCAATTGCAATTGCTACATGCTAAATATCTAAGCTCTGGGCCCTGTGGTTTCACAGAAGAAGATTTTTGAAGCTTTTTTCCCATTATGAGTCTACGGGAGAGAAGGGGCCCCGGGGCGTGGCCCATTTAGAACCCTGGGGCATGATTGGCAGGAATTATGTAGGTGACCACTTGCCGTTACTACATGCTAAATATCTAAGCCTTGGGCCCTGTGGTTTCAGAGAAGAAAATTTTTGAAGCTTTTTTCCATTATGAGTCTATAGCTAGGAGCCAAGGGCCCCGGGCGTGGTCCATTTGGACCCCAGGGGCATGATTGGCAGGAATTATGTAGGTGACCACTTGCCGTTACTACATGCTAAATATACTCAGAGGCAATAAAAAGTATACAGTTTTTGATTTGGAATACCGGATCTTGTATTGCTGTCTGTAATAAAATATGCCTACGTCCGTTTTTCCCAAACGTCTAAGTTTGTAAAAGTCCTATTCTTTTCCTTTAGCAGTCATCCATGATGGAGTTATTGCCCTTAATTGATAATCAATATTTCCAACAAAATCTCGTGTTGTACTTGACATTCAAATCTATGCGCACTGCAAAAGTCATGTACGAATGTTCATCGACAAGACGCCATCATTACTTTGCCATTTAACCCAAACAAACAGCTTCAAACTCAATTGTAATTTATGCCTGTTCCGGATTATCTCCCTTTCAATTAAAATCATAATGAGTTAAATGAGTCTTTTTCTCAGATCGTGTAAGAGATATTCATTTGAAACTTTCACATAATTTTTGTTTTCCTCGGCATTTTTATGCTTACTCCATAGTGATGCCTCGAAAATTACTCAAAGAAAAGTTAATCACCAATACAAATCCCAAAGAAACATAAAGCATTTAATCGAAGGAAGAACGTAAAAGGCGAAACTGACATTTTCTTTGACAAAAAATGTTGCATTTTACCTTGTGTTTAATTTAAATATGGCATATATTCTTGCCAATCAGTTCCCCTTCTTTGAATCTGTTGCACGAAAAATCATTTATTGAATAACACTTATTCGAAACACATGTTTAAAGGGAAACTACTCAAGACAAAATATTGGATTAGACCCCCTGTCCATTTCAAGTGACGCAATTTCATTATCCTTTCGTCAATTTTAACGGAAACTCCTGCAAATTATGCGGAAGTGGTTGTTCTTATTTATGATGCCACATATGTATGTAGAGAGGGAAACATTGGGACGAAAATCGGCGTTCAGTAACCTGTATACTTACTTTTGCCGCTCAGTATATATAAGCTCTGGGCCCTGTGGTTTCAGAGAAGATTTTTGAAACTTTTTTCCATTATGAGTCTATGGGAGCGAAGGGGCCCGAAGGTGTGGCCCATTTGGAACCCAGGGGCATGATTGGCAGGAATTATGTAGGTGACCACTTGCCATTGCTACATGCTAAATATCTAAGCTCTGGGCCCTGTGGTTTTGGAGAAGAAGATTTTTTAACCTTTTTTCCCATTACAATTCTATAGGGCGTGGTCTGTTTGGACCCCAGGTGCATGATTGCTCTGATAAGCTCAGGGGCATGATAAGCTCTGAGCCCTGTGGTTTCAGAGAAGAAGATTTTTAAAATTTTTCCCCTTTATAAGTCTATGGGAGCTATATGTTGCCATGGCAACCAGAATTCCAATCTGATCAGCCCAAAAACCTTATGCAGTCTTTCCCCCTACCTGATGATGCTTCACATGAAATTTGATCAAGATTGGCCATGGGGTATTAGAGATATACTTATATGAAATGGTTTACGGACGATGCACGCACACACGACAGACAAAAAGTGATCCCAAAAGCTCACCTCGTCACAACGTGACAGGTGAGCTAAAAATAAGAAAAAACTAGACTTATTTTCTGAGAAAACAGATGTCCCCAACCACATACCCCTTTCAAAATAAACTTAATTAAACAGTACAGCTGTGACCTTTAAAATAAGGTCAAGGCCACGAAAACCTAATCATTTTTTCATCCTGACCAAAAGTTATATCCATGCAAATTTGATTAAATCCATCCAGTAGTTCATGACATATACTGCACACAACATAAATTTAGCCTAAACTTGGCCTATTTAGCATGGTTGTGACCGAAAAAATAAGGTCAAGGTCAACAAAAACTAATCAGTTCTTCATCCTGTCCCAATTTATATCCATGCAAATTTGATTAAAATTCTCCCAGTTGTTCATGAAACATCTTGCACACAAGAAAGTGTCACACCGACAAAATTTGACCTGTTAAGCATGGCTGTGACTTTGGAAATAAGGTCAAGTTCACCAAAACCTAATCAGTTCTTCATCCTGTCCCAATGTTATAGCCATGCAAATATGCTTAAAATCCACCCAGTAGTTAATGAGATATCTTGCACACAAGTGTCACGCCGACGCATATGCCAAAAGGAAAAAAACACCAAAAACCTCCTCTTTGGTGGGGGACATATTTTAAAATGTTGTCTGCTGAAAAAATACCCAACATGCAGAGTGTTTAACTGCAGAATTGTCTTTCGTGAGTTATCTCCATATGAGGAGGAGTAGGGACAATTTTTTCTAGAAACATAAATTGTGAGTACTTGATAGAACAGCCTTGATGAGACTATTGTAACAACATTGTACATGGAGCAATGTACATGCTACTCACAGTATCAGAATCAGCCTGTTGATGGTTTGATGACTGTAGCCATTTCTGTATAAGTCCGTTCTGTACTGAGGTCAGGTCAATCTTGTTGATAGATGCAATTCCTTCAGCCGCTTCATGGATCCCTTACATACAAGAGAGATTGAGAAAAAGTCATCACTATGTCCAATGTAAAAGGCTCAGATAAGATTCCAGCTCCATGTAGTCTGATCAAAATCCTTATGCTAATGTGTAGCTCGCCAAGCAGGATAACTCTTCAACCTCTATTCTAAAGGGGTTTTCTTCACTCAGTTCTAGCTGATTTGTTTCAACATCCCATGAATATACAATAATTTGAACACAAATGTGGGTTTGACTCCAATCTAACTCTAAATCTGTCACTGCCTGTTTTTACTTATCTCAATTTTCAACACAATAACCATTCCATGAAATGAACACCCCTCTAAACCTCACGATATATAGGGAAAACTGGGGTTTACAGGGGTAAACATTATTTTTGGTATTTCTGCTTGAAGCCCAGGCAAAGTGGTGCGAGTTGGCCCATCCATGCATATAAACCCTATTGATTTCATTGGGCCACAGGGATTGAATGTCATTTCATCGGAATGTTGGGTAAAAGTCCAATAAAATTGGAAGCAACATCTAAATAGTGTTGACGGGAATGGTAAACCTCAAACCAAACAAACAAACAAATTTCTGCTTGAAGACAAAGATTGTAGGTACTTGTTAGAACCGCCTCAATGAGGAGGTTCTGACAAGCACCCAAAACCTATGTTTCGAGTTCAAATAAGAAAAATATCACAAACTTTTGTCAGAAAGTTATGGCAGAATGTACTACGCCACATGAGCCCCACCAAGCGAATTTGGGTCTTCGAGCATTCCGTCATGACAAATTTTAACTGCGCATGCCCAGCCATTCAGAGGGGCCAGGGATATGGCTTTGTCTGAAGGTTCCTCTTGATTCACTGCTTGTATGAGCGAGCAGCGAAGGCGCGGATGCGCAGGCTCGCCTGAACCTTCACTGCTCGCATAGGCGATAAGTACCAAAATCAATTGACGGGGCCCACATGGATGCGTTGTCTAACATATAGGTTTGAGATAAGAAGATTTTCAGACAAGAGCATGTGGGTGTTCCATCTGGAAACACCATAAGGGAATACTCTTTTTGGAAACCATTTATTCCCCCTGGTCGCAAAGTTCTTCTAAAATAGTATCTCTATACATGGACCTGAAAAAATCTCCATCACAATGCAAGCCTATATAATTTTCACTATCTCAAACCCCACTTCTATACAGTAAAACTAGGGTTTACAGGGGTACACATTATTTTTCTTATTTCTGCTCTAAACACAGATTAAGGGTCCTCGTTAGAACTGCCTCACAAAACAGATTGCGGGTACTCGTTTCTGAAGAAGCCATCTGATCAGGATCTCTACACTGTTTGACATTCACTTTATGAATTTGTAATTTATAGCGATACATTACATCAAGTAATCTGACTGGTTCTAAGACAGAAATGGGTGTGGCTTAATTGAATATTCAGTAGGATAAGGGTTAACATTTTTACCATGGCAGCCATCAGAGTCATTTGAACAACCTTCCATTCCTCAACCTCATACAGGCTTCACATGCAATTTGGCTTAAATGTGCCCAACCTTTACTTTTTTTTTTTATAAATGATAAGAGTGACCCTGACTGTAAGTACTCCTCCTGCTTTATTAGCTTGTTTAGCTGATTGCATATACCATTTTGTCATATGACTTAGCATCAGAGAATGTAATAACACCATGTAATAAATTCAGTAATCTACAAGTGGATTAAATAAGCCAATTAGTCAGATACCCCCCATTAACCATTTCCATCTTTTGTCAATACAAAAGCACAAATGACCAGATTTGACCTTGGTGGAAATGGGTCAAGGTTAACCCAGTCTCATCATTTGAACAATTATGATGGGACAGAGTCCCAAATGCTACACTCCAAGTTTCAAGGCGATTGGTCAACTGGTTCCACAAAAGAACATTTTTTTTTTTTAATTTTTTTTTACCTAATAGAGCCAAGCGCACTGATTATCTTGATCATGTGACCAAGACTCACTGAACAAACTTTCATTTCTTCCATCCCATGAAAGCTTCATTTAAAATTTAACTTCAATTTGCCCAGCCATTTTTAATCTTGATAACTGAATGACCTTGGTCCAATCTCAAGGCAAGACGCTGACCAGGGCTCGAGAAACTGAAGAATCCAAATCGGTCCAGCCAGATTTTGCCAAAAATTACGGAAATTGCCGATTGGTTTCGGTAATTTCCGTAAACGTCCTTGGCGATTTGCCATTTTAAAATGTGTTATTAGCGTAACGAATGACAAACCAATGTTGCTCTTACACTTGTGAACGGATATGAGCACCAGTATCTCGATTATAAACAGAAATTATTGCTCACTTCGTTCAGATTTCATCTACTTTCATTTTCTACGCCAGATTTCATCTACTTTCATTTTCCCAATATCCGGGTCACTCAGAACCTGAAGACTGCTAAAGGGAAACAACCGACGTGGGGTAGTCAAAGACTAGTTCGATGGTCACTATATAAACCTTTAAAATATTTCTCTTATTTCACGCATTTATTTTGCCCAAATTGCTTTGTTTACAAATGGCGACCGATTTTGCAGCCACGTGGTCCGAAAATGACGTCATACGATTTCCGTTTACACGATACACATTAATGCAGTCAAGGACGTAACACACATACCTGTTTTATGTCATTGGTTTTAATAGAGCGTATTTCTAAAAAAAATCGCTTTGAACGGGTTAAAAAATCGAAAAACATTTCTTTAATCTCGAACCAAAACATGGCCGAACAAGAGTCATTGAAAATCTTACACGGCCGAACCGAATTTTAAAGAGTATAAATACATATTTCACGATTACACAAGCCTGAAACAAATCACTTTGTCTACAAATGGCGAACGATATTGAAGCCACGTGATAGAAAAATCACGTCATGCGGTTTCATTTTAATTCATTCAAGGGCGTGGTTTATGTAATTGGTTTCAATGAAGCGTATTTCTTAAATAAAAATATCGTTTAGAATGGATGAAATAAGGCATTTACCCTCAAAGGCATAACACGCAACAGACATGACAGGTGTGTATTGAAAATTGCGCCCTGTGAAAAAAAAAACAAGAGGGCCATGATGGCCCTGGATCGCTCACCTGATCCATAGTGTAACAAGTGGGCCCCAGAGAGGGCCATTATTGGCCCCAGGGCTTTAATGTACATAATGTTGAGGGAGGTCTTAAAGGTGAAGCTTCATACCAAACATCAACAAAGGCTAAAATTTGAACAATCTTGTCAAAGGTCCACTAGATGAAGCTACACATCAAATATCAAAGACCTGGGCCTAGCGGTTTCAGAGAAGAAGATTTTTAAAGATTTTGCCTATATAAGCCTATGTAAAATCAAAGGGCCCCGGGACAGGGGCATTTTTTGCCCCAGCACTATAGTTTGAACAATCTTGGTAGGGGTCCACTAGATGAAGCTTCATACCAAATATCAAAGTTCTGGGCCTTGTGGTTTCAGAGAAGAAGATTTTTAAAGATTTTCCCTATATAAGCCTATGTAAAACCAAAGGGCCCCGTGGCAGGGGGGGATTTTTTGTCCCAGCACTATAATTTGAACAATCTTGGTAGGGGTCCACTAGACGAAGCTTCATACCAAATATCAAAGTCCTGGGCCTTGTGGTTTCAGAGAAGAAGATTTTTAAAGATTTTCCCTATATAAGCCTATGTAAAACCAAAGGGCCCCGGGGCAGGGGCATTTTTGGCCCCAGCACTAAAATTGGAACAATCTTGGTAGGGGTCCACTAGATGAAGCTTCATACCAAATATCAAAGTCCTGGGCCTTGTGGTTTTAGAGAAGAAAATTTTTAAAGATTTTCCCTATATAAGCCTATGTAAAACCAAAGGGCCCCGTGGCGGGGGCATTTTTGGCCCCAGCACTATAATTTGAACAATCTTGGTAGGGGTCCACTAGATGAAGCTTCATACCAAATATATAAGACCTGGGCCTTGTGGTTTCAGAGAAGAAGATTTTTAAAAATTTTCCCTATATAAGCCAATGTAAAAGCAAAGGGCCCCGTGGCGGGGGCATTTTTGTCCCAGCACTAAAATTTGAACAATCTTGGTAGGGGTCCACTAGATGAAGCTTCATACCAAATATCAAAGTCCTGGGCCTTGTGGTTTCAGAAAAGAAAATTTTTAAAGATTTTCCCTATATAAGCCCATGTAAAACCAAAGGGCCCCGTGGCGGGGGCATTTTTTGTCCCAGCACTAAAATTTGAACAATCTTGGTAGGGGTCCACTAGATGAAGCTTCATACCAAATATCAAAGACCTGGGCCTTGTGGTTTCAGAGAAGAAGATTTTTTAAGATTTTCCCTATATAAGCCTATGTAAAACCAAAGGGCCCCGGGGCGGGGGCATTTTTGGCCCCAGCACTGTAATTTGAACAATCTTGGTAGGGGTCAACTAGATGAAGCTTCATACCAAATATCAAAGACCTGGGCCTTGTGGTTTCAGAGAAGATTTTTAAAGATTTTCCCTATATAAGCCAATGTAAAACCAAAGGGCCCCGTGGCGGGGGCATTTTTTGTCCCAGCACTATAATTTGAACAATCTTGGTAGGGGTCCACTAGATGAAGCTTCATACCAAATATCAAAGTCCTGGGCCTTGTGGTTTCAGAGTAGAAGATTTTTGAAGATTTTCCCTATATAAGCCTATGTAAAACCAAAGGGCCCTGGGGCGGGGGCATTTTTGGCCCCAGCACTATAATTTGAACAATCTTGGTAGGGGTCCACTAGATGAAGCTTCATACCAAATATCAAAGACCTGGGCCTTGTGGTTTCAGAGAAGAAGATTTTTAAAGATTTTCCCTATATAAGCCAATGTAAAACCAAAGGGCCCCGTGGCGGGGGCATTTTTCGTCCCAGCACTCAAATTTGAACAATCTTGGTAGGGGTCCACTAGATGAAGCTTCATACCAAATATCAAAGTCCTGGGCCTTGTGGTTTCAGAGAAGAAGATTTTTAAAGATTTTCCCTATATAAGCCTATGTAAAACCAAAGGGCCCCCGTGCGGGGGCATTTTTGGCCCCAGCACTATAATTTGAACAATCTTGGTAGGGGTCCACTAGATGAAGCTTCATACCAAATAACAAAGACCTGGGCCTTGTGGTTTCAGAGAAGAAGATTTTTTAAGTTTTTGGTGAAAAAAATCTGTTTTTGGCTCCTGTGACCTAGATGTGCAACGGACCGGAACCATTTGACCCATATTCAAACTTGACCGAGATATTGTCATGATGATCATTCTGAGCAAGTTTGATTAAGATTGGACCAAAATTGTGGCCCCTAGGGTGTTCACAAGGTTTTTATATGATTTGACCCGCTGACCTACTTTTTAACCCGATATGACCCATATTCGAACTGGACTGAAATATTGTCACAATGGTCATTCTGAGCAAGTTTCATGATAATTGGACCAAAACAGTGGCCTTCAGAGTGTTCACAAGGTTTTTCTATGATTTGACCTACTGACCTACTTTTTGACCGGACATGACCCATATTCGAACTTGACCAAGATATTGTCATGATGATCATTCTGAGCAAGTTTGATTATGATTGGACCAAAATTGTGGCCTCTAGGGTGTTCACAAGGTTTTTCTATGATTTGACCCGCTGACCTACTTTTTAAGCCGACATGATCCATATTCAAACTTCACTAAAATATTGTCACAATGATCATTCTGAGCAAGTTTGATGATGATTGGACCAAAATTGTGGCCTCTCGAGTGTTCACAAGGTTTTTCTATGATTTGACCTACTGACCTACTTTTTTACCCGACATGACCCAAATTCGAACTTGACCGAGATATTGTCATGATTATCATTCTGAGCAAGTTTGATGATAATTGGACCAAAACTGTGGCCTCTAGTGTGTTCACAAGAAAAAGTTTACGCACGACAGACGACGGACGACGCACGACGACGCCGGACATCTTACTGTCACAAAAGCTCACCATGACCTTCGGTCAGGTGAGCTAAAAATTCAAATACCGGTTCTATAGTAAGCCATAAATTATTGACTTGTGTAACTGTTTAATAAATGTTGACACAGGGGTCAAATTTCGCTGTGATAAGATCAAAGAATCCGACGTGTACTTGTCCGATTTTCACCTAGTTAGATAATGAACCAGTCTAACACCATGTGCTGTAGGCATTTTTTTTATACATGCTTGGTTAATCAGTGGCAAACGGTCAGCTTGTTATTACAACATAATGACTTAGCGAAAATTTTCGAACCGATTTTTTTAAAATGTTACAGAATTACGGACCGATTTTTTAATCTTCTTCTGAAGTCAAAATAGGTTTATGGCAGCCAAATTCGGTTCAGAACCGGAAAACCGATATTTTCTCGAGCCCTGACGCTGACACTTGATACCCATGCAGCTTCATTTAATCACATTGTTGATTGCATATACAAAGTTAGTTTACAGGCAACAATAGCCTGCAAAAACTTTAAAACATTCCATTTTCCCATATAAAAGAATACGCAACCAAACTTGACCTTGATGTAAATTGGATCAAGGCCAAGACAGAGTCATCACTTCAACAAACTACAATAGGCCCCAATATGAACTGTTATAGCAATAACTGGGCATGGCAGCCATAGTTGTCATGTGGCCAAACTCCTATCAATAAAGTTTCATTTCCTTTTACCTAAAAGCTTTCATATGGAATTTGGTTACAAATGGCCCAGTGGTTTCTGATAAAAACAAGTTTTAGTTTCCATACCAGAATGATCTTGGGCCAATTTCACGGAATAACCTTGACCTTGAATACTCGTAGTTTAATTTACTTATTCAGCTAACTGCGTCTATCAATGTTCAGATAACAGGCTGCAATAGTTTCTGAAAAATGGAGGGTTTTGACTTTTTCCCATACACAAGCCTATGTGGCCAAATTTGACCTTGTCGAAAAATAGATCAAGGTCATCCACGGGTCATTATTTGATCAATCTATGGTCTGCTTGAGTCCCAAATGCTGCATATTAAGTTTCATGATAATCAGCCTGCTGGTTCCAGAGAAGATTTTTGGAGGGTTTTTACCTTATTAGTTATATGCGCATGGTGCCATCTTGGTCATGTGATCTGGACTCTGCAAACATTCGTTCCCCAATTCCATGGATGCTCCAAAAGAAATTTGACTTCAACCAGCCCAGTGGTTTCCAAGATGTTTGAAAACGTTGACAGAGGACAGACAACTGAGCCTTGCGATACTATAAACTCACCAATTTGCCTTTGTCTCAAGTGAGCTAAAAACTTCAATGACTCAAACACAGACGGCTTATTTTCTATGGCTGATTGGAACTGCTTTGGTCCCTCAATGAAGATTAGAATTTTTCTGACAGCTCCAGATAGCATTCTTTAGGGACAATTATAGGATTTTTTATGCTTGCAAGGAACATTGTGTGCACTCATAAGAATGGCCTCATCCAGGTGATTCTCATCATGAATACACACAATATACTTATATTTTTATTTAACCCATTTTGTACCAGACACCCCAAAACAGGTATTTGGCAAACAGTGCAGGCCAGATCAGACGCCGCAATGCGGCGTCTGATCAGGGCCTACATTGTTTGCAAAAAAAGTTCAGCCATTTTCTAAGTAAATTTTGAAGAAAACACAACCTGACACACCTTAACTTTGGAATGGAGTCCTGGTATATATAAGAAGGAAGATTCCATTTGGTATTAAAAGAGGTCTGAAAAGATATCCATAAATTATTCCTATTGTGTCTCTGTACCTGTGTTTGTAAGTAACCTTTAGTTGCTCAAACTTCCTGTCCCAAACGTTTCACAGGCCTAAAGAAGTTCAATCCACTGAAGTTGATGGTACAGTAGAATTTCAAAATTAAGACCACCTATGGGACTGTTCAAAAGTGGTCTTTAAGACCACTTTTGAACAGTCCCATAGGTGGTCTCTGACCAGAGGACCACTGTATGCATAAAACACAAAGAAAGAATAACTTCAATAACTAAATAAGCTTTTTAAAGCAGAATTAGTCCTAATTTTAGGTGGTCTTAATAGCAGAATTTCACAGTACTTCCGGTCTCTCCATTGTCTCAGCAAAGTCACTTTCCATGGGAAAGAATGAGTGAGTGTTTGAGTTTTACATCTCACCAACAGCTAAATCATACGGAGACAGGACCTTGCTCATCGGAAAGTCTGGAGAAGGGAAAAAATGAATGTTGATTTTTACGCATAACTTTTTGACAAGATTTGATGACACTTTCAAGAGTAGTTCATTTACATCCACATAGCAGACCTAAAACACTGGATGAAAACCAGAGAACCCTGTGATAAGATACTAAATCTCCTACAAGCAAGACACTGCCCAAGCTGACACAAGGCTTGAATGAACCTCTATTGTGACCATTAGGAAAACATGTCCATGTGAAATAATGGCGTCCAACATGGTGTCAGAAATGACAAATTTCTGGTAAAAATGATAACATTTTTCTTATTTCTGCTTCCAACATAGATTGTGGGTGCTCGCTAGAACCGCCTCAATGAGGCAGGACAAACGAGTTCCAACATAGATTGAGGCAGTTCTAACGAGTACCCACAATCTTTGATTTTGAGCAAACATAAGACGGATAATGTAAACCCCTGTGAAGCCCATTTTTCTACATATAAAGTGGGGTTTAGAGGGGTCTTCGTTTCACAGACTTGTCGTGATGAAACTTACCATTAGGATAACAAATCCATGAGACAATGCATTCTTTTAAACCTCCATAGTGGAGTGGTTACACTTCTCGCCTTGTAAACCAGGGGTCGCAGGATCAAGCCCGGGCTTCTCCAGACTTTTGGATGAGTCTTTAAACCAAGGTCTCGTCTCCAAATGACCTTAGCTGTTGGTGGGATGTAAAACTCAAAACACTCACTCAAACCTAAACAGATATTTTTCATGGGGTCTTAAAAATGGATAATTTGAGACATTTTTCTTACTTATATTCCGAATTTAAGTTATTTCCTTAAAAACAACACTCTGAGTGCTCACAACCTATGTATTGGAGCAGAAATAGAAAAATTATTTTATTCCTTGAAACCCAATTTCTCTATATAAAGTGTGGTTTGCAGGGGTGTTCATTAACACATCACGAAAACATGCCTATACAATTTTGACACCCTTGAAACCCTCTTTTAAATAGTAAAAGTGGGGTTTACAGGGGTAAACCTTTTCTTCTTTCTGCTCAAAATATAGATTGTGAGTACACGTTAGAACCGCCATCGAGGCGGTAATCTATATTTTGGGCAGAAATAAGAAAAATATCACAATTTTTCATCTTAAAAATTTTGTTGTTTTTTTGTGTTAGTGTTTACAATTCATTTTTATAGGTGTGTTTTCTTAATGAGACTTGTTTTCATGATGCAGATTCAGAGTCAACACTGCAAACCTCAAAACGCCAGATAAATATGCGTAACAAAGGTAAATTATGTATATTGTTTTTTTTTTATTATTTCTTGTTAGAAACAATGCTATGAACCCTTGTTATAATTGCCTCAATGAAGCAATTCTAACAAGTGGCCACAACATTGTTTTGGGGAATAAATATAACAAGAGGCTCAATGAGCCTAAACCGCTCACCTGAGGAACTTAAGTTTTAACAATTCACAGACTTGACTACTAAATCTGCTAATAGAATCCAGCCCATTGACCCTTACAGGATATAAGTCATCATTATTGCATTGCATTCCAAGTTTGAGACTTCTAGCTTCTATAGTTCCTGAGAAATCTTTGACGAAAATTTAACATTGGTCAAAATGGAGAGAAAGAAGAATGAAAGAACAGATGAACAAATAAGCTGAGAAAGCCCAATGTCTCTTACACAAAATAAGTCATCATTATTCTATTGAATACCAAATTAGATGCTTCTAGCTTTTATAGTTCCTGAGAAATCTTTGATTAAAAATTTAACATTGGTCTATTATCTCTATATGGATAGAAAGAAGAATGAAGGAACAAATGAACCAGACTAGCTCCAAAACCTAATGCAGCCTTTCCCCTTGCCCAATGGTGCTACACATAAAATTTAAACAAGATTGGTCGACTGCCTTCTGAGATATGCTTCATTGAAAGTGTGGACGACGGATGGACAGACGACAGACGACGGACTCCGGAGCCTTGGTATACTATCAGCTCACTGGAGCCTTTGGCTCAGGTGAGCTAAAAATTCAAGTCGCTATTTCTGTCACAACATTTTCCCTACGTTAAGTCTATGGGCAAATTTTTTTATCTCTCAAGGTCACGTAACTCCGAGGTCAATATTCCGATTCGGCCCAAAATCGAACTTAACCGAGATTTTATGCCTGTCCTCGTTACCTGCAAGTTTGAAGCTGATATGAATAAAAATAAAGTTGCTATCGTGGTCACAACGTATTTTTTTATGCTCAAGGGCAGGTAACTCCAAGGCAAATATTCCGATTCGGCCCAAAATCGAACTTAACCGAGATTTTACGTCTGTCCTCGTTACCTGCAAGTTTGAAGCTGATCTGAAAAATATTCAAGTCGCTATCGTAGTCGCAACATTTTCCCTAATTAAGTCTATGGGCAAATTTTTTGTCGCTCAAGGTCACGTAACTCCGAGGTCAATATTCCGATTCGGCCCAAAATTGAACTTAACCGAGATTTTATGCCTGTCCTCGTTACCTGCAAGTTTGAAGCTGATATGAATAAAAATTAAGTTGCTATCGTGGTCACAACGTATTTTTTTATGCTCAAGGGCAGGTAACTCCAAGGCAAATAATCCGATTCGGCCCAAAATCGAACTTAACCGAGATTTTATGTCTGTCCTCGTTACCTGCACGTTTGAAGCTGATCTGAAAAAAATTAAAGTCGCTATCGTAGTCACAACATTTTCCCTATGTAAAGTCTATGGGCAAATTTTTTGTCGCTCAAGGTCATGTAACTCCGAGGTCAATATTCCGATTCGAACTTAACTGAGATTTTATGCCTGTCCACGTTACCTGCAAGTTTGAAGCTGATCTGAATTAAAATAAAGTTGCTATCGTGGTCACAACGTATTTTTTTATGCTCAAGGGCAGGTAACTCCAAGGCAAATAATCCTATTCGGCCCAAAATCGAACTTGACAGAGATTTTATGCCTGTACTGGTTATCTGCAAGAATAAAGTCGATCAGAAAAAAATTGACTGAGCTAGAGTGATGACAAGCTTTTTCCTATGTGACGTCTATGGGAGCTAGATGTTGCCATGGCAACCAGAGTTCCACTCAGATCTGCCTGGAAACCTAATGAAGCCTTTCCACTTGCCCAATAATGCGACACATGAAATTTGATCAAAGTTGGCCAAGTAGTCTTTAAGATATACATTTTTGAAATTCCCATTAACCCTAATGCAAAAACACACAAGGGCAGGTAACTCCTAAGTGAATGATCCGATTCTGCCAGTTATCGAACTTGACCGAGATTTCATGGCTGTGTTGGTTATCTGCAAGAATAAAGCCAATCTGAAAATAAATGAAGCAGCTACGGTGATGACAACATTCTCCCCATGTTAAGTCAATAGGCAATTTTTTCAACGCTCAAGGGCACGTAACTCCTGAGTGAATAATCCGATTCAGCCCAAAATCGAACTTGATCGAGATTTCATGCCTGTCCTCGTTATCTGCAAGAATGAAGTCGATCAGAAAAAAATTGACGGAGCTAGAGTGATGACAAGCTTTTTCCTATGTTAAGAACGCTCAAGGGCACGTAACTCCTGAGTGAATAATCCGATTCAGCCCAAAATCGAACTTGATCGAGATTTCATGCCTGTCCTCGTTATCTGCAAGAATGAAGACAATCAGAAAAAAAAATGACGGAGCTAGAGTGATGACAAACTTTTTCCTATGTTAAGTCTATGGGAGCTATTTGTTGCCATGGCAACCAGAGTTCCAATCCGATCTGCCCGAAAACAGTATGCAGCCTTTCCCCCTACCTGATAATGCTTCACATGAAATTTGATCAAGATTGGCCCACTGGTTCCGGAGATATACTTCTTTGAAAGTGTGGACGACGACGGACGACGACGGACTACGGACGCCGGCTCGTGGTATACTAATACCTCACATGAGCCTTCGGCTCAGGTGAGCTAAAAATTATTATAAGGAATTATCCATTTACACATCCATACCTGTAGCTACCATAATGATCTTAAGTACTGGGACAGACAGGCCTAAGCAAACAGTGCAGAAACAGATCAGACTGCTCCTTAAGGAGCAGTCTGATCTGGGTCTGCACAGTTTGCCATTCCGTCTCCATCTTTTGGACTCCTTGCTGGATCGCAAAACAAACTTGTTAAACTATTTAGAATCACAGTAAGTCCTCAATCACCCCAACCCCACCAGTTATCCTCTTTTCAGGTCTAACATGGCAATATGTTCCCACCTGGTTTAGCCCTGACAGTGTCCCAGTTCATGTTGCTGATACTTGGATGTTCGTATAACTTCTGTAGGAGTACACTGGGCTTGTCAGTCATCTGAAGAAGCTCCGCCTCACCAAGGCCATGCTGGCACAGAGTTTGAGCAGATGCCATTTTCTGCCAATGCTTCAGAAACTTGAGATAGGCTGCTTTAGCTTTCTCCCTTTTAGCACTCTATAAAGAAATAAAAAAAAGCTGAATTATAAAAGACAAAAATAATAAGAAATTTGCCCAAAGGATACTGATGTCCCGGCCTGGTAATCATTATGATAACATACCCGTGCAACATAGTGCATTTTTTCACATCTCCAGAATTGCTACTTTTCTTGTGAAAATCCTTGATAATTTTCTTGTTTACACCACAAACATAGGTTGTTAGTGCTCCTTAGAACCGCCTCAATGAGGCGGTTCTAATGAGTACTCACAACCTATGTCTTGGAGCAAAAATAAGCAAAATAATGTAAACCCCCCTTAACCTCAATTTTCACTATATAAAGAGGGGTGTAAAGGGGTGTTCATTTCATGGACTTGTTAACATGATGGCAATCAAGAACACTCAAATACAAATTGCTTTCACCATCTTGGATGCAGACATGGACACTGATGGGTAGGTGTAACACTATATGCCTTTCCACCATTCTTTCAATGAATGGAGCATAAAAACATTGAAAATTAGCTATAAATCCAAGGTACCGTAATTATCCTAAGTTTTGGGACAAGGAGGCCTATGCAATCAGTGCAGACTCAGATCAGTTTGTTTGTTTGATTTGGGGTTTAATGTCCCCATCAACACTGTAAAGGTCATTTTGGAGACGCTGCTTCCAATTTTGTGGGACTTTTACCCGACATTGAGATTAAATGACATCTCAAGCCCTGTCGCCCAATGAACCAATAGGGTTTGTAAGCATGGACGGTCTGACTCTTGCACACGGCTTTGCCTGGGCAGGCTTAGATCCTCTAAGCGGTTTACCAGTCTTCGTGTGCGGGTCGGATTCAGCTCTGCGTGGAAGCACCATGCAGCCCATATATTTCTTCAAGCCCCGATGGGCGGGGGCCAAAACTCAGATCAGACTGCTACTGAAGGAGCAGTCTGATCACAGTCTACACTGCTTGCATTTCTGTCTGCACCTTTTGGACTACTTGCTGGATTGTTAAACAACTTTGATAAAATTTTTAGAGAATTGTAGCAAGATCTCAATGTGTCCTTGCTGGATTGTGAAACATCTTTGTTAAAAGTTTTAGAGAATTACAGCAAGATCTCAATGTGTCCTTGCTGGATTGTGAAACATCTTTAATATAAGTTTTAGAGAATTACAGCAAGATCTCAATGTGTCCTTGCTAGATTGTGAAATAACTTTGTTAAAAGTTTTAGAGAATTACAGCAAGATCTTAATGTGTCCTTGCTGGATTGTGAAACATCTTTGATAAAAGTTTTAGAGAATTACGGCTGGATCTTAAGATTGTGAAACATCTTTGATAAAAGTTTTAGAGAATTACAGCAAGATCTCAATGTGTCCTTGCTGGATTGTGAAACATCTTTGATAAAAGTTTTAGAGAATTACAGCAAGATCTTAAGATTGTGAAATAACTTTGTTAAAAGTTTTAGAGAACTAAAACTGTCAGTGAAACTGACTAGGGCCCCGGCAGTGCCATCAGAGGAGTTGGATTTTTTTTCAAAGGGCTATTACTCTTAGAGTATTGTAGCTAGAGTTACGTCGGTTGCCATGTAATTGTGTAATGATATTGTGACCATATATCTTAAGTTTGAAGTTGATGCATTTGACTGTAAGTTATGAATTAAAAACAAAAGGGTATTACTATATGGCAACTGTCAATAACTTCAGCCTCAGTTTGTAAACATGAAAAATGTTGATGGATAGACAGGCAGATGGACAGACGGAAGGACGGACGGACAGGCGGACAGACAGGGCATTACTATACGGCACACTGTCACATTATGGTTAATATTTCTGCTAAGTAATATTTAAATCCATCCAGGTATAAGAAAGTTATAGATTGGACACAATAAAAAAGACGCTTTTTTGACCTTTTATCTCTAAGTATGACCTTGACCTTTGAGGTACGGCTGTGGGTCTTGCGTGTGACACTTCGTCACATTATGGTTAACATTTCTGCCAAGTAATATTTAAATCCATCCAGGAATAATAACAAAGTTATTAATTGGACACAGGAAAGACCCTTTTTTTACCTTTAACCTCTAAGTATGACCTTGACCTTTGAGGTACGGACCTGAGTCTTGCGCGCAACACTCCATCACATTATGGTTAACATTTCTGCCAAGTAATATTTAAATCCATCCAGGAATAAGAAAGTTATGGAGGATAAAAAAAATTGTGGACGGACAGACGGACGTTCTCACGAACGGATACTTAAGTGGCTAGGCGTCGGCATATTGACTACTTAAGCGGCAAATTCTCTTAAGCCGCAAGCCACCTAAGAGCAAATTTTTGCCACTTAAGTACCCAAATAACGGAATAAACCGCATTTGGACTCACGAATATATACTTAAGTGTCAAACTGTCCAAATTTTTTGCCCCCTAAATGTTGTTTCGTTGGTGCGGACGGACAGACAGACAGACAGACGGACGGACAGAGTGATTACTATAGGGCACCCACACTTTCAGTGGAATAAGAAAGTTATGGAGGATAAAAAAATTTGTGGACGGACAGACGGACAGACGGACGGACAGACCCACATTTTGGGTTTGTGTGGCTGCACCTGTCCATATTTTATGGGGCTAAAATTTTTATGTGGCTAACGGTTTATGTGGCTATAAGACACACAAATCTGTACATCTAATGTGGCTAGCCACACAAACTTTGGACATCAGCCACATAAAGGCTGTCTGTACGAAACCGTCTTTGTCTAAACTTATGTGGCTACCAGAGGTTGTGATATCTAGCCCCCTAAAGGTAGAACAGAACTTTCTTTATAGTGCACTGATACATCTTATGGGTCTAGCTCCTCACATAGAGGGACTTTTTCCTACTGCAGCATTCGGCCCCAGGACAGCCAGTTAAATTTATGTGGCTCAGCCCCATAATCTCAAAGTTTAGCCTCATAATCCTGGACATCCATGTCCAAGGATGTCCAAGGTGATGGACATAAATTTATGTGTCTTTTTTTTATTTGATTTTTCTAGTCCCCCTGAACCCCTCTGTACTAACAGAAAAATGGGTTTGTGAGGCTAGCCACACAAACCCATTTTGCCACACAAAACCCTTCTGTACCTAAAAGAAGCCACATAAACCCATTTTGTAAGAACGGACAGACAGACAGACGGACGGACAGAGTGATTACTATAGGGCACCCACACTTTCAGTGCGGGGCCCTAATTACAGCAAGATCTTAATGTGTCCTTGCTGGAGTGTGAAACATCTTTGATAAAAGTTTTAGAGAATTACAGCAAGATCTTAAGATTGTGAAATAACTTTGTTAAAAGTTTTAGAGAATTACAGCAAGATCTGAATGTGTCCTTGCTGGATTGTGAAATATCTTTGTTAAAAGTTTTAGAGAATTACAGCAAGATCTTAATGTGTCCTTGCTGGATTGTGAAACATCTTTGATAAAAGTTTTAGAGAATTACAGCAAGATCTTAAGATTGTGAAACATCTTTGATTAAAGTTTTAGAGAATTACAGCAAGATCTCAAGGTGTCCTTGCTGGATTGTGAAACATCTTTGATAAAAGTTTTAGAGAATTACAGCAAGATCTTAAGATTGTGAAGCATCTTTGATAAAAGTTTTAGAGAATTACAGCAAGATCTCAATGTGTCCTTGCTGGATTGTGAAACATCTTTGATAAAAGTTTTAGAGAATTACAGCAAGATCTTAAGATTGTGAAACATCTTTGATTAAAGTTTTAGAGAATTACAGCAAGATCTCAAGGTGTGCTTGCTGGATTGTGAAACATCTTTGTTAAAAGTTTTAGAGAATTACAGCAAGATCTCAAGGTGTCCTTGCTGGATTGTGAAACATCTTTGATAAAAGTTTTGGAGAATTACAGCAAGATCTCAAGGTGTCCAAACTTTTAGGATTTTTGAGATACACGGATGTCTGTAAGATTTCATGACTTTATACAAGAGTGAATACAGTGAAATTCCGCTATTAAGACCACCTAAAATTAAGACTAAATCTGCTTTTTAAAGATTATTGAGAAGGTTTCAGTTATACTTTCTTTGTTGTTTTCTACATCCAGTCTCTCCTAATAAGACACCACCTTTAGGACTGTTCAAAAGTGGTCTTCAGACCACTTACTTTTGAATAGTTCCAAAGGTGGTCTTAATATAGGAATTTAATGTATCTGTGTTTCTAGGCCCAGTCACTCAGAGCATCGTTAGCCAAACAAACTCCAAATGCTAAATGTTTTTTATACTCTCAGGACCAGCAATCTGTCTGCATAAACAATACTTACTTGTTCTGGAATACTCTGATGCCACAACTCAGACAGTCTTATGCATTCTTTTAATACTAACACTTTTTCAGAACCTGCAATAGCAAGACAACATTATAAGGATCTTAAACACGATACCATGATCAGTCATCTGAAGCTTTTTACTCCGATTTTCCAAACAGTCACTTTTTAAGACATGTTTTATGTGCTTATGCAATACAGAGCTGATTGGTGATCATAAGTGGGTGAAAACTGGAGACACTCATTGCCACTATCAGTTTGTCTTACAGGTCTGAGTGTATATACAGTCAACATGCACTATGACCTTATTTCTTGTAACAAAATCTTGGATATAACACTTTGAAGTCAGGGATCCAAGTAGTCATTCTACTACACACTGCATTAAGTAAATTTGTTTGAATTGATGTTTAACGTCCCCGTCAACACTGTAAAGGTCATTTTGGAGACATTGCTCCCAATTTTGTGGGACTTTTACCCGACATTGAGATGCAATGACATCTCAAGCCCTGTCGCCCAATGAAACCAATAGGGTTTATTAGCATGGACGGTCCGCCTCGCACCGCAGTTCCTGGACAGGTTTAGATCCTCTAAGCGGTTTACTAGTACTAGTGTGCGGGCCGGATTCAGCTCTGCGTGGAAGTATCATGCAGATCATATATTTCTTCAAGCCCCTATGGGCGGGGGCTGTGCATTAAGTAAATAACACAAGCAATGGCGTGAAAAATCTCGTTATTGCCTCTGCAATAACAAAGGTGCAAATCAGCCTGCGCACTAGCATATAGTTTGATAAGCCCCTTTGTTTTTTACTGCCTAAATACCCATGGTATAAATCCTCTAATTTCTATATCTAAAATTATAAGACGGTGACCAGTTTGTGTTGCTGAGCAGGCTAGTTTGTGTCTTACCTGGTCCCAATGGTTAAACATTTTTTTGTATCTTACCTGGTCCCAATGGTTAAACTTTTTTTTGTATCTTACCTGGTCCCAATGGTTAAACTTTTTTTTGTATCTTACCTGGTCCCAATGGTTAAACTTTTTTTTGTATCTTACCTGGTCCCAATGGTTAAACTTTTTTTTTGTATCTTACCTGGTCCCAATGGTTAAACTTTTTTTTTGTATCTTACCTGGTCCCAATGGTTAAACTTTTTTTGTATCTTACCTGGTCCCAATAGTTAAACTTTTTTTTGTATCTTACCTGGTCCCAATGGTTAAACTTTTTTTTGTATCTTACCTGGTCCCAATGGTTAAACTTTTTTTTTGTATCTTACCTGGTCCCAATGGTTAAACTTTTTTTGTATCTTACCTGGTCCCAATGGTTAAACTTTTTTTTGTATCTTACCTGGTCCCAATGGTTACCAATAGTTGGCAATTTAAAATTTATGAGCAGGAAAAAAAAAACAGCATTCTCTACTGATCTGACATATGTATTTGCATTTTAAAATCTATGAGCATGACAAAAATTCATGCTCAAGTCAGTTGAGCATGGAAAAAGTTTTATAACCTATAGGCCTTGGGCCAGTTATTCAAAGCTAAAGACGTCTTTCGTTAACTTATCAATAAAACTTTGATCATTTAATATAGTAAATATGCTGTTATTTTTGCTGAAAAAATGTGAGTAGCTTTTGCAAAAGCTGCTGAAAAAAATGTGAACAGCTTTTGCATTTGCAAAAGCTGCTCACATTTTTTTTAGCAAAGATACCATAATTTTAGAAAGCCCCCACCCATAGGGGCTTGAAGAAATATATGGGCTGCATGATGCTTCCACGCAGAGCTGAATCCGGCCCGCACACTAGTACTGGTAAACTGCTTTGAGGATCTAAGCCTGTCCAGGAACTGCGGTGCGAGGCGGACCGTCCATGCTAATAAAGCCTATCGGTTTCATTGGGCGACAGGGCTTGAGATGTCATTTCATCTCAATGTCGGGTAAAAGTCCCACAAAATTGGAAGCAACGTCTCCAAAATGACCTTTACAGTGTTGACGGGGACGTTAAACCTCAAATCAAACAAACAAAATCAAACCATAATTTTAGAAATTGTACCTGCTAGAAAAGTTAACAATGTGACCGCTAATCATTAGGCTAACGAGGCTTTGAACAACTGGCCACTGGTCTAAAACCCCATAGATAAGTTAGTTAATCTACATACCTGCCAACATTGAGAAAATCCAAAGAGTGAGACTGCGCGCGGCGGACCATTTTTCACCTTCTTCTTTAGTATTTGGCTCGCGGGGAATTTTCAGGAAAAATTTGAAAGAGTGAGATTTTTTCCCTAACCCTATGGGGGTGGTGATGGGTGCTACCTTTTCCAAAGACCCACCACCCTTAAAAAAATAAATTGAACCCCATCACCAATAAATCTCAATTTTTAACCAGACCAAGCACCCATTAAAAAAGAAAGTGCTAGCTTACCCACCTTGCATAAAACATGCATATTTTTAGGAGGGGTGAAATGTATGAAACTGTGTACTGTCCGAATATATGTTACTTAGTTTTAAAGGTCGCTTTACAAGTCAGATACAATGATTCATTTTACCACCAAACTTCATCAAATCTTGTTAAAAACTGAGCATATGTATGCTAAAATGGATAACTGATCGATACTTTGAGCAATTTTGCTAAGGTTTACGTTTTCAAAGATTCATAAACAAAATGCAAGATAGGACATCGGTCGCCACACAACATTTTGGGTGCCCTGTAAAATGTCAAGAAAAGGGGAAAAAATCGATTTTATGGAAGATTATTAGTATGTAATAAAGAAATTAAATGGCTAAATGTGAATTCTGTAATATTTTTGTAACGCAGGGATGCCTCGATATCTGATTATTCTGAGGACTAAACTTAGAAATTTACCGACAGATAGATTTTTGACAAGATAGATAGTTTTGTTTATTTACCTGTCCAATAATAGATTTGCTAATAATAGTCCAAATATACCTGTGACCTGGAGGTGATTTTCCAATAGTTCTGTACCCAAGCTCTAATTGCATATATTAGCAATTCAGAAACGCCGATAACCAAATATCCGGTATGGCGAATTTAGCTAATTTCTAGGGCTGAGATGCACTGAAATTCGTGAGATTTGGGCCATTTTCAGAAAACGATCGTGGGGGAGTGAGACGCACAATAAATCGTGAGAGTCACGCTCAAATCGGGAGTGTTGGCAGGTATGTATCTATTCATTGGGGTATTAGCAATATTGTGTCCCAATAGTTAACTATAAATAGAGGTTTTTGAAAAATGTACTGAGAACCTAAATACAGTAAAATTCCTATATTAAGACCACCTTCTGGACTGTCCAAAAGTTGTCTTTAAGACCACTTTTGAACAGTCCCAAATGTGGTCTCTGACCAGAAGACACTGGTTGAAGAAAACATAAAGAAACATACCTGTGATAATTTTTATAATGTATGAGGGAGATTCGCTATTCTGATGAGGAAGATGTAAAGAATATTTAGGGAAATTTTCAGTTCAAATGAGGGAGACTCCGAAATTTTACTATTTAGCATAAATTGGGCAAAAATTAGCATGAAAATGAGGTAGTCTCCCTCCTGATGAGGGAGGTATCACAGGTACGAAGAAAGAATTACCGAAACCTTCTAAATAAGGTTTTTAAAGCAGGATTAGTTTTAAGTCTAGGTGGTCTTTATAGCGGAATTTTACTGTATTAAACGTCCTTATAACGAGGCCCATGTGTGACCAGAACCCAGATTTTTCAAATAGAACACTGACATACCCATAGGCAGTTTGCTGACCATCCATTTAGCACAGGCCAGTGAGTTCTCACAATTCTTGACAAGACCTAGCACTTCACTAGCTTCCTTCAACAGGCTACGATTGGCTGATTCCAAACTCCAGTTCCAGAGGCTCATGTCCGACCCTGCATCAGGGGTGAGGAAGGTCTCAGAGTACAACCTGACCATGTTCTGAACTGCAGTCAAACATATCTGGTCATCAGAGAGCTGAAAAGATTATAAATGTAGTATATAGAATTATATTCACCCAGGTGGCCATGAGTTTATCATCTTTTTTTTTTTTTTCGTGCTCATTTAAAATTATGATGGCAATAACATAGTCTCTGCTGAGCAGCAAAATCATCTCATTTGTGTTTAATTCCAATTTTCCATCATTATGCACATTTCGAGTGATTTGATTGGTTGAAATAAAAGTTATATACAGTGAAATTCCGCTATTAAGACCACCTAAAATTAAGACTAATTCTGTTTAAAAAAAGCTTATTTAGTAGGTTGGAGTTATTCTTCTTTGTGTTTTCTGCTTACAGGGTCCTCTGGTCAGAGACCACCTTTGGGACTGTTCAAAAGTGGTCTGAAAGACCACTTTTGAACAGTCCCAAAGGTGGTCTTAATATAGGAATTTTACTGTACTTCGATAAATTCAGTGAGCAAGAATCTCAGAACTATTTCACACAGCGACAGGTAGTAATATAATGTGATGTCAAAGAGCAAATTCAGAACCCGCGCGTTACGTCATTGCATATAAAACTGACATCAACAGCTTTCAATTAAAGGCTGGAAAATTATTTAAAACGTAAATGTTAGAAAACAAATAAACTGAATTTAAAGACTTGACATTTTTTTGATTGGGTTTCTTTCGAAGATGGCAGCCTCTAATTGCACGACCCGCAGAAAAAGCGACCGACTGAAGTCGGTTGATTTTCTAAGAGTGCCCTAAAATCACCGTGTCATTCTGTCATTCTGTCAGTCTGTCTGTCCGTCCGTAACACGTTTGTGAAAATTGGTGATAGTGACTTAACCGCTTGGAATATTTAAACAATTTTTGGCATACTGATAGATATCAATGAGATCTAACCAATGAACTTGCGAAATACTACATTCCATTTAGTATAGCCTCGCTGAGGCAAAAAATGTGAAAATTTTCGAACTGCTTCTCCTCGGAAACCATTGGGCCGATTGAAGTCAAATTTCATATGGAGCCTCTATGGGATGGGGGAAACCAAAATTTGCTCAGGGGATCCAGGTCACGTGACCAAAATGGCCGCCAAGCCATATATGGTAAAAACCCTTCAAAAATAGTCTTCTCCAGAACTACTGGGCAGATTTCCACGAAACTTAATAAATAGCATCTGGGACGTAGGCCCATCATAAATTGCTAAAATGGTGACCCTGGGTTGACCTTGACCTTCTTTGTGCCTGGGTCAAACTTTGACACATATGCTTTTGTATTGGAAAAGTGAGAATGCATTTTATCCTGCAAACGATTCAGAATACAGTACTAAAGTATAAGATATATTTTTGCTCCTTACGATAAGGCGCATTTATTGGGGGAACCGTGTTAGGTCCAGGTCACATGACCAAAATGGCCGCTATACCCATATATGGTAACACTCATAAAGCTAAAAGCATCCGGCGGGTCGTGCACTTCAGCTGAAGCACTGGTTGAACACTCATTTTGCCAGGGCCGTTGGTAAGTTCATTCTTATGCTTTTGAAAGAACTCCTAAAACTCCTAAATTTCGGGAAGTCCAATGAGGCGGATCATATGACTACCTTCAATTTATATTTTGAGCAGAAATAAGACACAATTATTCATCTTAAAATTTTCATTTTTTCAGCGGTAGAGTATACAATGAATTTGTGAATTTGAATAGACGTATTTTCCTAATGTCATCAAATCGGCAAAACCATGAACCCTAAATATTAAGACTCAGTGTACCTAGGAACCTGGCTATAAAGGACCCATTTAATTACAGCCCAGATCTGCAGACAATGTCTTTAAGTCTAGCCTTTATTAACACGGAAATCATACTTACACAAAGCAACTTAGCAATCAGTAACCAAATGGCAATAGTTTCTCGTTTTAGCTCTGGTGCTGTGAAAGAGAAAGACAGAACTACAGTCAATTCTCTCTATACCGACATTCAATGAAACAA
The DNA here is from genome assembly GCA_963580285.1 of Lucinisca nassula. Lineage (NCBI taxonomy): Eukaryota > Metazoa > Mollusca > Bivalvia > Lucinida > Lucinidae > Lucinisca > Lucinisca nassula. The sequence goes on from OY757012.1 coordinate 127,175,881, forward strand.
TTCAACCTGTTAAAACAAGTTTACGGGCCTCCGTGGCCTAGTGGATAAGAGCGCTGACTCTTAGTCATTAGGTCTCTCACCGCCGTAGGTTCGAGCCTCGCTCGGGCCACGTGTGAGACGCCAAGTTCTGCAACGGAAGGTCAGGTGGTTTTTCTCCGGGTACTCCGGTTTTCGCCCACCTCTGATTAACGATCGGCTCGATATGAGTCAAATAATCTTGAAAGGGCCGTAAAACCCAAACCAAAAAAAAAAAAAAAAAAATAAAACAAGTTTCGGCAAAATAGATCCTTAGCTGAAGATGAGATGGATTAATTAATATGTTCAAGAATATTGCATTTAATACTCCCAAGAAATGGAAGTTGTGAATATTTGTTAGAATTGTTTAGGCCCCCGCCCATCGTGGCTTGAAGAAATAGATGGACTGCATGATGCTTCCACGCAGAGCTGAATCAGACCCGCACACAAGTACTGGTAAGCCCCTTAGAGGATCTAAGCCTGCCCAGGCAAAGCGGTGCGAGTCGGTCTGTCCATGCTTATAAACCCTATTGGTTTCATTGGGCGACAGGGCTTGAGATGTCATTTCATCTCAATGTTGGGTAAAAGTCCCACAAAATTGGAAGCTACGTTTCCAAATGATCTTTACAGTGTTGACAGGGGCATTAAACCTCAAATCAAACAAACAATTGTCAGAATTGCTTAAGTGAGGCAATTCTAACAAAATGTCCACAGCATTTGTTGAGACAAATGATGTGAATATTTGTTAGAATCGCCTCAGCGAGGTGATTCTTTCAAATGTCCACAACATTTTTTTCTTGGAGTAATTAAGGGAAAAAGCCCCTTTTATTAAGTATTGTGCTACATGTTCGTCTTATGTGGATTCTTTATAGGAACATTCTTTTTATAAAATCAAAAAGATAGGGAACAAATACTGTCTTTATAAGGACCGTCCTCTATATATTACTACAGAGAGTAACAACTGTACCACTAACATTCCCTGCTAGCACTACTGCCCTGGATCATCCAAATCAGTAAGTAGAGAAGAATCTGCACAACCCTTTTTGAGGAGCAAAAGAATTTTAGTTGCTGAAGACGTAGTATGACCCATCTTCTTTCTTATGAATGTTTTCATTGCTCTTAAAGGAACTCATTTTTGATTTTTATTCTCCATCTTTCAAATTGTACACCTCCATTCTTTTAAAAAAAAATATTTAGTTTAAATCATTCACAGGATGGCAAACAGTGTAGATCCTGATGAGAAAGCTCATTCATTATGAACCGTCTCATGAGGATCTACACTGTTTGAAAATTATCTATATCTGTCATTAGGGTTGAAAGAGTTAACCCATTTTGTAGGGAAAACCCCAAAATGGGTAATTGGCAAGCATGAAAAATAATGTACACCCCCATAAACCACAATTTTCTCTATATAAAGTGGGGTTTAGGGGGTGTTCATTTCACAGACTTTTTATTTTATTATTTTTTAATTGACCCAGATCAGATGCTGCAGAACAGGGCATCTGATCAGGGCCTACTGTTTGCAAAAAGTTCAGCTATTTTCCAAATAAATTTTGAAGGAAACACAACCCAATACCCCTAAATTTTGAAATGGACTCCTGCTTTATAAGGAAGAGATTTCGTTTGGTACAAAAAGGGTTAAGCAATTTCATTTCCTAGGTTGGGTAAAAGTCACACAAAATCAGAAGCAACATCTCCAAAATGACCAATATAGTGTTGACGGGGAACGTAAAACCTCAAACAAATTGATCACACAGTTTTGCTTGATGTGTCTGAAATCTCAAGCCCTACCACCCGTAGAAACTTTGTTTGTTTGTTTGATTTGAGGTCCCTGTCAACACTGTAAAGGTCATTTTGGAGACATTGCTTTCAATTTTGTGGAACTTTTAGCCGACCTTAAGATGACATGACATCTCAAGCCCTGCCGCCCAATGAAACCAATAGGGTTTATAAGCATGGGTGGTCCGACTCGCACCCCTTTGCCTGGGCAGGCTTAGATCCCCTAAGCAGTGTACCAGTACTCGTGTGCAGTTGGATTCAGCTCTGCGTGGAACCATCATGCAGCCCATCTATTTCTTCAAGCCCCGATGGGCGGGGGCGTGTCCACCCATAGAACCCTGACAATTGTTTTTTGATTTGAGGTTTATCGTCCCCATCAACACTGTAAAGGTCATTTTGGAGACATTGCTTCCAATTTTGTGGGACTTTTACCCGACATTGAGATGAAATGATATCTCATGCCCTGTCACCAAATGAAACCAATAGGGTTTATAAGCATGGATGGACCGACTCCCACCCCTTTGCCTGGGCAGGCTTAGATGCCCTAAGAGGTTTACCAGTACTCGTGTGCGGTTGGATTCAGCTCTGCGTGGAACCATCATGCAGCCCATCTATTTCTTCAAGCCCCGATGGGCGGGGGCGTGTCCACCAATAGAAACCCCGAGGCTTAAAGGAGCGGTTCAACTCGCATCACTTTTCCTCGACAGGCTTAGAGTCATCACTTAAACAAGTCTGTGAAATGAACACCCCCTAAACCCCACTTTATATAGAGAAAAGTGGGGTTTATGGGGATATACATTATTTTTGTTTGTTTTTTTGCTTCAAGACATAGGTTGTGGATACTGGTTAGAACTGCCTCAATGAGCCTAATCTATTTCTCCAAGCTCCGATGGGTGTGTATGAGGAGTGGGGGGTGGCAATGTGTGAACAGCATAGTCCCAACTGACTTCACTGTAAGACTTGCATGATCAATTGAATAATCGATTGACAAACATTATTATCGCAACTTATTTGCTTATAAATGATTATTTGACTTCTGTGTCTGTTAAATTACCATAATTACTTTAATAGATATGGGTAACAGGAACACCTTCAGGGGAGGCAACTCCTGCAAAAGTATTTTCGTCTCCCATGTCAATAGGGGTCAACTCTTAAAAGGAAAGAATTTGCTCCTGAAGAGCAAATTCTTAAAGAGTAGCAAATCCTTTCCTTTAACAGTAGACTCCTTTTTCAGTGGGACAGGGCTTACAGAAAAGTGAACAGAAAGTTCCGAAAATTGTCTCCCTTTGAAAAATTATGGAAAAATCTGCCAGGCGTTCCCAGTTACCATAAGTATTCAGACATCTCAACTCCATACATTACCTGTTATAAAATTTGAACAAGTATAATTTAGTAACTAATGTTGTGTTTTAAATAGCTGGTGAGTGTCAAACAATGTGGATCCTGATGAGATGCCGCATTTTGCAGCATCTAAAAATGTGACGTCTCATCTGTGCAGTCTGATAAGTCTTTGTTTTGTGCTACTGGACTCAAAATTTCTTTAACATTCTGCATCCAGGTTTCTTTAGCAGACGACATTTTGAAATATTTTTCTTGTTTTTCCCAAAAAACAGGATTTGATATTTCATCCTAGTTTGTCTCCACTGGAGACAATGTGCATAAAATGTCAAAACCTGTTTTTAGGAAAAAAAACAACATCAATTTGTCGTCTGCTGAGTTAGCCTAGAGAGTGATAAAAGCTAAGCAGTCAGGAGAATGCTGTATTCTAACTGAGATGCCAACTTGGTCTGCAGATTGATTTAAGTCTTTGCTAAATGTACATGTCTGATGACACATCACAGCAAGCACAAACAGCAGGCCAATGCCAGGCCTCCATCAATAAGATGTTGCCATATCATCTCCATGTTTCCCTGACATTGGTACGGCATCCCTTGCTGGCTGTGATTTTCCCTTGGTCTGCATCATGTAATAATGTAAGACAGACAGCTCTTGTGCATATTTGAACTGTCACAGCCTCATGATAATCATCTGTATTGATAAACCCTCTGCATGCTGGGTATTTTTTCAGCAGACAACATTTTTGAAATGTTTTTCTTATTTATCCCAGCTAAGACAGCTAGAGACAGCCTGCACGAGATGTCAAGTCCGGTCAGCTGGGAAAAATAAAAAAAATACAATGTATCAATAATTTGTCATCTGCTTGATTAGCTTAGAGAGTCGTAAAGGTTTAAAGAAACAACAACAGTTTTTCATTATTTAAGGGGAATGAATACACCTTCAGGGGAGGCAACTCCTTCAAAAGTATTTTTGTCTCCCATGCCAATAGGGGTCAACTCTTAAAGGAAAAAATTTGCTCCTGAGGAACAAATTCTTTCCTTTAAGAGTAGACCCCTTTTTCAGTGCGACAGGGCCTATAGCAAAGCGAACAGGATGTCCCAAAAGTTGTCTCCCTTTGAAAAATGGTGGAAAAATTTTGCCAGATGTTCCTATTCCCCTTAACTTACTGATAATTTTCCAAGTATCCCCTTGCAATAATGGATGTATAGGAAGCCTGGTCTTACTCTCCGGAGGTAGGCAAGTCATCACAATTTGTAACTGAAAGAAAAAGAATGCATAGATTTAGAAATGTTCCAGGAGTTTGAAAAATTTGTGACCTTGTGACTCCTTTCACAAATATTTGGCCCTCAATGAAATAGACAATTCATAAGTGAATTTTAAAACCCTACATCTATATAGCTTGTTTGTATGGTATTAAATACATTTTAAGAATCTATGCAACAAAATAAAATAGCTCCACAATTCCTGCTAAGTGGCTTGATATGACACTGGATTATTTCTTCTGGACCAATCAAATTGATCCATACTGATTATAACCTATTGACCTTGAATATAGGGATCAAACATGGTTGTTTATTTGCCAGGTCCCAAGGAGGATGTCGAAAACCGAGGCCACAGGCTCACGAAAACAAAATTGTTCGATCCCTACATGTTTGTTTGTTTAAATTGAGATTTAATGTCCCCGACAATACTATTTATGTCATTTTGGAGATGTTGCTTCCAATTTTGAGGGACTTTTACCCTACAATGAGATGAAATGAAATCTCAAGCCCTGCCGTCCAATGAAACCAAAAGGCTTATATGCAGTGGATGTTCTGACTCACACCACTTTGCCTGGGCAGTCTTAGTCCTCCTAAGTGGTTTACCAGTACTCATGTGTGGTCAGTTTCAGCTCAGGGTGGAAGCACCATGAAGCCCAATCTATTTCTCCAAGCCGTGATGGGCAGGGGCAATGATCCCTACATATATATTCAAGCTCAACAGGCTTATATCACTAAAGTGAAATTTGATTGGTCAAGCTATATTGTATAGAAACTAAAACTATTTGCAACATTTTGCGTTTTTGCTTGCATTATTCAATTTAACCTTTTCACATGTGTCTCACAGCTGAAATTTCAACAGACTATATTTGTTCCGAGACCAGATAGAACAAGATGTGGTTGTCAAACATGAACATGTCCCCGGGCATGGTCATTTTTTTTTCAAAGTTGATCACAGTTCAAGGTCAAGGTGGAAAGCCCTTGACACAAGGAACTTACATGCCAAATATGAAGGCTCTGTCTTAAAGGACTACGGAAACAATTTTACTTTTAATCAAATATTGTTCAGTCATTAGAATCCTGCGCATCCCCGCAGAACTAAGTCTGTTAACCTTACAGCTACCTGTGTAAACCGCTTGGAGATAAAAATACCTCCAATATGCATGTATTCCGCCACTCTACGCTGCTTATCGGTGAGTGACGTCACTGTTCCCATTCCATTGAAGAACGTGTAAAGATTAATATTTATTTCTTTGCATTACGCTTTTATTTTCTGGAAACAAATACATTAATATGGTGTATTGTGTAGCATTTGGGTGCACAAGTAAACATTCAAAAGGATGTTGGATTCATTTCTTTGCATTCCCAAGTGATCCTAAACTACGACAACAATGGGTGTTTTATTGTAAAAGAAGCACGACCGAAGACTACATTTTTCAAGTGATTTGATTTGATTTGAGGTTTAACTTCCCCGTCAACACTGTAAAGGTCATTTGGAGACGTTGCTTCCAATTTTGTGGGACTTTTACCCGACATTGAGATGAAATGACATCTCAAGCCCTGTCGCCCAATGAAACCAATAGGGTTTATAAGCATGGGCGGTCCGACTTGTGCGCACCGCTTTGCCTGGGCAGGCTTGGATCCTCTAAGCGGGTTACCAGTACTCGTGTGCGGGTCGGATTCAGCTCTGTGTGGAAGCATCATGCAGCCCATATATTTCTTCAAGCCCCGGTGGGCGGGGGCCGTATTTTTCAAGTGAATGTAACGAAAGAGACCCACAGAAAATGGCTGAATTTGGATACCCAAATGCAAGGCCGATGTTTTAAGTGGGTGTGTGTAGGTTTCTGACCGTAGAAGAGGCCCCACTTTGCCTCAGGCTACTCGCACGCCAAGTTAGCGATGTAGACCCGGATAGTCTCATCCGAGTGTTTTTTTCTGCACGTTTCTTTGTTTTCGGATATGCTAAGAAGATTAGCCGACAACTGAATACTTTCAATGAAGCGCAGAATATTCACTTATTTTATGGCCGTGGCATCTGATATGGGCCTACACTGTTTGCCAGTTACCCGTTTTTGGTTTTCTGGAACAAAATGGGTTAATGATCATGTGTCCGCTGAGGTGTTACGTGATGTTTTAATCTGAATTCTATCATTCTTTTTAGCACAACTCACTGAAGCTCCCGTGGTGTAGTGGCTATGCTTCTCGCCTCAGAAACCAAGGGTCGCGGGTTCGATCCCTGGCTTCTGTAGAGTTCGGATTTTTAAAACCGAAGTCCTGTCCCCGTATGTCCTTAGCTGATGGTTGGACGTTAAACACGAACACACACACACACACACACACACACACAAACATCATAACTCACTAATTTGTAGTTATTATTGTTATTATTATAGCTCATGTGCGGCCCCCGCCCATAGGGGCTTGAAGAAATATATGGGCGACATGATGCTTCCACACAGAGCTAAATCCGGCCCGCACACTAGTACTGGTAAACCGCTTAGAGGATCTACGTAAGCCTGTCCAGGAACCGCGGTGCGAGGCGGACCGTCCATGCTAATAAACCCTATTGGTTTTATTGGGCGACAGGGCTTGAGAAGACATTTCATCTCAATGTCGGGTAAAAGTCCCACAAAATTAGAAGCAACGTCTCCAAAATGACCTTTACAGTGTTGACGGGTACGTTAAACCTCAAATCAAACAAACAAATTATAGCTCATGTGTTGGTATCTTCGGTTGTTGGTTCACTGCTTGCTGAAGTACAGCCTGAAGTGGAAAGGCGGCATAATGACAGTCTTTGTTTGTTTGTTTTGGAGTTTAACGGCCCAGTCAACACTATTTTAGGTCATTTTTGAGCCGGTCAGTTTACCTAACACACTTCCTGGGCAGGCTTATACGTAAGCGGTTAACGAGTACAGTGTGCATTCTTTCGCCAGAAACTGACAACTGCCCTTCTCGAATCATCGGAAGGGACAGAATGACCGTAGAAAAGATTTCATGATCAATCTCCATGAAATAATGTTGCCGACCCCGGCAGGTATCGAACCCGCGCCTTCCTGATTAACGCGCATCCGACTGAGTTACCGAGATTGGCACATAATGACAGTCAGCGTCTTATAAATGGCACTGATAACACTTTATCTACGTCAGTTATTAGAGCTCGTGATGCTAGTTTTCAAATCAAGTGGAGACCAATAATGTTTATAATAAGACAAATGCCAAAAACAAAACAAAAACCAACAAAAAAAAAAAAAAACGGCGCCTACAGTGGGCGCTTTGCAGAGGAAACTTCCAAGCAGGTATATATATTTGAAATGACTTCGTGTCAACGTTGATGCGACAACGTGACAAAATATCCGTATAACATTATTTTGTTTTATACTTGCTTTTATTAAAATATATCGATGTTGGATGAATGTAAAAAATACTGAATAGAACATATGTCCTAACATGCCGTTCGAAAATATTTTTTCAATACGCTGCATTAATCAAATCGACAATTCTGTACAAAGAAGGCAGTGCCATACTGACCAATTAGTATCTTGCATCCTCTGTGTTCCACTAAGGCCGTCAAGAGGAGTCTTCGGCTTCGTCCTGCTGCAACTCAGCGGGCTCAAACCAGACCCGTGCGCTGGGAGGGGGTTGCGAGGGTGCAAAGCATCCCCCGTACTTATTTGGAAATTATCACACATTCTATAGATTTTTTATCTATGTGCGCGTAAGAGGCCTGCGATTATATATATATATATATATATATATATATATATATATATGGCTGTATTTCTGGTGTACGCTTCAAGCTCGCTTGCATTTTGTTATTTATTTATTTATTTATTTTTTAAATCTTTATTTTCTGGCCGAATTTATGTACATCTCCGTTGGTTTACTATAGCAAAGTGGGAATATTGACGTCACTACACCACGTGATTCGGCAGCTGATTAATTATCGGAATTTTCTCACGCACACTACACCAGCAGACAAATGCACATGTTTACCTGGCTACTATTTATTTATTACGCTGTGTATAAATCTCGGAATTTCAGCATCATGGAGTGTTAACTGGCGATTTTAAGATGTTATTTATTTGAGAATGATTTCCCGTGTCCTTTAAATGGTTCAAAAGTTATGAACAATAATATTTTTTCTTTTAAGTAGGTCATAGGTCAAGGATACAGGTCAAAAAGTTTTGCATGAATGTAAAGCTCTTGTCACAAGGAACCTACATGCCAAATATGAAGGCTCTATCTTAAATGGTTCAAAAGTTATGAACAATTTTATTTTTACTTTTAAGTAGGTCAAAGGTCAAGGTCAAAACTTTTTGCATGAATGTAAAGCTCTTGTCACAAGGAACCTACATGCCAAATATGAAGGCTGTATCTCAAACAATTCAAAAGTTATGACCAATGTTAACTTTTTCTTTTATGTGGGTCACAGGTCAAGGTCACAGGTCAAAATGTTTTGCATGAATGTAAAGCTCTTGTCACAAGGAACCTACATGCCAAATATGAAGGCTGTATTCCCAACGGTTCAAAAGCTATGACCAATATTAACTTTTTCTTTTATGTAGGTCAAAGGTCAAGGTCATATGTCAAATTTTTATGTGTGAATGTAAAGCTCTTGTCACAAGTAACCTACATGCAAAATATGAAGGCTCTATCTCAAAAGGTTCAAAATTTATTACCAAAATGCTATTTTTTATTTTAAGTAGGTCAAAGGTCAAGGTCACAGGTCAAAATCTTTTGCACGAATGTAAAGCTTTTGTCACAAGGAACATACATGCCAAATATGAAGGCTGTATCTCAAGCAGTTCAAAAGTTGTGACCAATGTTATTTTTTTCTTTTAAGTAGTTCAAAGGTCAAGGTCAGGGTCACAGGTCAATTTTTTTGCACATACCGAACTTATTTTAATGCAGTCTACAAGGGAACTAAATCCATAAAATCCAAAAAATAAGCATAATCTTTTATTGCCAGTTATTTCCCCGTTGAACGCTGACCATCGGGACAAGTGGTCACGCTTACCTGTATTATTAGAAGCATTCTGATTTACCTGTATATTTCTGAACGAGAATCTCGCCGTTTTGTGAGATTTGAGTGTTTTTGTATTGAGAACAAATGTGTACTAGATTTTGAGTCATACACTTAGGATAACATTTATGCGAAATCATCCCGCCCATGGGGGACGTTAAACCTCAAACCAAACAAACAAACAAAATCTATGCGAAATATTGCTATCGATCATGGCTAAAGGAATAGCATTTATCAGATGCTAATTTGTTAAATATATTATATTGCTCAAAACGTAGATTGCGGATGATACAATGAGGCGGTTCTAACGAGTACCCACAAACTTATTTTTGAGCAGAAATATGAAGAAACAAAATTTATACCCCTGCAATTTAATGCAATTATTTAATTATGTGCAAGACGATTTTATATATCTGGATAGTCCTGTGCTCGCTATCTAAAGATGAACGTTGTGCTCGATATTTGTGAAATATTCTTAAATTGGTAAGGTCACCAAGCTCAAAAATATCTTTTTAAACAATAACAGGTCCTGTTGTATGAATGTCATTTGACGTGTCACCAGTAACAATTCTGATTCTGTTGAGAAATGCAAGTTCTCTTTACGGAGGAAGACAATGTAGTTTTTCTCCGGGCACTCCGTTTTTCGCTTACCTTCGATGAACGATCGGCTCTATGTATGTGAAATATTCTTGAAAAGCCGTAAAACCCAATTAAAAGAAATGAGTTTGTTTTTTGTTATTTTAAAAATATATCTTCAGTTCTGCTACAGTGACAGGTATATTAAGCCTGTGGGTGAGAGAGAGAGAGAGAGAGAGAGAGAGGGAGAGAGGGAGACAGAGACAGGAAAACGAATGCTGGATATGTATCTTTATTTCATAACATATGATATTCCATTCAAATACAAAATATGACATTTGAGCCGACTCATGAGAAAATAGACCTTAGGATTGTCCGTTTTATGATTGATTCATGCGCAGCCACTTAATAGGGCCAGAAGCATGGCTCTTTACCTGGCCAACATTACATGACTGCGAACAACAAAGGCTCGGACGAGACTGCGCGTATGCGCAGGCTAGCCTAAGCCTTTGTTTTTCGCCTATGTGATAAGTACCCTTTTCTCATGGGCTGGCTCATTTTAAAGACGACAGTTCTTAATATTTGCAGTGATATTCATAAAGGTGTGAAATCAACATGAAAATGATGATCAACGTAATTATGTAATACAAGATACTTAAACAGGCGCTGTCATTAAAAAAAATTCAACAAATATTAAGCCGGTGCACAGCAAAATCTTCATTTAGACATGTGCGTACAGCGAAGACTCACATCAGCCTACGCATCACGCGCAGTCGGGTATGAGTCTTCTCTTTCCGCCTGGGACAACCTTTGGGTCCTTTGCTATCCCTCGATCGTCCAGTGAAGACTCTGATCAGACTGCGCGGATGTACATGGCTGATATTAATTTCGCTGTCTTGGAGATGCTAGGTCTAATATAACCAAGTCCCAAGAAAGTTGCTATTGTCTGATTAACCCATTTAACTAAGCCTAGAGTCCCATAAATGGATATTGGCAAACAGTGCAGGCCCAGATCAGACGGTCAGAATGCGGAGTCTTATCAGGACCTACACTGTTTCTTAAACATGGGTAGATGAACAGCGCTTTTGCTAAATTTAGCAAAAACCAAAAATACTAGCAAATCATAGTTTATGGTAAGTGCAAAGAAAGAAAGCAGAAAAGAAAGAAAGAAAATTGTTTTGCCTTGTCGCGTGACAGTAATTAAAATATTAATCTCCAATATGATTAAAATCAAACATAAATGAGCCAGGCCATTAGAAAAGGGTGCTTGTCACATAGACGAACAGCCATGGCCCAAGAGAGCCTGCGCATACGCGTAGTCGCCAGAGCCTTTGTTGTTCGTAGTCATGTAGTATGGACACAAAGGAAGGGAGGTTCAGACAAAGAGCCATGCTTCTGGCCCTATTATGTGGCTGCGCATGCGGCTTTGAAGAGTTATACCTCGAACAACCCTACGGACCCTTTTCTCATGGACTGGTTCAAATAAATATACGAATATGATAAGTTTTTACTTTAGAAATTAAAGTTATTAAATACCTAAAAGACATGATTGTATCTAAATGTATAGAAAATATACCTCTTATTATATTAGGATAATATACCTTTGTAATTTAGTCTATATTTCATGTCCATAAATGACATTTATTAAATGATAATTTGAGCCAGCCCATGAGTAAAGGGTACTTTTCACATAGGCGCAAAAATAAGAAAAACTAGAAATGGTGTTTGTAAAACACAATGCCCCCAACCTTTGCTTGACCGTAGCTGGCAAAATATTCAACAAATATTGTTAAAGACTCAAAAACATACAACAAGAATTCCTCGAAGGCTATGTCGCGCCTGTGGGGGCGCAAAGTCACCAAACCATGAAATCTAGCACAATTGAGTAGCAAAAAATTACAAAGGGCCATAACTCTAACAAAATTTTATCGAATTGGTTGAAAATTTAATCAGGTAGTCTCCTCCTTAGTCCCAATCACTATACCAAATATCAAGGCTGTAGCTCAAATACTTTTTGAGATATCTTGCTAACGAGAATTCTATGTTATTTAATTAAAGGGGAAATAATTCAAGAAGGGGAGATAATTTGGACAAGAAAAAAAATACAGGTCAACTATTTTTTCATGAGGAACCCATATATGAAATTTCAAAACACTAGCATACACGGTTCTAAAGATATGCTATGCACCAGAAAGCAACACAATTGAGTGGCAAAAAATTACAAAGGGCCATAACTCTAACAAAATTTTATAGAATTGGTTGAAAATTTAATCAGGTTATCTCCTCCTTAGTCCCAATCACTATACCAAATATCAAGGCTGTAGCTCAAGAGGAACCCATGAGGAACCCATATATGAAATTTCAAAACACTAGCATACACGGTTCTAAAGATATGCTATGCACAAGAAAGCGTGACGTACGAACGGACTAACGGACGGACAAGCCAGAAGCAATATGCCCCCCAACTTTTTTAAAGTTGGGGGCATAAAAAATGTGTACTGCCTTACTACCCATTTCCATAATTTACCCAAATCCACCTGAAAAAACCTAAAACCACTTAAATTTTACCCAAATCAACTTGCAATCAATAGAGAAACATGTGTTTTAGGTGTTTTATAGTGCCTGTATCTCAAAATGGATAGTTTAGAGCCAATAAACAAGCAGACGGCAATAATTTGGTGACAGGAAAACTTTTGTCACCGGTTACTAAATACCGCACATACCTGAATCAACGAAAACCGCCGGACATTCAAAAGTCCTTCTCTTTACAAACGACAAATATCTCAATTTTATATGAATATCCAAATTTCATATCTATAAATTCTTCAAATTTGTCCATAAAATATACTTTGGAGGAGGCCTTTCGTTACGTTCAGTATGTGCGGTATTTCTTATAGGTAAATAAAACTTTTAATCTCATCAATTGTATTCTACTTATTTTGGCTCTAAACTATCCATTCCAGGATATAAGCACTATAGAACATCTAAAACGTGTTTCAATTATTGATTTTAGGTGGATTTGGGTGTTTAAGTGGGTTTGGGTGGATTTGGGTAAATCGTTCCGCCGAAGTGGGGGTTTCCGTGGTGTTCATTACATTAACTTGTTATTGTGATGAAGAATAGAGCTTCTTCTTTCAACGTGATCAGACAAAGTCTACACTGATATTCAACATATCCAACATTAAACAAATAAGATTGGCAAGTAAAACGTGAACTAATAAACGCATATTTCATTACGATAGCATGCATATATAATATAAGGCCATATTCCTTGGCTCCAGAAATTGTAATTAGTGATAGTTATCTGGTCTATTCTCAGAACATAGATTGTCGGTACTCAATAGAACCGCCGCAATGAGGTAATGCCGCGGTTCTAATGAGAACCCACAATCTATATTTTGGAGCACAAATAAGTCTTTAGAATAATAATATATACCCCTGTAAACCCAACTTTTCTCTACATAAAGTGGGGTTTACCTGGATATAGATTTTTTTATGCACTCGTTAACGTAATGTCAAAACAAAAATATGTTGCAATATGGTAAAAATGTTGACAATAATCTGCCGCTTGGCAAGCCATGACCGTATACATCACGAAACACGCCTATAATTTTGCCCCTCTTGAACCCCACTTTTATATAGTAAAACTGGTTTTTGCAGGGGTAAACCTTATTTTTCTTATTTCTGCTCTAAAATATAGATTTTGGGTATTCGTTAGAACCGCCTCGATGAGGCGGTTCTAAAGAGTACCCACAATCTATATTTTGAGCAGAAATAAGAACAAGAGGCCCATGGGCCACTATGCTCACCAGAGCTCAGGTGGGCACTGCCAAATTGCAGCCATGTATTTTAACATGATATCATTTTAATCTGCCAAATGAACCCCCATATCCAAATGAGCATCAATGTGGACTCAGTATATGAAACATTAGGCCTTTTATGAAGTAGAGGGGGTGGGGCATGGACCCAATGGAGCCCTGGTTGGTATCACTAAATGTGTCTTATCACAAAGAACAAGAATATATATGGTTTAGCAGTGGGGATCTGCATGGCTGGAGATATAAGTGGAGGGGTTGGAGCATGCCCTGTCGTTCCCAGGAAAGCCCAAGATTGTTGTCCCTAAATGTGTCTCATCATAAGGACCAAGTATATATATGGTTTAGGGGTGGGAATCTGAACGGTTTCCAAGATATCCTTTCATGAAGTGGAAAGGAGAGGACTGGCCCCTGCGGACACCCCTACAGTAGGTGTGCTAATAATAAGGAACAAGAACATATATGAATATGGGGTGGGGATTTGAATGGTTTCTGAAATATATGGCCTTTTATGAAATGGAAGGGCGGGGCACATTGCCTCAGCACAAAGAGACCCCCAAGTTGGTGTGACTGAATGAGTCTTATCATAAGGAACAAGAATATATATGGTTTAGGGGTGGGGATCTGAACTATTTCTGAGATATGTGGCTTTTAATGAGGTCAAGCGGTGGAGCAAGGCCCGGCATGCCCCGGGGACTCACAAGCTGGTGTCAATGAATGTGCCTTATCATAAGGAAGATGAATATATATGGTTTAGGGGTGGGGCTCTGAACAGTTTCTGAGATATAAGGCCTTTTGTGAAGTGCAGGGGTGGGGCAAGGCCCATGGAGACCCCCAGGTTGGTGTCAATGAAAGTGTCTTATCATAAGGTACAAGAATATATATGGTTTAGGGGTGGGGATCTGTAAGGTTTCCGAGATATTGTGATATTATGAAATGGAGGGGGTGGGGCATGGCCCCAGCACATCCCTGGGGACCCCCAGGTTGGTGTCACTGAATGTGTCTCATCATAATGAACAAGAACATATATGGTTTAGGGGTGGGGATCTGAACAGTTTCTGAGATATATGGCCTTTTGTGAAGTGAAGGGGTGGGGTATGGCTCCGGCGCACCCCGGAAGACCCCCAATTTGGGGTCAATGAATGCGTCTTATCATAAGGAGCAAGAATATATATGGTTTAGGGGTGGGGATCTGTAAGGTTTCCGAGATATTGGGCCTTTTATGAAATGGAGGGGCGGGACATGGCCCCGGCGCATCCCGGGGGACCCCCAGTTTGATGTCACTGAATGCGTCTTATCAATAGGAACAAAAGTATATAGGGTTCACGGGTGGGGATCTGAATGGTTTCCGAGATATTGGGCCTTTTATGAAGTGGAGGGGGTGGGGCATGGCCTCGGCACATCCCGGTGTAACAGGCCGGTTCTTCCCCCCAGTCAGTTTCTTCCCCGGGGAAGAACTGGGCCGGCCCGTTTCTTCCCCGGGGAAGAAACTGACTAGTCAGTTTCTTCCCCACCCAGTCAGTTTCTTCCCCACCTGAAATTTTATTAGAACCATAGAGAACGAGTAATTTATGCCTCACAAATTGTTAAAAATTCAAAAAGAAACCATTCTGAATTAGTTTTGAGTCTTTACAGCTTGAATGGCAAAATTTTCTCTATGCCATACAATATATGGAGATCCAAGGAACTTTTCATCCCAATTCCAGTATCTATGATTAATTTTCTTAGCTTTTTATGTCATTAATTGGTATTAACTAAACAGATATAATAAGCAACAACCCTTTAGTGCTCCAATCTAAATAGTATTTGGAAAGTGGGGGTGGGGAAGAACTGGGCCGGCCCATTTCTTCCCCACCCCAGATTTTTCTGTTTACTAAAAATTCTTGTGATGAATGTTCTTCACTTTTAAAGACATAAATTGGTTTTAACTACAAAGCTATAATAAGCAACAAATGTTTGGCCCTTAAATTTCAATAAAATTTGGAGACTGGGGGGTGGGGAAGAACTGGGCCAGCCCCATTCTTCCCCACCCCAGATGTTTCTGTTTACTAATAATTCTTGTGATAAATTTTCTTTGCTTTTTAGGACAAAAATTGGTATAAACTAAAAAGATACAATAAGCAACAAATGTTTGGAGCTTCATTATGAAGAGAATTTGGAGGCTGGGGTCGGGAAGAACTGGGCCGGCCCAGTTCTTCCCCATCCCAGATGTTTCTGCATACTAATAATTCTGGTGATAAATTTCCTTTGCTTTTTAAGACATAAATTAGTCTAACTAAACAGATATAATAAACAACAAATGTTTGGAGCTCAATTCTTAATAGAATTTGGAGACTGGGGGTGGGGAAGAACTGGGCCGGCCCGTTTCTTCCCCACCCCAGATGTTTCTGTTTACTAAAAATTCTTGTGATAAATTTTCTTCACTTTTAAAGACATAAATTGGTATTAACTAAACAGATATAATAAGCAACAAGTGTTTGGCACTTAAATTTCAATAGAATTCAGAGACTCGGGGGTGGGGAAGAACTGGGCCCGCCTGTTTCTTCCCCACCCTTGGGTAGTGTTGTACAGTTATGTCAGTTATATTGCTGAAGATGTCTTAGGTGGGGAAGAACTGGGCCAGTCCGTTTCTTTCCAACTCTTGGTAAGTATTGTACTGTTAAGTCAATTATGACATTGAAGGTGTCAGGGCCGACCCATTTCTCCTCACCCCTGGGCAGTGTTTTACAGTTATGTCAGTTATATCGCTGAAGATGTCTGGGGTGGGGAAATACTGGGGTGGCCCATTTCTTCCTCCACCCTTGGGTAGTGTTGTACAGTTATTTCAGTTATATTGCTGAAGATGTCTTGGGTGGGGAAGGACTGGGCCGCCCGTTTCTTCCCCACCCTTGGTAAGTGTTGTACTGTTAAATCAATTATGGCGTTGAAGGTGTCTGGGGTGGGGAAGAACTAGGCCTGCCTGTTTCTACCCCACCATTGGCTAGTGTTGTACAATTATGTCAGTTATATCAGAGGAGGTCTGAGGCAGGGAAGAACTGTGGCGACCCGTTTCTTTCCCACCCTTGTGTAGTGATGTACAATTAAATCAGTTATGATGTTTAAGTTGTCTGTGGTGGGGAAGAACTAGGCCGGCCCAGTCCTGCCCCACCCCCAATCTCCAAATTCTATTTAGATTTGAGCTCCATTTTTTGCTCATTATATCTTTTTAGTTTTTCCAATTTTTGTCTTAAAAAGCTAAGAAAATTTATCACAAGAATTTTTTGAAAACAGAAAAATCTGGGGTGGGGAAGAAATGGGCCGGCCCAGTTCTTCCCCACCCCCAGTCTCCAAATTCTAATTAGATTTGAGCTCCAAACATTTGTTGCTTATTATATCTTTTTAGTTTATACCAACTTTTATCTTAAAAAGCAAAGGAAATTTATCACAAGAATTTTTTGTAAATAGAAAAATCTGGGGTGGGGAAGAAATGGGCCGGCCTAGCTCTTCCCCACCCCCAGTTTCCCAATTCTATTTAGATTTGAGCTCCAAACATTTGCTGCTTATTATATCTTTTTAGTTTATACCAATGTATGTCTTAAAAAGCGAAGAAAATTTATCACAAGAATTTTTTGAAAACAGAAAAATCTGGGGTGGGGAAGAAATGGGCCGGCCCAGTTCTTCCCCACCCTGAGTCTCCAAATTCTAATTAGATTTGAGCTCCAAACATTTGTTGCTTATTATATCTATTTAGTTTATACCAACTTTTATCTTAAAAAGCAAAGAAAATTTATCACAAGAATTTTTTGTTAACAGAAAAATCTGGGGTGGGGAAGAAATGGGCAGGCCCAGTTCTTCCCCACCCCCAGTCTCCAAATTCTAATTAGATTTGAGCTCCAAACATTTGTTGCTTATTATATCATTTTAGTTTATACCAATGTTTGTTTTAAAAGGCAAAGAAAATTTATCACAATTTTTTGTTAACAGAAAAATCTGGGGTGGGGAAGAAACAGGCCGGCCCGGTTCTTCCCCACCCCCAGTCTCCAAGTTCTAATTAGATTTGAGCTCCAAACATTTGTTGCTTATTATAGCGTTTTAGTTTAGACCAATTTTTGTCTTAAAAAGCGAAGAAAATTTATCAAAAGAATTTTTTGTAAACAGAAAAATCTGGGGTGGGGAAGAATCGGGCCGGCCCAGTTCTTCCCCACCCCAAGTCTCCAAACTGTATTTAGATTTGAGCTCCAAACATTTGTTGCTTATAATATCTTTTTAGTTTATACCATTTTTTGTCTTAAAAAGCAAAGGAAATGTATCACCACAAGAATTATTAGTAGACAGAAAATCCTGGGGTGGGGAAGAACTGGACCGGACCAGTTCTTCCCCACCCCCAGTCTCCAAATTCTATTTAGATTTGAGCGTCAAACATTTGTGGCTCATTATATCTGTTTAGTTAATACTAATTTATGTCTTAAAAAGCAAAGAAAATTCATCAAAGATGCTTGAATTGGGATGCATATGTTATTGCATCTCCATGAATGGTGTAGCATAGAGCAAATTTTGTCATTCAAGCTAGAAGGACTCAGAAATTATTCAGAATGGTCTCTTTTCTCATTTATAACAAATTGTGAGCTGAATATTATTCATTGACTATGGTTCTGAAAAAAATTCAGGTGGGGAAGAAACTGACCAGGTGGGGAAGAAACTGACTAGTCAGTTTCTTCCCCCGGGGAAGAAACAGGCCGGCCCAGTTCTTCCCCCGGGGAAGAAACTGGCCGGCCCAATTCTTCCCCGGGGAAGAACCGGGCCGGGGGAAGAAACTGACCGTTACACCGGAGGACCTCCAGGTTGGTGTCACTGAATGCGTCTTATCAATAGGAACAAGAATATATATGGTTTAGGGGTGGGGATCTGTAAGGTTTCTGAGATATAAGTCATTTTATGAAGTACTGGGGGCGGGGTATGGCCCCGGCACAACCTACTGGACCCCCAGGTTGACATAAAAGCATATGGCTGAGAGAAGTTTACTAAAGGAACATTTCTATGAAAGTTTTGTCAAAATATCTGCAAAGGCTTTGTAGTTAATGCCATTTTTCAATTTTCCCCATTATAAGTCTATGGAAAATCTAAGTTGCCATAGCAACCAAACTAATGAGCCGAATTTCATAAAAAACACAAAACCTGTAAAGGCAAATATGGTGAATATTTCCATAAACTTTCAGCCTCATAGAGCATACGGTTTCTGAGGAGATGATTTTTTAAGTATTTTTTTTTTCTATTTTTTCATTTTGGTTTCCATGGCAACCAATACAAATGAGCAGTAGGCCTAAAATCATATGGCAGATAGTAGATTGCCTAAGGAATATTTCTATGAAAGTTTTGTCAAAATATCTGCAGTGGCTTGGCAGTAAATGCCATTTTTCAATTTTCCCCATTATAAGTCTATGGAAACTCTAAGTTGCCATAGCAACCAAACCAATGAGCCGAATTTCATAAAAAACACAAACTTTCAATCCCCCAACCCAAGGATGCTACAGATGAAATTTGGACTCAATCGGCCCAGTGGCTTCAGAGGAGATGTCGTTTGAAAGTGTTGACGACGCAGACGCAGACGACGACGACGACGACGACGCAGACGACGACGGACAACTGCCTATCCTAAAAGCTCCCCCGGAGCCTTCGGCTCTGGTGAGCTAAAAATATCACAATTTTTCATGTTAAAATTTTCATGTTTTCGGCGATAAAGGTGACAATGTATTTGTATAGGCGTGTTTTCATAATGAATATCATAATATTTAATTATCTGCAAATTTCTATTATGACAATTGGTGATATTTTTTTTATTTCTGCTCAAAAAGATAGATTGTGGGTGCTCGGTAAAATCGCCCCGATGAGACGGTTCTAACGAGCAACCACAATTTATGTTTTTGAGCAGAAAAAAAAATAAATAAATAATGTGTACTCCCGTTAAGCCCGCTTTTCACTATATAAAGTAGGGTTTACCAGGGTATACACTTCACGGGGTATCCGGACAAAACACCCCCCGGACATAACACCCCCTGCTCATTTTGGCATAGGTGGACGAAACCCCCCTCAAGTTTTTTACTGGGTGGACATAACACCCCCTGCAACTTTTGTAAGGGTGGACAAAACCCCCCTTGTAAGTTTTGCAAGGTGGACAAAATCCCCCCTATCATGTGGACAAACCCCCCCTCAGACAAAATTTCCATGATGCTAGATTGGGCACCTCACCAGTAGTTGAAGGGTGTTCCTGTTACATACATAAACCAGGTATGTAAGTAAAATCACTGTGTGATGTCCAAACAAAAATGTATAGATTATATTGAAAAACAGCCATCAATACTTGGTCATTTTTATTTTAACCTATCCAATTTCTGTTTTTTCTTTGTACCATGTTTAATCCAAACCCCCCCCCCCCCCCCCAAGAGCTCCCACAGTATGATGTCTTAATAAAAAGCTATAGATTAACAGAAAAACCTACATAGTAATTTTCTGTATAATCTACACACTTTTAGGTTCCTTCTGAACTGTATCCAAAAGCTTTGTAACAGCCTGTGATTTCTGATCAAGTTGCAATTAAGAAAATGGTGCACAAAGTAAACTGGGTAATTAAGAGACAATTAGCTCTAATCAGCTAATTAAAAGTATAATGATCCGGAACTTATACAATCACAATTCATATTAGAAAATTAACTGAACAATTACAAACTGAATATAGCAATCAATTAGCATACTGGTAGAAGAAAAATTTCACTATAAAGTTTATTTAATACTTAATAGCCCCATTAATTTCTTCATACTTCATGCCCTCATACATTTTTGAAACAAAAATATTGTTGATAAGCATACATTTATGTTCATATCTTGGAAGGGATTTTGCCTACTGTACCATTGCAAGCAGATTATTACTCAAGGGACCAGAATTCTATAGCAATAATAAACACAGAGGATTCTGTCTGAGGGGGTTTTTTTGGTCCACATGATAGGGGGGATTTGTCCACCTTGCAAAACTTACGAGGGGGGTTTTGTCCACCCTTCCATACGTTGCAGGGGGTGTTATGTCCACCCTGTAAAAAACATGAGGGGTGTTTTGTCCACCTATGCCAAAATGAGCAGGGGGTGTTTTGTCCGGGGGGTGTTTTGTCCTACATTCACTTCACGGAGTTAACGTAATGTGCAACTAAGAGCCTGAAATAAATATTGTGGGTAGCTGAAAATAATAATAATAATAATAAGAAGAAGAAGAATAAATATTATAATAACAAGAGTAATGAAATGTAATGGTTAATACCTCAGGCGCTGCTCTTCTGGTGATTATCCTTTCCACAGAATACGTGTCTGGTAATAAGCGAATACTTAAACTTTGCACACGCATTTTTCTCAAAATGTCTTTAGGTAATTGGTTTCCTTCATGCAAAATTTTATAATTCTTGACCGTTAAGTTACAACGACTAGGTTTTGACAAAGCCATGATGAAAACATGAATAATTTGCTATATATTAATGTAGGACCCTTATAGTCTGCGGTCATCTTTTAAGTATTA
This sequence comes from Lucinisca nassula, assembly GCA_963580285.1. NCBI lineage: Eukaryota > Metazoa > Mollusca > Bivalvia > Lucinida > Lucinidae > Lucinisca > Lucinisca nassula. The sequence continues at coordinate 127,197,223 of OY757012.1, forward strand.
TGGCCTCAAAACAGACGGAGAGGTGCTAACAAACAGATACTTACTCAATTAAAGATAAAATTCGAAATGCCAATTAAGACATTCATCATGTCAATTAAAAAGGTTCCACTGTGGTGATCAAAAGATGTCATGTTTTTCAAACATTATGGATTTAGAAACAAATTACTTGTCTTTGGCTGATTAGAAGAAAAAAAAATCTATTATTTACTGAATATTAAAAGACAAATAAAACGGCATAATACTACAAACAATAATAATAATAATACATTGTCGACTAATTACTTTAAAACGAATATTTCCAAAAAATACCAAACGCCAATTTTCTGTCAGTAAATGATCATTTGTTTGTTTAAACATTAATTTCAAGCTATTGTGAATAGTAACTGTGTGGACTTAGGCAATTTTCAACCGAAAAGTTCAATAGTGCAACTCGGTTCTAACGCAATTTTACTAGCACGGGGAAGCAAAAAGATAAAATGTCAGAATAGTCTAACTTATTTCTTTGTAAAGTTTGGAAAATTCACTATCTGGATCCAACAGAATTTTAAACTTTACAAAATTAATTTAAGAATAAATCTAGTCCAAAATCGGTTAGATACATGATTTCGCTATTTTTAATGACACCATTAAGGGAAATACAGGGCTGTAACTAAATACAATAGGGAAGCAAGAAGATCTTTTCCAAATCAGATAAAAAATATATCAATAGAAAGCTCTTGGATTGTTCTACAAAAATATAACAAAACTTCAATTCTACATTTAAATATAATAAAGTTGTAAAGGTTTAAATGAAGTTTTCCCTATAGAGCTAATGCAAATCGGTAATCATTTCATACAGGTAGCATGACTGTCAGCAGGTGTCACGGAAAACCAATAATTATCGGCAATCTCCAGTGAATGTTACATAAAGTCCCACATGATGACTGTGAAGCTCTTGTCACAAAGAACCTTCATGCTAAATATGAATGTTCTACCTCAAATGGTTCAAAAGTAATGACCAATGTTAAAGTTGTCCACATACAAACCAACAAACCTGTTTAACAGACAGGGCAAAAACAAAGTGTCCCCGCTATCGCTACCGGGGACATAAAAATTCTGATTACTTTGAACTTGCAACCAGAATGGCAGAAAAAGGACTGAAGACGTACAACTGACAGTTTTGCATGATTTTATGATATGTGAGGCACCCTTTTATCATGAGACTGATTGTTTCATCAAGTGGAATGGTATTAACCCATTTAGATGCCGAGAAAAACTAGATCTGAAAATGTTGTCTTCTAGAGGAGCATCTGATCTGGGACCACACTGTTTGCAAAAACTAATTTTAAAGTACTTAGCAGACGACAAAGCAGACGACAGTTGTCGTGATTGGCATTTTACTGCTTTTCATCTCTTTGTAAGTTGTAAGTCTTATCTTTCCAAATGGTGATTTCCTAAAATGTCCAAAGCTGCACCCATATCTGGTATAGTTAAGTGCAAACTTTTCATGGGCACATTTGCCCTTGTAGGTGACAAGATAGTCAACTTTTGGCCCATATTAGAGACTGGTGTCCATTTTCTTTCCTTTGACATGGCAGCAATCACTGGCACCTGTAGGAGCATATTTGAAGTTATGCAGCGGGGTTTGCATACCATGTGAATTTCTTGTTAATACATGGATTTTCACCGATTAATGCATGACTGTTAATAACATTTGATACGGCAATAATTATAGTAACATGGTTACCTCCTTTTTATCTCCCCCTGGTTTATATTCCATCTCGTACTCTGATGGCTCAGAATGTCTTGTATACACTTTAAGATACTCCAATAATTTTAGACCCTGTAAATAAAACACGATACAGTCTAACTTCGATGGTTTAAAAACTTTGGAACCATAAAAAATTGTTTAACCCAAATATACCTAGTGGCCCTTCTTTGGGCATCTAATGTAGTTCTACACTGTTTGCTTAAAGTACATTCATTTTTACAAAACTGACCACAAACAAAACAAACCTGGCAGCCCTATAATTGTAAAAGGACCACTCCAAACTTTGAAGGTTGGAGATTCCATTGTCATACATGGGTTAAGACAGGGGTAGTTTGTGCAACTGAGGTTAACTCATCATGCCAGGTCAAAGGGTGTTGTGACCTTGACCTTGAATACTGATGTAGTTTCACCCACTCATTTAGCTACCTGCATCAACAAATTTTCAGATCACAGGCTGGAAGAGTTTCCGAAAAATACACAATTTTGACCAAATTTGACCTTGGTATAAAATAGGTCATGGACATCAGACAGGTGTCATTTGAACAAACTATGATGGGCTTGAGTCCCCAATGCTACATTATGGCAATTGGCCCATTGATTTCGGAGAAGAATATTTTTGAAGGGTTTTTACCTTTTTTGTTCGCATAACGGCCATTTTGGTCATGTAGCCTGGACTCTGGAAAAAAACTTTCATTCCCCTATCCCATGGATGCTCCACATGAAATTTGATGTCAATTGGCCCAGTGGTTTAGGAGAAGATGTTTGAAAATGTTGACAGACAGACAGACGACAGACAGACAAGGGGTTGCCATACTATAAGCTCACCTATGAGCCTTTTGCTTAGGTGAGCTAATAATCCATTCTCAGAAATAGAAGGTATGCAAGGACAAGAATCTTACATGTGTTTGAGGAGTAGATAGAACAAGAGGCCCATGGGCCACTATGCTCACCAGAGCTCAGAGGGCTACTGCCCACTGGCAGCCATGTACTTTAATGAAACATGGAAGCCCTGAGGTCAAAGATGCTATAGAAAGAAGTTGGACCCAATCAACCTAGTGACTTCAGAGGTCTAATGTCGCTAGAATGTGTTGCTGCAAGACAACAGACTACATCTGACAATTTCCCATCTGTGGGAACCAATAGGCCAAAAATAATATGGCAGATAGAACATTGTTTCAGGAACATTTCTATGGAAGTTTGACAAAATATCTTGAAAGGCGCAAATGTCATTTTTCAATTTTCCCCATTATAGGTCTATGGAAACTCTTAACTTGCCATAGCAACCAGACTAAAGCGCCAAATTTCATAAAAAAAACAAAACCTGTAAAGGCAAATAAAAAGAATATTTCTATAAAATCACAGCAGTATAAACCATATGGCTTCTGAGGAGATGACTTTTTTTTTAATTTTGGTTTCCAATGGCAACCAATAAAAATGAGTAGTAGGCCTTAAATCATATAACATAGAAGATTGCTTAAAGAATATTTCTATGAAAATTTTGCCAAAATATCTGTCAAGGCTTGGCAGTAAATGCAAATTTTCATTTCCTCACACCCATGTAAGATTCTTATAGCTTAGCCAACTTATTACCGTCTTGATGAGGTTATAGGAAGATCATGAAAACAGAGAAATACCTTTTCTAATGGAATATCCTCTGTATCATCCAAATTCTGCATAACTTCCAGGATAAACTCTAGTGTCTCATAATCATAAGAACTGGTACGGTAATATAACTTGGTCAATCTTTTCAACAGCTCATCCTTATTTCTGATCTGCTCTATAGTAGTCCTAGCCTTAGATATTATGGAAACCCGATTTGACTTGTTCACGAATATTGCATCATCAGGAGGGACAAACAGGTGATCTAAATATAGTAGGAAGCCTTCATCCTCTTCTAGACTAAATGATCTGAAAGTATCATAGGAATAGGTTAACAAAATATAGTGAAAGTCCGCTATTAAAACCATCTAAAATTAAGACTAAATTTGCTTTTAGAAGCTTATTTAGTAGGTTGCAATTATTCTTTCTTTGTCTTTTCTGCATACACTGTCCTCTGGTCAGAGACCACCTTTGGGACTGTTCAAAAGTGGTCTTAAAGACCACTTTTGAACAGTCCCAAAGGTGGTTTTAATATAGGAATTTTACTCAGTAAAATTCTGCTATTAAGATGACCTAAAATTAAGGCTAATTCTGCTTTAAAAAGCTTATTTTGAAGGCTGCACTTAATCTTACTTTGTGTTTTCTGCACAGTGTCCTCTAGTCAGGGACCACCTTTGGGACTGTTCAAAAGTGGTTAAGACCACCTTTTGAACAGTTCTAAAAGTGGTCTTAATATAGGAATTTTATTGTATACACACTTTTTTGCTACAGTAACTTGATCTGCCGCATTGTATCATGTCATGTGGCTGTTTCCAGGTCAACATATTACACCAGAAAGGGAGCATTAAGTGTAATGTGCAAGATATAGAAACATCTAAAAGATGTGATGCTGTGTCGGAGATCAAGTGACTAAAGTAATGTTATGTTTATAACACATCTTTTTACTCCACATGATTTTGTTTGTTTCATTTGAGGTTTAACATCCCCATCAACACCGTATAGATCATTTTAGAGACATTGCTTACAATTTTGTGAGACTTTTACCCCACATTGAGATGAAATGACATCTCAATTTCTGTCGCCCAATAAAACCAATAGGGTTTATAAGCATGGACTTGCACTGCTTTGCCTGGGCAGGCTTAGATCCTCTAAGCGGTCTTCCAGTGCTCGTGTGCGGGTCGGTTTCAGCTTTGTGTGGAAGCATCATGCAGCCCATCTATTTCTTCAAGCCCCCCATAGGCGGGGGCCAAATTTTACTCCAAATGAAGTGTTTTTGTTTTTTTACAGTAAATAAGTGGAAAAATTTGACGTTACTCTTTGCGTGTAAGTGAAAATTTCACACGTCTGATTCTGTTACACATGGCTATTTTGTTACATCAGAACCAATGCTGGTACTCGGCACTAGCAAGGATGGTTAAACAGTATTGGAAAACACAAGTAGGGTGAAACAGGATTCTGTATTCTTGTGTTGGAAAACGGGTAGTATACAGCAATAGTTTTGTAGGTATAACTAGAAATGCGTCCATAGGACACGGATGCCCCCTGCCAAATTGGTCTATGTTCGTATTCATCCATAGAAAGTTATTGACCGTGTTTAAGTTTTGAACCCTTTTTTCAAATTTGACCTCTAAGTATGACCTTTACCTTGGAGGTACAGACCTGGGTTTTGCACATGACACATCCTCTCATGATGGTTAACATTTCTACACCATCCAGAAATAAGAAAGTTATTGACTGCGTTTATGTTTTGGACCCTTTTTTTACCTTTGACCTCTAAGTATGACCTTGACCTTGGAGGTACGGACCTGAGTTTTGCACGTGACACATCGTCTCATGATGGTTGACATTTCTGCCGAGTAATTTTAAAATCCATCAAGAAATAAGGAAGTTATTGACTGCGTTTAAGTTTCAGAGGCATGGACGGACAGGGGCAATGCTATATGCCATTTCCACCATTCTTCGAATGGCGGGGGCATAATAAAAATTTTATCCTTTTTAAGTGGACAATTTTAGGTCATAAAAATGATATGACAACAAGCAGTGAACTTCTTTGGAAATAAAATAAGGGGAATAGGAACACCTGGCAGATTTTTCTGCCATTTTTCAAAGGGAGACAACTTTTGGTACTACCTGTTCCCTTTTCTAAGCCATGTCCTACTGAAAAAGGGGTCTACTCTTAAAGGAAAGAATTTGCTCATCAGGAGCAAATTCTTTCCTTTAGGAGTTGACCCCTATTGACATGGGAGACAAAAATACTTTTGCAGGAGTTGCCTCCCCTGAAGGTGTTCCAATTCAGCTTAAAATTTTACTTTCTAATCCTCAATAAAATATAGTATTGTTGTGTGATTAGAATTGTCTTATTGTTGCATTAATGTTCCAAAATGGTTATCAGCAAACACATTCGGTTTTTGTAAGTGTAATATATTTAATATGCCTGCATAAACATCTGGACCAAGCTATTCAAAGCCTTGTTAGCTTAACGAGCTCATTAGTGGTCAAATTGTTCGCTGTTCTAGCAAGTACAATATTGAAAAATCTGTCATTTTTGCTGAAAAAAATGTGAGTAGCTTTTGCATTTGCTACTAACATTTTTTCAGCAAAAATATTAACATAGTTGCCACATTAAATGATCAAAGTTTTAATGAAACGTTAACTAACAAATGGCCCTTGCTTTTGACATTTACTTTAACATCTTATCAGTTTAAACCATTTATCAACAGAAACAGCATGACGGAATGGCAAGACGAATGTTAATTAAACCTGGTGATGGAACAAAATGCTCTCCAGGAGAGAGGATGTGGTGTTGAAGCAACTGCATGTTGGCTATACTAGAGTTACTCATTCTTATATTTTAAATGGCCATGATCAGCCTTCTTGAGTAGGCTGTGATCAGCCTTTCACTGTTCAACATCAACATATCTTAATGCCATAAATGGACAGTGTGGACTTCTCACCATCCCATGACTTATACTTCAAAGCTGACACTTTGTAATAATTGTTCCAAGATATACCTGTTGATAATATTATCTTATTCTAAAAACAAGAGGCCCATGGGCCACTATGCGCACCAGAGCTCAGGTGGGCAATGCCCAATGGCAGCCATATATTTTAACATGATATCATTTTAATCTACCAAATGAACCCCCATGTCCAAATGAGCACCCATATGGACTCAGTACCTGAAACATTAGGCCTTTTATGAAGTAGAGGGGGTGGGGCATGGACCCAATGGAGCCCTGGTTGGTATCACTAACTGCGTCTTATCATAAGGAACAAGAATATATATGGTTTAGCAGTGGGCATCTGTAAGGCCTCTTAAGTGGTGGAGGGGTTGGGGCATGCCTGTTGATCCCAGAAAAGCCCAAGATTGTTGTCCCCAAATGTGTCGTATCATAAAACCAAGTATATATATGGTTTAGGGGTGGGAATCTGAACGGTTTCGGAGATTTGAGGCCCTTTTATGAAGTGGAAAGGATAGTAATGGCCCCTGCGGACCCCCCTACAGTAGGTGTGCTAATAATAAGGAACAAGAACATATATGATTATGGGGTGGGGATTTGAATGGTTTCTAAAATATAAAGCCTTTTATGAAGTGGAAGGGTGGGGCACATTGCCTCAGCACAAAGAGACCCCCAGGTTGGTGTAATTGAACGAGACTTATCATAAGGAACAAGTATATGGTTTAGGGATGGGGATCTGAACTATTTCTGAGATATATGGCTTTTAATGAAGTAAAGCGATGGGGCATGGCCTGGGCATGCCCAAGGGACTCCCAAGCTGATGTCACTGAATGTGTCTTATCATACGGAAGATGAATATATATGGTTTAGGGTGGGGCTAAGAACAGTTTCTGAGATATAAGGCCTTTTGTGAAGTGGAGGGGTGGGGCAAGGCCCCGGGAGACTCCAAGGTTGGTGTAAAAGAATGTGTCTTAAGGAACAAGAATATATATGGTTTAGGGGTTGCCATCTGTAGGGTTTCCGAGATATTGTGAGATTATGAAATGGAGGGGTTGGGGCATGGACCCAGCACATCCCTGGGGACCCCCAGGCTGGTGCCACTGAATGCGTCTTATCATAATGAACAAGAATATATATGGTTTTGGGGTGAGGATCTGAACAGTTTCTGAGATATACGGCCTTTTGTGGAGTGAAGGGGTGGGGCAAGGCCCCGGCGCATCCCTGAGGACCCCCAGGTTGGTGTCAATAAATGTGTCTTATCATAAGGATCAAGAATATATATGGTTTAGGGGCGGGGATCTGTAAGGTTTCCGAGATATTGGGCCTTTTACGAAATGGAAAGGGTGGGACATGGCCCTGGCGCATCTCGGGGACTCCCAGGTTGATGTCACTGAATGGGTCTTATCATAAGGAACAAGAACATATATGGTTTAGGGGTGGGGAGCTGAATGGTTTCCAAGATATTGGGCCTTTTATTAAGTGGAGGGGGTGGGGCATGGCCTCGGCGCATCCCTGAGGACCACCAGGTTGGTGTCACTGAATGCGTCTTATCAATAGGAACAAGAATATATATGGTTTAGGGGTCCGGATCTGAATGGTTTCTGTGATATATGGCCTTTTATGAAGTGGAGGGGGTGGGGCATGGCCCCGGCACAAACTGGGGGACCCTCAGGTTGGCATAAAAGCATATGGCTGAGAGAAGTTTACTCAAGAAACATTTCTATAAAAGTTTTGTCAAAATATCTGCAATGACTTGGCAGTAAATGCCATGTTTCAATTTTCCCCATTATAAGTATATGGAAACTAAGTTGCCATAGCAACCAAACTAATGAGCCGATTTTCATAAAAAAAAAAACACAAACTTTCAATCCCCCAGCCCAAGGATGCTACAGATTAAATTTGGGCCCATTTGGCCCAGTGGCTTCAGAGGAGAAGATGTGTAAAAGTGTTGACGCAGACGACGACGACGGACAACTGCCTATCCTATAAGCTCCCCAGGAGCCTTCAGCTCTGGTGAGCTAAAAAATTGGACTTTTTCATAGGATTTAATTTTTTCAGATTGTTATACATTATCATTCTGACTTTTTTTACTTTAATATCCTTATAATTCTGCATACCTTTGCATCATTAACCGCTTGACACTTATGACCCACAAAGAGGGTTGACGCCTTGTTCGTTAAACACGAAATCATCATCATCATCATAACATCTAATCAGGTTAAACAGTCTTTGTTTGTTTGATTTGAGGTTTAACATCCCAGCCAACACAGTATAGATAATTTTGGAGACACTGCTTCCAATTTTGTGGGACTTTTACCCGACATTGAGATGCAATGCAATCTCAAGCCCTGTTGCCCATTGAAACCAATGGGGTTTATAAGCATGGAGGAGATGATTAGTATAAGCATTTTTGATTGTTTTCAAATCCTGTGGAACTTTTTTCATATGTGTTATTGTTATCTTGTAATTCAGAAGAAGATAATAAATAAATATTGTTTACACCAAGCATGGACTCACACCGCTTTGCCTGGGCAGACTTAGATCCTCTAAGCATTTTACCAGTATCCGTGTGCTGTGGATTTCAGCTCTGCGTGGAAGTATCATGCAGCCCATCTATTTCTCCAAGCCCCGATGGGCGGGGGCCTTAGTTGAAACAGTCAATCTGATTCTTAGTAAAAGTAGATTTTCTACAGTAATGTTATGTGATTTTAGACATCAGTGTCGAGTTGTTCATAGCCTTAATAGCTTAATAAGCTCATTACTAGGCAAATTGTTAACTGTTCTAGCAAGTACAATATCTAAAATTTTGTTATTTTTGCCAAAACAAATGTGAGCAGCTTTCCCATTTGCACAAGCTGCTCACATTTTCATAGCAAAATTATTAGCACATCTTCCATATTAAATGATCAACATCTTAACAATATGTTAACTAAAAATGTCATTAGTTTTAAACAACAGGGTCCAGTTGTTCAAAGCATCGTTAGCTTTATGAGCTCATTAGTGGTCAATTTGTTAACTGTTATAGAAAGTACAAGTTTAATACTCTGGTGTTTTTGCTGCAAAAATATAAGTAGCTTTTGCAAATCACATTTTTTTCAGAAAAAATACTAGCAAATTTGTCATATTTAATGATAAATGTTTTAACAATTTGTTAACTAATGACATTGTTAGTTTTGAACAACTGGACCCAAAAGTCTTTCTAGCTCAGTTAACCCACCGATACTAGTGGACTCTTCCATTGCTATATGTTGGACAAGTCCATTTGTCATATAAGGGGTGTCAGGCCTATTTTCGTTTTTATTCTATTTTTGACTGAAAATTCTGTTAGCAAGTAGTGCAGGCCCTGATCAGACGCCGCGTTCTGCGGCGTCTGATCTGGGCCTGCACTGTTTGCCAAGGTACCCCCTTACGGGTTCCCCGCATACAATGGGTTAAAATGGCAACTTACTGACAATATTCTTTCACTAGTTCACAATCAGCAGTGTCACTCTGGGCAATAGCTGGCAGAACTTTACGCTTTGAACTGGCAGGTCCCAGAAAAACATCTTGAAATGATATCTGAAAATACAGAAACCAGGAAAGCATAGCTTGCTTTCAGCCCCTCATAGCTTGCCTTCAGCCCCTCATAGCTTGCCTTCAGCCCCTTGTCTATGAAAACAGTGACAAAATATAAGTTTGTGATCCTGCTCAATCCTGTGCAAACAGTGTAGATCAAGATGTGATGCCTAATCATGAGCCATGTCATCAGGATATACACTGTTTGCCACTCTCAATATTCTGGCTAAATCCCCAATTTACCATACAAAGTGAAGGGGAGGGTCAAAACCCAGGTGGGACACTATAGATCAGTCATATAGCGATGTGGCTGGGATCCAGTGTTGGCCATTGCAATATAACTTTAAGTCCTGACACTGACTACTAAGATTTCTACATGCATACTTGTTATGTATATACCGGTGTCCCAGTTTAAGGGGGGGGGGGGGGGGGGGGGTTAGGGATGCTAAACTGGCCAGGAAATCTTGCCCCTAGGCAGGGGGGAAAATGGATAGAACCTCTGTTAAAAATCAGTGGAGCGTTTCCTTGACGAAATATGATCATCTTCAGGTCATGGAAACAATAACTGGAAAAGTTTGATCAAAATCACTTGAAAACTGCAGGAGGTGTTACGGAGACAAGATTTTTTATTGATAAAATGGCTAAAACTGATAAAGGGTCCAACTCTGGTAAAAATCAGTATAGCATGACCTCTATGAAATATTATCATCTTCAGGTCATGGGAACAATAACTGGAAAGTTTCATCAAAATCCCTTGAAAACTGTAGTACAAGTTGCAGAGACAAGATCTTCTGTTTTAACGGCTAAAAGTGACAAGGGGCCATAACTCTGTCAAAAATCAGTCGAGCATGACCTGGATAAAATATGATCATCTTCAGGTCATGTGAATAATAAATGAAAAGTTTCATCAAAATCCCTTGAAAACTGTAGCAGTTGCAGAGACAAGAACTTCTGCTGATAAAATGGCAAAAAACTGACTAAGGCCCATAACTCTGGTAAAAATCAGTCTAGCATGAGCTTGATAAAATATGATCATCTTCAGGTCATGGGAACAATAATTGGAAAGTTTCATCAAAATCCCTTGAAAACTGTAGGAGCAGCGGAGACAAGATAATTTAGATTGTGTCTATGGATGGGTGGACTGAAGGACAGACAAACCTATTACCATGGTCCCCTTCGACTATTGTCGGGGGACAAAAATGAACACAACATGTGTTTTATATTATGGGCAATCATATTTTTAGTGGCAGCACTCCCCAATGAAGTCTATAAAACTGCATGAGGACACCACAAATCGGCACAAATCTCGCAATCATCTCTAAACTTGTCCAAATTAAAAAATGTATGGGTCCACTTCAGAAACAAGGGAGAAAGGTTTAAACCCATGTTCATGCTAATTTACTGATTAATGAAGATATTCAAGACAGCTGAATTTGATACTCCAAGAAACAAATGATGTGGGTATTTATAAGAATCGCCTCGCCCAGGCAATTCCATCAAATAGCCACAACATTTAAGGCTTTTAAGCTGAGGCGATTCTAACAAATATCCACAAAATTTGTTTCTTAAAAAAGCCCTTTATTGCCTATATATTATACTGCCCCTTATTGGGGTTCTTCATCAAGAAAAAAAGCCTATATCATTTTGAAGCCACTAAATCCTACTTTTATAACTTGGGGTTTACATGGGTATATTATATTAATATTCTTACTTCTGCTCAAAAACATTGTTAGTACCCATTAGAACCACCTCGAAAAGGTTCTATGGAGTAGCAACAATCTTTTTTTTTTTTTTTGGTTTGGGTTTTACGGCCCTTTCAAGATTATTTCACTCATATCGAGCCGATCGTTAATCAGAGGTGGGCGAAAACCGGAGTACCTGACCTTCCGTTGCAGAACTTGGCGTCTCACACGTGGCCCGAGCGAGGCTCGAACCTACGGCGGTGAGAGACCTAATGTCTTAGAGTCAGCGCTCTTATCCACTAGGCCACGGAGGCCCGTTAGTAGCAACAATCTACGCTTTTGAGCAGAAACATGAAAAATAGAAGGACTTTTATCTGAAAAAAAAAAAAATCATTTTTGGTGATAAAATTTTAACAATATGTTTGAATAGGCATGTTTTTGTATTGTTGTAGGAAAAATTCTTTGAAACATCTAAATGTTAGTGAAAGATACTGTAGTTACAAAGAGGGTACTTTGTATATGGCTCTTTCAAGATTATTTCACTTATAATGAGGAGAGGTGGGCAAACATCTGAGCACCTGGAGAAAAAACAAATGAGCTTCAACAATGAATTTACCTACCTTCATCTTGCTCAGCCTGTATCCCCAAGAGGCATCAGTCTCTAACATCTGACAGTTGTCAATCAATGTTGGTTCCTTCAACAGCTGTCCCAGAGCAGTTCCCACAACAGCCACAGACATAAGTCTCTTGTACTGGTACCCTGCTGCCTTTGTTAACTTCATCATGATGTCCAAAACCTCACGTTTGGGTCTGGTACACAGGTATGTTAGAGCTAGATTCACATCAATTTTTGAGCAATTAAAGATCTGAAAACAGAAATCATAAATAACAGAAACACTATTAATACAAAAGCCCAAGAGTGAGTGAGTGTTTGAGTTTTACGTCCCACCAACAGCTAGGTCATACGGAGACAGGACCTTGGTTTAAAGACTCATCCGCAAGTCTGGAGAAGCCCGGGATCGATCCTGGGACCCCTGGTTTACAAGGGTAGTAGCATAACCACTACACCACAGAGGCTTCTAACAAAAGCCCAATGAAGCCTACATCACATTTTCAATGATATGATCAGCAGTCGCTTCATACTGTTCATTCCGATACTACCCATGTAGGCCTCAATGGCGTGGTGGGTAAGACTGCTTCTTATAAGGTCTTCATTATAATAAAATATCCGTGTCACACAGTCTTTTCTTTCATATCTCCAAAATGGCTACTTTTCCGAAAATTTGTGGTATTTTTGTTATTTATACTCCTAACATAGGTTGTGGGCGCTTGTTAGAACTGCCTCATTGAGGCGGTTCTAACGAACACCCACAACCTATTCTTGGAGCAGAAAATAAGAAAATTAATGTACCACCCCTTAAACCCCAGTTTTCTCCATATAAAGTGGGGTGTTCATCACATGTACTTATTAAAATGATGTTTCACTCCTGCCTCACTCAGGTCACATGTGAGATGCCAAGATCGGCAACAGAAAGTCAGGGGGTTATTCTCCAGGTGCTCTGGGTTTTTACCTGACTGAGGCAGTTCTAAGAAGTGCCCACAATCTATGTTTCTAGATTTTATGTGTTTGTTTGTACTGCTTCACTGAGGCAGCTGTTATGAGAAGTCACACTTTTTTTTTTAGCACAAATAAGGAAAACATTGTACGAGGACTGTTCAAATATGAATGCAACTAAGCACATAAAAATGATTCCGTGATAGAATTCGATGAAAAATTTATTTTGTCCCCCCAAAGTATTCCCCTTTAACAGATATACAAACTTTCAGTCTTCTGATCCAATAATTGAATGCATTTTGGTAGTCTTTTCGAGGTATACTATGAAGGCACTGGAATATTGCAGAACCGAGGTGTTTGCGCTGTACAAATTTTCGCCCAGAAAGGTATTTTTTCAGCCGTGGGAACAAAAAAAAGTCACACGGGGCAAGGTCAGGGGTATATGGGGGGGTGAGGGAGTTCAACAACTTTTTCCTGCTTCAGATAGTCTTGCACAATGAACGCCTTGCGCAATGACGCATTGTCATGTAGCAATCTGACATTGGCCAAACCAGTTGCGGGTCTTCGTTCTTTGAAATATTTCTTCAATTTTCGAAGAACTTTATTCTTGTAAAACTTCACATTTACAGATTTGCCTTTAGGCACAGCAACCTGAATAGCAGGGCCCTGATTTGAAAAGAATATGGCATACATTACCTTCTTGAAGCTCATGGTCCGCTTTGCAATGCATGGTCTTTTGCAATACTTTGTTGCCCATATTTTGATCTGAATTTTTTCGTTTTGGCTCAAAAAGTGATCCCATGTCTCGTCACCTGTGACGACATTAGCGAAAGACCGTGCATTGTAATTTGGAAACTTTTTAAGCAACTTCTTGGCGCACTGAACGCATGTCTTTTTCTGCTCATCTGTCAACACATGGGGAATCCATCTAGCACAGATCTTTCTCATGTTCAAATCCCTTTTCAGAATTGTATGAGCTGCTCCTAATGAGGTGCCAACCATACTAGCTATTTGCCTAGTGGTGTATCATGCATCAGAAGCAACTATTTCTTTCACTCTAGCAACCATCTTGGCAGATGTTGCTCTTTTTGGCCGACGATCATGTGGTGCATCTTCTGTTGAGCCTAGCCCACAGCTGAATTTCTTACACCAACGAAAAACTGTCGGATACCCATAAACCGAACATATTTCATCAAAAATGTCTTTGCACCGTATACCAAGAATACAACGATTCTTAATATAGGACGGTATTTCAACGGCGTACTCTGACCTTCTTCCAACCATATTTTGTATTAGTATACAAGAGTAGACAGTGTTTATCGAATGATATACATGGCTAAAGTGTACGGATTTTAACAAGTTTAGTATCAATGTATAGGTAAAATGTTTTTCTATGCTGTGATATTTATTTCCAGGTGATTTTCGCATTAGTGCATGAGAAAACGTTCTACTTGCATTCATATTTGAACAGTCCTTGTATACCCCCTGAAACCCAAATTTCTGATTATAAAATGGTGTTTACATGCATGTTCATTACAGATTTGTTACAGAGACCTGATGTGGATGTCATATACAATAATGTGTTATAATAAGACAATGTTTCATCGACAACATGATACATAGTATAATAAACATTTGGGATGCATAGCATGATAGATTTATCTCCTAAACCATGTTTCCTTAAGATGCCAAGAAAAAAGTATTTAAAAATTTTGTCTGTTCACACCATTTGCTGCATCTTCTTGCAAACCATTCAAACATATTTTTTTATACAGGCAAAAAGTGTGGACCCTGATCAGACTTCTCCTTGACTGTTTGCATCAATGACTTTTAAAGTAGAAAGCAGACAACAGAACAGATGACAACTGTTAAGAATGGCATCTTCAGGTGTTAAAATGGGACTTTTCTAGAACATATTTACTGTATTACTGATTGCTCAGAAATGACTATACATACTAGATGATGAACGATAAAATCTGAGAAACAATAAAGCTGATACCACTTGATCTTAGCAGGCTATCTTCATATTGCATGCTTTACTTGGATGTCATTGAAATAGCATTAAGTATCCTTAGCATTAAACTCAGAACCAAACAGCTTAACCATTGTCCTGCTAAAGCAGAACGACCCCTTCCTTTGCAAACAGTGTAGATCCAGATCAGATGGCTTCTGGAGAAGCCATCTGATCAGGATCTACACTGTTTGTCTATCAGTTTGCCAATTTTAATACAAATTACATTGTATCAAGTACTGAAAAAGATTAGTTTATTCAGCAGGACAAGGGTTAAGAAAAAGACTTTTCTTGAGTGACAGATCTCATTTTTTTACCTTCATCACAACCGCAGCTACCAACTCTTTCAGCAAAGACTGACTTGTCTGGTGTAAACCCTGCACTTGTTTCTTATCATGCTCCAACTTGACAGATAATTCCTGGGAAAACAATAAGAGTTAAGTTATATTACCTAGAAAGCTCTGGTGTACTACTCTCTGGTGGATAAGCTACTCACCTCACAAACCAGGGGTCGTAGGATCGATTCCAGGCTTCTCCAGACTTTCTTTAAACCGAGGTCTCGTCTCCATATGACCTTAGTTGTTGGTGGGATTTAAAACTCCAACTAACTCACACAGTTATATTTCCTTGATTTCTGCTGGAAAAACAAGGCATTACAAAATATCTGATTTTGCACACCAGTTGAGAAAATCTTGGATTTTATCCAGAGATAGAAATTCTTATCCTACCCAGCTTATCCAACACATGGATAGAACTAGAAATGCATCCACATGACAAGGATGCTCCCCCCCCCCCCCCCCCCCCCAGAAAATATGTTGATGTTAGTGTTTATCCATAGAAAGTTATTGACAGTTTTTTAAGTTTTGGACCCTTATTTGACATTTGACCTCTAAGTATGAACTTGACCTTGGAGGTTTTGTTTGTTTGTTTGATTTGATGTTTAACGTCCCTGTCAACACTATATAGGTCATTTTGTAGACGTTGCTTCCAATTCTGTGGGATTTTTACCCGACAATGAGATGAAATGACATCATTTTCATTGACCTTGGAGGTATGGACCTGGTTTTATGTGCGACATATTGTCTCATGATGGTAAACATTTCTGCCAAGAAATTTCAAAATCCATCCAGATATAAAAAAAAGTTATTGACGGCGTTTAAGTTTCAGACCCCCTTTTTATGACCTTCGACCTCTAGGTACAATTCTGACCTTGGAGGTATGGACCTAGGTTTTGTGAGTGACACATGGTCTCATTATGGTAAACATTTCTGCCAAGTAATTTCAAAATGCACCAAGAAATAAGAAAGTAATTGATTGTGTTTGTTTCCGGCCCATTTTTGACCTTTGACCTCTAAGTACGACCTTGACCTTGGAGATATTGACCTAGGTTTTACCACTACACATTGTCTTATGATGGAGAACATTTCTGCCAAGTAATTTCAAAATCCATTTAGAAATAAGAAAGTTATTGACCCCGTTTTAAGTTTCCGGCCTTTCTTTGACATTTGAGCTCTAAGTACGACCTTGACCATGGAGGTATAGACCTGGGTTTTGCGCTCGACACATCCTCTCATGATGGTGAACATTTCTGCAAAATAATTTCAAAATCCATCCAGAAATAAAAAAGTTATTGACTTTGTTTAAATTTCAGACGCACGCTCGCACACATAGGCCCTTAATAATCGTCTGGACGGACGGGGCAACGCTATATGCCCTTCCACCATCCTTCAAACGGCGGGTCTTCAGGTGATGTTATTTTATCTTGAAAAGGAATGTTGTGAGTAATCAATAGAATCACCAAGACACTCAACATACCTTCATTTTACAGAAAAAAATACTTGTATTGTCTCCAGTATGGTTCCTGATCTTGTGCAACAATTAACCCATTTGCAACAAATAGAATCTTCCTCCTTATATATGGGAGGAGTCCATTTCAAAATTAAGGGGTGTCAGGTTGTGTTTTCTTCAAAACTGATTTGGAAAATGGCTGAACTTTTTGTAAATAGTGTAGGCCCTGATCAGACACCACGTTTAGCGGTGTCTGATCTGGGCCTGCGCTGTTTGCCAGGGTACCCGTTTTGGGGTCTCCAGTACAAAATGGGTCAACCCTCAGTGGCTGAAACTACCTCCATCTCAAAACACCTTTCATGGTCCAATAGGTGTTTGAGCCATTGAAATTTGAATGCCTTTGTCACTTACCTCCGAATATATGGGCAAGCCCATATCCTGCCACTGTATAAACTGTGTGAGGGTATCTAACATATGTAGTGAGAAGAGATAGGCTAACTGCTGGTGACTGTTTTCCCTCAGATGTTGAACTACAGGTAACACTCGATTGCACAGTAACTGAATCTTGTCATGACCATCCTCTTGTCTATCATCTGAAAGTTAAGGGGAATGGGTACACTTTCAGGGGAGGTAACTCCTGCAAAAGTATTTTTGTTTCCCATGTCAATAGGGGTCAACTCTTAAAGGAAAGAATTTGCTCCTGAGGAGCAAATTCTTTCCTTTAAGAGTTGACCATTTTTTCAGTCGGGCTGAGCCTACTGAAAAGCAAACAGGAAGCCCCGATAGTTGTCTCCCTTTGAAAAATGGCGGAAAAATATGCCAGGTGTTCCCATTCCCCTTAAAAAGAACATCATGGCTAATTGGTTATGTTGTGGTTCAGTTTCTGCCTTCCAGAGGAAGGGGAAAGAAGAGATAAAATATAAAATCTTCATCATCATCAGATTTTTATTTGTTTGTTTGATTTAAGGTTTAACATCTCCGTCAACACTATTTAGGTCATTTTGGAGATATCGCTTCCAATTTTGTGGGACATTTACACAACACTAAGATGAAATGACATCTCAATCCCTGCCGCCCCAATGAAATCAATAGGGTTTATATGCATAGATGGTTTGACTCGCACCACTTTGCCTTGGCAGGCTTAGACCTTCTAAGCAGTTTACCAGTATTCATGTGCGGTCGGTTTCAGCTCTGCATGAAGCATCTATTTCTCCAAGCCCCAATGGGCGGGGTCATTCGGATTTTTTATTAACATGCAGGTGTGTGTGTGTGTGTGAATTCGGGTTTAACGTCGCTTTCAACAATTTTTCAGTCATATCACGACGGTGTCTGGTTGTGACAGGGAGCTCAATGCTCACGTTTATAGTGCTGCCTCACTGAAGTATCATGTCCCAGACACATTACATGATACCACACCCAGTCACATTATCCTGACACTGGATCGACCAGTCCTAGCTCTTCCCCGTAAACCTGAGTGCCAAGCGAGGAGCAGCTAGTACCATTTTTAACGACTTTGGTATGTCGCGGCCCGGGATCGAACCCCAGACCTCCCGTTCCCTGGAGCGGACACTCTACCAACTGACCTATCGGGGTCGGTATTAACATGCAGGTACAGCGGCAACATCCACATAAGTGGGCTCCTTTCCAGGTTGCTGGCTTGCTGAAAGCACTGCAGATCTCACACCAGATCTCCAGATGTGTCTATCATGAGGGTAGATAGCCAAGAGCTTCCACTCTCTGGGATCTCGCTCCAGCTTGTCAGATCCCACTTGGGACTTCAATTTGTGGTCTGCTGTCTGTGAAATCTGCAGTTCCTGGGCACAATGCACACTTGTAATCTGGGCCCTCTGTCAAGCGCCTGAGCCCATTGCATTTCTTGTGCACCTAGAGCCTGCAGCCATTGCAAATGATACTATTGCTGCCCATTTGTGCGACATACAGCGCATGGGAGTGCCCAAACTCTAGTAGGTCCAAGCCCGAACCACAGATCATAACTTTAGTCTTTCCTGCATTTACTCTCAGCCCTTTCTCCTTCATGAAACAGAAAATTTGGAGAAAACCCTAATATGCTATATTCCTGCCCAATTTTCAAGTATTTGTGTTGCAGGATTTCAATTTAACCGAGGACTGAGAAGCAGACTGAAAAACAGTATAGATTCTGAATGTCCCTTGCCAAAAGGCAAGCCATTTATTGTAATTTTTCTCTCAACTGATTTGTAGTTTACTGGCCCATTCAACAATATTTGTGTTTTGTCAACTTATGGTTTGTTTACTTGGCAGGTTTAATCATAAGTGATTTAACAGTTCAAGGCAAATTCTTTTACCAAAAACTGACAAATGCCCTTCTTGAATCTGTCAGAGTAAATGACGGTAGAAAATATTTCATGATCAATGTCTAAAAAATGTCAGGTGTGGGCAGATCATGTTGACCCCATTCTGATCACGAATCAAATATCCATCCAACAGAGCCAAAACCTTTATATCAAATCTTTATCCAGTGAAACTACTATGCTGCTTTGAACTCGAGACTGATAACTGCAGATATAAATATATTTGGTATAAGTGTCTAATTTGATCTTATACATGCTTTGTTTCTTTGAATTGTGGTCTAACGTCCCCGTCAACACAATTTTGGTGGAGACGTTGCTTCTAATATTGTGGGATTTTACCCAACACTTAGATGAAATGACATGTCAAGCCCTGTCGCCCTATGAAACCAATGAGTTTATATGCATGGAAGGTTGGACTCACAAGACTTTGCCTGGGCAGCTTATCAGTACTCATGTGTGGTATGTTTCAGCTCTGCATGGAAGCAACTTGCAGCCCAATCTATTTCTCCAAGCATCGATGGGCTGGGGCCTGATCTTGTAAATGTATGTTGTGTGTACTCATTAGAATCACCTCAACCCTCAGTGGCTCAACTACCCCTGACTCTAACAATTTTTATGGTCCCAAAGGTGTTCGAGTCATTGAAGTTTGACTGTAATTTTTGTTTACATATACTAGGGTTGTTGTAGAAGTTGAGGTTACTAAGAAGTTCTAAATACCTTCTTCTGGCCAGTCAAGCAGCGGATTGACGGTAGCATACTGTGAAACAATAGGAAGGACGACAGCAGAATTCATCAATAGTGCATCTTCTTTGAAAATATCCAATGATACAGAGCCAAACATCTCCTGTGCCTTCTCCCAACTGTAGGTGTTATACTCGCTCCCTTCTCCCCACTTTATGAGTATGAAAAACAAAAAAAAAACATGCACCTTCCAGTAATTCCTGTTTGCCAGGTATGTACTACTGTATTTACCTGTATTAGGACAAAATCCCCCTTGCTGTATGTCAGGTCTGACAGTCCACCCCTCTCCAGGTCTGACAGTCCCCTGCAACATCCCTCCCCCTGCAACCCCCTCCCCCTGCAACACCCGGACAAAATCTCCCTGTCTGTATGTCAGGTCGGACAAAATCCCCCCACCAACAGACATAATCCCTCCCTGACAAAATCCCCCTTGCTCAAAATTAGTCTATTTCCTGCCTGGCTTTTCCAATTATGCTTTGACAACACAGTTTTTGGGTTGATTATTTTTCAGTCAACCCAGTTTCTAAGGACAGAATCTCAATGTTAATTAAATGGCAGACTTCATTTTAGCGGTTGGGCTTGAAGTTCAATGACTTTAATCTCTTGCCATGAGTAAAGACCTATGCTTGTTTTATTTGCAATGTTCTTAGTCCCATTGATGATTTCACTGTTCTATATTTTGTCACCTGTTGTACTTGTGTAGTACTACCTGCTTGTTGCAATAATTTCTCCATAGCTATGATAGTATTGCACCAAATCTAATCTGGAATCTGCAGTTTTCAAAACAACAAATTTCAAAATTCAGTATTTGTGCACATGGAGGTGGGGCAGGGTTCTCCTTTATAGACAGCAGGTGGGTGGGGATTTTGTCCGAGGTGGGGGGGGGGGATTTTTTAGAAGATGCACTATTTTGAGACAAGCCACAGCAAACAATGAGTCAGCCTCGATAGCGCAGTGGTTAGCGCGTTCGACTTATGATCGAGAGGTTGTGCGTTAGCCTCGATAGCGCAGTGGTTAGCGCATTCGACTTATGATCAAGAGGTTGTGCATTCGAATCCGGCCACCGGTATCAAGGTGTGTCCTTGGACAAGACACATAATGACACTGCCCCACTCTACCCAGGTGTAAATGGGTAGCAGTGTTGTAAAAGCCACTGCCTCTCTCTTGCGCGCGTGTGAAAACACCCGGAATGAGTGTTCGAGAGCGATTCAATAAGCTTGAAGCTTTCATCGCAATCGAACTAAAATAAATTAGTATAAACTAAACTAAGACTGTTTTGTTTAACCCTTATATTTCTGTACTGTTAGCAAACAGTGCAGACCCTGATCAGACTTTGGGTTATGTGGTGTCTGATCTGGGTCTACACTGTGTGCCAAACCCAAAACATGATTCCAGTCCAGATTCTATAGATAACCCTATTGCACAACACTCTGACCTAAGAGTGATAAGAATAATCCAGCTATTTTAAAGAAATTACCATTAGCTGGATATCTAACAAATCGGTGATAGTAGCATTGACCTCAGCACTGAAGAGCTTCTGTGCTTAGTAATTTTGGGTCGGTTGATTAACAATGACCCCCAAAATGGAATTCATTTCAGTAATATACCGTCCAAAAATGCTTAGATCAGTAAGCCTGGAGCAGTGAACATCAATTTTGCTATATCAGGGCCTTTACTTCCTGACCCAAAAGCTGAGATTCATTTTAGAAGTGTATGCATTCATCCACTGCATTTCCACCTCTGTTTTTCATATATTGCTTTGTGAAAATGAACCAGCTGATGTTCAATTTATACGTTCTGAAACTCACCAGGCCATTTTCAAATTCTGTTGTGTTTCATCGCCTTCTTGAGCACAGGTAGACTCCATAAACTCATTCTTTTATTATTTAACCCATAAGATGCCAATCATGACAATTGTCGTCTGATTTGTTGTCTGACGGTTACTTTACAAGTCATTTTTGCAAACATTGTGGACCCAGATCAGACTGCTCCTCTAGGAGCAGTCTGAGCTGGGTCCACACTGTTTGCCTGTATGAAAGAATATTTATCAAAGTTTGCAAGAAGATTGAGCAAACAATATAAGCAGACAACACTTTCAGATGTATTTTTTTTCTCAGCGTCTTAAGGGTTAAAGCAAATGCCTGGCCTGGATAATGCAGGGATCCCTTGGTTGTCAATACTGCCAAACAGCTTTAGAGTCCCAGTGTTGGCATATTATGTCAGGGTTGTGTATGTCTGTTCAAGGTCAGTGGTTTTCTCCAGGTAATCCAATTTCCTTCACCAGATTACCATTAAATATTCTAAACTGTTTAGAGAAGACTGTTTGCTTTATTTTTTTAAGCCATGGTGTAGTGGTTATGCTACTCACCTTGTAAACCAGGGGTCGCAGGATCAATCCAGGGTTTCTCCAGACTTTCGGATGAGTCGTTAAACCGAGGTCCCATCTCCATATGTCCTTAGCTGTTGGTGAGATGAAAAACTCAACACTCACTTTATATTTTCAAGCGTTTATGTCGTATTCTGCTATTCTGCAAATGGTGCATATGTTATGAATGAAATAAATTTGAAAATGAATTTCTATTGTAAATCACCTCTGAAGACAAAGTGGTATCCCCTGACTCACACTGCTGACTGGCTGTTAGAAGCAAGGAACAGGTCTTGGATAATTCTAGGTACTGACAGAGCTTGTCTGAAATAGATTACAACACAGAAGTAAATACGGATATATCCTTTTTTCAACAAACAGCATAGATCATCATTCCAAATATGAACCAAATCCATCATATGGTTTGAATGAGCTCTTAACCCATTCAGTACCAGAAACCCCTAAAGGGGTACCTTGGCAAACAGTGCAGGCTCAGATCAGACACCGCAGAATGTGGCATCTGATTAGGGCCTACACTGTTTGCTAAAAGTTCAGCCATTTTCCTAATCAACTTTGCAGAAAACACAACCTGACACCCCCAAATTTTGAAATGAACTCCTGCTATATATAAGGAGGAAGATTCCATTTGGTACAAAAAGGGTTAAACATAAAACATTTCTACATCTGTGGCCTTACTTGAGGTTACTGCTGAATACAAGTTTGGACCTTTATCTATCATCATTCCAAATATGAATCAAATCCATCATGTGGTTTGGAAAATATGACATGTTAAACAAAACCTAACATAAAAAAACCCTAAAAAATTCTAATTCAATAAAAACTCTAAGTCCATGGAAGAGGAAATGCTGAATAAAACTTTGGACATAAATCTTATCATCATACCAAATATGAACCAAATTTGTATGGTTTTGAAAATATGAGTTGTTATAAAAACTCTTTAAATTAAAACTTTCTAAGCTTGTGACCTTGACCCTGAGGTCATGGGTATGGGCAAGGGTACTGCTGAATAAAACTCTGGATCTATACCTATCATCATACCAAATATGAACCAAATTTGTTGTATGGTTTGGAAAATATGAGCACAATTTTCACAAACTGAATACAGACAGATGGAGAGACATAGTGATTACAGGACACTCACTCCTCATAAGTCCTCCTTTAGGATGACATTACTTGGTCGTGCAATTTCACATCTTGTAACAGAAGTATGTTGGACAACAGAAATCATCAAAAACATTTTTACCCATTTTATAGAGAAACCAATAAAGTGGTTAACTGGCAAACAGTGCAGGCCCTTATCGGTAGATGCCACTGGATGTGGGTCTGATCAAGGCTTTCTAATTAAAACTAGAATTTGTTTTTCTACAAAAACACAGATGTTTCCCCCATTTTTGACCTCTAAGTATGACCTTGACATTGGAGGTATTGAGCTGGGTCTTGTGTGCAACACATCATCTAATGAAGATGAACATTTCCGCAAAGTAACTTTAAAAATGTTCATAGAGAAATAAACAAGAGGGCCCAATGGCCCTATATCCCTCACCTGTGTACCAGAAAATCATTAGTGTAGGAGACCACTTGACATTGCTACATACTAAATATCTAAGCTCAGGCAAAGCGGTGTCCATGCTTATAAACCCTACTGGTTTCATTGGGCGACAGGGCTTGAGATGTAATTTCATCTCAATGTCTGGTTAAAGTCCCACAAAATTGGAAGAGACATCTCCAAAATGACCTATACAGTGTTGACGGGGATGTAAAACCTCAAATCAAACAAAATCTGTGCCTTATGGTTTTGGAGAAAAAGATTTTTTTAATTTTTTTTCCAGTATAAGTCTATAGGAGCTAATGAGCCCTGGGGCTTGGCCAATTTTGACCCAAAGGGCACGGTTGGCAGGATTTATGTAGGCGACCATTTTGTGTTGCTATATACTAAATATTTAAGGTCTGTACTTCATGGTTTCAAAGAAGATGTTTGAAGCTTTTTCCATTATAAGTTTGTTGGAGTTTAGGGGCCACAGGATTTGGACCCCAGGGGCATGATTGGCAGGATTCATGTAGGCGACCACTCGACATTGCTACATGCTAAATACCTAAGCTCTGGGACTTATGGTTTCAGAGAAGAAGATTTTTGAAGATTTTTTTCACCATTTTAAGTTGCTTTTTTTTTTTTTTTTTTTTTTTTCATTGTAAGGGCCCTGTGGTTTCAGAGAAGAAGATTTTTGAAGTTTTTCCAATTGTAAGTCTATGGAAGCTAAAGAGCCCTGGGGTGTGGCCAATTTGGATCCCAGGGGCATAACTGGCAGGATTTATGTAGGTGGCCACTTGAGGTTGCTACATACAAACAAGAGGCTCAATGAGCCTAAACCGCTCACCTGAGGAACTTAAGTTTTAACAATTCACAGACTTGACTACTAAATCTGCTAATAGAATCCAGCCCATTGACCCTTACAGGATATAAGTCATCATTATTGCATTGCATTCCAAGTTTGAGACTTCTAGCTTCTATAGTTCCTGAGAAATCTTTGACGAAAATTTAACATTGGTCAAAATGGAGAGAAAGAAGAATGAAAGAACAGATGAACAAATAAGCTGAGAAAGCCCAATGTCTCTTACACAAAATAAGTCATCATTATTCTATTGAATACCAAATTTGATGCTTCTAGCGTTTATAGTTCCTGAGAAATCTTTGATTAAAAATTTAACATTGGTCTATTATCTTTATATGGAGAGAAAGAAGAATGAAGGAACAAATGAACCAGACTAGCTCCAAAACCTAATGCAGCCTTTCCCCTTGCCCAATGGTGCTACACATAAAATTTAAACAAGATTGGTCGACTGCCTTCTGAGATATGCTTCATTGAAAGTGTGGACGACGGATGGACGGACGACAGACGACGGACTCCGGAGCCTTGGTATACTATCGGCTCACTAGAGCCTTTGGCTCAGGTGAGCTAAAAATTCAAGTCGCTATTTCTGTCACAACATTTTCCCTACGTTAAGTCTATGGGCAAATTTTTTTGTCTCTCAAGGTCACGTAACTCCGAGGTCAATATTCTGATTCGGCCCAAAATCGAACTTAACCGAGATTTTATGCCTGTCCTCGTTACCTGCAAGTTTGAAGCTGATATGAATAAAAATAAAGTTGCTATCGTGGTCACAACATATTTTTTTATGCTCAAGGGCAGGTAACTCCAAGACAAATATTCCGATTCGGCCCAAAATCGAACTTAACCGAGATTTTATGTCTGTCCTCGTTACCTGCAAGTTTGAAGCTGATCTGAAAAAAATTCAAGTCGCTATCGTAGTCGCAACATTTTCCCTAATTAAGTCTATGGGCAAATTTTTTGTCGCTCAAGGTCACGTAACTCCGAGGTCATTATTCCGATTCGGCCCAAAATTGAACTTAACCGAGATTTTATGCCTGTCCTTGTTACCTGCAAGTTTGAAGCTGATATGAATAAAAATAAAGTTGCAATCGTGGTCACAACGTATTTTTTTATGCTCAAGGACAGGTAACTCCAAGGCAAATAATCTGATTCGGCCCAAAATCGAACTTAACCAAGATTTTATGTCTGTCCTCGTTACCTGCAAGTTTGAAGCTGATCTGAAAAAAATTCAAGTCGCTATCGTAGTCACAACATTTTCCCTATGTAAAGTCTATGGGCAAATTTTTTGTTGCTCAAGGTCATGTAACTCCGAGGTCAATATTCCAATTCGAACTTAACTGAGATTTTATGCCTGTCCACGTTACCTGCAAGTTTGAAGCTGATCTGAATAAAAATAAAGTTGCTATCGTGGTCACAACGTATTTTTTTATGCTCAAGGGCAGGTAACTCCAAGGCAAATAATCCGATTCGGCCCAAAATCTAACTTAACCGAGATTTTATGTCTGTCCTCGTTACCTGCAAGTTTGAAGCTGATCTGAAAAAAATTCAAGTCGCTATCGTAGTCACAACATTTTCCCTATGTTAAGTCTATGGGCAAATTTTTTGTCGCTCAAGGTCCCGTAACTCCGAGGTCAATATTCCGATTCGGCCCAAAATCGAACTTAACCTGGATTTTATGCCTGTCCTTGTTACCTGCAAGTTTGAAGCTGATCTGAATAAAAATAAAGTTGCTATCGTGGTCACAACGTATTTTTTCATGCTCAAGGGCAGGTAACTCCAAGACAAATAATCCGATTCTGCCCAAAATCGAACTTAACCGTGATTTTATGTCTGTCCTCGTTACCTGCAAGTTTGAAGCTGATCTGAAAAAAATTCAAGTCGCTATCGTAGTCACAACATTTTCCCTATGTTAAGTCTATGGGCAAATTTTTTGTCGCTCAAGGTCACGTAACTCCGAGGTCAATATTCCGATTCTGCCCAAAATCGAACTTAACCGAGATTTTATGCCTGTCCTCGTTACTAGCTACAGTGATGACAACATTTTCCCCATGTTAAGTCGATAGGCAATTTTTTGGGTGCTCAAGGGGACGTAACTCTTGAGTGAATTATCTGATTCGGCCCAAAATCGAACTTGACCGAGATTTTATGCCTGTACTGGTTATCTCCAAGAATGAAGTCGATCAGAAAAAAATTGACGGAGCTAGAGTGATGACAAGCTTTTTCCTATGTGAAGTCTATGGGAGCTAGATGTTGCCATGGCAACCAGAGTTCCACTCAGATCTGCCTGAAAACCTAATGAAGCCTTTCCACTTGCCCAATAATGCGACACATGAAATTTGATCAAAGTTGGCCAAGTAGTCTTTAAGATATACATTTTTGAAATTCCCATTAACCCTAATGCAAAAACACACAAGGGCAGGTAACTCCTAAGTGAATGATCCGATTCTGCCAGTTATCGAACTTGACCGAGATTTCATGGCTGTGCTGGTTATCTGCAAGAATAAAGCCAATCTGAAAATAACTGAAGCAGCTACGGTGATGACAACATTCTCCCCATGTTAAGTCAATAGGCAATTTTTTCAACGCTCAAGGGCACGTAACTCCTGAGTGAATATTCCGATTCAGGCCAAAATCGAACTTGATCGAGATTTCATGCCTGTCCTCGTTATCTGCAAGAATGAAGTCGATCAGAAAAAAATTGACGGAGCTAGAGTGATGACAAGCTTTTTCCTAACGCTCAAGGGCACGTAACTCCTGAGTGAATAATCCGATTCAGCCCAAAATCGAACTTGATCGAGATTTCATACCTGTCCTCGTTATCTGCAAGAATGAAGACGATCAGAAAAAAATTGACGGAGCTAGAGTGATGACAAACTTTTTCCTATGTTAAGTCTATGGGAGCTATTTGTTGCCGTGGCAACCAGAGTTCCAATCCGATCTGCCCGAAAACAGTATGCAGCCTTTCCCCCTACCTGATAATGCTTCACATGAAATTTGATCAAAATTGGCCCACTGGTTCCGGAGATATACTTCTTTGAAAGTGTGGACGACGGACGACGACGACGGACGACGGCTCGTGGTATACTAATACCTCACATGAGCCTTCGACTCACGTGAGCTAAAAATCTAAGCTCTGGGACTTATGATTTCATAGAAGAAGATTTTTTAAGTTTTTTTCCATTATAAGTCTATTGGAGGTGATGAGCTCGGGTGAGGCCAATTTTGACCCCAGGGGCAGGGTTAGCAGGATTTATGTAGCTGGCTATTTTATGTTGCTAGGTACTAAATATCTAAGTTCTGTGCTTCACAGTTTCTGAGAAGAAGATTTTTGAAAAAGGCCCCTTTTTTACCTTTGACCTCAAAGTATGACCTAGACCTTTGAGGTACCAACCTGGGTCATGCATCCAACACATCGTCTTATATTGGTTAACATGTTTGCCAAGTGATGTCAAAATCCATCTCAAAATAAGAAAGTTATTGACCAAACACGTAAAAAAGGCTCCTTTTTTGACCTTTGACCTCTAAGTATGACCTTGACTTTTCAGGTACCGACCTGCCTCATGCGCACCACACATCGTCTCATGGTTGTTAATATTTCTGCCAAGTAATTTTAAAATCCATCTCAAAATAAGAAAGTTATTGACCAAACAAGAAAAAAAGGCCCCTTTTTTGACATTTGACCTCTAAGTATGACCTTGACCTTTGAGGTACCGACCTGCCTCATGCACACCACACATCTTTTCATGGTTGTTAATATTTCTGCCAAGTAATTTTAAAATCCATCTGAAAATAAGAAAGTTATTAATCGGACACGATTTGCCCATACATATATACATTCCGACAAACTTCCAAGGGAGATAATTCAAAAAGTATAAATGCGAGAGTTATAGTTCTTGCACACTGCATGTCGTCTAATGCTGATTAATACTTATATGAAGTTTCGTGAAGATAGCTCGAACGGTTTTCAAGTTATAGAGCGGACACGAATGTGTGACAGACGGACAGACAGACGCTCAGGGGGGAAAACAATATGTCTCTCAGAAAAAAAAAATTTCGGGGGAGACAAAATTTCTAAAAAAACAAATAACTCAACCGGACATTCTTAACTTTTGAAAGATAGCATATAAATAAGGTCGACTATTCCATTCCGTACACTCACCTGGACTGCAAATAGCTGTTGCCTGACTGGTTAGTCTGTGGCAGAGTTCTGGAAGAAGGCGGAGCTTATTAGTATCAACGTCTTCAGTATCAACATTAGCTTGAAGGTACAGAAAAGACTGAGCTACTTCACATAGTGTGGCTGCTGTCTCCTCTGATGGATCGGACTCATACAATTCACTGAAAAATACAACATTATCTCTATAAGGGGAATAGATACACCTGATATATTTTTATGCCATTTCTCAAAGGGAGACAATTTTTGTAACTTTCTGTTTGCTTTCCTATCAGCTCAGCCCCTCTGAAAAATGGAGTCAACACTAAAAGGAAAGAATTTGCTCCTATGGAGCAATTTCTTTCCTTAAAGAGTTGATCCCTTTTTCAGTGGGACAGAACTTACAGAAAAGCTAACAGGAAGTCCAGAAAGTTGTCTCCCTTTGAAAAATGGCAGAAAAATCGGCCAGGTGTTCCCATTCCCCTGAGTCAGACT
Organism: Lucinisca nassula; assembly: GCA_963580285.1. Classification (NCBI taxonomy): domain Eukaryota; kingdom Metazoa; phylum Mollusca; class Bivalvia; order Lucinida; family Lucinidae; genus Lucinisca; species Lucinisca nassula. The sequence goes on from OY757012.1 coordinate 127,226,618, forward strand.
GGAAATACACATTTTGCAAAGGGACTTTTGTTCCAATATTTATTTTTCCTATGAAAGATAAACATTTTTGTCAAAGGAAACATTTTGATTGTTGGAAGCTAAACTAAAGAAAAAGTGTAAGGTTCGTTACCTTATCATGGCTCAGATAGCATGTGCTAGGTCTTGGAAGCTGTATTTGAAGTTGTGTGGTGACAGATGGACAAACTTTGTTACAACTGATGAGGCAATTAAGCTAAGACTGTCAACCAGTTTCATTAGAGTAACACATCTGTGCGACATAGTGCTCTTTCATATCTCCAAAATGGTTACTTTCTGATGAAAATGTGTGATATTTTTCTTATTTGTACTCCAAACATATGTTGTGGGTTCTCAATAGAACTGCTTCATTGAGGCAGTTCTAACGAGTACCTACAAGCTATGTCTTAGAGCTGAAATAAGCAAAACAATGTATACCCTTATAAACCCCAGATTTGTCTATATAAAGTGGGGTTTAGAGGGTGTTCATTACACAGACTTGTTAGCAGGATGGTTACCTTAGAGAGGGTGAAAAGGGTAGTCACAAACCTAAGTTTGTTTGCCTCTTTGGTTTTATGGTTTGGGCTGTGGTTTTATATAGGGCAAAACCCAAAGTCTAATCATCAACAAAAGGACAATAGTCAGTTCTCATTATTATATCAACAATGTCCTGAAACCTTTTTCATTCATGAATAAAGATGTGCCAGAAGTGTTCCCAGAAGGACAGTGCTTCCAGCTACACATCCAAAGAAACGATTAAACATCTTGAAAATTGGAAAGTGAACTTTACGAAATCCTCTGATGCTGCACCAATGGATTTCAGTATCTGGGGTAATTTGAAATGTCAGTTAAAGAAGCGAAAATTTTCACATTGTTAGGGGGTCTTTAAATTACACTGAAGCATGAGTGGTAAAGTCAGAAAACTATCAATAAGATATTAAAACCATGGCCAAAACTTTGACGATCGATTCGCACATATTGAACATTTTCTTCAATATTTTTGCATTATTCAAAAGAGAGCAGGTTTATTTTATTTGTTGAAGTTTTACACCAGTTCCTGCACTTCAACAAACACTGAAGGCCCTGATCAGTTGCTGCATCTGATCAGGGTATCTACTGTTTGCCAGTGTCACATTTTTGAGAAGCTAGGCATATAGGGTTTTTATTTTTATTTTGTAGTTTTACAGCCCTTTCAAGATTATTTAACTGATTTCAAGCTAATCATTAATCAGAGGCCAGGAGGGGGAAAACCAGAGTACCTGGAGAAAAACCACCTTGCAGATCTTGGTCTCTCGTTGCTCCAACCAAAGCCATGACAGACCTAATGATTAAGAGTCAGTGCTCTTACCCACTAGGCCATTTGTTTGATTTGATTTGAGGTTTGACATCCCCCTTGCCGATTTTCAGCCAATCAAATTATTGAATTAAGCAGTTTAAAAACTGCATCAGTGTATATCTTGATCAGATGGGCTCTGAATCAGATGACTTCTTCAGAAGCCATCTGATCTGGATCTACACTGTTTGTAAAGGTAGGGATTGTTGTGAACAGCAAGATCAGGGTTAAGCCTTCAATTCCTCTATAATATTATCCACATGTCATTTATAATCACAGCTCAACCAGCCTAGGGAATAGCAGCGATTTTTACTTTTGTTTTCACAAATCACTGTGCCGTGTGGAGCAGTAACGGGCAAAGTCCAGCTCTTTATCCTAACGCCGCAGATCATGAATGAAACTGCAGATTCCCACAGGTTTGGGATGAGAAACACATTCAACTGTATTCAACTGACCCTGCATGTGTACAATTGAATAAGTCCACTGTCATTGGCCAGTTCACTATACCCCTGCTTTTCCCAATGCATGGTGGCTGTGGTTTTAAGTCACATTTCTGACTTACCCGCAGATTTCAACTGCCTTCTGTATATCCCCATTACTAGCAGATTTAATGGCCAACTGTCCTTGGATCTTCGTGTGAGAAATATTAAGGATATCAGCTAACCTGAAGGTAAATGCACATTTGAAACAGTTATAAATTAGTCAAGGCTAAGTGAAAGTAACACTTGTCCTGCTGAATAAATTAATTTTGCCCCTGCCATTTCTGCCGATCAACCATGCATTATTTGATATAATGTATTCATTAAATTCACAAATTAAGGGGAATGGGTACACCTTCAGGGGAGGCAACTCATGCAAAAATATTTTTGTCTCCCGTGTCAATAGGGGTCAACTCTTAAAGGAAAGAATTTGCTCTGAGGAGCAAATTCTTTCCTTTAGGAGTAGATCCCTTTTTCAGTGGGACTGGGCTTATAGAAAAGCGAACAGGAAGTCCCGAAAGTTGTCTCCCTTTGAAAACTGGCGAAAAAATCTGCCAGGTGTTCCCATTCCCCTTAAATGACAGTGTAAATCCTGATCAGTTGGCTTCTTCAGAAGCGTTGGCTTCTTCAGAAGCCACCTTATCTGGATTTTTTATTGTGCTCGGTTTAACTACACGTCAACCATTGTGGGTCATTTTGTGTTGTCTCCCAGAGAAAGGGAGCACAGAAGGGACGACAAAGAGGGATAGAAGAGGAAGACGAGTGACAGAACAGAAGAAGTAAGAACATTCCTTCTGTATCATTACCTGCAGCAAGGACCCCAGGCCTTGCCTAACTGTAATCCAATATCAGTTAGGTGCTCCAGAGACATAAGATTCAAAACAACTTTGCCTCACCCAACCATTCCACATCTTATCTGGACCTACACAGGGTTGTCCTTTTCAGCAGCACAAGAGTTAAAGGATTACCTCTTTTGAATGTTACAATACACATACACCCGGACCTCGTTATAGCACGATTCGTTACAGCACGAATTCGGATATAACACGGTGTTGGTTTGGACCCCAAATTTTCCCCAACCAACATTTATAAATATTATCCAAGGCTTGTATCAGGTTTTAAGCACAACAACTTTATTTTCCTCTCACTTTTGACTGCGGTAATACGGTAGCTAGCACGGTAGCTAACACGGTTTATAACGGTACTTTTTTATATTTATTGCAGGCCTCCAGCAGAGTTGAATATACAGTATATAAACTTGTTTAGCTTCACACGCATGACAAACATGAACTGCATCGGCACAATCAAAAGTGTTGGCTTAGTGAGATAAAGAGATTAAAGAATTCAGTTACGCAACCGGAAAAAAAATATTTATCACGCTCTGTTAAGGATCACTGCTCAGCAGAAATTTTAAACATGGATGCAGACAATGTGATCGGTCAACTGCAATAAAACTCATTTTCTAGAGCCGCATGTAAAAGAAAGTCAAATTTATTCCATCTTAAAAGCAAATGATAAAACATATTCAAGATCGATTTTTGCGGTAAGAAAATCATTCAAAGGCCATGTGCACCATTAAAAATTGTTTCAATTGGCTAAAATATTAAGGGTAAGACATTTCAAGGGAAGTAATTCAAATTTCTTGTAAGCGTTGATCATTGTCCGGTTCCGAACCCTAACCAGTAATTTCACCATTGAAATGTATTAACGGTACTGTAGTTCGGTACGGTTCCGGACGCTCAGTTACGAAAAAGTTAGCCGGTGTAACGGTCAGTTTCTTCCCCCGGCCCGGTTCTTCCCCGGGGAAGAATTGGGCCGGCCCGTTTCTTCCCCGGGGGAAGAACTGGGCCGGCCTGGTTCTTCCCCGGGGGAAGAAACTGACTAGTCAGTTTCTTCCCCACCCGGTCAGTTTCTTCCCCACCTGAATGTTTTTCAGAACCATAATCAACGAATAATTTTCAGCTCACAATTTGTTATAAATGAGAAAAGAGACCATTCTGAATAAGTTCTGAGTCTTTTAGCTTGAATGACAAAATTTGCTCTACGCTACACCATTCATGGAGATGCAATAAAATATGCATCCCAATTCAAGCATCTTTGATGAATTTTCTTTGCCTTTTAAGACATGAATTAGTATTAACTAAACAGATATAATAAGCCACAAATGTTTGGCGCTCAAATCTAAATAGAATTTGGAGACTGGGGCTGAGGAAGAACTGGGCCGGCCCAGTTCTTCCCCACCCCAGAATTTTCTTTCTACTAATAATTCTTGTGATAAATTTTCTTTGCTTTTTAAGACAAAAGATGGTATAAACTAAAAAGATATAATAAGCAACAAATGTTTGGAGCTCACATCTAAACACAGTTTGGAGACTGGGGGTGGGGAAGAACTGGGCCGGCCTGTTTCTTCCCCACCCAAGATTTTTCTGTTTACAAAAACTTCTTGTGATAAATTTTCTTCTCTTTTTAAGACATAAATTGGTATAAACTAAAAAGATATAATAAGCAACAAATGTTTGAAGCTCAAATCTAATTAGAATTTGGAGACTGGGGGTGGGGAAGAACTGGGCCGGCCCATTTCTTCCCCACCCCAGATTTTTCTGTTTACAAAAAGTTCTTGTGATAAAATTTCTTTGCTTTTTAAGACATAAATTGGTATAAACTAAAAAGATATAATAAGCAACAAATGTTTGGAGCTCAAATCTGAATAGAATTTGGAGACTGGGGGTGGGGAAGAACTGGGCCGGCCCATTTCTTCCCCACCCTAGATTTTTCTGTTCACAAAAAGTTCTTGTGATAAAATTTCTTTGCTTTTTAAGACATAAATTGGAATAAACTAAAAAGATAAAATAAACAAAAAATGTTTGGAGCTCAAATCTAAATAGAATTTGGAGACTGTGGGTGGGGAAGAACTGGGCCGGCCCGTTTCTTCCCCACCCCAGATTTTTCTGTTACCAAAAATTCTTGTGATAAATTTTCTTTGCTTTTTAAGACATAAATTGGTACAAACTAAAAAGATATAATAAGCAACAAATGTTTGGAGTTCAAATCTAAATAGAATTTGGAGACTGGGGGTGGGGAAGAACTGGGCCGGCCCATTTCTTCCCCACTCCAGATTTTTCTGTTTACAAAAATTCTTGTGATATTTTTTTTTCGCTTTTTAACACATAAATTGGTGTATACTAAAAAGATATAATAAGCAACAAATGTTTGGAGCTCAAATCTAATTAGAATTTCGAGACTGGGGATGGGGAAGAACTGGTCCCGCCCATTTCTTCTCCACCCCAGAGTCTTCCGTTTACAAAAAATTATTGCGATAATTTTCTTCGCTTTTTAAGACATAAATTTGTATAAACTAAAACGATATAATAAGCAACAAATGTTTGGAGCTTAAATCTAAATAGAATTTGGAAATTAGGGTGGGGAAGGACTGGGCCGGCCTAGTTCTTCCCCACCACAGACAACTTAAACGTCATAACTGATTCAACTGTACACCACTACACAAGGGTGGGGAAGAAACGGGTCGCCCCAGTTCTTCCCTGCCTCAGATATCCTCTGATATAACTGACATAACTGTACAACACTACCCAAGGGTGAGGAATAAATGGGCAGGCCCAATTCTTCCCCACCCCACACACCTTCAACGTCATAATTGACTTAACAGTACAACACTTACCAAGGGAACCAGCTATCAAAATGGCGTCATACTCGCTTTCAGATCTGATGATTTCTGGATATAAAACATGGTTTATCAGCTGGTTTCGATTAAAGAGACTTGTTTGACTTGATGGGCCATGATATTTACTGCCATTGATTAGTTCTAAACACATTTTAGTCGGGAAATACGGTCATTAACCGGACCGCACATCATCTTGTTTGGGAAACTATTGATCACCATTGTGTCAATGGTTGATCTGTGACAAATACTGTCGGTGTTTAAAACACGATTCGGTTAACTAACACGGTCCGTTGGTTGGACCTGGAGTTCCGTGTTATAACGAGGTTGAGGTGTATTAGTTTATGTCTGAAAAAATTCTTTTATCATCCATACTGCCATAAGCCCTTGCGGGCACTTTAGGCAGGTAGCCTTTTGTAGATTTTACTTTTGTTTTATTACTTCCCTTACATGAAGCTGATTTTTGACCAGAGGTGGCTAAAACCGTAGTACCTGGGGAAAATACTTCTTGCCTCCAATTGCAGAAGTGGGCTTCCTGGGTAGAAACCAGTACTGAGAAATGCAGATAACCGTCTTACCAATACGTTAACACACCTGTGGGACATAGAGCATTTTTTCACATCTCCAAAATGGCTACTTTTCTGATGAAAATCAGTAATATTTTTCTTATTTGTACTGCAAATATAGGTTTTGGGTGCTCGTTAGAACCACCTGATTGAGGTGGTTCTAATGAATACTCACAACCTATGTTTTGGAGCAGAAATATGAAAACTAATGTTTACCCCTGTAAACCCCAGTTTTCTCTATATAAAGTGGGGTTGAGGTGGGTGTTCATTTCACTGACATTTGTGTGATGTCAAGGACACAAGGCTTGGTGCAAGTGGGGATGGAACCCCCTACCTCTTTATCTCAAGTCTAATGCTTTACTACTGCAACACAGTGCTATACATCACTTGACATTACAAGTAATAAATCTTTGCATCAAATTTTCTGTAGTAATTCTTGCTTTTCAAGTACTTGTTCCTTTCAAAATTGATTCTGTATTTTTTAATGATTCTGAATTTTTTTTTTAGTAACCATATTCACAATGACAGTTTATTAAAAATGAGACAAAAGTTACTAAAAATCAGCATAAAAATATCCCCCTTATCTGTATTTGATCACATGAGATTCTTTTATTTTTTTCTCATTTTTCTGTCCTTTTTCTCTTTGATACAGAAAACAATCACAACTGCCCTATATCTTCTAAAATTGTTTGTTTGATTTGAGGTTTAACGTCCCCGTCAACACTACATAGGTCATTTTGGAGACATTGCTTTCAATTTTGTGGGACTTTTACCAGACATGGAGATTTAATGACATCTCAAGCCCTGCCGCATAAAGAAACCAATAGGGTTTATAAGCATGGACAGTCTGACTCGCACGGCTTTGCCTGGGCAGGCTTAGATCCTCTAAGCGGTTAACCAGTACTCTTGTGCAGTCGATTTCAGCTTTGGGTGGAAGGATCATGCAGCCCATCTATTTCTTCAGGCCCCAATGGGCATGGGGCCATATCTTCTAAAATATTTTTGAATGTACTTACCTGTAAACTTTGGCATAGCTCAGTGTCTGAAAGGCAACAACCAATTTTTGTTATAAACAAAGTCTCATGCATGATTCTGTAATGATATAATAATCATGATGATGTTTCTTGAAGAAAATGAGCTGCACCATGAGAAAATGGCCAAAAAAATGTTCACTGTACTGGTAAACTGCTTATGAATATGCTTGTATAACGAAAGTGAACTTCCCATAAAAATCCTAACAAGAGGGCCATGATAGTCCTGGATCACTCACCTGATCCATAGTATAACAAGTGGGACACAGGGAGGGCCAGTTTTGGCCCCAGGGCTATAATGTATGTAATGTTGAGCGAGGTCTAAAAGGTAAAGCTTCATACCAAATATCAACAAAGGCTATAATTTGAACAACCTTTGCAAAGGCCAACTAGATGAAGCTACACACCAAATATCAGAGACCTGGGCCCGGTTTCAGAGAAGAAGATTTTTTTTTAAGGTATTCCCTACATAAGCCTATGTAAAACCAAATGGCCCCGGGGAGGGGGCATATTTGGCCCCAGGGCTTTAATTTAAACAATCTTGGTAGAGGTCCACTAGATGAAGCTTCATACCAAATATCAAAGACCTGGGCCTTGTAGTTTCTGACAAGAAGATTTTCCCTATATAAGTCTATGTAAAACCAAAGGGCCCCGGAGCGGGGCAATTTTGGCCCAAGGTCTATGATTTGAACAATCTTGGTAGAGGTCCATTAGATGAAGCTTCATACCAAATATCAAAGTCCTGGGCCTTGCAGTTTCAGAGAAGATGATTTTTACAGATTTTCCCTATATAAGTCTATGTAAAACCAAAGGGCCCCAGAGCGGGGGCATTTTTTGGGCCCCAGGGCTATAATTTGAACAATCTTTGTAGAGGTCCATTAGATGAAGCTTCATACCAAATATCAATGTCCTGGGCATTGCGGTTTCAGAGAAGATGTTCCCTATACAAGCCTATGTAAAAACCAAAGGGCCCCCGGGCGGCGGCATTTTTGGCCCCAGCACTATAATTTGAACAATCTTGGTAGGGGTCCACTAGATGAAGCGTCATACCAAATATCAAAGACCTGGGCCTTGTGGTTTCAGAAGATTTTTTTTAAGTTTTCATTAAAAAAAATCTCTTTTTGGCTCCCTTGACCTTGATGTGCAACAGACCGGAACCATTTGAACAACTTTGAAAGGGGACCACATAAAGATCATACCTGTGAAGTTTGGTCAAAATCCGATCAGTGGTTTTGGAGGAGATGTTGTTTGAAGAAATTGTTTATGCACGGACGTACACACAGACGGACACATGGACTGACGCCCAACAGACAAAAAGTGATCCCAAAAGCTCACCTCGTCACTATGTGATGGTGAGCTAAAAATTCGGACAACTTGAGGACTTGCTGTAATTCTCTTAAAATTCTAACAAATTTGTAACATGATCCAGCAAGGAGTCCAAAAGTTGCAGGCGGAATGGCAAACAGTGTAGACCCTGAAATATCTGCACTCAAAATTGTCATTTGAGGAAGTAAACTGGTGGTTTCACATTTTGAAGAATTGTTGTACAGTAATGCATCAGTGGAGCCATAAAACGTGATGTGTGACCCCAGAACTCCTCCCAATATGACAACTGTCAATGCAGTTATCCTCATTTTTAACTTCTGGGATGCTAAGAGTAATTTGCATCTGAATATGTTGTCTGTCTATGTCGTTTGCTGCCTCTTCTTGCAAACTTCTAGAAAATATTTTTGCATATAGGCAAACAGTGTAGACCCTGATCAGACTGCTCCTAGAAGGTCTACACTGTTTGCAACAGTGGCTTTAAAGTGACCTGCAGACAAAACAAGAATTTAACCAAAGGCTATGTCAAGCCTGTAGTAAAGCTAGGGTTGTCACAAATGCAGACTGAATGACAAATGGATGAATGGATGGAAAATCAGATACGTATATCATGCCATGCTAATAGCAGGTGCGACATAAAGTAGGTGAAAATTGTGACTGGCATCTTAAGGGTTAAATAGCTTTTCATTGTCAGATTTAAAAAATTATAAATTTTTCCAGAAGCAGTAAAACTGTCATCTGCATAATACCAACTGTCAGCCAATAAAAAGTGACGTTACATGATGACGTCGGATTTCAACAGCAACTCACAGAATATAATGTCACAGTTTTACTTAATCCTATCAGCCACTGCATTACATTTTCAGTTGTAAAAGAATGTAGGTTAGAATTTGCTCAGCACCACAACACCATCTGAAGAGCCTAAATTCTTAACCCTTGACCTGCTGACTATTCAAATATGCCACACCCACCACTGATTATAAACCAATCAGATTACTTGATGCAAATTATTGCAACAAATTCACAATCTGAATGACAAACAATGTAGATCCTGATCAGATGGCTTCTAAAGAAGCCATCTGATTTGGATATACATTGTTTGAAAGATAAGGCATATCTGGGCTCAGCAGGACAAGGGTTAAAGAGATCTAAAACTATGCATGGTATTTCTAAGAAGCTCCATAAAAATCCTAAAAGACTGGACACCTTGAAAACTTGCTTTAATTCTCCAAACATTTTAACAAAGTTTCATGATCCAGCAAGGAGTCCAAAAGGTGCAGACGGAATGGCAAACAGTGAAGATCCTGATCTGCATTATCTGCACTGGGTCTGCACTATTTGCTCAGGCCTATCTGTCCAAATACTGAGGATCGTTACGGTACAAACTTACAGGACACTGCTTTCTTTTCTTGAAGAAGTCTTTCAGATAGTTATAGATTGCAGACATCTTGTAATCTTCATTCTGGTATTGCTCTGTTGTTGGGTACAAATCATACTCCACCTGAAAAGAAATACTACTCTTTTTTACTGCATACTACAGTGTATCAAAATACTATGTCCTAGTTGTTCATATCATTGTTTGCTAAATAAGTTTGTTAATGGTTATAATGTTAACTCTTCCAGCAAGTACAGTAAAAATTTGGCTATTAAGATGGCAATTTTTACCTCCAAAAGTTTCAGACTCAACTGAAAAATGAGGTCTAGGCTACCATCTAGTTTTTTGCCGTCTTGAAGCATGATAGTGATTATTATTGACCCCCAGATGGTTAGGAGAAGGTTTGATACCATTTGTGATGGTATAATTCAGGTGCAAATCATGTGCAAACTAGAGAAAGCGGCCAGTGGGTCACGTATACCCCCGGCCAGCGCCACCTTCTGATACATCTTTCGAGCTTGTATGTAATATGAATGAAGAAGTGAAGAAGCTATAAGAATCTATAAATGTACTTGTAAAAGCTCAACCAAACACAAAATTTCTAAATGGACCCAGAGAGTGAGGGCATCAAAGTTACTGAATGGGTGGGGGCATCAATGTTACTGAAGCAGCAGGGTGGGTATGCATCAATGAAATCTTTGGACTGGTATGCAACATCAATGCAAGTATCAAATGAATTTGTCATAGACTTTAGAACATCCAGGCATCTATAAACTTTGTCATAAAACTTCAACCAAATGTAAAATGACCTTGAGGTAAAGGTCACCATGGGTGGGAAGGGACATGCATCACGAAATCTTTGGACTGCTTTGCAACACTGAATCAAGTACAGTTGACTCTCGTTATCTCGACCCCGCTTATCTCGACACTATCGCTTATGTCGAACCGATTTCTAAGTCCCGTACATTTCCCCTATATATTTATTGTATTTCAACTTCGCATGTGTCGAACTACTTTTAAGTCGACACTTCAGCTATCTCGCCCATCATTTTCAGTCCCTGAATGTATTTTTCACTGTTTTTACTACTGCGTATCTCGAACCAGGATTCATAACGTAACGAAAACAAACAACAAAAAACCTGCGTCCAGTCCTTAATTTTGTAATAGGCCTTTAGAAAACAATTCACCAATACTCACAATGTTGTTAATTTAATATCTAATTTGTCCAGGTGCGTTTGCAATTAAAATTAGCACACAAAATACCTTTTCGGCTACTAAGAAAATCATGTGCGTGTAATAAAGACTGACACACGGTGCTCAACCTTTAATCTTACACCGTCTCATGTCAATGATTTGCAAGATTTCTGTGATAAAAGGCGGCGTTGTCTTTCTTGCAGAAATGTCAAAGAAAGTGACAAAAGTTGTGATAATCTCTGCATGTTAAAAAGGCAGTTGATCGGAACAATTCACGTGTATCGTTGTTAACCCGTCTGTTTCTTAACAGATGCAAATCGATGTACAAACAGTGTAGATCCAAAAGGGAAGGCTCATAACGAGCTTTCGCTGCAGGATCTAAACTGTTTGCCATAGTGACGATTAATCAGTTAGAGGGGAGATGAGTCAAACTACTGTATGACTTATATAGCATGTACTGCTCTCCGAAGTAATATAAGCGTTGCATTCACAAGCGGGAACCAGTCTGTTTAGTATCTAGCTATATTTAGCGTATTTGGAAACCCAGATTAGTAGGAATTTAAAAGACAACAAAATACGTGAGAAATCTATCATTTTTATTTATTTATTAATTTGTTCATAAACGCTATACTCTGACAAGCTCCAGCACTTTCATAAACAAGTGAACCGTTCATGTAAGAATTACCAAGAATACCAAGCATATCACGGCAAACGATGTGTTCTGACATACATGTGACGTCACACTTTGGCTATCTCGTACTACGGATAACTCGAACTTTTTTATCCGGTCCCGTGAGGTTCGAGATAACGAGAGTCGACTGTATCAACTGAATTTGTCTTAGAGTTTAGAACATACAGGGATCTATAAACTTTGTCATAGAACTTTAACCAAATGTAAATTTTCTAAGTCTGTGACCTTGACCTCAAGGTCACTGTGGGGGATGGGACATGCATCAATGAAATCTTTAGACCAGTATGTAACTTCAGTGTAAGTATCAACTCAATCTATCAAAGGGTTCAGAAGATACAATCTCTTAGAAACTTTAACGCAAAACTTTAACCAAAATGTTAACGGACGGACGGACGGAGGGAAGGCAGGATGAAAACTATATACCCATATAATGCCGGGGGTATAAATCATGTGTATTGTTTGTTTGTATTGGGCTTTTACAGCCCAGTCAATACTAATTAGATCATTTTCCAGCCTGTCAGTTTACATATCCACCTTTTTCCTGGGCTAGCATATATGTAAGCGGTTAATCAGTACAGTGCACATTTTTCACCGGAAAATGACAACTGCTCTTCTTGAATCAGCAGATGGGAGGGAATTACTGTAGAAAAGATTTCAAGATCAATCTCCACGAAAGAATGTTACAGACCCCGGCAGGTATCGAACACATTACCTCCTGATCACCAGTCAGACGCGCATCCGACTCAGCTACTGAGGCTGGCACTATTTTATGCAACATCTGAATATTGGTATTACGAAAGCCGATACTAGAGTACTAGCGTTTATTTCGTTCCAGGTATCTAGTTACCGTTCGACGATTTAGTCCATTTTCGATTTGAGTTCCCCAAAAAATTGGGTTCCCCAAAAATAATTTAAAAATACAATGTTAAACTCTTCTAAATTGCATCAAAAAAAGGTTCTTTGCCTTGTGACAGGCTGTAAATAGACTTTCAGTATTTCCATTGGGAGAGCTTCAATGAGAGAAAAATGTTAGGGATCTTACATTTTATGTCAGTTTGACTAGTTTCCCTTTGAAATGTTGAAATGCCTAATGCAATGTGCCAGAAAAATCATATGATCAAGATAAAAATGAAACCATGTAGACTTTGGAAAGAAATCATAATGTTTTGATTATGCAAATGTGCAAACACTGAAAAACTTTCTCTTCATTAATATTCATGATCTCATTATCATAACCTAATGAGATGTGTTGATTATTATTTAATTTTTGATCATGCTCCAACACATCACATCATAGACCCTTACAGACATGTTAAGTCTCCCGAAAATCGCGGGAGACTCCCGAAAAAATCGCTTTTCTCACACCTCACCAAATTCAGGATAAAACTCCCATAAAAAATGACTAGAGAAAGCGACCAGTGGGTCACAGTATACCCCCGGCCAGTGCCACCCTCTGATATATCTTTCGAGCATGTGTGTAACATGGGTGAAGAAGTCAAGAAGCTATAAGAACCTATAATCTGCTTATAAAATCTAAACCAAACATAATCTTTCTAAATGGACCAAGGGAGTGAGAGCATCAAAGTTACTGAAGGGGTGGGGGCATCAATGTTACTGAAGCAGCAGGGTGGGGTATGTATCAATGAAATCTTGGAACTGGTATGCAACATTAAAGCAAGTATCAATTGAATTTGTCTTAGAGTTTAGAACATTATGAAACAGGCATCTATAAACTTTGTCATAAAACTTTAACCAAATGTAAACTTTCTAAGTCCATGACACTGAGGTCTAGGTCACTGTGGGTGGGGAAGCGACATGCATCTCAAAATCTTTGGACTGGTATGCAACATTGATGCAAGTATCAACTGAATTTGTCTTAGAGTTTACAACATACAGGCATCTATAAACTTTGTCATAAAACTTTAACCAACGTAAAATTTTTAAGTCTGTGACCTTGACCTCAAGGTCATTGTGGGGGGTGGGACATGCATCAATGAAATCTTTAGACCAGTATGTAACTTCAGTGTAAGTATCAACTAAATCTATCAAAGGGTTCAGAAGATACAACCTCTTAGAAACTTTAATGCAAAACTTTAACCAAGATGTAAAACTTCTAAGTCTGTGACCTTGACCTCAAGGTCACTGTGGGGGTGGGACATGCATCAATGAAATCTTTAGACCAGTATGTAACTTCAGTGTAAGTATTAACTAAATCTATCAAAGGGTTCAGAAGATACAACCTCTCAGAAACTTTAACGCAAAACTTTAACCAAAATGTTAACGGACGGACGGAAGGACGGACGTCTTTACGGATGTATACTTGTGTGTCTTCATCCCTACAAAGTACCCTTGTGTGTCAAATTTCCAGGAAATTTCTTGGAATTTCTTGGAAAAAAAGACACACAAGTAACTATTTTTAGACACACAAGACACTGACGGAATACAGACATAAAAGTGTGTGCATGTATGTGTGCGAATCCTTGGTATAGTAGCCGCAGATAAAATTGACCAGGCAGAGCTATCGTTTGTACCTGTCTTTGGAATACTCTATTAACAACTAGAAAAAGTGTCCATAGGACACGGATGCCCCCGCCAAATGCCATTCATAAAAAATATTACAAATGTACTTCAAATCAATCATAAAATATACGCATCAAGGGCAGATAATCCAAAAACCAAAAATGCAAGAGTTGTCTTCCTTGTTCATGACACATCGTCTCAGTGTGATGAATGCACCTGTGAAGTTTCATGAATATATTCCATACGGTTTAGGAGTTATGGCCTGGACTCGGTTTACTATATGGTACTAAGTCAAGGGCAAATAATCAAAAAACCAAAAATGCAAGAGTTGTCTTCCTTGTTCATGACACATCGTCTCAGTGTGATGACTGCACCTGTGACCTTTCCTGATTATATTCCATACGGTTTAGGAGTTATGGCCCGGACAAGGTTTACTATATGGTACTAAGTCAAGGGCAGATAATCCAAAAACCAAAAATGCAAGCGTTGTCTTCCTTGTTCATGACACATCGTCTCAGTGTGATGAATGCACCTGTGACCTTTCCTGAATATATTCCATACTGTTTAGGAGTTATGGCCCGAACACACTTTACTATATGGTACTAAGTCAAGGGCAGATAATCCAAAAACCAAAAATGCAAGAGTTGTCTTCCTTGTTCATGAAACATCGTCTCAGTGTGATGAATGCACCTGTGAAGTTTCATGAATATATCCCATACGGTTTAGGAGTTATGGCACAGACACTGTTTACTATATTGTACTAAGTCAAGGGCAGATAATCCAAAAACCAAAAATGCAAGAGTTGTCTTCCTTGTTCATGACACATTGTCTCAGTGTGATGACTGCACCTGTGAAGTTTCATGAATATATTCCATATGGTTTAGTAGTTATGGCCCGGACACGGTTAACTATATGGTACTAAATCAAGGGAAGATAATCCAAAAACCAAAAATGCAAGAGTTGTCTTCCTTGTTCATGACACATCGTCTCAGTGTGATGAATGCACCTGTGAAGTTTCATGAATATATCCATACGGTTTAGGAGTTATGGCCCGGACACGGTTTACTATATGGTACTAAGTCAAGGGCAGATAATCCAAAAACCAAAAATGCAAGAGTTGTCTTCCTTGTTCATGACACATCGTCTCGGTGTGATGAATGCACCTGTGAAGTTTCAAGAAAATATTCCATACGGTTTAGGAGTTATGACCCAGACACGGTTTACTATGTGGTACTAAGTCAAGGGCAGATAATCCAAAAACCAAAAATGCAAGAGTTGTCTTCCTTGTTCATGACACATCGTCTCAGTGTGATGACTGCACCTGTAAGTTTCATGAATATATTCCATATGGTTTAGGAGTTATGGCCCTGACACGGTTAACTATATGGTACTAAGTCAAGGGAAGATAATCCAAAAACCAAAAATGCAAGAGTTGTCTTCCTTGTTCATGACACATCGTCTCAGTGTGATGAATGCACCTGTGAAGTTGCATGAATATATCCATACGGTTTAGGAGTTATGGCCCGGACACGGTTTACTATATGGTACTAAGTCAAGGGCAGATAATCCAAAAACCAAAAATGCAAGAGTTGTCTTCCTTGTTCATGACACATCGTCTCGGTGTGATGAATGCACCTGTGAAGCTTCAAGAAAATATTCCATACGGTTTAGGAGTTATGACCCAGACACGGTTTACTATATGGTACTAAGTCAAGGGCAGATAATCCAAAAACCAAAAATGCAAGAGTTGTCTTCCTTGTTCATGACACATCGTCTCAGTGTGTGATGAATGCAGCTGTGAAGTTTCATGAATATATTCCATACGGTTTAGGAGTTATGGCCAAGACAGGACGGATGGACAAACAAACGGATGGACTGGGGTAAAACTTAATGCCCTTCCTCTATTCTCCGAATAGGCGCTATTCTCCGAATAGGCGGGGGCATAAAAAGGTAAACCAAGTCTCCCGATTGTGTGAATTCAACTGTAACACAAACAAAGATGTGACCTATAAGGCCATTTGGTCCCCTTGCAGAAAGCATGCGAAAAGCACTCTACCGAATCTTGTGGTGGACTCAGCGAATTTAACATATATTGACAACACCTGGATAGCTCCTCCTTGTCAATTTTATCTGCGACTACTATAGTATCTATGCATATAACCAGGCTAACAGCATACCTGTAAAGCCAAAATGTTTGTCAGTATGCTCTCTTTCAGTTTTAGGTCTTGAACTTCTAATGGATCTGTAAAAACAATTAAGAATAAAGTATGAGTACAGTCAATCCACTTTATACCGACATTCGATATAACGACAAAACTTTTCAATATGAGACGGATTTATGGAGATATTCAAGAATATTATATTTAGCTAATACTAAAACAAGAGGCCCAAGAGGGCCTGTCGCTCCACCTGCTAACTTCAGACAATTGTCATATTTATTACATTAACCAATGGTATACTAGTGGACTCTTCTATTGCTATATGTTGGACCAGTCCATTTGTCATATAAGGGGTGTCAGGCCTATTTTTTTTTCTATTTTTGATGGAAAATTCTGTTAGCAAATAGTGCAGGCCCTGATCAGACATGGTGTTCTGTGGGGTCTGATCTGGGCCAGCACTGTTTGCCAAGGTACCCATTTAGGGTTTTCCCGCATGCAATGGGTAAAAAAGAAACAAGTGATCCACCCAAGGAATGTCCATTCTATATTTTTTGGATCCCAGAGCCATGGTTGGCAGGATTTATGTGAGTGAACATTTGGCATTGCTCCGTTCTAAATATCTAAAGCTCTGGGCCTTATGGTTTCAGAGAAGAAGACTTTTTTTAAGTTTTTCCTACTATAAGTCTATGGGAACTAATATGCCTCTGGGCGTGACCAATTTTTTACCCCAGGGGCATTGTTGGCAGGATCTATTTGAGTGACCACTTGACGTTGCTGCATACTTAATATCTAAGCTCTGGGCACTGATGGTTTCAGAGAAGATTTTTGTCAGTTTTTCCCAGTATAAGTCTATGGGAGCTTATGGGCTTCAGGGTGTGGCCAATTTGGACCCCAGGGGCATAGTTGGCAGGATTTATGCAGATGAATACTTCAAGTTGCTACATACTAAGCTCTTGGCCTTATGGTTTCAGAGGAGAAAAGTTTCAAGATTTTGTCATTATTAGTCTATGGGAGCTACTAAGCACCGGGGCGTTGCCAATTTGGACTCAAGAGTCATAGTTCGCTGGACTTAGTAGGTGACCACATAACTTTGCTACATACTACAGTTCAACCTGTATTAAGCAAGTGCCTAAGGGATAGTCAAAATATGCTTGCTTAAGACAGGTTCTTGCTTAATACAGGTGAAATTTAACACATCTGCCTTTCTTGGGAACTGAATGCCTGCTTTCTTAAGACAGGTTGCTTGCTTAATAGAGGTGGCCACTAAGACAGGTTTTACTGTAAATGTCTTAGCTTTAGGCTTTATGGTTTCAGAGAAGAAGTTTTTCCGTTTATTGGTCTATGGAAGCTAATGAGCCAAAGGTGGTGGCCATGGCGGCCATGTTTTTTGTCTGATCAAAATTTCTTCAGTGAATCTGACAATGGTAGACACAAGGAACATTCATGAAAATTAAGAACGAAATCCATTTAGCGGTTTTGGAGGAGAAGATTAAAAAAAAAAAAAAGATCCCTTTATGAGTCTATGGAAGCTAATTAGCCAATGGGCGTGCCCATGGCGGCCATGTTTTTTGTCTGATCAAAATTGCTTCAAGGAATCTGACAGAGGTCCACCCAAGGAACATTCATGCAAAGTAAGAATGAAATCCATTATGTTGAGCGGTTCTGGAGGAGAAGGTTTTTAAAACTTTTCCCCATATAAGTCTTTGAAAGCTAATGAGCCAAGGGGCATGGCCATGGCAGTTATGTGGGGCATGGCCATGGTGGCCATGTTTTTTGCCTGATCCGAATTTCTTCAAGGAATCTGACAGAGGTCCACCCAAGGAACATTCATGCAAAATAAGAATAAAATCCATTGAGCGGTTTTGGAGGAGAAGATTTTTAAATATTTTTTTTGCTTTCGATGCCATTTTGTTCTGCATGTAACAAAATTCTTTGAAGGAATTCAGAAGAGGACTATGTGAGAAACATTCCTGTGAAGTTTGGTTACAATCGACCAAGTAGTTAAGGAGGAAATGTTTAAAGAAAAAAGTTAACGCACGGATGCACAACCGCACAGACGCACAACAGACACAGGGCCATAACATATAACATAAGACCCGCCGGTCTTTGGCCAGTGGAGCTAAAAAATGAACAGATTTATGTTTTTATTTCTTTATTTATTTATTTCTTCCTTTCCTCCGTCGGATTCGGTATGCCTCCCTTTTCAACTAAGCCATTTTTACCCTCAGGGATCTGGAGAACTGTTGACACTGTAGTATAATTGGGTCTAATAAATCAATCTCCCTCAGTATTTTGAATTTATTTTGAAACATCAAGTCGTATAAATAGAGTTTGTGTTGAAAACATCAGTTCTATCACCAGTGTGATGGGCATGTGAAATTTCTGATGTTTTGAATTTTAGAATGATAATTTGTAGGTGGACCTCTATAGATATGTGATAGTCAGCAAAATTGGAGGAGATTAATTCAGATACAGGAAGGTACTTTTAAATAAATAAATAAATAAATAAACAAGAACTTTTGAAAGAGAGAAGACTTTTTTAACATTACACTACATGTTATATAGTGAAAATAAACCCCGCCCACTGCAGCCATGTTTTATGTTGGATCAAAATTTCTTCAAGGAATCTGACAGAGGTCGACCCAAGGAACATGCATGCCAAATAACTATGAAATAAAACAAGAACTTTTGCAGAAAATATTTTCAGCATTACACTATATGTTATATAGTGAAAATAAGCCTCGCCCATGGCCGCCATGTTTTTTTGTAAGATCAAATTTTTTTCAAGGAATCTGACAACAGTCCACCCAAGGACAATTCATGCAAATTACAATGAAATCCCACAAGTACTTTTGCAAAAAATGATTTTTTAGCATTACGTTATATGTTAAATAGTGAAAATAAGCCCCGCCCATGGCGGCCATGTTTTTTGTCGGATCAAAATTTTTTCAAGGAATCTAAAAGAGGTCCACCCAAGGAACATTCATGCAAAATAAAAACAAGGCATCGCATGCGATACAAATCCCCTCGCACTAGACAACTTCGTGTGTGGAAAACACTGAAATGGCAAAAGTCCAACTTGCTTGAGATATTATCATATGCAACATTTGTGTAAAGTTTGTTTAAAAATCCTCCAATAAATGTACATTCTAGAGTGATGACGTTTCTCTAAAAATAGCCATAGTGACCTTGACTTGAGGCCATGACCACGAAAGTAGATCTTGCTCAAGATATTATCATAAGCATCTTTTGTGTGAAGTTATATTAAAATCTGTTAATAAATGTAGGCGGTAGAGCGATGACAAAGTTTTTCTAAAGATAGCCACAGTGACCTTGACTTTGAGGTCATGACCTTGAAAGTCGGTGTAAGTCGAGATATTATCATAAGAAACATTTGTGTGAAGTTCTATTACAATCCATCATTAAATGTAGGCGCTAGAGCGATGACAAAGTTTTTCTAAAAATAGCCACAGTGACCTTGACCTTGAAAGTGGAACTCACTAGAGATATTGTTATACGAACATTTGTGTGAAGTAATATTGAAATTGGTGAAAAAAATGTAAGCGCTAGAGCAATGACAAAGTTTTTCTAAAAATAGACACAGTGACCTTGACCTTGAAAGTCAAACTCGTTCGAGGTATTGTCATAAGCAACATTTGTGTGAAGTTATATTGAAATCAGTGAAGAAATGTAGGCGCTAGAGCGATAACAAAGTTTTCTAAAAATAGCCATGGTGACCTTGACCTTGAAAGTCGAAATGGTGAGATATTGTCAAAAGGAACATTTGTGTGAAGTTATATTGAAATCGATGAAGAAATGTAAGCGCTAGAGGGATGACGAAGTTTTTCTAAAAATAGCCACAGTGACCTTGACCTTGAAAGTGGAACTCGCTAGAGATATTGTCATAAGGAACATTTGTATGAAGTTATATTGAAATTGGTAAAGAAATGTAAACGCTAGAGCGATGACAAAGTTTTTCTAAAAAATAGCCACAGTGACCTTGACCTTGACCTTGAGGCCTTGACATTGAAAGTCGAACCCGCGTGAGATATTGTCATAAGGAACATTTGTGTGAAGTTATATTGAAATCAGTGAAGAAATATAGGCGATAGAGCGATGACAAAGTTTTTTCTAAAAATAGCCACAGTGACCCTGACCTTGAGGCCATGAGTTGGAAAGTCGAACTCGCTGGAGATATTTTTATAAGGAACATTTGTGTGAAGTTATATTGAAATTGGTGAAGAAATGTAGGCGCTAGAGCGATGAAAATGTTTTTCTAAAAATAGCCACAGTGACCTTGGCCTTGAGATCATGACCTTGAAAGTCCAACTCGCTCAAGATATTGTCATAAGGAACATTTGTGTGAAGTTATATTGAAATCAGTGAAGAAATGTAGGAGCTAGAGCGATGACAAAGTTTTTCTAAAAATAGCCACTGTGACCTTGACCTTGAAGCCATGACCTTGAAAGTGGAATTCACTCAAGATATTTTTATAAGGATCATTTGTGTGAAGTTATATTGAAATTGGTGAAGAAATGTAAGCGCTAGAGCGATGACAATGTTTTTCTAAAAATAGCCACAGTGACCTTGACCTGGAGGTCATGACCTTGAAAGTCCAACTCGCTCGAGATATTTTTATAAGGATCATTTGTTTGAAGTTATATTGAAATTGGGGGAGAAATGTAGGCACTAGAGCCATGACAAAGTTTTTCAAAAAATAGCCAGAGTGACCTTGACCTTGAGGTCATGACCTTGAAAGTCGATCTTGCTCCAGATATTGTCGTAAGGAACGTTTGTGTGAAGTTATATTAAAATCGGTCAAGAAATGTAGACGCTAGAGCGATGACAAAAGTACGTACGTACGTAGCGCTAGAGCGATGACAAAAGTATGTACGTTTGTTGCGCTAGAGCGATGACAAAAGTACGTACGTACGTACGTACGTAAGTACGTACGGGACAAATGCTATATCCCCCCTCACAACTATGTTGTGCGAGGGGATAATGAAATCCAACAGGTGGGTTTGGAGGAGAAGATGTTTAAAGATTTTTAATTTTTTCTGTGGTTTTGTTGCCATGGCAACCAGAGTTCTGGGTGTAACAAAATTCTTTGAAGGAATTTAGAAGAGGACTAAGTAAGGAACATTCCTGTGAAGTTTGGTTACAATTGGCCCAGTAGTTTAGGAGGAGAAGATGTTTTAGCATTACACTATATGTTAAATAGGGAAAATAAGCCCCGCCCATGGCGGCCATGTTTTTTGTCGGATCAAAATTTCTTCAAGGAATCTGAAAGGGGTCCACCCAAGGAACATTCATGCAAAATAAAAATGAAATCCAACAGGTGGTTTTGGAGGAGAAGATTTTTAAAGATTTTTAATATTTTGTGTTGTTTTGTTGCCATGGCAACCAGAGTTCTTGGTGTAACAAAATTCTATGAAGGAATTTAGAAGAGGACTAAGTAAGTAACATTCCTGTGAAGTTTGGTTACAATGGGCCCAATAGTTTAGGAGGAGAAGATGTTTTAGCATTACACTATATGTTAAATAGGGAAAATAAGCCCCGCCCATGGCGGCCATGTTTTTTGTCGGATCAAAATTTCTTCAAGGAATCTGAAAGAGGTCAACCCAAGGAACAGTCATGCAAAATAAAAATGAAATCCAACAGGCGGTTTTGGAGGAGAAGATTTTTAAAGATATTTATTTTTTTTTTTGTTTTGTTGCCATGGCAACCAGAGTTCTGGGTGTAACAAAATTCTTTGAAGGAATTTAGAAGAGGACTATGTAAGGAACATTCCTGTGAAGTTTGGTTACAATTGGCCCAGTAGTTTAGGAGGAGAAGATGTTTAAAGAAAAAGTTAACGCACGGACGCACGACGGACACAGGGCCATGACAATAGCCCCGCTGGCCTTCGGCCAGTGGAGCTAAAAACAAATGTTGTGGATATTTGTTAGAATCACCTTGGTGAAGGGAGGCGATTCTAATTAATGTCCACAACATTTGTTGCTTAAAAGTCCTTAATTCCTATTACGCTACTTTTTATTTAGATTTTTTTATTGTGGCAAGTTCACTACAATGGCAGATTATTGGGGAACAAATACTGTCGTTATACTGAAGGTCCTCTGAAATAGATTTAGTCCAATAAAGTATCAGTTTTCAAAGGGACATTACTTTTGGATATGACAAATTGTAAGTGTAACAGGCAGGATTTGCTGTTGCGTACTGCATTGGTGGTGCTCGGGTAGTGGAGGAATCTATTGGTCCGATTCCTCCCATTTCGGTTATTTCGGTGATTGCTAGTTCTCTTTGCGGATACACTGCCACAGTCTATTGAGAGCAATGAATTTTCATGGTGTCCAAATATTGAAATTTGCCAACAAATAAATAGACTTCAGGTATGGTAAAGATCCCATGGCTTTCTTCTCAGGTTTTGCTAATTGTGCCTTGAACAAAATCTTATTTTAAGTATGAAATAGCAAATTTATTGGAAAGTAACTAAAGCGGTGCACAGGTAAATTAGTCCAAAGAATTTATACGGGCTTTGTGTTTTTGGAAAAAAAACAGCATTTGGAGGCTGTGTATATTTACAAGAGGGCCATGATGGCCCTGGATCGCTCACCTGATCCATAGAGTAACAAGTGGGACCCGGGGAGGGCCATTATTAACCCCAGGGCTATAATGTGCATAATGTTCAGAGACGTCTAAAAAGGTGAAGCTTCATACCAAATATCAACAAAGGCTATAATTTGAACAATCTTGGCAAAGGTCCACTAGATATGCTACATACCAAATATCAAAGACCTGGGCCTTGCGGTTTCAGAGAAGAAGATTTTTATTAAAGATGTTCCCTACGTAAGCCTATATACAAGAGGGCCCAGAGGGCCCTGAATCGCTCACCTGAAAATTAGTGTCTCCAGTACATTCTAGGCCCAAGGGCTATAATTTGAACAAACTATGTAATGGTCCACTAGATGAAGCTTCATACCAAATATCAAAGACCTGGGCCTTCTGGTTTCAGACTAGAAGATTTTTAAAGGTTTTCCCTATATAAGCCTATGAAAAACCAAAGGGTCCCGGGGTGGGGGCATTTTTGGCCCAAGGGCTATAATTTGAACAATCTTGAAAGAGGTCCACTGGATGAAGCTTCATACCAAATATCAAAGACCTGGGCCTTCTGGTTTCAGACATGAAGATCTTCAAAGGTTTTCCCTATTTAAGCCTATGAAAAACCAAAGGGTCCCGGGGTGGGGGCATTTTTGGCCCAAGGGCTATAATTTGAACAATCTTGAAAGAGGTCCACTAGATGAAGCTTCACACCAAATACCAAAGATCTGGGCCTTGCGGTTTCAGAGAAAAGGATTTTTAAAGATTTTCCCTGTACAAACCTATGTAAAACCAAAGGCCCGCAGGGCGGGGGCATTTTTGGCCCCAAGGCTATAATTTGAACAATCTTAGTAAAGGTCCACCAGGTAAAGCTTCACACCAAATATTAAAGACCTGGGCCTTGTGATTTCAGAGAAGAAGATTTTTTAATGATTTTCCCTATATAAGCCTATGTAAAACCATAGGCCCCCACGGCGGGGGCATTTTGGCCCCCAGGGCTATAATTTGAACAATCTTGAAAGAGGTCCATTAGATGAAGCTTCACGCCAAATATCAAAGATCTGGGCCTTGCGGTTTCAGAGAATAAGATTTTTAAAGATTTTCCCTGTATTCCCTATGTAAAACCAAAGGCCCCCAGGGCGGGGGCATTTTTGGCCCAAAGGCTATAATTTGAACAATCTTAGTAGAGGTCCACCAGGTAAAGCTTCACACCAAATATTAAAGATCTGGGCCTTGTGTTTTCAGAGAAGAAGTTTTTTTAATGACTTTCCCTATATAAGCCTATGTAAAACCATAGGCCCCCGCCCCGGGGGCATTTTGGCCCCCAGGGCTTTAATTTGAACAATTTTGAAAGAGGTCCAATAGATAAAGCTTCATACCAAATATCAAAGAACTGGGCCTTGCCGTTTGAGAGAAGAAGATTTTTAAAGATTTTCCCTGTATAAGCCTATGTAAAACCAAAAGCCCCCGGGGCGGGGGCATTTTTGGCCCCAAGGCTATAATTTGAACAATCTTGAAAGAGGTCCACTAGATGAAGCTTCAAACCAAATATCAAAGATCTGGGCCTTGCGGTTTGAGAGAAGAAGATTTTTAAAGATTTTCCATGTATAAGCCTATGTAAAACCAAAGGCCCCTGGGGCGGGGGCATTTTTGGCCCCAAGGCTATAATTTGAACAATCTTAGTAGAGGTCCACCAGGTCGAGCTTCACACCAAATATTAAAGACCTGGGCCTTGTGGTTTCAGAAAAGAAGATTTTTTAATGATTTTCCCTGTATAAGCCCATGTAAACTCAAAGGCCCCCGGGGCGGGGGCATTTTGGCCCCCAGGGCTATAATTTGAACAATCTTGGTAGAGGTCCACTAGATGAAGCTTCATACCAAATATTGAAGACCTGGGCCTTGCGGTTTCAGAGAAGAAGATTTTTAAAGATTTTCCCTGTATAAGTCTATGTAAAACCAAAGGCCCCCGGGGCGGGGGCATTTTTGGCCCCAAGGCTATAATTTGAACAATCTTAGTAGAGGTCCACCAGGTAAAGCTTCACACCAAATATTAAAGACCTGGACCTTGTTGTTTCAGAGAAGAAGATTTTTTAATGATTTTCCCTATATAAGCCTATGTAAAACCAAAGGCCCCCGGGGCGGGGGCATTTTGGCCCCCAGGGCTATAATTTGAACAATCTTGGTAGAGGTCCACTAGATGAAGCTTCATACCAAATATCGATGACCTGGGCCTTGCGGTTTCAGAGAAGAAGATTTTTAAAATTTTGTTTTAAAAAATCTATTTTTAGCTCCTGTGACCCAGATGTGCAATCGACCGGAACCATTTGAACAATTTTGAAAGGGGACCACCTAAGGATCATTGCTGTGAAGTTTGGTCAAAATCCGATCAGCGGTTTAGGAGGAGATGTCATTTGAAGAAAAAGTTTACGCACACACACACACACACACGCACGCACGCACTGACGACGGACGAAAAGTGATCCCAAAAGCTCACCTTGTCACTACGTGACAGGTGAGCTAAAAACCAAATGGCTCCAGGGCGGGGGCATTTTTGGCCTAAGGGCTATAATTTAAACCATCTTGATAGAGGTCCACTAGAGGAAGCTTCATAGTCCGGGATTTGAGACCTGATTTCGAAAAATTTAATGCACCCAAAATTCTCACGCTTTGTCTGTGCTGTTTCATTGAGATAGAAGCCTAACCTTTGTGACATGTGATTATATAGCAAATCTGGTGGGGAAAAGGGGTTGAAAATTCTATGAGTTTACACCCACCCCCATGCGAATGGAATAGTTGGATTAAGTTTAGTTATGTGTAGCTTGCGCTTACAACTGAATGTTGATTTATTTCATCAGCCATAATATTTGTCAATACTCGAAGATACCAAAATTCATGATATGACGTAACTACATCCGGTGTTACCATAAATTTTGACCATTGAAATTTTACCCCCAGAAATTTGGTAAATTTTACACTATTTTTGCGCTAAAGGATTTTTAGCACTTTTTGAAACAATTTCGTTTTCGTCAGTATGCAGGACGGTTATTTTTTGCACATGCATGTGAAACTTGATGACTCTGTGTCAATCTAGGCATGATCAAGGGACTCAGATACCTATGAACCCGTTTGCTGGTTTTTCCTGCTGTGTCACAGATCGTGATAAAAATCCATATTAAAACATACATAAAATTAATTATTTTACTGGCTGATCACAGATGTATCATAACAGGGGCCAAGAGATATATTTTTGAAAAATTACTGATGAACATTTCCTTCTGTTTTTTATTTAGTGAGGTGAATATACATCACCAAGCATATTTGTCAGCGATGAACTATCAAGTGATTCTCTAAACTGGTGACTTGAATATATCAACATTTAATAAATACATTGTGTATTTCAAGATTCATTATCAAAAGTTTCCAATTTGTGCTGAAGGCACCCAAACTAACATCGACATTATTATATTTTAAACACGTAAATGTTACTGGCCACTTCAAGGTCTCTATTGAAATCTTACTGGGTACCTTATTTTCTGGTAAGTCGCACGATTAAAAATAAATAGTAATCGAGCTTTAATGTAATGTAAAGCCACCCCTTAAACATTTTTCTATCTTCCCTTTTCCTAGAGTAGTGGCATAACCTGTAAACGTGCATCTTAAGATGTCACCTCCACTTTCTTTCTACCTTTTCATTGGACAACCTGCATTCAATAACCTTGTCCCTCTATTCGCCATTAGCCCTTAATTATCCCGTGTCTCTTGTCACACATTACGATAACTCACCCGTGCGACATAGTGCATTTTCACATCTCCAAAATGGCTACTTTTCTGATGAAAATCCTCGATATGTTTGTTATAAATGTTCAAAACATAGGTTGAGGGTGCTCGTTATTACCGCATCAGGCGGTTCTAACGAGTACCCACAACCTATGTCTTGGAAAAGAAATAAGAAAAATAATACTAACCCCGTAAACCCCAGTTTTCTCTATATAAAGTTCGGTTTAGGGGTCTTCATTTCACGGACTGGTCACGCGATGCACTGATTAACCTGTTCTTCATCTACTTTTTCACTACTTCCTTTTACTGATATTTGTCCCATATATTGATTGTTTTGGGTTTAAAGGCAGGTCCACCCTTGTTAATCATTTTGTGTCCTCTCCCAGAGAAAAGCGTAGAAGAGATAGTAGAGCAGATGAAAGTGAGGGACAGAAGAGAAAGAGGAAAATAAATATAAGTGCAGAAACAGAAGAAACTAGAAATGGTGTTTGTAAAACACAATGCCCCCAACCTTTGCTTGTCCTTAGATGGCAAAATATTCAACAAATATTGTTAAAGACTCAAAAACATACAACAAGAATTCCCCCGAAGGCTATGTCGCGCCTGTGGGGGCGCAAAGTCACCAAACCATGAAATCTAGGTCAAGGTCAAACATGGATGCCTGCATAAAAATTTCACTCCTAGTTGCAAGCATGTACCAAGTATCATCAATGAAACTCTTAAAAACAGACTCTTACATCAGGGTGAAAGTTAGGGTTGTCACACTATTTTACAAAATCAGTGAACCATAAAATGTAGGTCAAGGTCAAAAATGGATACTTGCATTGAAGTTTCAATTCCTAAATGCAAGCTTGTACCAAATACAATTAATGAAGCTCTAATAGATCTTGAGAAATGGACTCTTACATTAGTCAAAGCAACTCGAGATATTACCATAAGAAACATTTGTGTGAAGTTCTATTAACATCCATCAATAAATGTAGGCACTAGAGCGATGACAAAGATTTTCTAAAAATAGCCACAGTGACCTTGACCTTGAAAGTCGAAATAGTTCGAGATATTGTCATAAGGAACATTTGTGTGAAGTTATACTGAAATCGGTGAAGAAATGTAAGCGCTAAAGCCATGTCAAAGTTTTTCTAAAAATAGCCACAGTGACCTTGACCTTGAAAGTCAAACTCACTCGAGGTATTGTCATAAGGAACATTTGTGTGAAGTTATATTGAAATCAGTGAAGAAATGTAGTCGCTAGGGCGATGACAAAGTTTTTCTATAAATAGCCACAGTGACCTTGACCTTGAAAGTCAAACTCACTCGAGATACTGTCTTAAGGAACATTTGTGTGAAGTTATATTGAAATTGGTGAAGAAATGTAAGCGCTAGAGCATTGACAAATTGACAAAGTTTTTCTAAAAATAGCCACAGTGACCTTGACCTTGAAAGTGGAACTCGCTACAGATATTGTCATAAGGAACATTTGTGTGAATCGATTTTGAAATTGGTGAAAAAATGTAAGCGCTAGAGCATGAAAAAGTTTTTCTAAAAATAGCCACAGTGACCGTGACCTTGAAAGTCGAACTCTTTCAAGGTATTGTCATAAGGATCATTTGTGTGAAGTTATATTAAAATCGGTGTAGAAATGTAGGCGCTGGAGCGATGACAAAGTTTTTCTAAAAATAGCCATTGTGACCTTGACCTTGAAAGTTGAAATGGCTTGAGATATTGTCATAAGGAACATTTGTGTGAAGTTATATTGAAATCGGTGAAGAAATGTAAGAGCTAGAGCATTGACAAAGTTTTTCTAAAAATAGCCACAGTGACCTTGACCTTGAAAGTGGAACTCGCTAGAGATATTATCATAAGGAACATTTGTGTGAAGTTATATTGAAATCGGTGAAGAAATGTAGGCGCTAGAGCGATGACAAAATTTTTCTAAAAATAGCTACAGTGACCTTGACCTTGAGGTCATGACCCTGAAAGTCGAACACACTCGAGATATTGTCATAAGGAACATTTGTGTGAAGTTATATTGAAATCAGTGAAGAAATGTAGGCGCGAGAGCAATGACAAAGTTTTTCTAAAAATAGCCACAGTGACCTTGAGGTCATGACCTTGAAAGTCGAACTCGCTGAGATATTGTCATAAGAAACATTTGTGTGAAGTTATATTGAAATTGGTGAAGAAATGTAGCCGCTAGAGCGATGACAAAGTTTTTCTAAAAATAGCCACAGTGACCTTGACCTTGAGGTCATGACCTTGAAGTCGAACTCGCTCGAGATTTTTTTATAAGGAACATTTGTGTGAAGTTATATTGAAATTGGTGAAGAAATGTAGGCGCTAGAGCGATGACAAAGTTTTTCTAAAAATAGCCACAGTGACCTTGACCTTGAGGTCATGACCTTGTAAGTCGAACTCGCTCGAGATTTTTTATAAGGAACATTTGTGTGAAGTTATATTGAAATTGGTGAAGAAATGTAGGCGCTAGAACGATGACAAAGTTTTTTACAAATTACCAAAATGACAAAGGGCCATAACTCACAAAGTATTTTTTGGAATTTTGTCATAAGTTAATCAGTTCATCTACTCAACACCACCAATCTATTCACCAACTTTCAAGGCTCTAGCTCCAATAGTTTTTCAGATATCTTGCTGACAAGATTTTATTAAAAAATTTCAAAGGGCAATAACTCTTAAAAGGGGCATAATCCGGACGAGAAAAAAAATACGCGTCAGCTAATTTTCCATGAGGAATCCATATATGAAATTTCAAAACCCTAGCATACACGGTTCTAAAGATATGCTATGCATCACTTTTAGCATACATTACAATGGGCACAAATTACCAAAATGACGAAGGGCCATAACTCACAAAGTGTTTTTCGGAATTTTGTCAAAAGTTAATCAGTTCATCTACTCATCACCACCAATCTATTCACCAACTTTCAAGGCTCTAGCTCCAATAGTTTTTGAGATATCTTGCTGACAAGATTTTATTAAAAAAATTTCAAAGGGCAATAACTCTTAAAAGGGGCATAATCTGGACGAGAAAAAAAATACGCGTCAGCTAATTTTCCATGAGAAATCCATATACGAAATTTCAAAACCCTAGCATACACGGTTCTAAAGATATGCTATGCATCACTTTTAGCATACATTACAATGGGCACAAATTACCAAAATGACAAAGGGCCATAACTCACAAAGTATTTTTTCGGAATTTTGTCAAAAGTTAATCAGTTCATCTACTCATCACCACCAATCTATTCACCAACTTTCAAGGCTCTAGCTCCAATAGTTTTTGAGATATCTTGCTGACAAGATTTTATTAAAAAAATTTCAAAGGGCAATAACTCTTAAAAGGGGCATAATCCGGATGAGAAAAAAAATATGTGTCAGCTAATTTTCCATGAGGAATCCATATATGAAATATCAAAACCCTAGCATACACGATTCTAAAGATATGCTATGCATCACTTTTAGCATACATTACAATGGGCACAAATTACCAAAATGACAAAGGGCCATAACTCACAAAGTATTTTTCGGAATTTTGTCAAAAGTTAATCAGTTCATCTACTCATCACCACCAATATTATCACCAACTTTCAAGGCTCTAGCTCCAATAGTTTTTGAGATATCTTGCTGACAAGATTTTATTTAAAAAATTTCAAAGGGCAATAACTCTTGAAGGGGGCATAATCCGGACGAGAAAAAAAATATGTGTCAGCTAATTTTCCATGAGGAATCCATATATGAAATTTCAAAACCCTAGCATACACGGTTCTTTAGTTATGCTATGCATCAAAAGCGTAACGGACGGACGAACGGACGAACGGACGAACAGACGAACGGACGAACGAACCAGAAGCAATATGCCCCTCCAACTTTTTCAAAGTTGGGGGCATAATAACAGTATTCCCCCTCTACCATTACCTGCTGCAAGAACAGCAGGTATTACCTGCTGCAAGAACAGCTGTAAGCCAATATCAGTTGGACTCATTATTGACGCAAGGTAAACGTCACCTTTGCCTCACCCAACCACCCCAAATGTCCCATACAGATTTGCCAAAAGGGCCTTCTATGTCAAGCCATCAGGGGTTATCATGATTTGACAAACAGAGTGTAGGCAATGATCAGGAACCTATACAAAATACCTCGCACCTCCCATTCAAAACACCAAAATGAAAACGTCACGAATGGAAAGCCAGAAGGACAGTTATCTCCCCACATGGCCAAACAGCTATACAAAAACAAAAAACAAAAAACATTAGCAATATATACATCTTAAAGACCAACTATAAAAATAAGAAACCACAACAGAAGGATCGCCTTGGAATGGGGTCAGTAAGAAGTTTTACGGATGTTTGGGTTTGGGGTGCACACTTTAATTTAAGGTGGCCTCAATCCTCACCCTGGGTTGTCTTGATTAAAACCCATTGTTCAGTCTGCATGATGGATTTCTAGCTCATCAATGCAACATCTCCGTGACCATAAAATCAAACGAATAAGGAGATGAGACAACGATGAGGACTCGACAGCATGGAATAGCTAGAATGCTGCAGCAAAGTAAACCCATAGTTAGGCTCCGGTTAGCCCTACCAGAGGTAGAGCATCGGGCACCTATCTTCAGGCGTTCTGGCGGAAATGCATTCGTACTTATGAAAGGAACAGAATGAAAGGTTAACTTACTTGAGGTTGACACCTTACAGGTCAGACATTTTGAACAGGGACGATGTTTGGCATAATAAATGTAACGATTCCTATGTAAATCAAGCTTCTTCTTCTACACTTTTGTCAAGAAGGGTGGGAACATCGTGTTCAACATAGACTCTCGACTGGAATTTTCTGCATCTTCATGTAACTTGGTGACCTCAATTTGTGCATGTTTGCCAAAAGATCAACAAAAAACAGAGTCAATCAATCAGCAAATAAGCTGGAGTATATCAAATCCGCAGTTGGAGAATTAGATGCTGATATTTAAGTTTTGTAGAGTATCTTTTTCTGCAGCAAATTAATGGTAAAAACCAAAACAAACCTATAAAACATTCATGTAAAATCGTCGTTCTACCATGCAAATACTATATAATGTTTCTTTTTTTTGTGTTTGCAGACAAATTTCACAGACCTTCAGTCAAAAGGAGGCTGGATTGTTCAGAGACGTAAACTGATTAAAATACGTCTTTCCTTCAATTATGAAATACTGGACGAAATTCTGCTAACCCTTTGAAAAAGACTGAAATAGGGTCGCGTTGTTAAATTCACTAAACATTGTCATCTTTCAGAGGTATTGCTGTCATGGTTACTACCAAATTACCACTGGTTATCGAATAAATTGTTTATGAAGGCTGGAAAATACAGCTAAGCAATAAAAGATAACCAAACAAGCGCAATCAGTAAAGCAGAAAACTGTGGCTGCTGTACCATGACAACGCCAATTAAATATGGTTTAGGCTTGCCAGCAAGCTTACGCGACTTTTAATAACTAACCTGAACAAGCAGCCCATGGGAAACTACGCTCACCAGAGCTCAAGTGGGCATACATTATCCCACCCTTGGTGGCCATTTATTTTAATTGTCCATAATTGTTAAGTAGAGGCCAATCGCAGGACTATTGCTGCCAAATTATTTTTAAATCAACCATTGTTTTTATTGCCGTCGCATACATTGTGGTCAGCTTTGAACAATCTCAGCATGTCTAAAGTCCAAAATGTTGTATACCAAGGTCTTGTATTTCCTGAGATGCAGAATTCAAAATCACTTTTGGCCATATATTGGTACGACAATCACACAGATCCCTCAAACAAACTTTGATTTCTCGACCACACTGATGCAGTAAATGTAATTTGGTATCAGTTAGCACAGTAGTTTTAGAAAAAAAATAGAAATATGTAATCATATGGCCCCAGGATCATTTAGCTGGCTGCAAATATAAACTCTGGTATCATTAGCTGCAACAGAACCAGAAAATCCTGTCTTCGCCATACAAAACCCTAAGTGACCGTATGTGACCTTGACGTAAGAAAGGTCAAGGTTAACCAAATGTCACCATTTGAACAAATGTGAAAGGGACCGGGTCCCCAATATTGTATATCAAGTTTCAAGGTCATATGTCTGTTGGTTCCTGAGAATGGGCGATTTCAAAGGTTTTTACCATATATGGGCATGGTGGACATTTTGGTCATGTGACCCAGACATTCAGAATATATGTTTGTTCTAACACCCCATGGCGGCTTCACATGTAATTTGATTCCAGTTGGCCTTGTAGTTTCAGAGTATATGTCGTTTGGATTTGTTTGGATGTTCAAATGAGGAAAGGGGGGTAGGTACATTTATCTCCCCTTTTTATGTCTTTTTCCCCACTTTTTTTATTTTCTAACTCCATTTTCAAGATGCCGAGAGACCTCTCAATAAATTCATATCATAGTTAAGTGTGAGAAAATAAGGTGCATTAAACTCCTTAAATACGGGTGCTACGAATTTCAAATCCCCGACTATCACACCAAATATCAAAGACCATGGCCTTGCTGTTTCAGAAGAAGATTTTTAAGGAATATCTCTATATAAGTCTATGTAAAACCAAAGGGCCCTGGAGCGGGGGCATATTTGACCCCAGCACTATAATTTGAACAATCTTGGAAGGGGTCCCCTATATGAAGCTTCATACCAAATATCAAAGACCTGGGCCTTACGTTTTCAGAGAAGAAGATTTTTAAAGCTCTTCCCACATAAGCCCATGTAAAACCAAAGGGCCCTGGAGCGGGGGGCATTTTTGGCCCCAGCACTATAATTTGAACAATCTTGGTAGGGGTCCACTAGATGAAGCTTCATACCAAATATCAAAGACCTGGGCCTTGCGGTTTCAGAGAAGAAGATTTTTAAAGATTTTCCCTATATAAGCCCATGTAAAACAAAGGGCCCCGGAGCGGGGGCATTTTTGGCTCCAGCACTATAATTTGAACAATCTTGGTAGGGGTCCACTAGATGAAGCTTCATACCAAATATCAAAGACCTGGGCCTTACGGTTTCAGAGAAGAAGATTTTTAAAGATTTTCCCTATATAAGCCCATGTAAAACCAAAGGGCCCCGGATGGGGGCATTTTTGGCCCCAGCACTATAATTTGAACAATCTTGGTAGGGGTCCACCAGATGAAGCTTCATACCAAATATCAAAGACCTGGGCCTTGTGGTTTCAGAGAAGAAGATTTTTAAAGTTTTTGGTGAAAAAAATCTGTTTTTGGCTCCTATGACCTAGATGTGCAACGGACCGGAACCATTTGAACAACTTTGAAAAGGGACCACCTAAGGATCATTCCTGTGAAGTTTGGTAAAAATCCGATCAGTGGTTTAGGAGGAGATGTCGTTTAAAGAATTGTTTACGGACGGACGGACGGACGCACGCACGCACGCACGGACGCACGCACGCACGACGGACGAAAAGTGATCCCAAAAGCTCACCTAGTCACTACGTGACGGTGAGCTAAAAAGTAGACTTTAAGCTACACTCAGATACTGTAGGTTTAGTTAGCTCCAGAAAATTGTGTGGCATGGGAATTAAAGCTGTGTTTACAGTTAAAACCTTTGTAGAAGATAATTTGAAGTGCTGGAGTTTTCATGACATTTTTAACCCACACATACTTTGCATCATGGTTAAAATCACGTATCTGCTTTCATGATGATAGACAAATCAGTCCACCATATTTTTACTGTCGTTTGTGTTCGTCGAAAGCAATAAAAGTTCTGTAAGTTAGGTGAATTGAGAGGTTGGTAAGTTCTGGAAATGTTGGCACATGAGTGCTATAATTATTTAAACTTTGGATGTTGTGATTGTACCATACACGTAAATGTGCCATGACACCGGAAGCAGTCTTTTGGACAGCCAGAATTATCATTATGCAAATGCGTATGTTCGCACCCATCCGTGATGCCTAGGCCTAAGGCTCCCATTGATTTGTAGATTAAATGTGCCAATAGTAGGGTCTAACGGGACTGTGCTGACGCACAGACTCTCTTTAACGTTTCTGTTGGAAGTTGTCAGAATGGCTGTTTTCCCATGGCATGGCTCAGTTATGGAAACAATTTGATTAGGGCCTTAATATTAAAGGTTATAAACTATATTTTCTGTCGACGAATTTATCATGAATGAACGCCTATGTTATTCTGACACTCTCGAGAACCCATCTTTTATACAGTAAACCTTGGGTTTACAGTAGTAAATCTGGTTTTTCTTGTTTCTGCTCTGGGGTGAGTTTTTTGGGTGCTCGTTGCAGCTGCCTCACTGAGGCGATTCTAACGAGTTCCCACAATCTGTGTTTTGGGCAGAAATGGGAGAGATGTCAGATTTTTTTATCTGAAAATTTTCATTGTGTTTGGTAGTAAAATTTCCATTTCATTTGTATGGGCGTGTTTTCGTGGTGTAAAGACAAATGTGTTTTATCATATGACATTTTGGTGGAATAAAGTCAAGCGAAAAATTCCATAATTCATCAGAGAATTAATTACAAATATGCAAATAAGCTGATTACATAGTCGAATAATAAAGGCAATGTTTATAATAACATTCCCTTTTCTTATGGGAAATCCCTGTGCTTTCGTGTGAAAATCATTGATTTTATGTGATAATTCAGTCATATGATAAATAGAATATTGCATTTGTGCTCTTGTATTATTGGATTTCTCACTGCTTGTGAAGAGGTGGATAATGCTCTACAAATCCTCGCATTTATCACTTCTCTTCGACTCAATTTATGGATTCAGTAATGCATGAGCACTTGTGTAAGATTCTAGAAAATGTTATTGTATTTTGTTCAAGATGTGGAGTTCGGCCCCGCTCATCCGAGCTTGAAGATACAGGTGGGCTGCATGATGCTTCCACGTAGACCTGAAACCGACCCACACATGAGTACTGGTGGACCTCTTGGAGAATCTAAGCCCAGGCCTCAGTGGCTTGGTAGGATGCGCGTCTGTCTGGTGGTCAGGAGGACGCAAGTTCGATACCAACTGGGGTCGGCGGCATTCTTTCGTAGAGATTGATCGTGAGATTTTTTCGACGGTCATTCTCTCCCTTCCGCTGATTCAAGAAGGGCAGTTGTCAGTTTCTAGCGAAAAGATATTGGTTTCATTGGGTGACAGGATTTGAGATGTCATTTCTTCTCGGTGTCAGATGAGGGTAGCACGGGGCTGGAAGCAGCGTCTCCAAAATGACCTTTATAGTGTTGATGGGGACGTTAGGCCTCAAAGCTGGCAAACAAATCAGAAATTAGGCATTTGATACACTGTTTCAGATATATGTAATCGAGCCGAGAACATCAGATCCATATTCTAGTTGGTAAACGGTTGAAGAAGTCCTTGTTTAGGGTGAGTATGTTATATAACAGCCTGTCAGAGTTTTGCAATAAAAGTTGATTAAGCCTTAAACTGGTAAAACAGACATGCAATGACCATAATTGGGATTGCTTGTTGAAGCGCATGCTGGTTCTCTAATTGAAGGATAGGGTGCACACCTGAAATGACCGAGGATAGGGTGCACACCTGATATGGCCAAGGGTAAGGTGCACACGGGATACGTGATATGACCCGAGTACACACTAGACAGAAGGCTTATTGCTGAATTCGGCAAATGCGAACTATTTGTTGCCGACTAAATGTTGGATTTGTTATAAGATTTCAGCCAGCAAAACAATGAAGTGAAATAGGTTGATGAACCGGTCTGTCAAATGAGCTGTTGCATAAATTGAATATGGCGCTGGTGGGGTCCATGCTGCTGGAAACATGTATTTTACTATTATTGAACTGTCAAGATGAAATCCGCTGAAGTTAACATAATACTTGTCATCCAAAGTGTAATTTTGTCATTTTGTAATTTTAGTTAGCTAGTCACTATAGATGCAGCTAACCGCTGTGAACGGTTAAACAAGAATGCTATGATTTCAGAGTAGATGGCTTGCTAGATTACAAATAATGTAAAGCCATGCATTAAAGTAAATGAAGCTTTCCATCAATTCATATATGTTCGTTTAGCTGATTTCAATGCTAAAGAATGAGCAATAGCACAATTCCACTATAGCAGTGGTGATCATTAGAGTGGGTCGAAGCAATTGCATGGTTTTGCATTGACTGCAATCACATTTTAATAAGCATCATTATTGTTGCTTTGATGCGTTCTGGTGATATTTAGACTGTTCTGCCACTCGGTACAAATGCTATTGAGATATAGTTTCTTCATAAACATCGACTTTGGATCCATCAGTTTGTGAACAGTGTTGTAGCTAAAACCATGTTGTGGAGAAACTATAAGGTAATCTGTTGGCCATTTCCTCTGAATTCTTGTTCCTGCATAAATATCTGTGCGCATGGCTGCTGGAAGCCATTGTCAAGTGGAACAAAAGCCGTGCTCAAGCAGTAAAAGCCATATTCAAATCATGAAGTTCGTGTGCTGTTTGGGCATGGATTTTGAGCTTTTGTTATCACATGGCTGGCCTTGCTTTGCTTGCGTTGCATTGAGTGACATGGTGTTGTCGCCCTGAGCATAGCGTTTTGGGGTTCTATGGTTACTGACGTCAAATGGCTATCGCACAACAACGTCATTGTAAACAACATTCTGAACTGGCTGCCGGGTTGGTTCCCAGTCGCATTTGAAGAGTTTATATGGAGTTTTTGGCCGTCTGGAAAATTTGTTGTCGGAATCTTAAGTTATGTGGGAACAACGATCACTCATGGTTGTCTCATTGCATTACCATTTGCCGGGTCCCTCGGAGGATGTTTGAACATTTGGCCTGGCGGCCCAATGTTCAAGTGGCTTCCTCGGGACCTGGCCCGTGTTGGTGCATGAGGAACCATGGTTGATCTTAAATGATGCTTAAGTAATATGATTCATGCATATGTCGTCATTTGTCGCATAAGCTCTTTAACTAGAACTTACGGGCATTTTAAATATATGTTTCAGACTTCTTCTTTTAACCAAATAAACTGGAAACAGTGAGCTTTGTCGTGGGTTGTTCTTGTCGTTGGTCGACATCTTTCCACCTGGTCACATAAGGTACATGCATGATGCTTTCCTAGCTCAGCAAGCATCATATAGCACAAGAATTCCACCAAAGGTTATGTGAAGTCTGTACGGACTTGAGCATTTGGGAACCAGACTTCTATGTTTTTCTATTTTCTATGCACAACCTTTGCATTATTAACAGTCCTATTGTACTCACCTTGACCTTGAGTTTGTAGATATCTTGAGAAATAGACTGCAGCTTCAGTAAACAACTTCTTGTCATCATTGATCTGTCAATCAAACAACATAGTTATATAACTGAACTGCTCACCTGAGTGCTGAGTTTATGTGGATTTGTTCTTATTGGCGTTAAATGGCCCAGTCAACACTATTTTAGGTCATTTTTGAGCCGGTCAGTTTACCTATCCACACTTTTCCTGGGCAAGCTTATCACCAGTCAGACGCGCATCCGACTGGGCTACCGAGGCCGGCGAGTTTATGTGGAGCCATTTTGTTTCTGAGAAGATTTTTGAAGGGTTTTTCACCATGACAGCCATTTTGGTAATGAAAACTAAACCACTGGGACAAACTTTTGTCTTATGAAATTTGGCTTAAATTTGCCTTTTTTTTTTTAAATTAAGGGTCTATTTTGATAACTGAGAGACCATGGACTAAGGTCAATGAGTCAATGAGCAACATTGACCTTTGTTACTCATAGAGCTTCATTGTTTTGGTGATTGCATATACCATTTAAGTTGACAGGCAATAAAGGTTTTCGAAAAATTATTAATTTCCACCTTTTCCCTTACAAAAACACAAGTGACTTTGGTATAAAATGGGTTAAGTTCAACCAAGACACATTGTTTGATTAAATTACAATGGGCCTGAAACCAAAATGCTACATTCTTAGTCTTAAGGCATACTGAGAAAAAGATATTTGAAGACTTTTTAACATATATGCTCATGACAGCCATCTTGGTCAAGTGTCTTGGACCTTTTTTTTCTTTCATCCCATAAAAGCTTCATATGGAATTGGACTTCAATTTACCCAGCAGTTTTTGATGAATATTAGGTTTAAATTTGATATCTGAAGGCCCTAGGTCCATGGTTAAGGAGTGACCATGACCGTTGATACTCAGGTAGCTTTATTTACTTATTTAAATGATTGAAATGAAGTTCACAGGCAAGAATAGTTAAAACAAGAGGGCCATGATGGCCCTGGATCGCTCACCTGATCCATAGAGTAATAAGTGGGCCCGGGGGAGGGCCATTATTGACACTAGGGCTATAATTTGCCTAATGTTGAGGGAGGTCTAAAAAGGTGAAGGTTCATACCCAATATCAACAAAGGCTATAATTTGAACAATCTTGGCAATGGTCCAATAGATGAAGCTACACACCAAATATCAAAGACCTGGGCCTTGCAGTTTCAGAGAAGAAGATTTTTTTTAAAGATATTCCCTACATAAGCCTATGTAAAACCAAATGGCCGAGGGGCGGGGGTATTTTTGGCCTCAGGGCTATACATTAAACAATCTTGATAGAGGTCCACTAGATGAAGCTTCACACCAAATATCCAAGACCTGGGCCTTGCTGTTTCAGGGAAGAAGATTTTTCAAAGATTATCTCTCTACGTAAAACCAAAGGGCCCCAGGGCGGGGGCATTTGTGGCCCGAGGGCTACAATTTGAACAATTTTGGTAGAGGTCCACTAGATGAAGCTCGATACCAAAATATCAAAGACATGGGCCTTGCAGTTTCAGAGAAGAAGATTTTTTAATATTTCCCTATATAAGTCTATGTAAAACCAAAGGGTCTTGGGGCGGGGGCATTTTTGGCCCCAGGGCTATAATTTGAAAATCTTGATAGAGGTTCACTACATGAAATTTCACACCAAATATCAAAGACCTAGGCCTTGTGGTTTCACAGAAGAAATTTTTTAAAGATTTTCCCTATATAAGTCTATGTAAAACCAAAGGGCCCTGAGGCGGGGCCATTTTTTGTCTCAGGGCTATAATTTGAACAATCCTGGTAGAGGTCCACTAGATGAAGCTTCATTCCAAATATCAAAGACATAGGCCTTGTGGTTTCAGAGAAGAAGATTTTTCAAAGATTATTTCTATATAAGTCTTTGTAAAACCAAAGGGCCCAAGGGCGGGGGCATTTGTGGCCCAAGGGCTATAATTTGAACAATCTTGGTAGGGGTCCACTAGATGAAGCTTCATACCAAATATCAAAGACCTGGGCCTTGTGGTTTCAGAGAAGAAGATTTTTAAAGATTTTCCCTATATAAGCCAATGTAAAACCAAAGGGCCCCGTGGCGGGGGCTTTTTTTGTCCCAGCACTAAAATTTGAACAATCTTGGTAGGGGTCCACCAGATGAAGCTTCATACCAAATATCAAAGTCCTGGGCCTTGTGGTTTCAGAGATGAAAATTTTTAAAGATTTTCCCTATATAAGCCTATGTAAAACCAAAGGGCCCCGGAGCGGGGGCATTTTTGGCCCCAGCATTATAATTTGAACAATCTTGGTAGGGGTCCACTAGATGAAGCTTCATACCAAATATCAAAGACCTGAGCCTTGTGGTTTCAGAGAAGAAGATTTTTAAAGATTTTCCCTATATAAGCCTATGTAAAACCAAAGGGCCCCGGGGCGGGGGCATTTTTGGCCCAAGCACTGTAATTTGAACAATCTTGGTAGGGGTCAACTAGATTAAGCTTCATACCAAATATCAAAGACCTGGGCCTTGTGGTTTCAGAGAAGAAGATTTTTAAAGATTTTCCCTATATAAGCCTATGTAAAACCAAAGGGGCCCCGGGGCGGGGGCATTTTTGGCCCCAGCACTATAATTTGAACAATCTTGGTAGGGGTCCACTAGATGAAGCTTCATACCAAATATCAAAGACCTGGGCCTTGTGGTTTCAGAGAAGAAGATTTTTAAAGATTTTCCCTATATAAGCCTATGTAAAACCAAAGGGCCCCAGGGCGGGGGCATTTTTGGCCCCAGCATTATAATTTGAACAATCTTGGTAGGGGTCCACTAGATGAAGCTTCATACCAAATATCAAAGACCTGGGCCTTGTGGTTTCAGAGAAGAAGATTTTTTAAGTTTTTGGTGAAAAAAATCTATTTTTTGCTCCTGTGACCTAGATGTGCAACGGACCGGAACCATTTGAACAACTTTGAAAGGGGACCACCTAAGGATCATTCCTGTGAAGTTTGGTCAAAATCCGATCAGTGGTTTAGGAGGAGATGTCGTTTAAAGAAATTGTTTACGCACGCACGCACGCACACACGGACGGACGCACGGACGCACGCACGCACGCACGACGGACGACGGACAAAAAGTGATCCCAAAAGCTCACCTCGTCACTACGTGACGGTGAGCTAAAAAAATAAACAGACTGCATATACAAATTTAAGTTTCACAGGCAAAAATAGTTTCCGAAAAATACACGAAGTCCATTTTTCCCATATAAAAGCACATGCA
Organism: Lucinisca nassula; assembly: GCA_963580285.1. Taxonomy (NCBI): domain Eukaryota; kingdom Metazoa; phylum Mollusca; class Bivalvia; order Lucinida; family Lucinidae; genus Lucinisca; species Lucinisca nassula. The sequence goes on from OY757012.1 coordinate 127,267,827, forward strand.
ACCAAATTTGAACTGGACATAAATAGGGTTAAGTATAAGACAGTCATCATATGAACAAATTATATTATACCGGCCAACCCAATGCCGTATACCAAGTTTCAAGGCAATCAACTCATGCATTGCTTCTGCAGGAAAAGGTTTTTGAAGTGTTTTACCTCATATCCGGATGGTGACCAAATCGGTCCTCTGACCAATCTCATATTAATAAATTTTCATTTCCTTGTTCCTAAAAGCTTTCATATATAATTTGGAGTTTTGAGAAAATATTTCAATTTTCATATCTGAATGCTCTCGGGCTAAGGTCAAGAAATGTCCTTGACCTCAAATACTCATGTAGTTTCATTTGTGTTTGTGTGTGTTTGAGTTTTTGTCCCACAAACAGCTAAGGTTATATGGAGAGGGAACCTCAGATCTAAAGAAGCCCAGGATCGAACCTACGACCCCTGGTTATGAGGCAAGTAGCATAATCACTACACCACTAAGGCATCTATAGTTTCATTTACTCATTTAGCTAATTGCATCTACAAATTTTAAGATCACAGTTGCAATAGAAAAATACAAGATTTCACTTTTCCCAAGAAAAAGCCTATACAACCGATGATGACACCTGGATAACCTTGACCTATTTTAGGCCAAGGTCATCCTGGTGTCAATATTTGAACAAATTATCATATGATTGGCTCCAGCATCCAATTCTACATACCAAGTTTCATGATTGGCCTACTGATTCTGAAGCAGATTTCTGAAGGGTTTTTACCTTATATGGGCATTGCTGCCATATTGGTCATGTGATCAAACTCATATTAATTGATCAAACTCATATTAATTAGTTTTCATTTCCTTGTTTCTAAAAGCTATCACATAAAATTTGATTAGCAATGGCCCAGTGGTTTCTGATGAAAATAAGTTTTAGTTTTCATATCTAAATGATCTTAAGCCAAGGTCAAGGAAAAGGAATGACCTGAACCTTCAATACTAATGTAGTTTCATTTACTCATTTAGCTAACTGCATCTACATATTTTGAGATCACAGGCTGCACTGGTTTCCAGAAAAATACAAGGTTTCAACATTTTCCCAGTCAATTGTCTATGCGACCAAATATGACCATGGCCGTGATCTTGGCCTAAAATAGGTCAAGATCATCCAGGGATCATCATTTGAACATACTATAAGTGGCTCGAGTCCCAAATGCTACATACCAGGTTTCATGACAATCAACCCATTGGATCTTGAGAAGAAGATTTTTGAAGGGTTTCTATCTTACATGGGCATTGCGGCCATCTTGATCTTGACCTGGACCCCACAGGCACAAACAAACTAATGTTCCCCCATTCCGTGGATACTCTATTTGAAATCTGACTTCAATCGGCCCAGTGGTTTCAAAGGAGAAAATGTTTGAAAATGTTGACAGACAACAGGTAGATGACAGAAACAGAGCCTTGCCATACTACAAACTCATCAATGAGCCTTTGGCTCAGGTGAGCTAACAACCCACACATCAGGGTTTATACACAGATTTGGCCCAGACCTACAGAAACTACGGACTCCAGTATGAGTTCAAATCAGCCATGGCAAATGAGCACTGGTGTTGAAGCCATCAAAGTTTCACTGTTTTGTGCTGGCAGATGATAATGCTTATTCTTTAGGGCAGAGATGTTCAAAGCATTCTTAACTTACCGACTCATTAATGCTGAAAACATTAAATTTTCTAGCAAGTACAGTGCTTAATTTGCTGATATTTTTATGTTCCCGTTAGCAAGAGGGTGACATTTTGTTTTTGAACTGTCTGTTTGTTTGTTCGCTGGTTTGTCGGTTGGACAACTTTAACTTTTGAACTGCTTCAGACTGGCTTCATATTTGGCATATATATAATAAACGGTGTCATAAAGGGGTTGTGTTGTATTTCTGTTATAACTGAAAAGCAGTTTGGCAAATAGTGTAGATCCTGATGAGATGGCTCATTAAGAGCCATTTCATCTGGATCTACACTGTTTCCTTAGGAACATGTATAAGTCTCATACCTGCCAACTTTCATCCATTAGTAGTGAGTTTCACGATTTTTCCATGCATTTTGACCTCACGATCGTGTTGCCAAAATAAGGCAAAAATCACGATTTTTCCACCTTGGTATTTTTATCAGCCATATTGTTTGTGGATAGTCATTTGGAATATCTTGGATTTCTTCACTATCTATTTTGGAGATGGAAAAACCCTGAGTATATTTTTAGCTGTATTGACTATTTTTAACCCAATGATAGATTACCCAAGTTGCCAACAGTTTTCTATTTGTATGAGCATGAACAGGCATGCCCTTTGCTGATCGTTTCATGTAAGTATGTTTGAACAATTATCTAATCTCTCCCAGCTGTAATGAAAGTAAATATTTACCTATGAATGAGCAATGTCACGTATTTTCGTGACTAAGAAAATCGTAGTTTTTATCTCTCAAACTAAGAATTGTATTATTATTTGGTAATGAGTGTTCTAACACTTCAGAAACAATTGTTTTGCAAAATAAAGGCTGTTATAGTCAGACATTAAGCACTCCTTGCAATTGCATGAAAACTGTTTCTGAGTAAAAGAACCTGATTTCAGACAGATCATGTATTCAGACAATCTTTAGTTATTGCAAATACTGTTAATTACTGAAGCTTAAGTATTATACTAGTGATTTATTGGATAATACATAAATTGTAAACATGCAATTTTTCTGATTGTACTAGTGGACTGGAGTGTGTCTACTAGTTTGAAAAAAAAATCTCCCCCATGGGAATTTTGGGGAAAATATTCACCGCGCTTTATTCCATCGAAAAATGCCGTGACACGCAGAATCTCTCTCATGAAAAATTTGAAAAGTTGGCAGGTATGAAGTCTACAGAACTAAAAGGTTAAATAATGCTCTGTTACTTTACCCGATCTTGAGCTGTTGGTATATCAACTGTATAGTCTAGTTTTATAATGGCATAGTTGAGTATCTCAGTAGCACATTTTCCTCCCAACTCCGCTGGTAAAGACCTCAGCAGCTCAACAGCTTCTTCAATCTGCAACACAAAAGTCCTAGAAACATAACAGACCAGTTTTTTTTTCGAAGCTAATATAGCCATTAGTTTCTGTTGTTATATTAAGGGGAATGGGAACACCTTCAGGGGAGGCAATCCTGCAAAAGTATTTTGTCTCCCATGTCAATAGGGGTCAACTCTTGAAGGAAAGAATTTGCTCCTGAAGAGCAAATTCTTTCCTTTAAGAGTAGACCCCTTTTTCGGTGGGACAGGGCTTAAAGAAAAGCAAACAGGAAGTTCCGAAAGTTCTCCCTTTTGAAAAATGGCGGAAAAACCTGCCATGTGTTCCCATTCCCCTTAAGGGACCATTTTTTCAAAGCTAATAAAGCCATATGTTTCCGTTGTTGTTTTTTTATCACTATAATTATTATTTTGCTTTTACAGCCCTTTCAATATTATTTCAATTAAATCAAACTTATCATTAATCAGAGATGGGTGAAAAAACACTGGACTTTCTGTTGCAGATCCTGGCATACCACATGTGACAAGAGTAAGTTAAGAACCTACAGCGGCCAGAGACCTTTTGTTCAACCAATTATATACTAGTGGACTCTTCCATTGCTATATGTTGGACAAGTCCATTTGTCATATAATGGGTGTCAGGCCTTTTTTTTTTTTTATTCTACTTTCATTCTATTTTGATGGAAAATTCTGTTAGCAAATAGTGCGGGCCCTGATCAGACGCCGCGTTCTGCGGCGTCTCAACGCCGCATTCTATGGCTTCTGATCTGGACCTGCACTGTCGGCCAAGGTACCTCTTTAGGGGTGTCCTGCATACAATAGGTTAAGAGACATTGCCTTTAACCATTTGGCCAAAGAGGCCCTTGATCAGTTTCTGCAAAGTTGAAACTTGTATTATTTAATACAGCAAATACACCGGTATTTTTGCTAAAAACTGCGTCTTTTGCTCTGCAAAAGTGTTCAGTGGTGCATCCGCTGGGTTTACACAGTGTACTCAGACCTGTCATGGGAGCAAACAACGCTTTGAACAACTGCTCATGCCCTGCCTTAACCCTTAAGAGGTCGAGAAAAACTACATCTGAAAATGTCATCTGCTTATGTTACCTGCTGAATCTTTTAGCAAACTTTTCAAAAATATTTTTGCATACAGTGTGGACCCAGATCAGACTGCTCCTAGAGGAGCAGTCTGATCAGGGTCCACACAGTTTGCAAAAATGACTTTTAAAGTAACTGGCAGACAACAAAGCAGACGACAGTTGTCATGATTGGCATTTTATGGGTTAAAATCCTAACTATAATACTGTTGACTAGGCAGAATCCTAAAACAAACCATGAAAAGGATCTTACCCTGTCAGTAGCAACAAGCTGCCTTAGCCTGAATGTGTATAGACCAGTCTTTGTCTTCACACCACATGACTTCATAATCTCTACAGCATCCTCCATACAGCCAGGTTTATCTTGAGTCAGCATCACATACATCAGATGCTGAAAGAGGTGTGCAAACATAGCAACAGATAAGGTTGGTATTTTGTAATATTTACATTTCCAGTGTAAAGTTTAATGTTAACCGATAGAAAACAATGTAGTTCATACTTCCATGAATGCATCAAGTCACATGATTTTCAGTGAAGTCAATCTAAACCATTGTTCTCTATGGGCGTTGGTGACGTCAACGCTCTTCTGCTCTTTGTAGAAATTCGGGTGCACCCAGTGATGAGGGGCAAAGAATGTAAATAATAAAAATAAAATTAATTTTTCTGCTTTTCATGAAAGTATGAACGACAGTGGGTTGCTAGCAAAGTTTACATGAACCCTTTCAGGTTCGTTTGCTTTGCACCCAACCCACTGAGTTCATATGAAAGAATGAACGACAGTGGGTCGCTAGCAAAGTTTACATGAACCCTTTCAGGGTTCAGTTGCTTTGCACCCAACCCACTGCATTCATACTTTCATGAACAGCGCTAGCAGAGAAATAAAATTCATTTCTTAAATAACTGAAGGATAGTTTTTGTCAGTTCTCCATAAAAACCATAGCGGTTCTAATGAATACCCACAACATAGGTTTATATGGAGGCATAAGGAAAATTATATGGAGAAATAAGGAAAACTATCATTCAATTATCACAAAATACACACCTTATCTGATGCTATGTGTACAAATACGAGAAACCTCAGACACTGAGATCATTTCACCGTTATATTTATTATGTTTGCCTTAAATTTTGTGATTATCCTCCTTTTGAAAAAGCAGGCAATGTCCAACTGTAAGTAAATATCAGTTGGATGCCCCCGTGACACAAAATAGACGTCACCTTTGCCGCACCCAACCACCCCCATTTCTCTAGCAAAATGTCAAGAAAATGGGTTAAGACGTACCATCAGGTATCCAGCCAGCCATCATCCACTCCACCACCCACACTCCTGATTAACCCATTTTATGCAGGGAAACCCCAAAATGTGTCACTGGCAAACAGTGCAAAAACAGATCAGTTGCCATTGAATGCAGCATCTGATTAGGGCCTGCACTGTTTGTAAACAGCTTAGCCACTTTTAAATCAACAAGCTCAACCTGGTACCCCTTAATTTGAAAATGGACTCCTGCTATTTTTGGGTAGAAGATTCCATTCAGTAAAAATGAATTTAGGTCCACTACTAACCTCAGCATCAGCCCCTTGCGGAACCTCCACATTTTTCAGGCCATATTTCAGCATCAATTTCCTCACATGAACCCGGTCACATTGTTCCTTCAGCTTGCTAACCCTAAAAGTTAAAACAGAAAATCTTAAGCAAGCGGCTTTGGGAAAGAGCAAAATCGCTTGCTTAAGACAGGTGCTTGCTTAATAGATTGTCCAATGAGACCCGAGAAAAACTGTTTCGTATCGACCGAGGATACTCATCAGGTGGCAAGTATGGCTACCAATGTAACCAAAGCAGTTTGTTTTTCTCTTTTTTATTCATACAGTTTTTTTTTTCATTTCTTTTATTTTGTTTTGAACTCTTTTTTTCTAGAGTCTATACTTTTCTCTATTTACCAGTACCAGCCATTATTGCAAATTTAGTGCAACCAATTCAATATAGCAGGCAAGTGTCAATTAAGAGATAGAATCATCATCATCATCAACAGATTTTTGATTAACATGCAGGTACAGGGGCTGTGTCCACATAAGTGGGCCCCCTTCCAGGTAGCTGGCTTGCTGCACACATGGCAGATCTTACACCAGATCTCCAGGCTTGTCTATCATGAGGATCGATAGCAGAGAGCTTCCATTCTCTGCAATCTCTTTCTGTTAGCTGCTTCCAGGTCATCTTGGGCCTTCCTGGCCCCCGCTTTCCACCTACCTGTATGTCACAGGCAGTCTTGACTGCACCGTTGGAGCGTTCCACATGTCCATACCAGGGAAGTCTTCTCTCTTTCAGGATTAGGTCCAGGTCCTCAATGCCAAGACGCTCAAGTAACTCACTGGACCTGATGGTGACAGTGTCCTGTGGCGTGACATTGCAGATCTGTCTGATCATTGCCCTGTCATTTTGCTGTAGACGTTGGAGGTTTGGCTTTGTCAATGGCCATATCTCACTGGCATGGAGCATTGCGCTCCGCAAACATGAGCTATACACACGGCCACGTGTCTTGAACGAGAGGTGGCCGGAAGAGAGAACTGGTAGCAACTCCTTGAATTTCTTCCAGGCTGTTTTCACACGTGATGTAGTTGAAAGGTCGCAACCACCCGCTGGAGAGAGCATATCACCTAGGTAGCAGAAGGAAGCTACAACCTCCAGCTTGTAGGATCCGACTTGGACTTCCCTCTGTGGTCTGCCATCTAAGGGGCGTGCAGTTCCTTGGCACCGTGTACACCTGTAATCAGGGTCCTCTATCAAGCGTTTGAGCCCACTGCATTTCTTGTGCACACAGAACTTGCAGCCATTACAAAAGATACTGTTGCTGCCCACTCCAGTGCGACATACAGCACATGGGAACTGGCCTGTACTCTGCAAGAGGTCCAGACCTGTACCACAGATCATGATCTTTGTCTTTCCTGCATTCACTCTCAGCCCTTTTGCCTCCATTGCGTTTTCCAAGTTAAGAGCCTCCTGACACATTCCTCAAGGGATTCAGCTATGATGACAAGGTCATCAGCATACAGGTCCTCCCAGGGGACTCCAGAGCGGAACTCGCATGACAAGGCTTCAAGCACAATGATGAAAAGCAGTGGGCTGAGAACAGAGCCTTGATGAACACCCACCTTCACCTCGAATTCTTCACTGTAACCATCACCAACGCGGACACGGCTCAGAGCATTAGCAACACATCCCTTGGACCAGTTTCTTAATCCACTCGTCCACTCCAAGTTTTCTTAGTGCCCACCAGATGACTTTCCTAGGCACTCGATCAAATGCCTTCTCCAGGTCTACAAAAGCCATGTAGAGTCTCCTGTTGGCCGCGAGATACTTCTCTTGCAGCTGCCGTACAACAAAAATTGCATCTGTTGTGCCTCTTCCTGGGATGAAGCCAAACATGGAATCGTCGATGGACACCAACTGCCTAATGAGGCCATCCACAATCCTCTCCAGGACTTTCATGACCTGTTCTGTCAGCTTGAGACCACGGTAGTTGCCCCATTCCAATGCATCGCCTTGCCCTTGTAGAGACAGACAATGAGACTCTGTTCCCAGTCAGAGGGTACCTTCCCATCACGGATGATTGCAGCTGCAAGGTCGCGGATCATCGAGGCACCTGCATCACCTGCAGCTCTTATCATCTCCACCACTATGCCAGAGGGACCCGGTGCTTTGCCAGTCTTCATCTGAGAGATAGCCTTCTTAACCATATCAATAGTGTTTGGGATGGGTGGCCCTTCCACTGGTGTGTAACAACGCTTAGTGTTCACTCGATGCTTAGTGTTCACCATGGACACTAAGCGTTGATGGCGAACACTAAGCGTTGCCACTGCAACGCTTAGTGTTCACCACGGACACTAAGCGTTGCAGTAGCAACGCTTAGTTACTGCAACGCTTAGTGTTCACCATCAACGCTTAGTGTTCACCATGGACACTAAGCGTCGCGACTCTCGATACTGTGTGCGATCCCAACGCTTATTGTTCACCATAGCATTAGCTCGCCAAATACAATGAAGTGCAATGAGAGCTATTGTTGTCACATCGGTTGTCCGCTTTTGCGTTTGCGATTTCAACAGTCACGCATCACAGAGTACTCATATTTTGGACTGATGTACCTGGGAGAGTCTTCTTATGTTCCAAGAGAACAGACCCCTGGGTGCATGCCCCGGGGTGGGGCTAGGGGTCATAATCTAGAACATCCCTGTAAAACTGTATCTCAACAATCACTTATCAAAAAGCATTCATATTTACAACTGGGAGAGTCTTCTTATGTTCCAAGAGAACAGACCCCTGGGTGCATGCCCCGGGGTGGGGCTAGGGGTCATAATCTAGAACATCCCTGTAAAACTGTATCTCAACAATCACTTATCAAAAAGCATTCATATTTACAACTTTGATACCCGGGGGGTGTCTTCCGAGAATACCTGTGTCTTCTGAGATTCCAAAAGAACACACCCCTGGTTTCATGCCTTGGGTGGGGTTAGGGGGTCAAAATCTAGGACACCTTAGAAATTTGGTTCAAGTGTAAAAGCGTGAAAATCATGGTGAACTACATTTTACGGTCCAGTGATTTTGCCTTATATCTTCAATACTATTTGATGGAGACGTGTCAGATCTGGGTTTTGTACAATTATTTATAACGTGTTGACATTTAGTGTGCACATTACGCTAAGTGCTCATGTGAACACTAAGCGTTGATACACTGCAACGCTTAGTGTTCACCATAGACACTAAGCGTTGCAACGCTTAGTGTTCATGTTGGACACTTAGCGTTGCAGTGTATCAACGCTTAGTGTCTACATAACTCTTAGTGTTCATATGAACATTAAACTGCAACGCATAATGTTCTTTTGGACTAAATGCGTCGCGACTGTTAATACAATGTGCGATCCCACCTGGACAATAAAATATAGGTCATAGTGACCTACATTTAGTTTGAAGACAAATATCAGGTCATACTGACTCATAGTACCAAGTTATGATGTTCATATACCAAAACGTCTTCGCGTTATATGCCAAGATCACTGGACCATGAATTATAGGTCACAGTGACCTACATTTATTTTGCAGACAAATATCGTGTCTTACTGACTCATAATACCAAGTAAGGGTTTTCATATACCAAAACGTCTTCGTGTTATAAGGCAAAATTACTGGACCATGAAATATAGGTCATAGTGACCTACATTTATTTTAAAGACAAATATCAAGTCATGCTGACTCATAGTACCAAGTTATGATATTCCTATACCAACAGCTCTTCGTGTTATAAGGCAAAATCACTGGACGTGAAATATAGGTCATAGTGACCTACATTTATTTTGCAGACACATATCGTTTCATACTGACTCATAACACCAAGTTATGATGTTCATATTCCAAAACGTCTTCGCGTTAAAAGGCAAAATCACTGGACCATGAAATATAGGTCATAGTGACCAACATTTATTTTGAAAACAAATATCGAGCCATATTGACTCATAATACCAAGTTATGATGTTCATATACCATAAGGTATTCGTGTTATAAGGCAAAATCACTGGACCATGAAATATAGGTCATGATGATATTCGTTTCTCTGGTCAAATGTCGGGTCGTACTGTCTCGTAATACTGAAGTTTAATGTTCATACATCAAGAAGTATTCGTGTTATAAGGCAAAATTACTTTTTTTCATACCAGAAAATGAACACTAGCGGTTGATACTTTATTCCGATCTACATGATCGACGCTAAGTGTTCATTTGGCAATATGAACACTAAGCGTTGACAGTGGCAACGCTTAGTGTGCACCATCAACGCTTAGTGTCCATGGTGAACACTAAGCGTCGAGTGAACACTAAGGGGCCCTACACTGGTGGTTCATCAGACAGGTGGTCTGGGTCCCAGTCGAACTCAACATTGAGTAGCCTTTGGTAGTGTTCTAACCAGGCCCTCTGCTTTGACTCTTCACTCATTGACATCTCCCCTGCATCATTCTTTACTGGTTTGTCACCTACGACATCGGCATTCTCTCTTCTCATCTGGTTAGCAAGGCGGTATACTTCTGAGGACTTAGGGTCAATATTCTTGTAGATCTCCTTCTCAGCTTCTTGTCGAGCATGGTGCACCGCTCGTCTGGCTATGCGTTTGGCCGCAAGATATGATGCATGGGTGCCCTTACCAGTCTTCCAAGCTTTAAAGGCTTGCCGCTTGGCTGCAATGACCTTATTAACATCCTCATTCCACCACCAGGTTTCGCGACGCCAGCGGAGGGGCCGAGTTGTTCCACACACCACTTCAGTTGTCTTGAGCAGACCGGTCTTGATGCTGTTCCATATATCCTCAGTGGTAGCATCTGCTACACCGGCTGAGGCACTCACATGCTGGCTGAAAACCTCCTGGAAATGATTTCTTGTCTGAGATTCTTTCAGCTTCCAAACTTTTAGTCTGGGGGTGAACTTGCGCTTGGGTTTTGGTGGCACATCAATCCTCATGTCGCATATGAGTAGCTGATGTTGCAGGGCTACTTCCTCGCCAGGGATCACTTTCACATCTGTGACAAGTTTGGGCATTGTCCTGCGGTAAAGGATGAAATCTATCTGCGTCGCTGCGCTTCATGACTTGTACGTGATAAGATGACTGTCACGTTTCTTGAAACATGTGTTTCCAAGAAGCAGGTCAAATGCCAGGGCATACTCTAGAATCCTCTCACCCTCAACATCTGGTTCAGGTCTACCATACCCGATCCCACCATGCACTTCCTTGTATCCAGTGCCTGCACAGCCTACGTGGCCATTCCAATCTCCGCATGGGATCAGGAGTTAGGATCCTGGGATCCTGGCAGTCACAGCACGCAGTTGGTCAAAGAACAAGTCCTTGACTTCAGCACTTAAACCACTCTGTGGGGCATACACAGACAGAAGGGTAACCACGCACTGGCCGACTACAAGCTTCACCACGATGATTCTGTCTGAGACTCTTTGCACTTCAAAAACTTTCTCTATCCACTCTTCTGCCACAAACACTCCTACACCAGCAGTGCCTTTATCGTTTCCAGACCAGTAGAGCTTATACTTGGTGTCCTTGCCCTTGATTGTGCGGCAGTTTCCACCACGGTATCTGGTCTCCTGGACACAACAGACATCCACTTTCCTGCGGGATAGTGTTTCCACTACCTCGCAAAATCTTCCTCTCAGGGTGTTAACATTGAGTGTTCCTTCCCTGAATTTCCTCATGCGCTTGCTTGATTCGCCACAATGGCCCGACCCTGCCTAAATGAGAGGATCAATTTGGTTGTTAATATTTCTGCCAAGTAATTTTAAAATCCATCTGAAAATAAGAAAGTTATTGACTGGACACTGTTTGCCCATGCATATATATATATATATACCGACAAACCTCCAAGGGAGATAATTCAAAAAGTATAAATGCGAGAGTTATAGTTCTTGCGCACTGCACGTCGTCTAATGCTGATTAATATTTACATGAAGTTTCGTGAAGATAGCTCGAACGGTTTTCAAGTTATAGAGCTGACACGAATGTGTGACAGACGGACGGACAGACAGACGGACAGACAGACACCCGGGGGAAAAACAATATGTCTCTCCGAAAAAAAATTTTTCAGGGGAGACATAATTATTTGATTGCACCCAACAAATTGTATTTTATTCTGCTCAAAATAATCATTTTATTTCAATCGGCAGCAATGGGCTAACTTGACTTATACAAAAATAAAATGCGTGTTCGTTTAGCGCTGCGATCAATTTGGTCTAACTAAATACCGAAATAGTCCGAAAAAACGCCGCACGCTTTACAACGCTGTGAAGCAGTACCAAAAACTATTGGCCGCTTAAACAAGGGTTATGTTGGCCGCGTTAGACAGGTGCTTGCTTAATAGAGGGTTATTTACATGTGAAATCGTTCTGGGGGACCCAAAAGTGGCTGTTGAAGACAGGTGGCTGCTGAATAGAGGTGGCCGTAAGTACAGGTTTGACTGAAGATGATTTCTTTAAACAGATTCACTCGATAACTGCCGGGGTTGGCAAAATTCTTTCGTGGAGATTGATCATGAAATTTTTTCTATGGTCATTCTTTCCCTTCCGCTGATTCAAGAAGGGCAGTTGTCAGTTTCTGGCGAAAGAATGTGCACTGTACTGGTTAACCGCTTACATATAAGCCTGCCCAGGAAAAGTGTGGATAGTAAACTGACTGGCTTAAAAATGACCTAAATAAGTGTTTACTGGGCTGTTAAACTCAAATACAAACAAATACCATAGTTACTGTTAAAATTTCTCACCAGTTTCCCGGAACTATCCCAGTCTCAAACAAATTTTCAGTCTCCACAGAAGGCTGATTATATATTCTCACCTTGGATGTTTGAGTTTGAGCCCTTCCTGAATCAAATCATTGATTCCTGGTGACCAGGGGATCGGTGCCCATTTCATCACTTCTAGGATACCTTCTATCTTTTGCTGAAATGCAATGAAAAAACTATAAATCAGTGTAATAACTTCTTCTTCTTGCTTACATTTTGAACAAAAAGATAAACCAGAGGCCAAAGTGGGCTGGAATTTGCTAAACCTGGATGAGACTGATCATGATATGTTTGAATGTGCCATGGAGGCCATCTTGGCTATTAGATCTGATTGCCTTAAGTAATTCTGAATCTGCATGTTGCCTCGATGCCTCTGATTAACCCATTTAGTACCAGACACCCCAAAACTGGTACCCTGGCAAACAGTGCAGGCCCAGATCAGACGCCGCAGATCACATCAGGGCCTCCACTGTTTGATAAAAGTCCAGTCATTTTCCAAATAAATTTTTATGAAAACACAACCTGACACCCCTAAATTTTGAAATGGACTCCTATATATAAGGAGGAAGATTCCATTTGGTACAAAAAGGGTTAAGGTTTCTGAAAAGCTCAATCCTCCTTAGGCTTCAGAAGGAGATGATGTTGGTGCAGAATGGAGGGAGATGATGTTGGTGCAGAATGGAGGTTGTAGATGTCATGGCGGCCATATGGATTATAGGAATGCAATGCTAATAACAATTCTGAATCTTCATGTAAGCCCACTGCCTCCAACCAAGTTTCGACTCGATCCAACTTCATGTTTGGGAGTAGATGTAGTGCGAAGATTTTCAATATGGATGCCATCTTTGCTATCTGAACGGAATGATTGTAGCAATTCTGAATCTCCATGTTGCCTCAAAGCCTTTTATCAAGTTTCGGCTCAATCAAAGTTACTGCTCAAAGATTTTCTAGATGGTCTCTATGGTGGCCATCATGGACATCGGAACAAAATGATTTTAACAAGTCTGAATCGCCATGTCAACCAAATATCTCCCACCCAATTTTGACTCAACTCAACTTACCATTCAGAAGCATATGTGGGTTGAAGATTTTCAAGATTGCTGGTCATGGATACTGGAACAGAACCACTTTTATCAATTCTGGAGCTTCATGTCAGTCTGATGCCTCCCACCAAGTTTCAGCTCAATCCAACATACGCTTCTGGAGATGTTTTTAAATGAATTTCATGATGACCATCATGGCAGCCATCTCCAATATCAGAATGGAACAATTCTAGCCATGCTTAATCGCCATGTTGCTCCAGTACCTTCCATATACTTAAAGGTCAATCAAGATGTTGTTTAAAGAATTTTAAGATGGCCGCCAAGGCAGTCATCCTGGATATAACAGATCAATATTAGCGATTCTGAATCATGCTTCCCATCAAGTTTCAGCTCAATCCGACTTTCGGAGCAGGATATGGCAGCCATCTTGGATATCGGAAAGGAACTATTTTGGGCACTCTGAATCTCCATGCCCCCATGATGCCCCACCTCCTGTGGCCATCTTGGATATCGGAACTAAACAATTTAAGAAAATCTGAGTCACCACGTAGCCCAAATGCCTTACATATAGTTTCTACTCAACTGGTCTTTCAGAATTGGAGATGTCCTTCAAAAAAATTTCAAGATAGCCGCCATGGCGGTCATCTTGGACATCAGAACGTAACGATTTAGCTTTTCTGAAGCTCCATGTTCCCTGATGCCTCCCTTCAAGTTTAAGCTCAAACCAACTTTGGTTCTGCAGGACATGTCGTTTAATGAACTTGGATATCAGAACATCACATGAACAAGTCCGTGAAATTAACACCCCGCTAAACCCCAAACTGAGGTTTACTGGGCTATCCATTATTTCACTTATTTCTGTTCCAAGACATAGGTTGCAGGTACTCGTTTGAACCGCCTCAATGAGGCGGTTCTAACAAGCACCCTAAACCTATGTTTGTAGTATAAATAAGAAAAATATCAGTGATTTTCACCAGAAAAGAAGCCATTTCAGAGATGTGAAAAATGCCTTATTTTCACACAGGTGTGTTATCGTAATGATGTAACGATTTCAGCAATGCAGAATCTCCATATAACTCTGAGGATTCCTCTCAGGGAGGCATCAGAGTCTCATCAAGTTTCAGCTCAATCCAACATTTGGTTTGGGAGGAGATGTCTTACAAGATTTACAAGTTGGCTGCCATGTTGGAATATTTGGCAATGTAGTTAAGAAAAATGGGTCCCAAACTATCCTTACCTAAGTGTTACCTGAAGCAATGGGAGTTTTTTTTGTTTTTTTGGGGGTTTCGGTTTTACGGCCCTTTCAAGATTATTTCACTCATATCGAGCCGATCGTTAATCAGAGGTGGGCCAAAACCGGAGTACCCGGAGGAAAACCACCTGACCTTCCGTTGCAGAACTTGGCGTCTCACATATGACCGAAGCAAGGCTCGAACCACAGCGGTGAGAGACCTAATGATCAAGAGTCAGCACTCTTAACCACTAGGCTAAGGAGGCCCGTTAAATCAATGGGAAGAATCCTCTAGGAAATCAAGAATAAGTTCGAAGTAACCATGGTAACCGAGCCATCCGTGTTTGAGCCACTGATATAGCACAGTATGTTTTTGGTGTGCCATGCTCTATACATGCAAATACAAAAGGTACATACCTCAAGATCAATTATATAGCCAATAATAGCAACAGCCTTGGCTTCCCAAGATGTTTCACCAGTAGTATAACTTCTAACCTGACTTGACCTCTCTAACAAGTCCTGGAAGATAAATAGATACATCATATGCTCTAACACATTGTATACTGGGGTAGTCTTCTATTGTTATATTGTTTTGTTTGTATTGGAATTTAACAGCCCAATCAACACTATTTTAGATCATTTTTGAGCCTGTCAGTTTACTTATCCACACTTTTCCGCAGGCTTAAACGTAAGCAGTTAACCAGTACAGTGCACACTCTTTCGCTAGAAACTGACAACTGCCCTTCTTGAATCAGCAGAAGGGAGAGAATGACTGCAGAAAAGATTTCATGATCAATCTCCACGAAAGAATGTTGCCGACCCTGGCAGGTATCGAACCCACATACTGATAACCTGACGCTCATCTAACTGAGATACCGATGGTCTATTAGTCATTTAAGGTGTGTCAGGTCTACATATGGTTTTTACTTGGTATTTTTGACAGAAAATCCTGTTAGCAAACAGAGTAGACCCCAATCAGATGCCGCATTATGCGGCATCTGATCTAGGTCTACACTGTTTGCCTTTGCCCCTTTTATGGGTTTCCAGGTAAAAATGAACTAATTCACTTGAATAACCAAAGTTTTGTTGCACAATATTATATGATACGGGTCATCATCACCTCACTATTTCCCGGCTAGTGTTGGCATAAAAAACAAGTGTATTAATATGAGTATAGCTGTTTAATACAACAGGGTAAGTAAATCAGCAGTTTAACAGTCACAAATATTATTTCATTTCTATGTCTACATTAATGCATCACTGTTAACCATTAAGATGGCGAGAAAAACTACATCTGAAAATGTCGTCTGCTTATGTCGCTTGCTGCAAACTCCTTGCAAATCTTCTTGCCAACTTTTAAAAATAGTTTTGCATACAGGCAAACAGTGTGGACCCTAGATCAGACTGCTCCTACAGGAGCAGTCTGTTTTGAATCCACACTGTTTGCAAAAATAACTTTTAAAGTAACCGGCAGGCGACAAAGCAGAGGACAATTGTCGTGATTGGCATTTTATGAGTTAACAATATCTGCAACTGTAAAACCATGGATTCACTCCGAATTCTGAAGACAGTTACCCTCTAAAGTCATCAATACATATGTTTACACAGACACCCCATACTCTTTGTCTAAAAGCTGTTTTATGTTTGTTCTTTTTGTGTGGAAATAGTAATGACTGATGAGATCTGCAGTGTAGTGTAAACCTTCACTGATTCCAGATTCACAGTAGACTCTTAGTATTTTTATGGCTAAAAAAGGGTAGAAGAAACTTAAGGGTGAATTTCTTTTGCTATAAGCTAATTTTAAGGACAAACAAGAACAATGTGTTTGTGAAATACGAACATGTCCTCGGGCAAGACCATTTTTTTTTCAAACTCGGTCACATATCATGGTCAAGGTCACAGGTCAAAATTGTTTGCATGAATGTGAAGCTCTTGTCACATAACTCAAATGGTTCAAAAGTTATGACCAACGTTAAAGTTGTCCATGTCCAACATTAAAGTTGTCCATGTACAAACAAACAAACAAACAGACAGGGAAAAAACAATATATCCCTGCTATCGCTACCGGGGACATAAAAAATCATCTGTAATGCAGTCCTGGAAAATTCCACTCGACCAAATGCCATGACGAATAAAATTTATGAAGAGTAAACTTCTGAAGAATTTTCAAGCCCTTGAATGGAGTTAAACTGACTACTGTAAAAATCCTAAAAATGCAGCACCCTGTAAATTTCCTGTAATTCTCCTAAAATTTTAACAAGTTTATTTCATGATCCAGCCAGGAGTCGAAATAGTGCAGATGGAATAGGCAACAATGTAGATACTGATCAGACTGTTCTTTAGGAGCAGTCTGTTCTGGGTCTACATTGTTTGCCAGGCCTGTGTCCCAATAATTAGAATCATTACAGTAATATACTACTATCATGGACATTCTCTAAACAGAAACTCAGACATGTAAAATAAAAGGATTCTTACTCTGATATACTTTGAGAAAATCTCATCTTGGTTCAGTCCATGTTCTTTCATGTATGGCCTTATCTGTCTCTCCAAGGTCGGAGTAATCAACTCAAGGGCCACAACTCTGTCTAGCATTCTGAATGCAATTGTCTCTCTTGTTTCCTGAATTTAATGAAAACATCATACAACCATTCACATGAAAAATAAAGAAATAAATGAACTGAGTATTTAACAGATAAAATCCCAGAAGCATCACAAGAGATCAGTCAATAATCAAAGCACTAACACCACTGATAAGTCAATTGTCTCTGAGGGAGTGGTGAGAAATTAGTGCTGAACAGGTACTAAGACCGTTAACCCCAGGGGGGAATGATCATTTCAATAAGATCAGCTTACCTGTAGGAACTGAGCCAGTGAAAGCCGACATTTGTACTTGTGAAGAAGGTCATCCAGCTGTTGTAACTTGATAATCAGGGTACAGAGGGGTTGAAGGACCACCTCATACTGCAGCCGCATCTGAAATACATGTACACTGAATGACAAGAGACAAACTGATTAACTATGCAAGTTCTGCCCCCGCCCATCGGGGCTTGAAGAAATAGATGGTCTACATGATGCTTCCATGTAGAGCTGAAACCAACCCGCACACAAGCACTGGTAAACCTCTTAGAAGATCTAAGCCTTCACAGGCAAAGCAGTTGCTTACAAAGCCTATTGGTTTCATTGGCGGCAGGGCTAAAGTTGTCATGTCATCTCAATGTCGGGTTAAAGTCCCACAAAATTGGAAGCAACGTCTCCAAAATGACCTTTACAGTGTTGACGGGGATGTTAAACTTCAAATCAAACTTCAAATCAAACAAACAATCAAATAAACTATGCAAGTTACAAATTATGACAGTATATGATTAATTGACTGAAAGTGAAGAAACAGAAGAAATAAAAACATTCCCCCACCCCCTCTACCTCTGTCTATTGCAAGGATAGCGGGCCATGTCCAAATGTCGGTCAATTTCAGTTGGATACTCTGGTAACTTAAGATACATGATACCATTTCTTCACCCAACCACCCCAATGACAGCATATAAGAAACAAGAGGGCCATGATGGCCCTGGATCGCTCACCTGATCCATATAGTAACAAGTGGGCCCCGGGTAGGGCCATTACTGACCCAGGGCTACAATGTGCATAATGTTGAGGGAGGTCTAAAAAGGTGAAGCTTCATACCAAATATCACCAAAGTCTATAATATGAACAATCTTGGCATAGGTCCCCTAAATGAAGCTACACACCAAATATCAAAGACCTGGGTCTTGCGGTTTCAGAGAAGAAGCTTTTTTTTAAAGATATTCCCTACATAAGCCTATGAAAAACCAAATGGCCCTGGGGCGGGGGCATTTTTGGCCTCAGGGCTATAATTTAAACAATCTCTTTATAGAGGTCCACTAGATGAAGCTTCATACCAAATATCAAATACCTAGGCCTTGTGGTTTCAGAGAAGAAGATTTTTAAAGATTTTCCCTATATTAGTCTATGTAAAACCAAAGGGCCCCAGAGCGGGGGCATTTTTGGCCCAAGGGCTATTATTTGAACAATCTTGGTAGAGGGCCATTAGATGAAGCTTCATACAAAATATCAAAGTCCTTGGCTTTGCGGTTTCAGAGAAGAAGATTTTTATAGATTATCCCTATATAAGCCTATGTAAAATCAAAGGGCCCCGGGGCGGGGGCATTTTTGGCCCCAGCACTATAATTTGAACAATCTTGGCAGGGGTCCTTTAGATCAAGCTTCATACCAAATATCAAAAACCTAGGCCTTGTGGTTTCAGAGTAGAAGATTTTTTAATGATTTTCCCTACATAAGTCTATGTAAAAACCAAGAGGCCCCTGAGCGGGGCATTTTTGGCCCAAGGGCTTTAATTTGAACAATCTTGGCAGAGGTCCATTAGATGAAGCTTCATACCAAATATCAAAGACCTGGGCCTTGCGGTTTCAGAGAAGAAGATTTTTAAAGATTTTCCCTATATAAGCCTATGTAAAACCAAAGCGCCCCCGAGCGGGGGCATTTTTTGACCCAGCACCATAATTTGAACAATCTTGATAGGGTTCCACTAGATGAAGCTTCATACCAAATATCAAAGGCCTGGGCCTTGTGGTTTCAGAGAAGAAGATTTTTTAAGTTTCAGTGAAAAAAATCTATTTTTGGCTCCTGTGACCTAGATGTGCAATGGACCGGAACCATTTGAACAACTTTGAAAGGGGACTACCTAGGGATCATTCCGGTGAAGTTTGGTCAAAATCCGAATAGTGGTTTAGGAGATGTCGTTTGAAGAAATTGTTTACGCACAAATGACAGACAAAAAGTGATCCTAATATAAAACACAAGAGGGCCCAGAGGGCCCTGGTTCGCTCACCTGATCCAAAGCATAACAAGTGGGCCCCGGGCAGGGTCAATTTTGGCCCCAGGGCTAAAATTTGAACAATCTTGGTAGAGGTCCACAAGATGAAGCTTCATATCTAATATGAAAGACCTGGGCTTTCTGGTTTCAGAAAAGAAGATTTTAAAGGTTTACCCTGCATATAGAAGTCTATGTAAAACAAGATTTTCCCTATATAAGTCTATGTAAAACCAAAGGGCCCCGGAGCGGGGGCATTTTTGGCCCCCGGGCTATAATTTGAACAATCTTGGTAGAGGTCCACTAGCTGAAGCTTCATAACAAATATCAAAGACCTAAGCCTTGTGTTTCAGAGAAGATGAGTTTTAAAGATTTTCCCTATATAATAAGTCTATGTAAAACCAAAGGGCCACATGGCGGGGGCATTTTTGGTCACAGGCCTATAATTTGAACAATCTTTATAGAGGTCCACTAGCTGAAGCGTCATAACAAATATCGAAGACCTAAGCCTTGTGGTTTCAGAGAAGAAGATTTTTCAAGATTTTCCCAATATAAGTCTATGTAAAACCAAAGGGCCCCGGAGCGGGGGCATTTTTGGCCCCAGGGCTATAATTTGAACAATCTTGGTAGAGGTCCACAAGATGAAGCTTCATACCAAATATCAAAGACCTGGGCCTTGCAGTTTCAGAGAAGAAGATTTTTAAAGATTTTCCCTATATAAGCCCTTGTAAAACCAAAGGGCCCCCGTGCGGGGGCATTTTTGGCCCCAGCACTATCATTTGAACAATATTGGTAGGGGTCCACTAGATGAAGCTTCATACCAAATATCAAAGACCTGGGCCTTGCGGTTTCAGAGAAGAAGATTTTTAAAGATTTTCCCTATATAAGCCCATGTAAAACCAAAGGGCCCCCGTGCTGGGGCATTTTTAGCTCCAGCACTATAATTTGAACAATCTTGGTAGGGGTCCACTAGATGAAGCTTCATACCAAATATCAAAGATCTGGGCCTTGCGGTTTCAGAGAAGAAGATTTTTAAAGATTTTCCCTATATAAGCCCATGTAAAACCAAAGGGCCCCCATGCGGGGGCATTTTTGGCCCCAGCACTTTAATTTGAACAATCTTGGTAGGGGTCCACTAGATGAAGCCTCATACCAAATATCAAAGACCTGGGCCTTGCGGTTTCAGAGAAGAAGATTTTTAAAGATTTTCCCTATATAAGCCCATGTAAAACCAAAGGGCCCCCGTGCGGGGGCATTTTTAGCTCCAGCACTATAATTTGAACAATCTTGGTAGGGGTCCACTAGATGAAGCTTCATACCAAATATCAAAGACCTGGGCCTTGCGGTTTCAGAGAAGAAGATTTTTAAAGATTTTCCCTATATAAGCCCATGTAAAACCAAAGGGCCCCCATGCGGGGGCATTTTTGGCCCCAGCACTTTAATTTGAACAATCTTGGTAGGGGTCCACTAGATGAAGCCTCATACCAAATATCAAAGACCTGGGCCTTGCGGTTTCAGAGAAGAAGATTTTTAAAGATTTTCCCTATATAAGCCCATGTAAAACCAAAGGGCCCCCGTGCGGGGGCATTTTTAGCTCCAGCACTATAATTTGAACAATCTTGGTAGGGGTCCACTAGATGAAGCTTCATACCAAATATCAAAGATCTGGGCCTTGCGGTTTTCGAGAAGAAGATTTTTAAAGATTTTCCCCGTATAAGCCCATGCAAAACCAAAGGGCCCCCGTGCGGGGGCATTTTTGGCCCCAGCACTATAATTTGAACAATCTTGGTAGGGGTCCACTAGATGAAGCTTCATACCAAATATCAAAGACCTGGGCCTTGCGGTTTCAGAGAAGAAGATTTTTTAAGTTTTCGGTGAAAAAAATCTATTTTTGGCTCCTGTGACCTATATGTGCAATGGACCGGAACCATTTGAACAACTTTGAAAGGGGACCACCTAAGGATCATTCCTGTGAAGTTTGGTCAAAATCCGATCAGTGGTTTAGGAGGAGATGTCGTTTGAAGAAAAGTTTACGGACGCACGCACGCACGGACGCACGCACGGACGCACGACGGACGACAGACAAAAAGTGATCCCAAAAGCTCACCTTGTCACTACGTGACAGGTGAGCTAAAAAAATGAGCAGGGTTCGCTTGCACTGAGTAATGGTTAAAATATATGAATTTGTGAAAATTCTACCCGGCCGGAGTTAAGTAGAATGAGGAGAAAATTCTTTCCTTTAAGTGTTGACCCCTATTGACAAGGAAGATAAAAATACTTTTGCAGGAGTTGCCTCCCCTGAGGGTGTTCCAATCCCCCATAAGCTTTCAGCAAAACTAGGGATGTTTTAGATACAGTAGAATTCCTATATTAAGAACACCTTTAGGACTGTTCAAAAGTGGTCTTAAGAACTGAACACCAAATATTTTGATCCTAGAAAGAGTTTGAATCTATCATAGCAATTATTGAGACGTCAAGTGTTTGAGTCATTGAAGTTTTACACTGGAGTGTCATTATGATAACACATCTGTGACATACTGCATTTTTTCACATCTCCAAAATGGCCACTTTTCTGGTGAAAATCTGGGATTTTTTTTTCTTATTTATACTGCAAACATAGGTTGTTCGTAATCTTTAGAACTGCCTCTGACATTGAGATGGTTCTAACGAGTACCCACAACCTATGTCTTGGAGCAGAAATAAGAACAAGAGGGCCATGATGGCCCTGGATCGCTCACCTGATCCATAGTGTAACAAGTGGGCCCGAGAGAGGGCCATTATTGGCCCCAGGGCTTTAATGTGCATAATGTTGAGGGAGGTCTTAAAGGTGAAGCTTCATACCAAACATCAACAAAGGCTATAATTTGAACAATCTTGGCAAAGGTCCACTAGATGAAGCTACACATCAAATATCAAAGACCTGGGCCTAGCAGTTTCAGAGAAGAAGATTTTTAAAGATTTTCCCTATATAAGCCAATGTAAAACCAAAGGGCCCCGTGACGGGGGCATTTTTTGTCCCAGCACTATAACTTGAACAATCTTGGTAGGAGTCCACTAGGTGAAGCTTCATACCAAATATCAAAGTCCTGGGCCTTGTGGGTTCAGAGAAGAAGATTTTTAAAGATTTTCCCTATATAAGCCAATGTAAAACCAAAGGGCCCCGTGGCAGGGGTATTTTTTGTCCCAGCACTATAATTTGAACAAACTTGGTAGGGATCCACTAGATGAAGCTTCATACCAAATATCAAAGTCCTGGGCCTTGTGGTTTCAGAGAAGAAGATTTTTAAAGATTTTCCCTATATAAGCCTATGTAAAACCAAATGGCCCCGGGCGGGGCCATTTTTGGCCCCAGCACTATAATTTGAACAATCTTGGTAGGGGTCCACTAGATGAAGCTTCATACCAAATATCAAAGACCTGGGCCTTGTGGTTTCAGAGAAGAAGATTTTTAAAGATTTTCCCTATATAAGCCTATGTAAAACCAAAGGGCCCCGTGGCGGGGGCATTTTTTGTCCCAGCACTAAAATTTGAACAATCTTGGTAGGGGTCCACTAGATGAAGCTTCATACCAAATATCAAAGTCCTGGGCCTTGTGGTTTCAGAGAAGAAAATTTTTAAAGATTTTCCCTATAAAAGCCTATGTAAAATCAAAGGGCCCCGGGGCGGGGGCATTTTTGGCCCCAGCACTATAATTTGAACAATCTTGGCAGGGGTCCTTTAGATCAAGCTTCATACCAAATATCAAAAACCTAGGCCTTGTGGTTTCAGAGTAGAAGATTTTTTAATGATTTTCCCTACATAAGTCTATGTAAAAACCAAGAGGCCCCTGAGCGGGGCATTTTTGGCCCAAGGGCTTTAATTTGAACAATCTTGGCAGAGGTCCATTAGATGAAGCTTCATACCAAATATCAAAGACCTGGGCCTTGCGGTTTCAGAGAAGAAGATTTTTAAAGATTTTCCCTATATAAGCCTATGTAAAACCAAAGCGCCCCCGAGCGGGGGCATTTTTTGACCCAGCACCATAATTTGAACAATCTTGATAGGGTTCCACTAGATGAAGCTTCATACCAAATATCAAAGGCCTGGGCCTTGTGGTTTCAGAGAAGAAGATTTTTTAAGTTTCAGTGAAAAAAATCTATTTTTGGCTCCTGTGACCTAGATGTGCAATGGACCGGAACCATTTGAACAACTTTGAAAGGGGACTACCTAGGGATCATTCCGGTGAAGTTTGGTCAAAATCCGAATAGTGGTTTAGGAGATGTCGTTTGAAGAAATTGTTTACGCACAAATGACAGACAAAAAGTGATCCTAATATAAAACACAAGAGGGCCCAGAGGGCCCTGGTTCGCTCACCTGATCCAAAGTATAACAAGTGGGCCCCGGGCAGGGTCAATTTTGGCCCCAGGGCTAAAATTTGAACAATCTTGGTAGAGGTCCACAAGATGAAGCTTCATATCTAATATGAAAGACCTGGGCTTTCTGGTTTCAGAAAAGAAGATTTTAAAGGTTTACCCTGCATATAGAAGTCTATGTAAAACAAGATTTTCCCTATATAAGTCTATGTAAAACCAAAGGGCCCCGGAGCGGGGGCATTTTTGGCCCCCGGGCTATAATTTGAACAATCTTGGTAGAGGTCCACTAGCTGAAGCTTCATAACAAATATCAAAGACCTAAGCCTTGTGTTTCAGAGAAGATGAGTTTTAAAGATTTTCCCTATATAATAAGTCTATGTAAAACCAAAGGGCCACATGGCGGGGGCATTTTTGGTCACAGGCCTATAATTTGAACAATCTTTATAGAGGTCCACTAGCTGAAGCGTCATAACAAATATCGAAGACCTAAGCCTTGTGGTTTCAGAGAAGAAGATTTTTCAAGATTTTCCCAATATAAGTCTATGTAAAACCAAAGGGCCCCGGAGCGGGGGCATTTTTGGCCCCAGGGCTATAATTTGAACAATCTTGGTAGAGGTCCACAAGATGAAGCTTCATACCAAATATCAAAGACCTGGGCCTTGCAGTTTCAGAGAAGAAGATTTTTAAAGATTTTCCCTATATAAGCCCTTGTAAAACCAAAGGGCCCCCGTGCGGGGGCATTTTTGGCCCCAGCACTATCATTTGAACAATCTTGGTAGGGGTCCACTAGATGAAGCTTCATACCAAATATCAAAGACCTGGGCCTTGCGGTTTCAGAGAAGAAGATTTTTAAAGATTTTCCCTATATAAGCCCATGTAAAACCAAAGGGCCCCCGTGCTGGGGCATTTTTAGCTCCAGCACTATAATTTGAACAATCTTGGTAGGGGTCCACTAGATGAAGCTTCATACCAAATATCAAAGATCTGGGCCTTGCGGTTTCAGAGAAGAAGATTTTTAAAGATTTTCCCTATATAAGCCCATGTAAAACCAAAGGGCCCCCATGCGGGGGCATTTTTGGCCCCAGCACTTTAATTTGAACAATCTTGGTAGGGGTCCACTAGATGAAGCCTCATACCAAATATCAAAGACCTGGGCCTTGCGGTTTCAGAGAAGAAGATTTTTAAAGATTTTCCCTATATAAGCCCATGTAAAACCAAAGGGCCCCCGTGCGGGGGCATTTTTAGCTCCAGCACTATAATTTGAACAATCTTGGTAGGGGTCCACTAGATGAAGCTTCATACCAAATATCAAAGACCTGGGCCTTGCGGTTTCAGAGAAGAAGATTTTTAAAGATTTTCCCTATATAAGCCCATGTAAAACCAAAGGGCCCCCATGCGGGGGCATTTTTGGCCCCAGCACTTTAATTTGAACAATCTTGGTAGGGGTCCACTAGATGAAGCCTCATACCAAATATCAAAGACCTGGGCCTTGCGGTTTCAGAGAAGAAGATTTTTAAAGATTTTCCCTATATAAGCCCATGTAAAACCAAAGGGCCCCCGTGCGGGGGCATTTTTAGCTCCAGCACTATAATTTGAACAATCTTGGTAGGGGTCCACTAGATGAAGCTTCATACCAAATATCAAAGATCTGGGCCTTGCGGTTTTCGAGAAGAAGATTTTTAAAGATTTTCCCCGTATAAGCCCATGCAAAACCAAAGGGCCCCCGTGCGGGGGCATTTTTGGCCCCAGCACTATAATTTGAACAATCTTGGTAGGGGTCCACTAGATGAAGCTTCATACCAAATATCAAAGACCTGGGCCTTGCGGTTTCAGAGAAGAAGATTTTTTAAGTTTTCGGTGAAAAAAATCTATTTTTGGCTCCTGTGACCTATATGTGCAATGGACCGGAACCATTTGAACAACTTTGAAAGGGGACCACCTAAGGATCATTCCTGTGAAGTTTGGTCAAAATCCGATCAGTGGTTTAGGAGGAGATGTCGTTTGAAGAAAAGTTTACGGACGCACGCACGCACGGACGCACGCACGGACGCACGACGGACGACAGACAAAAAGTGATCCCAAAAGCTCACCTTGTCACTACGTGACAGGTGAGCTAAAAAAATGAGCAGGGTTCGCTTGCACTGAGTAATGGTTAAAATATATGAATTTGTGAAAATTCTACCCGGCCGGAGTTAAGTAGAATGAGGAGAAAATTCTTTCCTTTAAGTGTTGACCCCTATTGACAAGGAAGATAAAAATACTTTTGCAGGAGTTGCCTCCCCTGAGGGTGTTCCAATCCCCCATAAGCTTTCAGCAAAACTAGGGATGTTTTAGATACAGTAGAATTCCTATATTAAGAACACCTTTAGGACTGTTCAAAAGTGGTCTTAAGAACTGAACACCAAATATTTTGATCCTAGAAAGAGTTTGAATCTATCATAGCAATTATTGAGACGTCAAGTGTTTGAGTCATTGAAGTTTTACACTGGAGTGTCATTATGATAACACATCTGTGACATACTGCATTTTTTCACATCTCCAAAATGGCCACTTTTCTGGTGAAAATCTGGGATTTTTTTTTCTTATTTATACTGCAAACATAGGTTGTTCGTAATCTTTAGAACTGCCTCTGACATTGAGATGGTTCTAACGAGTACCCACAACCTATGTCTTGGAGCAGAAATAAGAACAAGAGGGCCATGATGGCCCTGGATCGCTCACCTGATCCATAGTGTAACAAGTGGGCCCGAGAGAGGGCCATTATTGGCCCCAGGGCTTTAATGTGCATAATGTTGAGGGAGGTCTTAAAGGTGAAGCTTCATACCAAACATCAACAAAGGCTATAATTTGAACAATCTTGGCAAAGGTCCACTAGATGAAGCTACACATCAAATATCAAAGACCTGGGCCTAGCAGTTTCAGAGAAGAAGATTTTTAAAGATTTTCCCTATATAAGCCAATGTAAAACCAAAGGGCCCCGTGACGGGGGCATTTTTTGTCCCAGCACTATAACTTGAACAATCTTGGTAGGAGTCCACTAGATGAAGCTTCATACCAAATATCAAAGTCCTGGGCCTTGTGGGTTCAGAGAAGAAGATTTTTAAAGATTTTCCCTATATAAGCCAATGTAAAACCAAAGGGCCCCGTGGCAGGGGTATTTTTTGTCCCAGCACTATAATTTGAACAAACTTGGTAGGGATCCACTAGATGAAGCTTCATACCAAATATCAAAGTCCTGGGCCTTGTGGTTTCAGAGAAGAAGATTTTTAAAGATTTTCCCTATATAAGCCTATGTAAAACCAAATGGCCCCGGGCGGGGCCATTTTTGGCCCCAGCACTATAATTTGAACAATCTTGGTAGGGGTCCACTAGATGAAGCTTCATACCAAATATCAAAGACCTGGGCCTTGTGGTTTCAGAGAAGAAGATTTTTAAAGATTTTCCCTATATAAGCCTATGTAAAACCAAAGGGCCCCGTGGCGGGGGCATTTTTTGTCCCAGCACTAAAATTTGAACAATCTTGGTAGGGGTCCACTAGATGAAGCTTCATACCAAATATCAAAGTCCTGGGCCTTGTGGTTTCAGAGAAGAAAATTTTTAAAGATTTTCCCTATAAAAGCCTATGTAAAACCAAAGAGCCCCGGGGCGGGGGCATTTTTGGCCCCAGCATTATGATTTGAACAATCTTGGTAGGGGTCCACTAGATGAAGCTTCATACCAAATATCAAAGACCTGGGCCTTGTGGTTTCAGAGAAGAAGATTTTTAAAGATTTTCCCTATATAAGCCAATGTAAAACCAAAGGACCCCGTGGTGGGGGCATTTTTTGTCCCAGCACTACAATTTGAACAATCTTGGTAGGGGTCCACTAGATGAAGCTTCATACCAAATATCAAAGTCCTGGGCCTTGTGGTTTCAGAGAAGAAGATTTTTAAAGATTTTCCCTATATAAGCCTATGTAAAACCAAAGGGCCCTGGGGTGGGGGCATTTTTGGCCCCAGCACTATAATTTGAACAATCTTGGTAGGGGTCCACTAGATGAAGGTTCATACCAAATATCAAAGACCTGGGCCTTGTGGTTTCAGAGAAGAAGATTTTTAAAGATTTTCCCTATATAAGCCTATGTAAAACCAAAGGGCCCCAGGGCGGGGGCATTTTTGGCCCCAGCACTATAATTTGAACAATCTTGGTAGGGGTCCACTAGATGAAGCTTCATACCAAATATCAAAGACCTGGGCCTTGTGGTTTCAGAGAAGAAGATTTTTTAAGTTTCTGTGAAAAAAAATCTATTTTTGGCTCCTGTGACCTAGATGTGCAACAGACCGGAACCATTTGAACAACTTTGAAAGGGGACCACCTAAGGATCATTTCTGTGAAGTTTGGTCAAAATCCGATCAGTCGTTTAGGAGGAGATGTCGTTTAAAGAAATTGTTTACGGACGCACGGATGACGGACAAAAAGTGATCCCAAAAGCTCACCTCGTCACTACGTGATGGTGAGCTAAAAATGATGAATACCCCCATAAACCCCAGGTTTCTTTATATAAAGTGAGGTTTAGGAGGGTATTCATTTCACGGGCTTGTTCACATGACTGATGGCACAGTGATTAGCGCACTTGCCTCTGATGCTAGAGGCTCTCGGTTCGATCGTCGATCGGCAGTGGTGATAAATTTTCCATGACTGAACACGCTACATTGGCATCATTTGCAGGACTGAATGTTATAAAGTGCACCATCTTTTGGATCAGGATATTTATTGGAGGCCTCCTGTGCAGGGAGTGACAGTGTTGTTCCGATTGTCGCTGAACATCGAAAACTAATCGTTCTGAGCAACGTCGGCGACAATCGATAGCACTTTTGTCACTATCGATTGTAAATGAAGCCTGCTGTGCGCACTCTTTTTATCGCAGAAAAAAATTCATCATGCCATCTTGATTATGTTTCTTTCCTTTGTCTATTTATCGGCATTATTTTTATACTCTTTAAATTAACCCGGCACGTGTTTTAGCACCTGACACCTGTGACTCTCCACGCTTCAGCGACCATAATTAGTGCCTTTGGCACTGATTATAAATACCGTTATGTAAACACGTTTTTAGCATGTGACACCTGTTGACTGTCTAGACTTCAGCGACCATAATTAGTGCCTTTGGTGTTGATTATAAATACCGTTGTGTAAAAGTATGATCTTATCGCTTTTGACAGTAACAGAGACGTGGTCAAATGTGAGCTCGGTATTCCTTTCAATATCAACATAAATAAATAACGTTCGAGAAGTCAAAATGGAATATGTTTAAGTGCGTTTATCCATATCAATTCTTCCAAAATGAATTCGTTGTAAGTTTTAGAGTGTGTAATTGCTACCAATTTGCGATATAAAGCGGATTTGTAATACACATCAACCTCGCTATGTCCCGGAAATCCGGGTCCAAACCAACGCACCGTGTCAGTTAACTCAGTTAACCGAAACGGGTTATGATCGCCGACCGTATTATTCACGCTACTATTCTACTATTACACTGCAAACACAAGTCTTCGGTCATACTGATAAGCGTATAATGAATGTTCCGTGTGACTAGGTGTGAAAATAAGGTGAAGTTATGACTCTTATTTGGGTGTATCTCTCAATCATGAAACTCAATCAACAAGTGTGAAAATCCTCCTACGGCGATTAGCAACATCTTAAGTTGGATGATTGCAAAATTAAAACGGACTTTTCTACTGTCTCGTGAACGCTATTTTTTTTTTTTTTTTCGCGGGAAAAAGCGCATGCTTGGCGCGAAAAAAACAAAAACGACCTCATTATGGGGTAGTCTGCTATTGGTAAATAAGATAGGACTTTCAAAAATAAATTTTGCATAATACAAGGCGCATTTCTCAAAACACAACCGTTTAGTTATTGAGAACATATTTTATCGGTTCCAATTTATATTCTTTTTTTATGAAGAAAAAAACGCCCTATTAAAATAAAACAATAAGATTCAATGCATGTATATTTGCTACAATCCGATGACGTCATTTACCGATCGCCAACAGAAAAAAACGATAGACAATTGATTTTTCAATGATGTTGGTTGCAGAAAACTTTTATATTCGCATTGGTCTTGCCCATAAAGGCGGGTATGAAAGTTTGGGCTCATTTTATAGCCTGAATATTAAATTGTTAATTAAACTGCTTTCTTTTACGGTGATCTCTTTCTCGCTAAGCTGACAGTTTTGAGTTGATTGCATGTCATGTTTTATCACACGTGTCAAAGTAATTAAGTTTGTATAACTGTATATATCTTTAATTAGGTGTTATGAAGCTCAAATCGTGTGTAATTGTCACACCAAGGTATTTAATGGGTCTCTTCCTAGTTATCTGCATAATACTGCATTAACGGGCTGAAATTCCATGCCCCATTTTCGTGCCCAACATCCTTATCATCACGTGTCTATGTCATTCTGAAGTTTCACTGAGTCCTCTATATTTCTTGTTTCCCTGTAGCAAACACAATCGTCTGCGAACAGACTTATTTCTGAATCAATGTCACAGGAAATATCATTAATGTACAGGGAGAATAACAGGAGACCAAGAACAGTCCCTTGTGGGACACCAGGCAAAACTAGAGCAACTATGAGCTGTTTTCTGGAACAAATTACGCTCTGTAATTGGGTGGGAAAGTATAAATGGAGGCTCTGAAAAGCGTTTGCTACAGTTATATATTGTTGAAGCAAATGATGGGATATCCGATTGTACAATCGATAATCAATCGGTTTTACTTTACCGATAATCGATTGTAACTTTTCTGTCCGATTCACAACACTAGAGTGACATCCCCTGTGCAGATTAAAGACCTCTATTGCAATTACATGATTACTGTGTAGGTTTTCATCCTGCAAATCTGGATTGTATATAATGTATACCATCTGATATCCTCGACAGAGGTTAAGACGTAATGGAAGAGTGAGTGAGTGTGCTATTGAATTTTATGTCCCACTAACAGCTAAGGTCATAAGGAGATGGGACCTCGGCTTAGAGACTCATCGGAAAGTCTGGAGAAGCCAGGGATTGAACCCATGAACCCTGGTTTATGAGGTGAGTACCATATCCACTACATCACAGAAGCTTCTACGTAAAGAAAGAAAGAAATAAAGAAAGAAAGAAAATCAATGTTCCTCACCTTGTTAGCACTGTCCTGGGCCATGCAAGTGTTCTCATCAATCACTACCTCTGTCATGTCCTGTAGTCTGGTGTACAAAAACTGGGCAAATCTCACAGCTGATCCTGGCCAGTTTTTCTGGTGAACAAAAATATACCAGTCAGCTCAGAAGAGAAACCAGGCAACCAGCAAAAAGCTCTGGCAAGACTGTGTGTATTCACCATCATGAAAACACACCTATATAATCCTTACCCCCTTGAACCCAACTTTTATATAGTAAAACTGGGGTTTACAGGGGTAAACCTTATTTTTCTTATTTCAGCCCTAAAATATAGATTGTGGGTACTCGTTAGAACCGCCTTGATGAGGCGGTTCTAACGTGTACCCATAATCTATATTTTGAGGCGGTTCTAACATGTACCCACAATCTATGTTTTGAGGCGGTTCTAACAAGTACCCACACTCTATATTTTGAGCAGAAATAAGAAAAATAT
Source organism: Lucinisca nassula (assembly GCA_963580285.1). Lineage (NCBI taxonomy): Eukaryota > Metazoa > Mollusca > Bivalvia > Lucinida > Lucinidae > Lucinisca > Lucinisca nassula. The sequence continues at coordinate 127,299,366 of OY757012.1, forward strand.
CACAATTTTGCATCTGATAATTGTTGGGGTTTTTTTGGTGATAAAATGTATAATGTATTTGTATAGGCATATTTTCGTAATGAGTGTGTGTATGCGCAGTCTTGCAAAAGCCTTTGTACCTTGTAGTCTAAAAGTGAATACCATAAAAGTCCTAAAAATTCTTGAGGACTTGCTGTAATTTTCCTAAAATTGTAACAAATTTGTTTCACGATCCAGCAAGGTGTCCAAAAGGTGCAGAGGGAATCGCAAACAGTGTAGACCCTGATCAGACTGCTCCCACAAACCCACAAACGAACGGACAGTGCAAAAACTATATGCCCTCCTATGGGGGCATAAAAATTTAACAAAATTGTTGAAGTTCGCGTCACAAGGTTTTAGAAAGCGTTTTTCAGAAAATAAAGGGCTGTTACTCCTTTGCAGATGATAGGATCAACGTGAAAATTGTGTTATGTGTGTGTGTGAATTCGGGTTTAACGTCGCTTTCAACAATTTTTCAGTCATATCGTGACGGTGTCTGGTTGCGACAGGGAGCTCAATGATCACTTTTATAGTGCTGCCTCACTGAAGTATCATGTCCCAGACACATTACATGATACCACACCCAGTCACATTATCCTGACACTGGGTCGACCAGTCCTAGCTCTACCCCGTAAATCTGAGTGTCAAGCGAAGAGCAGCTATTTACCATTTTTAACGACTTTGGTATGTCGCGGCCTGGGATCGAACCCGTGACCTCCCATTTCCTGGAGCGGACACTCTACCAACTGAGCTATTGGGGCCAGTAAATTGTGTTAGACACCCCTTTACCTCACAAGGAATGCATGTGCAAAGTTTCAGCTCAATCAGTGAAGAAATGTGGAAGTAGTTCGGGTCACAAGCTTTTCGAACGCGTTTTTCAGAAAATCAAGGGCCTTAACTTTGTCGCAGGTGATAGGATCAACTTGAAAATTGTGTTAGGCACCCCTTCACCTCACAAGGAATGCATGTGCAAAGTTTCAGCTCAATCGGTGAAGAAATGTGGAGGTAGTTTGCGTCACAAGATTTTTTAGTGCATTTTTGAGAAATCAAGGGCCATAACTCCAAAACGCTTCATTCGAGCAGAATGAATTTTGTGTTAGGCACATCTACATATCATTGCAAATGCATATGCAACAAGATGTGTTTGTGAAACATGTCCCCGGGCATGTTCATTTTTTTCAAAGTTAGTCACAGTTCAAAGTCAAGGTCACAGGTCAAGATTAATGGTTTGAGTGGGAAGCCCTTGGCATAAGGAACTTACATGCCAAATATGAAGGCTCTATCTTAAACGGTTCGAAAGTTATTAACAATTTTATTTATTCTTTTAAATAGGTCAAAGGTCAAGGTCATGGTAAAAAAATTTGCATGAATGTAAAGCTCTTATCACAAGGAACATACGTGCCAAATATGAAAGCTCTATCCCAAATGGTTCGAAAGTTATGACCAAATTTTTTTTCTTTTAAGTAGGTCAAAGGTCAAGGTCACAGGTCAAAATTTTTGCATGAATGTAAAGCTCTTGTTACAATGAGCCCACATGCCAAATATGAAGGCTGTATCTCAAACGATTCAAAAGTTATGACCCGTGTTAATTTTTTCTTTTATGTAGGTCAAAGGTCAAGGTCACAGGTCATTTTTTTTGTGTGAATGTAAAGCTCTTGTCACAAGGAACCTACATGCAAAATATGAAGGCTGTATCTCAAACGGTTCAAAAGTTATGACCAAAATGTTATTTTATATTATAAGGAGGTCAAAGGTCAATGTCAAGGTCACATGTCAAAATCTTTTGCATGAATGTGAATCTTTTGTCACAATTAAGATACATTCCAAATATGAAGGCTGTATCTCAAGCGGTTCAAAAGTTATGACCAATGTTATTTTTTCTTTTAAGTAGGTCAAAGGTCAAGGTCAAGGTCACAGGTCAAATTTGGTTGCATGAATGTGAAGCTCTTGTCACAAGGAACCTACATGCAAAATTTGAAGGCTGTATCTCAAATGGTTCAACAGTTTTAATTTTAAGTAAGTCAAAGGTCAAGGTCAAATTATTTTTTTCATGAATGTAAAGCTTTTGTCACATCGAACATACATGCCAAATATGAAGGCTGTATCTCAAGCGGTTCAAAAGTTATTACCAATGTTATTTTTTTCTTTCAAGTAGGTCAAAGGTCAAGGTCACAGGTCAAATTTTTTTGCATGAATGTGAAGCTCTTGTCACAAGGAACCTTCATGCCATATATGAATACTCTACCTCCAACGGTTCAAAAGTTATGACCAACGTTAAAGTTGTCCACGTACAAACCAACAAACTGACAGGGCAAAAACAATATGTCCCCACTATCGCTACCGGGGACATAAAAAATTAACAAAACTGTCAAAGAAATGTGGAAGTAGTTCGCGTCACAAGGTTTAAGAATGTGTTTTTCATAAAATAAAGGGCCGTAACTCCTTTGCAGATGACAGGATCAATGTGAAAATTGTGTTAGGCACCCCTTTACCTCACAAGGAATGCATGTGCAAAGTTTCAGCCCAAACGGTGAAGAAATGTGGAAGTAGTTCGCATCACAAGGTTTTCGAACGCGTTTTTCAGAAAATCAAGGGTCGTAACTCTGTCACAGATGATAGGATCAACGTGAAAATTGTGTTAGGCACCCATTCACCTCATAAGGAATGCATATGCAAAGTTTCAGCTCAATCAGTGAAGAAATGTTGAAGTAGTTCGCGTCACAAGGTTTTTAGAACATTTTTTAGAATCTAAAGGGCTGTAACTCCTTCGAAAATGATAGAACCAACGTGAAAATTGTGTTAGGCATCCCTTCACCTCACAAGGAATGCATGTGCAAAGTTTCAGCTCAAAAGAAATGTGGAAGTACTTTGCATCACAAAACTAGAGAAAGTGCTTAGTGGGGCACGTATACCCCCGACCAGTGCCATCCCCTTTTAGTGGAAATGAAAATTTGTTTGTAGCATTGAACCTTTCCATATAAACTTTCCATTTAGTCCACTGAGAATAAGTATTGCATTTCAACAAATATAGTATAATTTATCATATCCAAAGATGAAACTGCTTGTCTTTGCTGAATAATAAAAATTAAAAGTTTGTTGCAATTTGGAACAATTTCAACTGGAAAAAACAAACATAGAATAGGCTGTCATAGAACATTTGCTGAATTAAAGTAGCTGTATAATGACATAATAAAGCAATGCATTTTTTATTATTACTTGCATTTATTATTGTCTGCATTTCAAGAGAAAATATTATGCAAAATTTAACAGTTCTAGTCGCTGTTGTTTCTAAGAGCACAAGGACCAATATACATGTATAAACTGACAAATCTGACAAGGGTCACAGCATAAAGAAACAACAAACTAACTAATAATGAACAGATGGAAAGACAAAAACTATAACCTTTGATATACTTTGTATACAAGGAGTATAATGAAAACAGTTATCAAATCCTGTACCATATACTATTATGCGATGTATACCTGTGAATTTATTCTAATAAATATTGTTTAAACCAAAACAGTTAACACAAAACTTGGACGTGATCAAAATGTGTAAGTCCTTATTATTGACCTATAGCCCCACCCGGGGGCTTGACACAGGAGCTTAGATATTCCATATGAAAGTTAATACTATAGCTATATTCTGTACCAAATATGAAGAGAATCTAACATGAGGTTACAGAGATATGAGCAATCAAAAAGGTTTAACACAAAACTTTGACGTAAAAGTTGACAAACGGACAGACAGCCCACCCAGGGGCTTAGATACTCCATATGAAAGGTAATGCTATAGAGATATCCTGTTCCAAATATGAGGAGAATCCAACATGTGGTGACAGAGTTATTAGCAATCAAAAAGGTTTAACACAAAACTTTGACGTAAAAGTTGACAAACGGACAGACAGCCCACCCAGGGGCTTGACCCAGGGGCTTGGATATTCCATATGAAAGGAAATGCTATAGAGATATCCTTTACCAAATATGAAGAGAATCTAACATGTGGTTACAGAGATATGAGCAATCAAAAAGGTTTAACACAAAACTTTGACGTAAAAGTAGATGAACAGACAGACGGACAGACAGACAGCCCACACAGGGGCTTGACCCAGGGGCTTAGTTATTCCATATGAAAGGTAATGCTATAGAGATATCCTTTACCAAATATGAAGAGAATTTAACATGTGGTTACAGAGATATGAGCTATCAAAAAGGTTTAACGCAAAACTTTGACGTGAAGGTTGACGAACGGTGGGACGGACGGAAGTACGAATGAACGAACTAACTAACGAACAAACGAACGAACTAACGAACGGACGGAAAGACGAAAACTATATACCCGCTGACATACTTCGTATGTCGGGGGTATAAAAAATGCGGACTTACAAATCCACAAACGCACAAACCCACAAACAAACGGACAGTGCAAAAACTATATGCCCTCCTATGGGGGGGGGGGGGGGACATCTCAAGCCCTGACACTCAATGAAACCAATAGGGTTTATAAGCATGGATGGTCCGACTTGCACTACTTTGCCTGGAAAGGCTTAGATCCCTTAAGCTGTTTACCAGTACTCTTGTACGGTCTGTTTCAGCTCTGCCTGGAAGCATCATGAAGCCCATCTATTTCTTCAAGCTTATTCTGGTGTGTTGGCTCATTTACAACAACCTCTTTGTAACAATGTTCATTATAAAACAACAGTTTGGAATACGAATTGATTCAAAGATGGATATAAAAATGTATAGAATATATAGAAAAAATGTCATAAGTCCATGACCTTGACCTTTAGGCTGTAGGCATGGGTAGGGCTATCTCTGAGTAAAACTTTGTACCTATATCATCATACAAAACATGAACCAAATCCATCCTATGATTTGGAAAATATGAGCTCTTAAAAAACTTGACCATAAATATGGAAACCCATGCCTACACAAATGCCTATGCCAATGCCAATGCTAGGGTTGTGCAATAGCTCTTCCTGGACTTTGTCCAGGCGAGACAAAAATGAGAAACATTTTCTATCTATAATGTGTTTTTTGTCTCACAATCGTAGTTACAGCTTTCAAGGCCACAACCTGCATTAATTTACATACCTCCAGATAAGGCACTTTTTTTTTTCATCGGAAAAGTACAGATATTTTTCTTATTTCTGCATGAAAACGTATGTTGTAGGTATTCATTAGGAGCCCCACAACATATGTTTCTGTACAAAAAATAAGAAAAAAGATATGTGGATATCTCCTTTTATCGGGGGCTATGAAATATTTAAAGCAAATGGGTAAACTCTTCAAGAAATACACAGAATTAAAACCTTTATTTGAACACTTTTCTGTTTCAGATAAAGTGGATCTTTAGTGATAACTGGAAGATAATTTGTTGTCATTATGAGCCATCTCATCTGGATCTACACTGTTTGGATACGTATCTCCATTTCTTATAAATCAATTCTAATTTCATATACAGTCCAACCTGTATTAACTCTTTTTGTACCAAATGGAATCTTCCTCCTTATATATAGCAGGAGTTCATTTCCAAATTTAGGGGTGTCAGGTTGTGTTTTCTTCACAATTGATTAGGAAAATGACTGAACTTTTTGCAAATAGTGTAGGCCCTGATCAGACGCCGCGTTCTGCGGCGTCTGATCTGGGCCTGCACTTTTTGCCAGGGTACCACTTTAGGGGTTTCCGGTACCAAATGGGTTAAGCAAGCACCATGGGCATATTCAAAATGTGCTTGTTTAAGACAGATGCTTGCTTAATACAGAGGAATTTTAGTGCATATGCATTTGTTGGGAACTGAATGCATGCTTGCTCAAAACAGGTTGCTTGCTTAATAGAAGTGGCCACTATGACAGGTTTTACTGTATGTATAATACCTTGTCTTTCAATTCCATGTTCTTTGTCTTTTCAATGATGAAACTGACAATCATATTCTGAAAAACACATAAGTGCATGTAGTTTTAACCCTTATCCTGCTGAATATTCCATTTAGCCACACCCATTTCTTACTTTTAACCAATCAGATTACTTGATTTAATTTACTCCTACAAATTCATAAACTGAATGCCAAAAAGTGTAGATCCTGATCAGATGGCTTCTTCAGAAGCCATCTGATCTGGCTCTACACTTTTTGCAAAGATAGGGGTTGTCGTGAACAGCAAGATAAGGGTTAAGTTCCATCAACAGCTAGATAACAAGAATTCCGCCGAAGGCTATGTCGCGCCTGTGGGGCGCAAAGTCAGTGAACCATCACATCTAGGCCAAGGTCAAACATAGATGCTTGCATAAAAGTTGCGATTCTTAAATGCAAGCTGTACTAAGTATCATTAATTAAGCTGTAATAATTCTTGAGAAATGAACTTAACCATCAGGGTGAACGCTAGGGTGGTTGCAATATTTTACAAGGTCAGTGATCCATAAAATGTATGTCAAGGTTAAATATGGATGCTTGCATTTAAGTTTCCATCTCCAGATACAAGTTTGTACCAAGTATCATTAATGATGCTCTTATAGTTCTTGAGAAATTAACTTGAACATTTAGGCGAACGCTAGGGTGGTTGCAATAATTTACAAAGTCAGTGAACCATGAAATTTAGGTCAAGGTCAAATATGGATAATTGCATTTAAGTTGCTATCCACAGATTCAAGTTTGTACCAAATATCATTAAGGGAGCTCTTATAGTTCTTGAGAAATAAACTTGACCATCAGGGTGAACACTAGGGTGGTCACAATATTTTACAAAGTCAGTGATTTGTTTGTTTGATTTGAGGTTTAACGTCCCCGTCAACACTGTAAAGGTCATTTTGGAGACGTTGCTTCCAATTTTGTGGGACTTTTACCCGACATTGAGATGAAATGACATCTCAAGCCCTGTCGCCCAATGAAACCAATAGGGTTTATTAGCATGGACGGTCCGCCTCGCACCGCGGTTCCTGGACAGGCTCAGATCCTCTAAGCATACAAAGTCAGTGAACCATAAAATGTATGTCAAGGTCAAATATGGATGCTTGCATTTAAGTTGCCATCCCAAGATACAAGTTTGTACCAAGTATCATTAATGAAGCTCTTATAGTTCTTGAGAAATAAACTTGAACCTAAGGGTGAACGCTAGGGTGGTTGCACTATTTTACCAAGTCAGTGAACCATAAAATGTAGGTCAAGGTCAAATATGGATGCTTGCATTTAAGTTTCCATCTCCAGATACAAGTTTGTACCAAGTATCATTAATGAAGCTCTCATAGTTCTTGAGAAATAAACTTGAACCTAAGGGTGAATGCTAGGGTGGTCACAATATTTTACAAAGTCAGTGAACCATGAAATTTAGGTCAAGGTCAAATATGGATGCTTGCATTTAAGTTGCAATCCACAGATTCACGTTTGTACCAAATATCATTAAGTGAGCTCTTATAGTTCTTGAGAAATAAACTTGACCATCAGGGTGAACGCTAGGGTGGTCGCAATATTTTACAAAGTCAGTTAACCATAAAATGTAGGTCAAGGTCAAATATGGATTCTTGCATTTAAGTTGCCATCCCCAGATACAAGTTTGTACCAAGTTTCATTAATGAAGCTCTTATAGTTCTTGAGAAATAAACTTGAACCTAAGGGTGAACGCTAGGGTGGTCGCAATATTTTATAAAGTCAGTGAACCATAAAATGTAGGTCAAGGTCAAATATGGATGCTTGCATTTAAGTTGCCATCCCCAGATACAAGTGTGTAGCAAGTATCATTAATGAAGCTCTTATAATTCTTGAGAAATAAACTTGAACCTTAGGGGGAACGCTAGGGAGGTCGCAAATGTTGACGCCTTGACGAACGGACGGAAAACTGAGCGCCTATATCGCGCCATGCTAATAGCAGGCGCGACAAAAATGGAAAAATGAATGGAAAATACAGGCCTCAAACTGACCAAGCTTTTCCATGCCTGTAAGGCCCGATTTTTGCAGTCTTAACCCTTATCCTGCTGAACACAATCAATTATCTTTGAAAACAGTGTAGATCCATATGAAGCCATCCAATCAGCATCTACACTGTTTATAATGCAGTTTGCGAACTGAACAATATGGTATATAAAGTAATTTGATAGGCTGCTAGTCAGAAATGAGTGTGCCTACAGCAGGCTAGGGGTTAAATTGTCATTTTAAACAGAATACAGGAGGAAAAATCGAATTCTAAGAGCCTGAAATCAAGAAAAATCAAATTCTAAGAGCCTGAAATCCTGCAAATGCCTGAAAAATATGAGGCCTAAATATAACCTACAACTTAAATTTTCATGGTTCTATTATAGCCACAAAATACTGCAAACATTGGAACACAGCGAAAATGTTCACATATACATTATGTTGCATTTTGTGCAATGGAACAGCCAACTGCTGTCATGCCATACTGTTATTATATAGTACATGTAAGCATAAGTAAAAACTCTAGACATCATTCAGAAACATACAAAACTTCGACTAGTTAAAGGACAGCTACCTTGTTGGTGTCTTGTCCACAATAAAAAATATCAAAAGATCGGCTGCATTTTTAGTCTGTGACATGAAGGACAAGTCACTTATTCAGAAGTATTCTTGATTTTAATTTTTTGTTTTGCTATTGACCATCAGTTAACCCATTTAGTACAGGAAACCTCAAAATGGGTACCCTGGCAAACAGTGCAGGCCCAGATCAGACGCCGCAGAATACGGCGTCTGATCTGGGCCTACACTGTTTGCAAAAAGTTAAGCCATTTCCCAAATAAATTTTGAAGAAAACACAATCGCACACCCCTTAATTTTGGAATGAACTCCTGCTTTATATAAGGAGGAAGATTCCATTTGGTACAAAAAGGGTTAATCTATACCCTCCTTTCTTGGGAAAGCTTAGACCTGCAGGGTCCAGTTGTTTAAAGCATCATTAGCTTAACAAGCTTTGTGGTCAAATTGTTAAACCTTCTAGTAAGTAAAATATCTAATACTCTGGTATTTTTGCTGAAAATTTGAGCAGCTTTTGCATTTGCAAAAGCTGCTCACATTTTTCTCAGCAAAAATACAAGCATATTTGCCATATTTAATGGTCAAACTTTTAATGATATGTCGTTAGTTTTGAACAACTGGCCCCTAGTATGCAATTAAACATTACCTAATGAACATTCTTTTGCAGGTAACTGCCAACTGCTCTTCTTCGATCAGCACGTCTGAGTTTAACCCTTTGTATACCACTTGACTCTTCCATTGCTAGATGTTGGACAAGCCCATTTGTCATATAAGGGGTGTCAGGCCTATTTTTTTTGTTTTTATTCTATTTTTGACAAAAACTAGAGCTGTCAGTGAAACTGACTAGGGCCCCAGCAGCGCTATCAGAGGAGTAGGAAAATTTGTGGACGGACAGACAGACAGACAGATGGACGGACAGAGTGATTACTATAGGGCACCCACACTGTCAGTGCGGGGCCCTAATTAGCAAACTGTGCAGGCTCTGATCAGACACTGCATTCTGTGGCGTCTGATCTGGGCCTGCACTGTTTGCCAAGGTACCCCTTTAGGGGTTTCCTGCATGCGATGTTTTAAAGATCAACAATTATTTAGTTAACATATTTCCTAATTATAGCAGAATAAAGAGATAGTTGTGTAACGGTAAGTAGTTAAGACTATTGACTGGAAGGCAACCAGTCATACAGTGTTGATACAAATCAGCCATCTCATCCGGATCTTTTCTGTTTGTTTAGGAATCTGTACCAGAAAACAGGGTTGAAATGCCAACACAGATCCCAGCTAAAGTTAAAGAAGCTGTATTAGAAACAAAAAACATAAGCTCTGTAGAGCTTCCAGTATCATTTAACAAATACTTATGTTCCTTCATTTATCTTCCTGGGACTGCCCCAGATAATGCTAGCATCAGCCAAGGGAGCTCCTTGTACCATTTTTTAATGCCTTTGGTATGGCATGGCTGGAAATCAAACCTGTAACCTCCTAATCCCAAAGTGGACATTCTACCACTGAGCTATCGGGGCCGGTAACAACAGTACAATATAGATAATTTAAAACAGTATTTACCAATGCTTCCGGTACTTCTCTCACCACTGTTGGGATTAGACCAACACTCAGATGGCCCTGTAGACTGCTGGGCGGGATATCATAGGAAATGGTAGATAATACTTTCTGGATTACCTCCCTTGTCAGCTGGTTCTCACTGGACCACTCAGCCTTCAACATACCACAAAACAGCTCAGAATATTTCATATAACTATTAACCCTTATCCTGCAGTTCATGACAAATCCTACCTTTGAAAACAGTGTGGATCCAGATCAGATGGCTTCTGAAGAAGCCATCTGATCAGGATCTACACTGTTTGTCATCCAGTTTGTGAATTTGAATGAATAAATTACATAAGTAATTTGATTGGTTGAAATGTAAATGGGTGTGGCTAAATTAATTTATGCAGTGGGATAAGGGTTAACCCTTTTTGGAATGAATTGAATCTTTCCCCTTATATATACAGCAGTAGTCCAGGTACAGGCTGAACTACTTTAAAAATCCTAAAAATTGGGACACCTTGAGGACTTGCTTTAATTCTCCTAAAATTTAACAATTTTGTTTCACGATCTAGCAAGGAGTCCATAAGAAGCAGACAGAATGGCAAATAGTGTAGACCCTGATCAGACTGCTCCTTCAGGAGCAGTCTGATTTGGGTCTGCACTGTTTGCTTAAGCCTATCTGTCCCAATACTTTTAAAAAGAATTATTTAGAAAATGATTGAACTTTCTGCAAACAGTGCAGACCCTGAACAGACATTGTTCTGCAGCCTCAGATCTGGGCCTGCACTGTTTACAAGAGACCCGTTTAAGGGTTTCTTGTATAAAATGGGTTAATGCATTGTCACTAGCTATAAAAGGCATGTTTTCCTTGATTTTGGATATTACAGCCCTTTTAAGATAATTTTATAGCTAAAAAAATGGTGTTTATGGGGGGGGGGGGGGATATGTTATCTGCCTTAGTTTTGCTCAAAAACATAGATTGAGGGTACTCGTTAGAACCGCCTTATCGAGCACCTACAATCTATGTTGAAAGAAAAAATAAGAAAGATATTATAATTTTTACTTAATATTTGTCATTTCTGACACCAAGCTGGAGGCCATTATTTCACATAGACGTTTTCGAGCAAATAGGACAATAAAAGGATATTCTGCATATTTCTTCACAGAAAACTGTGTACTGGGTACTTGTTAGAACTATTTAGATTACACAGGTTTCTGAAGAAATTTTTTTTGCATGAATTGAGAGTGCAACCCGTCAACACTATTTAGGTCATTTCAGAGACATTGCTTCCTATATTGTGGGACTTTTATCGCACATTGACATCTCAAGCCTTGACTCCCAATGAAACCAAGGGGGTTTATATGACTCTCACTACTTTGCCTGGGCAGGCTTAGCCCTTCCAAGTGGTTTTACCAGTACTCTTATGCTGTCAGTTTCAGCTCTGCGTGAAAGCATCATGCCGCCCAATCTATTTCTCCAAGTCCTGATGGGTGGGAGGCCAATCTGAAGGGAATATTAACCCTTGTCCCGCTGAGCCAGGATATCCTCTACCTTTGTAAATAGTGCAGATACAGATCAGATGGAAGATCTCATCAGTATCTGCACTGTTTGACATTTGGCTAGTGAATGTTTAGGAATAAATAACATCAGGTAATCACGGGCCTCCGTGGCCTAGTGGTTAAGAGCGCTGACTCTTGATCATTAGGTCTCTCACCGCTGTGGTTCGAGCCTCGCTCCGGTCACATGTGAGACGCCAAGTTCTGTAACAGAAGGTCAGGTGGTTTTTCTCCGGGTACTCAGGTTTTCGCCCACCTCTGATTAACGATCGGCTCGATACGAGTGAAATAATCTTGAAAGGGCCGTAAAACCAAAACCAAAAAAAAAAAAAAAAACATCAGGTAATCTTACTGGCTGAAAGTCAGAAAAGGGTGTGGCTAAATTAATTTACTCAGCAGGACATGAGTTGAGGAATATTATCACTGAACTATTCTTGTTGCTCCAAATTATCTGGAGCTATGAAGACTTTGCCTATCTTCAGTCACCTGTCAAGGGAAGGGGGGACTTTGGCATATCTCTTGTTTGACCTTTATCCTGTTGTTCATGACAATCCCAACCTTTGCAAACAGTGTAGATCCAGATCAGATGGCTTCTGAAGAAGCCATCTGATCAGGATCTACACTGTTTGTCATGCAGTTTGTGAATTGGACAATATATTATATCAAGTAATTTGATTGGTTGATAATCAGCCCCATGGGTGTGGCTTAATTAATTTATGCAGCGGGATAAGGGTTAATATTTGAATATACCTGATGCCTGGTCCATATGATGAAGCCAATGTCGAGGTGACCTCTGTCCATCCAGGAAAGGGATTCCTCCAGCAGGTCTGCCCTCATAAACTGTTCCCAGATCTCACCACTGAAAATATGACATAAACATGAACAGTGAAATTCCACTTTTTAATACCAGCTTAAATTAAGATAACTGTATTTACCCCAAACATTCGGACACCTCGAATACTTATCTAAAATTTGAACAAGTACAATTTACAAACCAATGTTGTGTATAAAAATAGCTGGGGGATTGTGATTGATTGATTTGAGGTTTAACATCCCCGCCAACACTGTACGAGTTGTATATATATAATCGTATATGTCATTTTGGAGATGTTTGATTTGAGGTATAACGCCTTTGTTTGTTTGTTTGATTTGAAGTTTAACGTCTCCGTCAACACTGTATAGGTAATTTTTGAGACGTTGCTTCCAACTTTTTGGGACTTTTACCCGACATTGAGATGAAATGACATCTCAAGCCCTGTCGCCCAATGAAACCAATAGAGTTTATAAGCATGGATGGTCCGACTCGCATCACTTTGCCTGGGCAGTCTTAGATCCTCTAAGAGGTTTACCACTACTCGTGTGCGGTCAGCTTCAGTTTTACATGGAAGAATCATGCAGCCCTTCTATTTCTTAAAGCCCCGATGGGCAGGGGCCGAAACTAGCTTGAATAGCTAACCTAAATGCAACATGGATTAGATGTTGACAGGGAAATTCACAAATATGCAACTACCAACTCAAAAATGCCAAGCCTACTTTGCTTTCTCAAGTGATTTTTTTTTCATTTCTTTTTCTTGGGTTTAATCACCCTTTCAAGATTATTTCACTTATACTGAGCTGATCATTAATCAATGGTATGTAAACTGGTGTACCTGGAGATATACCACCTGACCTTCTGGTTTAGTACTTGGGTCTTATATGGGACCTCAGATATGGGTGAGAGACTTAATGTTTAAAAGTCAGTTGTTTTAACCTCCAATCATAGAGGCCTGTTGGAAAGTGTGGTAACCCTGAAAACTCTTACCTGAAACTTTCTTCACCATAGGCCATTTTGAAGGTAGTAAGTCTTTGCTGGGTCTCCAGAAGCTACAATAGAAAATTTCTAAATTAACACATTTAGTACCAGAACCCCCAAAACGGGGACCTTGGCAAACAGTGCAGGCCCAGATCAGATGCCGCATAATGCGGCATCTGATCAGGGCCTACACTGTTTGCTAAAAGTTCAGTCATTTTCCAAATAAATTTTGATGACAACACAAACTGACGCCCCTAAATTTTGAAATGGACTCCTGCCATATATAAGGAGGAAGATTCCATTTGGTACAAAAAGGGTTAAGGTGCATGCTCAAAAATTCAGTGACATAGGTAGAACAAAATTATCACCACACAGAAAAACAAGAAGAAAATCATCTTTTCATAAATGGGGGCTACAGAAAAGGATTTGCTCTCTGATCTGCCAGTTCCCCTTTTTGAAGCTTCTCGTCTGAAATAGTTGAAGCCTGACTACATGGAAAGGTCAGCTGATCTCATTCCCTTTAGACGCTTGCCAAGGACCCCTAGAACATGAGTTTAGTGATGGTTCTCTTAGCTCCAGGTAAGAGGAAGTGGTGCAGGTAATGTTAAGGATGATTTATGTTTTGAAACAAGGAGTGCAATTCCTTTGTTAATACATATTACTCCATCTTATCCGAAGCTTTGGTTCAGACAAGACTTAAGATATTGGCAGGCGATCATCCTATGTAACTATGCTATAATTGCTCTTCCAATGTCTTCTGTCTCCTTTTCTTGGTTGGTTGGTTTGGATTTCATTAGCCTAGTTAACAATATTATGGTCATGTTGAGCCAGTCAATTTATTTTACCACATTTTTCCTTGACAGGCCTACATACAACCCGCAAACCAGTAGTGCCATGCACCCTTCTTTAGCAAGAAACTGAAAACTGCCCTTCTTGAATGATCAGCAGTGAGAGAATAAATGATCTATTTCCAAAAAAGAAAGTTGCATGACATGGTGGAGATTGAACCTGTGATCTGATTGAACATCCAAATGGCTGACAGTGGCTAGTTGGTTTGCGTTCTAACAGACTAGTCATCACTATTAAGGTCATACTGAGCTGGCCAGTTTACCTAACCACACTTTTCTTGAGCAGGCCAATACCTAAGCAGAAGCCAGTGATAGTTCGACACAAGTGCACATATGAGCAAGCTACCATCCTTTTCACCAAAAATTTGTCCTTCTCGTGCCCACTGACTATCTTTCCTGGCTAGTTGGTTTGGAGTTTAACGGCCCAGTCAACACCTTTAAGATCATGGTGGGCCAGTCAGTTTACCTAGCCACAATTTTTCTGGGCAGGCTTTACCACGTAGAGTTTACCTAGTAGAGTGCACATTCTTTTGCCAGAACAATTGACAAATGCCCTTCTTGCATCAGCAGAAGGGTAACCTACACTACTAGTGCCCTTTTCAACTGGGCTGCCTCTTATTTACCTTAGTCATCAGCATGTGGCACTTATCTTTAGCTGTTGGGTCTTTGCTAGCAGCTACTAATCCCCTGTCAAGCTGAAATAAACAGCATCCCACAATAAACTTGGCAGAATTCATCACAATAACACACCTGTGTGCTAAAATGGCATATTTAATATCTTCAGGGACAGAATTCTTCAGATGAAAATACAGTCGAACTTCAATGGCTCAAACACCTTTGGGACCATGAAAATCTGTTGGAGACAGAGGTAGTTCGAGCCACTGAGGGTTATTGCCAGGAGGCATAGCAAATTACTTTTGGACATCTTTTCGGTGTTTTATAATGAAAATGTATGCTGTGTGTACTCATTAGAATCGCCTCAATGAGGCGATTCTAATGAGTACACACAGCATACATTTGCAAGATAAAAGACGAAAATCTCCTAAATTATCCCCCATTATTTCTTATGTAGAGGAATTTCCTAGGGTCTCAAAAACGGGTTCGACTCAGCCATGGTATACGAGCCATCGGTGTTCGAGCCATCGAAGTTCTACTGTATGTGATATTTTTCATCTTTCTAGTCAAAAAATAGATTGTGTGTGCTTGAAATAAGAGACACGTACAGGGGGATGCTGTTTATCGAGTGTACACACTGATCAAGGAAACTGCTATATAAATATTTATAGTACTAGGGCCAGTTGTTCAAAACTAACAATGTTGTTGCTTAACGTATTGTTCAAACTTCGATCATTAAATATGGCAAATATACTAACATTTTTGCAGATAAAAATGTGAGCAGCTTTTGCAAACACAAAAGTACAGTGAAAAGAGTAGTACCTACCCTAGTTTTACAATAAGTCAGCAGTGCCTGGGTAGCAGCAAATGTTGGCAGGGCAGCTCTTGTACAGCTCTCTGCAGTATGTAGGTCATCCTGAAACAAAAACAACCAAGTTAAGGGAAACACCTTCATGGCAGGCAGCTTGTTTACAAAAGCAGTGAAATTCCGCTATTAAGACCAGCTAAAATTAAGACTAATTCTTTTAAATACATAATTAAAAGGTTTCAGTTTTTCTTTCTATGAGTTTTCTGTTCTCGATGTCTTCTAGTAAAGGACCTCCTTTGAGACTGTTCAAAAGTGGTCTTAAAGACCACTTTTGAACAGTCCCAAAGCAGGTCTAAATGTAAGAATCTTACTGTATTTGTGCTTTTATCATAGTCTAATCTGTATAGCTGTGCAGACTTGTTTATGTCTTATCCAGTCCCAGACTCCAAAGGCTATAAAACTGTTTATACTCAAATCACTTAAAGGTGCATTACTGAGCTACCGGGTCTCAGTTTTTTTTTTCTGGTTTTTATCTTCAATGCATACTCCTTTGTCATGTGTACACTTTTGGAGCCAAATACAGCTTCAGAACTTTGTGAAAATGGTTGTTTTCATTCGTGTTTACCCTTCGCTCTGAACATGTGTTCGGAATTTCTGTTCTAAAAATAAATCTGTCACTTTACACATACATGGCGACAGTATCATCTCTGAGTGTCGTCACTTATGGCATGGTATTCAGCGTCATATTTTTTTCCGATTCAGGCATGGCCTAAGCAAACAAGGCCAAACATGAACGTCGCATAACGTCATATATGGGAATTCTATTTTTGTCACGAACTAAAAATAGATCTAACTAATGTTCGAAACCTAGTTAGGGAATCCCTCTCAAACTCGTTTACCTGCCATCATAATTGTTCGCATTTTTGCATAAAATGCATTCATTTGTATTGTTTTAAAGAAAAATACCGGCTATATGTATTTTATTTTGGAAGCATTTTTTCCAGATAGCTCAATAATGCACCTTTAAGCATGCAATTTGTCCTGCTCATAAATTTCAAAATGCTAAAAACTTGGAATATTAAAATTTGTGAGAAGGACAAATAACAGTTTCTGCTGATCAGAGCAGCAAAACTGTCTGACGAGTTTGTAATTTAATACATCTAAGCATTACAACTTTCATGCTTGGCTGAGTTGAGCATGAAAGTCAGGGCTCAAAGTTGTAAAACATTTCATGCTCAACTCACTCGTAGCATAAAATTTCCTGTTCACAAATTTTAAAATGCCTGCAATTGTTGACATTTTTATATTTGTGGGCAGGACAAATAACATTCTCTGCTGAACTTAGGAGGAAAATATCCTCACTTGTTTGAATTTTAATTCATACTTTTTACTAATATATTTTAGTTTGATTGCGATGAAAGCTTCAAACTTATTTGAATCGCTCTAGAACACTCATTCCAGATGTTATCACACGGGAGAGAGTTTACACCACTGCTACCCATTTACACCTGGGTGGAGTGGGACAGTGGCCAGTTTTGCTCAAAGACACACCTTGCCTCCGGTGGCTGGATGCAAACCCACAACCTCTTGATCATAAGTTGAATGTGCTAACCACCGAGCTATTGAGGCTGCCATGAAATTTTAATGCTTGTGAGCACTGCAAATTTAGTGCTCAGTTGAATTGATTATGAGAACATTTTTACGATCTCAGGGCCATGTTTTCTCATGATGGACCTCATTTATGGGATACTTACAACAATAGTATCAAGGCACTCCCAGAGCTGGTCAGTCATCTCAGTCACATTCTCCTTGCTGTACTTCCCAACATTCCATGGTGACAGCTCATTGATCAGGTAGATTGTCTTTACCTTATGTACCAACTGAAAAATATACAGTAAAATTTGAGACTAATTCTGCTTTAAAAAGCTTATTTAGAAAGTTGCAGTTATTCTGTCTTTGCACACAGAGTCGTCTGGTCAGAGACCACCTTTGGGACTGTTAAAAAATATACATTAAAATTCTGCTATTAAGACCACCAAAAATTGAGACTAATTCTGCTTTAAAAAGATTATTTAGTAAGTTGCAGTTATTCTTTCTTTGTATTTTCTGCACACAGTGTCATCTGGTCAGAGACAACCTTTGGGACTGTTCAAAAGTGGTCTTTAAGACCACTTTTGAACAGTCCAAAATGTGGTCTTTATATAGGAATTTTACTGCACCTACTGCTATAAATTAGCTCCAAAACTTGCAGTCTGTAAACAAAAATAAAAAAAAACTCACATTCACTCAATGTATATGTAACAGGTCCCTCAGTCAGAGAAGAGTGCCCACATGGTATGCAAGATTCCTGATTCAGCCATGTTCTTTTTACCTGGCCAGTGATATCGTTTTAGTTTAAAACTATTCATTAGTAGAATTTACATACTTACAAATATATAGCTACAAATAAATGTGTTAGTTCTTGAAAGAATAGTAAAACTGGGGTTTGAAGGGATATATATTATATTTATTATTTCAGCACAAAAACATAGATTCGGACGAACCGCCTCACCGATCTACGTTTGGGGCAGAAATATGAAAAATATTAGATTTTTATATCTGAAAATTTTCATTTTTTACTGCTAAAATTTTCAATATATTTGAATAGGAGAGAGAGTGTTTGAGCTTTACGTCTCACCAACAGCTAGGTCATACGGAGACCGGACCTCAGTTTAAAGACTCATCCGAAAGTCTGGAGAAGCCCAGGATCGATCCTGTGATCCCTGGTTTACAAGGCCAGTAGCATAACCACTACATCAGGCTTCTATATTAGAATAGGAGTGTTATCATAATGAATTAAAATGTAACCTGGTTGTAGTCATACCTCAATATCTAACTGGAACATCTTGGCAAACTTCTCTGCCTCTTCAAACTTGTTCTTCTGAAGAATTCTGTATAATCTGTGAAAAAAAATTGTCAAACTTCAATGGCTGGAACACCTCTGGGACCATGAATATATGTTCGAGACAGGGATAGTTCGATCCACTGAGTGCCACTTCCAGGGGGCATAACGGAGATAATTTTGGGACTTCTTTATTGTGTTCTATGATACAGATGTATACTGTGTGTACCCATTAGAATTGCCTCATTGAGGCAATTCTAATGAGAACATACAGCATATATTTGCAAGATAGAAGACGAAAATATTCTGAATTTTCCCTCACTATTTCTTATGTATAGATATTCCCTAGGGACTCAAGAACAACTCAGCTAAGTTAACCCTTATCTTGCTGAATATTCATTTAAGCCACACCCATTTCTGTCTATCAACCAATCAAATTACAGCCACACCCATTTCTGAATATTCATTTAAGCCACACCCATTTGTCTTTCAACCAATCAAATTACTTGATGTAATTTATTGCTACAAATTCATAAACTGAATGCCAAACAGTGTAGATCCTGATCAGATGGCTTCTGAAGAAGCCATCTGATCTGGATCTACACTGTTTGCAAAGATAGGGGTTGTTGTGAACAGCAAGATAAGGGTTAAATGAGCCATCAGTCTTCAAGCCATCAAAGTTCTACAGTATACTCTTTAGAAAAAATGTACTCATTAGAACTGCCTCAATGAGGCAATACAAATGAGAACACACAACATAGCTTTATTCTATAGAAGACTGAAAAAAACATCCTTAAATCATGCCCATTTTGCTTCCAGATCCAGCAGTATGATTACCAAACCCTCAATGGCTCGAACTACCCCTATATCAAACATATTTTAATGGAGTCAATGAAGTTCTACTGAATATGCTTAAAATACATAACCTATTAACCCTAAGTATTCAGACACCTAAACTCCTTTCCATACTTGCTCTAAAATTTGAACAAGTATAATATACCAGCAGATGTTGAGCCTAAAAATAGCTTGATGAGTAGCAAACATGGTAGACCCAGATGAGATGCCACATTTTGTGGCATCTCATCTGGGTCTACTCTGTTTGCTCAGCCCTGTCTGTCCGAATACATCAGGTAAATACAGTGAGTGAGTGTTTTGAGTTTTACGTCCCACCAACAGCTAAGGTCATGTGGAGACGGGACCTCGCTTTAAAGACTCATCTGAAAGTCTGGAGAAGCTTCAAGGTAAATACAGAATGTGTGTGTTTGAGTTTCATCAACAACTAAGGTCATATGACGACGGGGCCTCGGTTATGAAGATTCATCCAAAAGTCTGGAGAAGCCTGTAAACAAATCCACTACCCCTGGTTTGCGAGGTGAGTAGCCTAACAACTACACAATAGGCTTTTACATGCATATGTGTCAATATTCATTCCATTAACTCAGAAAAGCAATTTACCCCATAACACAACGGGCCAAGTATGAATCTCCTCTATAACCTACATGTAGCAAGGGTTTGCTGATTTACAAGTCAAAGCTGAACAGAAAACTACATTACCTAGTTTTAGGATCTGTTTCATTCAGGCATCTGTATCTCACTGTAGACACTGTACCTGGCTGCCTGTTAAAAACAATTCAAAACAGAACTTGTCAAATACCTTCCCAAATGTAGTATAAAAGACAGTTAATCCATTATGTACCACATGGAATCTTCCTCCTTATATACAGCAGGAGTTCATTTCAAATTTACGTTTGACAGGTTGTGTTTTCTTCAAAATTTATTTGGAAAATGGTTGAACTTTTTTGCAAACACTGAAGGCCCTGATCAGATCTGGGCCTGCACTGTTTGCCAGGGTACCCGTTGAGGTTTCTGGAACAAAATGATTAACAACTGTGGATACATCACATGAACAAGTCTGTGACATGAACACCCCACTAAACCCCACTTTTTGTAGAGGAAACTGGGGTTTATGACAGAATATATTATTTTTTTTTCTGCTCCAAGACATAGGTTGTGGGTACTCGTTAGAACCGCCTCTATGAGGTGGTTCTAACGAGCACCCACAACCCATGTTTGCAGTAAAATTAAGAAAAATACCACAGATTTTCAGCAGAAAATAGCCATTTTAGGGATGTGAAAAAAATGTGCTATGTCCCATGGGTGTATTACCGTAATGTAGTTAGTGCAATAGATCAGATCAAGAATATCCAGAGCCAGCAACATTATTTACCATATTCAACCTATGTATTCGAACAGATAGGCCTGAGCAAACAGAGTAAACTCATATGAAGTGTCACAGAATACAGTCTTATCAGGGTCTTCACTGTTTGGCACTGCTCCAGATATTTTAAGACACAACATCAGGCAGTAAATTGTTCTTGCTCAAATTTTAACAGAAGTATGATGAGTTGAGATGTCTGAATATGTTGGGTAAATATGGTATAATTTCTAAGTCTTTGACCTTGACCTTTGGGCAATAGTAGCAGCTATGTTTGCTAACATGCTCTTTGCCATACTTGTGCTTCCGGCCTCGGTAGCTCAGTCGGATGCCCGTCTGACTGGTGATCAGGAGGACGCAGGTTTGATACCTGCCAGGGTTGGCAACTTTCTTTCATGAAGATTAATCATAAAATCTTTTCTACGGTCATTCTCTCCCTTCTACTGATTCAAGAAAGGCATGAAAGAATGTTGCCAAACCCGCGTCCTTCTGATCACCAGTCAGACGCACATCCGACTGATCATCTCCATGAAAGAATGTTGCTGACCCCAGCAGCCTTTAACTGAACACTCCACGTTCATACCCTCAAAAACTTAGGAGCATCAACCTTAGCAGGTGGAAGTAAAGAGCTTTTCATCAAGAGTCCTCTAATTCTTACAAATGTGTTTGAACACCACTGTCAATGGTAACTCCAATGAAAATTGAAATTGTCCTGAAGTTTTTGCCAATAATCTTCATCTGTGTTAAACATACCGTAATGTGAAATAGCTACAGTCGATTCTCGTTATCTCGAACCTCACGGGACCAGATAAAAAAGTTCGAGTTATCCCTAGTACGAGATAACCAAAGTGTGACGTCACATGTATTTCAGAACACATTGTTTGCCGTGATGTGCTTGGTATTCTTGGTAATTCTTACATGAACGGTTTACTGAGTTTTTAAAACTTGTTTATGAAAGTACTGGAGCTTGTCAGAGTATAGCGTTTATGAACAAATTAATAAATAAATAAAACTGATAGATTTCTCACGTATTTTGTTGTCTTTTAAATTCCTACAAATCTGGGTTTCCAAATACGCTAAATATAGTTAGATACTAAACAGACTGGTTCCCAATTGTGAATGCAACGCTTATATTACTTCAGAGAGCAGTACATTCATAAGTCATAAAGTAGTCATAAAGTAGTTTGACTCATCTCCCCTCTAACTGATTAACCGTCACTATGGCAAACAGTTTAGGTCCTGCCGCAAAAGCTTGTTATGAGCCATCCCTTTTGGATATACACTGTTTGTACATGTACGGTTAACAACGATACACATGAATTGTTCCGAACAACTACGTTTTTAACACACCGAGATTATCACAACTTTTGTCACTTTCTTTGACATTTCTGCAAGAAAGACAATGCCGCCTTTTATCACGTAAATCTTGCAAATCATTGACACCAGACGGTGTAAGATTAAAGGTTGAGCACCGGGTGTCAGTCATTATTACACGCACATGATTTTCTTAGTAGCCGAAAAGGTATTGTGTGTGCTAATTTTAATTGCAAACGCACCTGGACAAATTGGATAATTAACAACATTGTGAGTATTGATGAATTGTTTTCTAAAGGCCTATTACAAAATTGAAGGACCGGATGCATGTTTTTTGGTTTTTTTTTGTTACGTCATGAATCCCGGTTCGAGATACGCAGTAGTAAAAACAGTGAAAAATACATTCAGGGACTGAAAATGATGGGCGAGATAGCCAAAGTGTCGACTTAAATGTAGTTCGACACATGCGAAGTTGAAATACAATAAGGGCAATTCCAGAATTAGTCAGGGGGGGTGGGTGGGAGGCACTTTTTTAAAAAACCCACCACCCATAAAATATAATTTTCCCTGACCCCCAGTACCCATGAATTTAAAAAAAATGAGAACCCCGCCACCCCCTATTTAAGAATAAATTCAATACCCCATCCACAGTCCATAAAATTTTTTTTTTACCCCCACCAACCGTAAAAAAAAATGTATGTATAAAATTACCCCCCCCACCCCCCCCCCCAACAAAAAAAAAAAATCAATGAATAAATAAAGAAATGTTAAAATGGTTAAAGGCCGGAGTGATTTGACTGTACTCAACAGCTGTATACTTTGTTTCCTTTTTAGAACATGTCAAAGAAGAATATATAGGTTTTTCAAGCCTATAGTCACATCTGAATTAGTATAAAGAAGAGGGATGCTGCTCAGGGGTCCCTTCAAGAATGAGAAATATCTGCATGTCAGAAGAAATGAACTGTCCAGTTTCCTGACCAGTTGATTCTGGAGACTTACATCAAAGGGATAAATCGGGCTAGAAGGCAGACATTTTGCAAGAACCTCTGTCTAGTTCTGTACTGCATATGTGCAAATAGTGAAGGCTGTGGTGATACTGTACAAATGCACAAGCTCACAAAAGCCTTTGCTGGTGATATATGTGTTTAGTACCATTGCTCATAGGAATGTCCATCAAGGTTTTTGTGTTTGGGTTGTATGTTTCAACAACTCTTAAGATCATATGTAGACTCATCCAAAAGTCTGGTAAGTTCAGTAATTGAACGGACAACTCTTACTTTATGAAGCGAGTACTCAACCACTACAACACATCATGGTCGTTGAAATCAGAGGGCCACATGAAGGATTAGTTTTTAATTTAATAGTGAAATTAAAAATTTAGACATCTGAAAATATGCTATGCTATTCTAAACTTTTTAAAAAATAGATTTGTACCTGGCAGTGTTGTTGCTTGTGTTTTTGTTAGTCACTTAAGGTGACATGGAACACCTGCAGGTTTGGTAGCTTTTTTTTTCTTAGTTTTCAAATAAGTAATACTTTTTCTATGTATGGGGCTACTGTTGCACAAAAAGACTGGGTAGGGTAAAGAAGTTGCAGATTCTTTCAAGCAAAAGAAACCTTTATAAAATTGGGGCCAACTTCAAGACAAGATTTACCTTCTCTGTTGGTGTTCTCACTCGCCTTGACAACTGTAAACCTTCAGAATTTTGCAATTTTCTCTACTTTTCTAAAGAAGAATTTCTACAGCGTCATATTAATGTTTCATGCAAGGTGTGATGGTTGTAGTCGATTAGAATACTAACTTTGAAGTAAATGATGACATAAAATTGAGAAGATTGTTGTGAAGTTTTTTTATTCCATTACAAGCTTCTGAGATGTTCCTTGAATACTTCCATGTAAATGACAAACACATCTCTGCCTTTAAATGCATGGGTGAAAGTTGCCAGAAATCCAAATACTGAAAAATTGGCTGGGGGTCAAGGGGGCCGCCTAGGCCCCCTTGTGAGTCCAGGGCAATGCCCTGGTGGGAGCCCAGGGGGCAAAGCCCCCGGAAGCTCCTTGATTTTAGCAATTTAGAACCCCCTAAAACCCCTAAAAATTGACAAATTTTTTCTGCATGAAAAAACTAAGTCCACACCTAAAAAAAATTGAGCAGGGGTTCCCCCCACTAGGCGCTGGCCAGCTTTGTTCACCCCCCGCCCTTCAAAAGAGTTGGGCAAAGACAGAGTGAAGAAGAAGTGGGTGGGGTGTCTGAAATGCAAAGTAAACAAAGTTTCCAGAACACCTTCTTCTTCAATTGACAGAACTTTTGGAAAATTGATAAATGTAATTAAATGCCACATACCTTAAACGCCCCTTTTTGTGCCTCCAATCCAACAAATTTATCATAAATATAACAATGATGGCTGATTTTTCCACTCGTTTTCCTAGCGTGTTCACAATAAATGCCTGTCCTTTACTGTCTATTTATCCATCTATCTTCTAATACTGAATACTTAGCCATTACCTCAGAGTCATACTTGGTCATTACCTGGGAGTCTTTTTTCGGAAAATCGTCACCCCCCCCCCCCCCCCAATTTTCTCCTCGGATCTGAATGAATCACAAGATCGTCAAAATCGGACCTCCGATCCGCGGTTATACGCGTTTCCGCGGAACTATCACATCCCTGAATTATAAAAGATGCGCGAAACCTCTCGTGGGGCGAAACCTCATAGTGGCGAAACTCTTGGTGGCGAAACCTCCGATGGCGAACTTGTTTGGTGACGAATCCTCTGTAAACGCTGTGTTTCACCCAAAGTTCTGTGTTTTACCCAAAAACATGTAAGCAAACATTCGGAATCATTCGGGCGTTTCACCGCCGTTAAAAAAGAGAGAAGTTGAATTTCTACCCGTAATTAATTAATTACCGTTAGAGTAGTTTTCTACCCATAATGATTTAATTGTGGGTTTGACAATGACCACCCGTACAAAAAAATATCGGGTGCCGCCCGCCCTCCCCCCATGGCTAATTCTGGAACCGCCCTAAACATATAGGGGAAATGTACGGGACTTAGAAATCGGTTCGACATAAGCGATAGGGTCGAGATAAGCGGAGTCTAGATAACGAGAGTCAACTGTATTTTGGGAACACAAGAACTGGACTTGACCATTAGGGTAATATTTCATGAAGTCAGTGAAGCATAAAATAAAGGTCAAGGTCAAATATGGATACTTGCATTAAAATTGCCATCACTACATACAAGTTTGTACCAAGTATCATTAATGAAGCTCTAACAGTTCTTGAGAAATTAACTTGACCATTAGTGTGAACTCTAGGGTGGTCGCAATATTTTACAAAGTCGGTGAACAATGAAATGTAGGTCAAGGTCTAATATGGATGCTTGCATTTAAGTTGCCATCCAAGGATAAACGGTTTATACCAAGTATCATTAATGCAGCTCAAATAGTTCTTGAGAAATAAACTTGACCATTAGGGTGAACGCTGGGGTGGTCGCAAATGTTGCAGCCTTGACAAACGGACGGATGGACGAACGGAGGGATGGATAACTGGGCGCCTATATTGTGCCATGCTAATAGTAGGTGCAACAAAAATGGTTTTTAAAGAAATTCCCAAAAATATCAACATGTATTTAAACAATGGCCACTCAAAAAATGCTATAGTTCTTATTCAAAGGGAGATAATTGAAAACTTTTAAAAATTCAAATCCCTATTCTTAAACACGGGTGTAAAATATTGAAGATGTAAAGAGTTTTTAGGTTCATGACTAACAATCATTAACTTTCTGTAGGAAAAGTTCATCTGCGCATGCACATTGACAATTTCAATGCAGTTCCTTTCAAGGCACATATTGCAAAATAACTCTGGAATAAAAAGTTGAACAAATTTCTGTTTTGTACTTTTGTTGCTGAATGTCTGTTCAGTGTGTCAGAAGTCTCCTTTCTGCGAAATACTTACCTGGAAACTCACAAGTTTACTCAAAGTTTGTATCGTTTCTTTTGTCACTATGTATACTTACCCATCAGCTGCACAGAATTCTGTTAGGTACAAAGCATCCTGAAAAGAAAATGATTATGACATACTTCATTTTTACATGCATTTCAGATTTTTCATGTGATTTTTTAATTCTTTTACTGTCTGTTTAAGATTTTGTTTGTTTGATTTGATGTTTAACGTCCCCGTCAACACTGTAAAGGCCATTTTGGAGACGTTGCTTCCAATTTTTTGGGACTTTTACCCAACATCGAGATGAAATGACATCTCAAGTCCTGCTGCCCAATGAAACCAATAGGGTTTATAAGAATGGACCGGCCAACTCGCACTGCTTTGCCTGGGCAGGCTTAGATCCTATAAGCGGTTTACCAGTACTCGTGTGCAGGTCGGTTTCAGCTCTGCGTGGAAGCATCATGCAGCCCATATATTTCTTCAAGCCCCGATGGGTGGGGGCCGTGATAAACAACATTAACTAGCCATCATCATTATCTCACATACTGTAATGATCCTATGTATTAGGACAGATAGGCCTAAGCAAACAGTGCAGACCCAGATCAGACTGCTCCTGAAGGAGCAGTCTGATCAGGGTCTACACTGTTTGCCATTCCGTCTGCACCTTTTGGACTCCTTGCTGGATCAAGAAACCAAATTGTTAAAAAATTTGGGAGAATTACAGCAAGTTGTCAATGTGTCCAAACTGTTAGGATTTTTATGGTAATGAAAGCATTACATGACAGCACTTTAGTATCTCAAAATATCGATGGGATCAGTGATCAGCATAATGCTGTCAGAACACTAATGCTACTTTTTGTTCGTTTCAGACTTATCAAGTGATGAACTAACTAGAAATGTGTCAATACGACACAGATGCCCCTGCCCAGGGTCCACCTGTCCCGAAAAAAACCATGTTGCAACCACAGCTGTCATTGGACAGCATAACTCACCTGGAACAGTGTCCTTGAGGTCAATGGCATAGGTAGGTGTATTGCCGATTCAGCCTTTGAAAAAATAACTATTTTCATATCACATATGAACCATATCCATCAATTTTGGAAAATATGAGCTCTTAAAACTTAAACATTAAAAACTTCTAGGTCCGTGACCTTGCCCTTGAGGCCCTGGGCAAGGGCGGGATAATTGTTGAATGAAACTTTTTACCTTTATCTCTCGTCCTTCCAAATATAAAGCAAATCCATTATATGGTTTAGAAAATATGAGCTCTTAATATACTTTAAAATTAAAAATTTCTATGGCTGTGACCTTGACCTTACCTTGAGGTCACATGCTTTGTTTGATTTGAGGTTTATCTCCCCGTCAACACTGTAAAGGTCATTTTGGAGACGTTGCTTCCAATTTTGTGGGACTTTTACCCGACAATGAGATGAAATGACATCTCAAGCCCTGTCGCCCAATGAAACCAATAGGGTTTATAAGCATGGGCGGTCAGACTCGTGTGCACCGCTTTGCCTGGGCAGGCTTAGATCCTCTAAGTGGTTTACCAGTACTCATGTGCGGGTCGGATTCAGCTCTGCGTGGAAGCATCATGCAGCCCATATATTTCTTTAAGCCCGATGGGCGGGGGCAGTTGAGGTCGCATGCATAAGTGGGGTATTGCTGTATGTCTTGTTGGGCCTGTATCTACAATCATACCAAATATAAACCCAATCCCATCATATAGTTTTCAAAATATGAACTCTTAAAAAAATAATATTTAAAAATTTCTAAGTCTGTGACCTTGACCTTGAAGTCATAGGCATAGGTAGGCATATGACTAAATGAAACTTTGGACCTGTATCTATCATCAAACCAATTATGAACCAAATGAATCATAAAAGTTCAGGTTGTACCTGGTACAAATACCTTAACCTGAGTCTTAAACATTAAAACTTTCTAAGTATGTGACCTTGACCTTGAGGTCATGGGTATGAGTGGGGGCATTGCGGAATAAAACTTTGCACCTATATCTATCATCATACCAAACATGAACCAAATTCATTACATGGTTTGGAAAATATGAGCTCAAATTCTAGCTGGTACAAATACCTTAACCTGGTTCTTAAACAAAAGAAAATTTTAAGTATGTGACCTTGACCTTGAGGTCATGGGTATGGGTGGGGGTATTGCTGAATAAAACTTTGAACCTATATCTATCATCATACCAAATATGAACCAAATTCATTACATGGTTTAGAAAATATGAGCTCAAGTTCTACCTGGACCAAAAACCTTAACCTGAGTCATAATCATTCAAAATTTCTAAGTCTGTGACCTTGACCTTGAGACCATGGATAGGTGTGGGGGTATTGCTGAATAAAACTTTGGACCCATATCTATCATCATACTAAATATAAACCACATCCATTGCATGGTTTGAAAAATATGAGCTCAAGTTCTACCCTGACCAAAAACCTTAACCTGAGTCTAACAGGATTACGTACGTACACACGTACGGAAAACAGAAAAACTATATGCCCCCGGCATCATACGATGCGAGGACATAAAAACAAATGTGGCAGACAGTGTTATGGGTGGAAGAGTTTGTAGTAAAAAGGATCTATGAAACCGACCCGCACACAAGTACTGGTAAACCGCTTAGAGAATCTAAGCCTGCCCAGGCAATGCGGTTCAAGTCGGCCCGCCCATGCTTATAAACCCTATTGGTTTCATTGTGCGACAGGGCTTGAGATCTCATTTCATCTCAATGTCGGGTAAAAGTCCCACAAAATTGGAAGCAACGTCTCCAAAATGACCTTTACAGTGTTGTATGTTGCATGAGATCAGGGCCTAGTTGTTCAAAGCTAACATTAACCCTTATAAACATTAACCCACTGCATAAATTAATTTAGCCACAGCCATTTCTAGAAGCCATCTGATCTAGATCTACACTGTTTGCAAAGGTAGGGGTTGTCGTGAACAGAAGGATAAGGGTTAAGATACTGTTAAAACATAAATCATTCAAAACGAATTCCATATTTTTCTAAACAAGAGGCCCATGGGCCACTATGCTCACCAGAGCTAAGGTGGGCACTGCCCAATGGCAGCCATGTATTTTAACATGATATCATTTTAATCTACAAAATGAACCCCCATGTCCAAATGAACACCCATGCGGACTCAGTATCTGAAACATTAGGCCTTTTATGAAGTAGAGGGGGTGGGGCATGGACCAAATGGAGCCCTGGTTGGTATCATTAAATGCGTCTTATCATAAGGAACAAGAATATATATGGTTTAGCAATGGGGATCTGTAAGGCCTCTTAAGTGGTGGAGGGGTTGGGGCATGGCCTGTTGTTTCCAGGAAAGCCAAAGATTGTTGTCCCTAAATGTGTCTTATCATAAGGACCAAGTATATACATGGTTTAGGGGTGGGAATCTGAACAGTTTCTGAGATTTGAGGCCCTTTTATGAAGTGGAAAGGATAGGAATGGCCCCTGCGGAGCCCCCTACAGTAGGTGTGCTAATAATAAGGAACAAGAACATATATGATTATGGGGTGGGGATTTGAATGGTTTCTAAAATATAAAGCCTTTTATGAAGTGGAAGGGCGGGGCACATTGCCTCAGCACAAAGAGACCCCCAGGTTGGTGTGATTGAACGAGTCTTATCATAAGGAACAAGTATATGGTTTAGGAGTGGGGATCTGAACTATTTCTGAGTTAAATGGCTTTTAATGAAGTAAAGTGATGGGGCATGCCCCAAGGACTCCCAAGCTGGTGTCACTGAATGCGTCTTATCATAAGGAAGATGAATATACAGTAGAACTTCGATGGCTCAAACACCGATGGCTCGTTTACCATGGATGAGTCGAACCCATTCTTGAGCCCCTAGCGAAATCCTCTACATAAGAAATAGTGGGGGATAACTGAGGAGATTTTAGTGTTTAAGCTTGCAAATGTATGCTGTGTGTACTCATTAGAATCACCTCGATGAGGGGATTCTAATGAGTACACACAGCAGACATTTCCATTATAGAACACCGAAAAAATGTCTAAAAGTATCTCGTTATGCCTTCTGACAGTAACCTCAGTGGCTCGAACTACCCCTGTCTCGAACAGTTTTTCGAGGTCCCAAAGGTGTTCGAGCCATTGAAGTTCGACTGTATATGGATTTAGGGTGGGGCTAAGAACAGTTTCTGAGATATAAGGCCTTTTGTGAAGTGGAGGGGTGGGGCAAGGCCCCGGGAGACTCCCAGGTTGGTGTCAATGAATGTGTCTTATCATAAGGAACAAGAATATATATGGTTTATGGGTAGCCATCTGTAGGGTTTCCAAAATATTGTGAGATTATGAAATGGAGGGGGTGGGGCATGGCCCCAGCACATCCCTGGGGACCCCCAGGTTGGTGTCGCTGAATTCGTCTTATCATAATGAACAAGAATATATATGGTTTAGGGGTGAGGATCTGAACAGTTTCTGAGATATATGGCCTTTTGTGTAGTGCAGGGATGGGGCAAGGCCCCGGCGCATCCCTGAGGACCCCAAGGTTGGTGTCAATGAATGTGTCTTATCATAAGGATCAAGAATATATATGGTTTAGGGGTGGGGATCTGTAAGGTTTCCGAGATATTGAGCCTTCTATGAAAAGGAGGGGGTGGGGCATGGCCTCGGCGCATCCCAGGAACTCCCAGGTTGATGTCACTGAATGGGTCTTATCATTAGAAACAAGAATATATATGGTTTAGGGGTGGGGATCTGAATGGTTTCCAAGATATTGGGCCTTTTATTAAGTGGAGGGGATGGGGCATGGTCTCGGCGCATCCCTGAGGACCCTCAGTTGGTGTCACTGAATGCGTCTTATCAATAGGAACAAGAATATATATGGTTTAGGGGTTGGGATCTGAATGGTTTCTGTGATATATGGCCTTTTATGAAGTGGAGGGGGTGGGGCATGGCCCGGCACAACCTGGGGGACCCTCAGGTTGGCATAAAAGCATATGTCTGAGAGAAGTTTACTCAAGAAACATTTCTATAAAAGTTTTGTCAAAATATCTGCAATGACTTGGCAGTAAATGCCATTTTTCAATTTTCCCCATTATAAGTCTATGGAAACTCTAAGTTGCCATAGCAAGTTAGCAACCAAACTAATAAGCAGATTTTCATAAAAAACACAAACTTTCAATCCCCCAGCCCAAGGATGTTACAGATAAAATTTGGGCCCAATCGGCCCAGTGGCTTCAGAGGAGAAGATGTTTAAAATTGTTGACGCCAGACATACGACATACAACCACGACGACGACGGACAACTGCCTATCCTATAAGCTCCCCCAGAGCCTTCGGCTCTGGTGAGCTAAAAATGTGGGCAGTTTTTCCTTGCAAAAGCTTCTTACATTTCTTTTTAAGACGTTTGCTAAAAATGTGTGTAGCTTTGCCTTGCAAAAGCTTCTCACATTTTTTTAGCAAAAAATATCCCGCCCCCACCCAACAGGGCTCAAAGAAATAGATGGGCTGAATGATGCTTCCACTGAAACATGAGTGATACCGACCGCACATGAGTACTGGTAAACCGCTTAGGGAATCGAAGCCTGTCCAGGCAAAGCGGTGCAAGCCGCTCCATGCTTATACCCTATTGGTTTCATTGGGGGACAAGGCTTGAGATGTCATTTCATCTGAATGTCAGGTAAAAGTCCCACAAAACTAGAAGCAAAGTCTCCAAAATGACCAATACAGTGTTGACGGGGATGTTAAACATCAAATCAATCAATTAATCAATAGCAAAAATATCACCATATTAGATACTAAATGCTAGATAATTTAACATTTTGACCAGTTTGTTAAGGTAACAATGCTTTTCACAACTGGGCCAAGGTATGAAATTTACAGCAGTTGTGGTAATACATAATAAATAGCTTACCTGAAATGTATTACACTTTGCCAGTAGACTTGGAGCATTCAGCTGTAGGTTATACACAGTTTCCCAGCTCGGCAGACTCTGTACCTTCAGATCACATACTCCATCCTCAGGTACTGTTAGAACAACCAGCTTCATGTCTTTCAAACTTGAACAAGAACATTACATAGTCGAACTTCAATGCCTCAGTCATCATTGGCACCATGAAAATTTCTTCAAATTCACAAACTGAGTGACAGTGTTCTTCAGAAGCCATTTGATCTGGATCTACATGGTGCAGGGGCATTTTTTGCCCTGGGGCTATAATTTGAACAATCTTGGTAGACGTCCATTAGGAACAACTTCATACCAAATATCAAATACCTGGGCCTTCTGGTTTCAGACAAGAAGTTTTTTTAAAGGTTTTCCCTATATAATTATATGTAAAATTGGTGGGCCCCGGTACTGGCAGGGCTATAATTTGAATAATCTTGGTAGAGGTCCACTAGATGAAGCTTAATATCATAGACCTGGGCCTTGCACCTAAGGATCATTCCTGTGACGTTTGGTCAAAAACTAATCAGTGGTTTAGGAGGAGATGTCGTTAGAAGAAATTGTTTATGCACAAATGCACGCACACACTGAGGACGGACAATGGACAAAAAGTGATCACAAAATCTCAACTTGTCACTTTGTGACAGGTGAGCTAAAAAGGGACAGTGAAGAAAGAGGAAAATGAATGGAAGTGTAGAGACAAAAGAATTAAAAATGCTCTTCCACTACCCTTACCTGCTGCAGGCCTTGTCTAAGCCAATATATATTCTTAAAGGAAAGAATTTGCTCCTCAGGATAATAGGGTATATCCTTAAAGGAAAGAATTTGCTCCTGTGGTCTAGTCTTAAGAAGCAAATTCTCTCCTTTAAGAGTAGCCCCCAAATAGTATAGGAGACAAAAATATTGTCTTATATGAGACTGTCTCGATTCTCTTTAATTCTTTCAACCTGGTAAAATGTGAGAGGTGCATATGCAAGCAGTATATGTAAGATCATGCTTATCTGGATCTACACTGCTTGCAATGCCATCCTGCTGTATATGATTATTGACTAACCCATCCCCCCCCCCCATCTGTAAAAATGGACATGTCCAAATTCAAAGATTGAAGGGTCTAAATCAGAAAATCAGGGGTGAAAGGGTAAAATAATACTCTGGCATTACAGCACATAAAGTTTATCCCCTTTTAGGTAGATATATCAAGAACATGTTATTCCTGTAGTAAGGTAGGCTGAGCTATAGCACATGGCCAGAATCCTCTATATATTGGACAAGAACACATGTATATATACTGAAACTTCTTAAACTCGAACACGGATAGCTTGTTTACCATGGATAATTCTAGCTCATTGTTGGGTCCCTAGAGCATTCTTCCAATACCTCCAAATATCCATATATTTGGATATTTTAGGGAGGTTTCTTGCACTCATCTGTTAAAGTTATGTTGTGTATACTCATTAGAATTGCCTCAATGAGGCAATTCTAATGAGTACATACAACATACATTTTCACAGAAGATCATAAAGGTATTAAAGTGCGCTATCTCCATAATGCTTCATGACCTGAAAATATGATTAAACCTCAGTAGTTTGAACAACCCCTATCTCAAACAATTTTTCATGGTTCCAAGGTATTCGAGTTAGCGAAGTTTACTTGTATCTGTCTACAGCTGATTATCTTTATTTGAACACTAGGACACCACCAGAAAATGCAGGGTCTTTGACAGCAACAGCAAATTGAATGACAGATTGTTTTTATTTAGGATGTTTTTATATTATATATAGGAATGAAATTCATTTCTGAAGATTTTATCGATGTGTAAACTATGGCGAATCACTCACGAACTGCATGAAGCCCAAAGGAACATTTTCTCAACCCTCACTCAGAGACAATCAACTCACCAGTGCTGTCAATGCTTTGATTACTTCACTTACCTGTTGTTCTGTGATGTATTAGTCTCCAGCAAGCAGAACTCTGAGACCTTCATGTCATTCCAGCTTCTAACACACACAAACATGCTGGTATCCCAAAGGCTAATATGATTCTGCAAGATAATGGGAAAATGTGATGACCAGGGCCCAGTTGTTCAAAGCATCGTTAGCTTAACGAGCTCATTAGTGGTCATATTGTTAACTCTTCAAGCAAGTACAATATTGAAAATTTTGGTATTTTTTGCTGAAAAAATGTGAGCAGCTTTTGCGGATGCAAAAGCTGCTCACATTTTTTCAGCAAAAATTTCAGCATATTTGCCATATTTAATGATCAAAGTTTTAAGGATACGTTAACTAACGACGTCGTTAGTTTTGAACAACTGGCCCCTGGATACCAATGGCTAAAGGTGACATGATTACCGTAAAAATCCTAAAAATTTGGACCTCTGGCGAACTTGCTGTAATTTTCTTAAAATTTTAGCAACTTTTTTTCATGACCCTGCAAGGAGTCCAAAAGGAGAAAACGGAATGGCAAACAGTTTAGACCCTTATCAAACTGCTCCTTCAGGAGCAGTCTGAACTGGGTCTGCACTGTTTGCTAATGGCTATCTGTACCAGGCTCTTGTCACTGAATATGTCTTATCACAAGGAACAAGAATATATATGATTTGGGGGTGGGGATCTGAATGGTTTCTAAGATATTTGACCTTTTCTGAAATGGAGGGGGTGGGGCATGGCCACTGCACCCTTCGGGACACCTAGGTTGGCATAAAAGCAAATGGCTGAAAGAAGTTTACTCAAGGAATATTTCTATAAAAATTTGGTCAAAGTATCTGCAAAGGCTTGGCAGTAAATTTTCCCAGTATAAGTATATGGAAACTCTAAGTTGCCATAGCAACCAAACTAGGAGCCAATTCTCATAAACAAGAGGGCCATGATGGCCCTGGATCGCTCACCTGATCCATAGTGTAACAAGTGGGCCCCAGAGAGGGCCATTATTGGCCCCAGGGCTTTAATGTACATAATGTTGAGGGAGGTCTTAAAGGTGAAGCTTCATACCAAACATCAACAAAGGCTAAAATTTGAACAATCTTGTCAAAGGTCCACTAGATGAAGCTACACATCAAATATCAAAGACCTGGGCCTAGCGGTTTCAGAGAAGAAGATTTTTAAAGATTTTCCCTATATAAGCCTATGTAAAATCAAAGGGCCCCGGGACAGGGGCATTTTTTGCCCCAGCACTATAGTTTGAACAATCTTGGTAGGGGTCCACTAGATGAAGCTTCATACCAAATATCAAAGTTCTGGGCCTTGTGGTTTCAGAGAAGAAGATTTTTAAAGATTTTCCCTATATAAGCCTATGTAAAACCAAAGGGCCCCGTGGCAGGGGGGGATTTTTTGTCCCAGCACTATAATTTTAACAATCTTGGTAGGGGTCCACTAGACGAAGCTTCATACCAAATATCAAAGTCCTGGGCCTTGTGGTTTCAGAGAAGAAGATTTTTAAAGATTTTCCCTATATAAGCCTATGTAAAATCAAAGGGCCCCGGGACAGGGGCATTTTTTGCCCCAGCACTATAGTTTGAACAATCTTGGTAGGGGTCCACTAGATGAAGCTTCATACCAAATATCAAAGTTCTGGGCCTTGTGGTTTCAGAGAAGAAGATTTTTAAAGATTTTCCCTATATAAGCCTATGTAAAACCAAAGGGCCCCGTGGCAGGGGGGGATTTTTTGTCCCAGCACTATAATTTGAACAATCTTGGTAGGGGTCCACTAGACGAAGCTTCATACCAAATATCAAAGTCCTGGGCCTTGTGGTTTCAGAGAAGAAGATTTTTAAAGATTT
This sequence comes from Lucinisca nassula, assembly GCA_963580285.1. NCBI lineage: Eukaryota > Metazoa > Mollusca > Bivalvia > Lucinida > Lucinidae > Lucinisca > Lucinisca nassula. The sequence continues at coordinate 127,335,079 of OY757012.1, forward strand.
TCCCTATATAAGCCTATGTAAAACCAAAGGGCCCCGGGGCAGGGGCATTTTTGGCCCCAGCACTAAAATTGGAACAATCTTGGTAGGGGTCCACTAGATGAAGCTTCATACCAAATATCAAAGTCCTGGGCCTTGTGGTTTTAGAGAAGAAAATTTTTAAAGATTTTCCCTATATAAGCCTATGTAAAACCAAAGGGCCCCGTGGCGGGGGCATTTTTGGCCCCAGCACTATAATTTGAACAATCTTGGTAGGGGTCCACTAGATGAAGCTTCATACCAAATATATAAGACCTGGGCCTTGTGGTTTCAGAGAAGAAGATTTTTAAAAATTTTCCCTATATAAGCCAATGTAAAAGCAAAGGGCCCCGTGGCGGGGGCATTTTTGTCCCAGCACTAAAATTTGAACAATCTTGGTAGGGGTCCACTAGATGAAGCTTCATACCAAATATCAAAGTCCTGGGCCTTGTGGTTTCAGAAAAGAAAATTTTTAAAGATTTTCCCTATATAAGCCCATGTAAAACCAAAGGGCCCCGTGGCGGGGGCATTTTTTGTCCCAGCACTAAAATTTGAACAATCTTGGTAGGGGTCCACTAGATGAAGCTTCATACCAAATATCAAAGACCTGGGCCTTGTGGTTTCAGAGAAGAAGATTTTTTAAGATTTTCCCTATATAAGCCTATGTAAAACCAAAGGGCCCCGGGGCGGGGGCATTTTTGGCCCCAGCACTGTAATTTGAACAATCTTGGTAGGGGTCAACTAGATGAAGCTTCATACCAAATATCAAAGACCTGGGCCTTGTGGTTTCAGAGAAGAAGATTTTTAAAGATTTTCCCTATATAAGCCAATGTAAAACCAAAGGGCCCTGTGGCGGGGGCATTTTTTGTCCCAGCACTATAATTTGAACAATCTTGGTAGGGGTCCACTAGATGAAGCTTCATACCAAATATCAAAGTCCTGGGCCTTGTGGTTTCAGAGTAGAAGATTTTTGAAGATTTTCCCTATATAAGCCTATGTAAAACCAAAGGGCCCTGGGGCGGGGGCATTTTTGGCCCCAGCACTATAATTTGAACAATCTTGGTAGGGGTCCACTAGATGAAGCTTCATACCAAATATCAAAGACCTGGGCCTTGTGGTTTCAGAGAAGAAGATTTTTAAAGATTTTCCCTATATAAGCCAATGTAAAACCAAAGGGCCCCGTGGCGGGGGCATTTTTCGTCCCAGCACTCAAATTTGAACAATCTTGGTAGGGGTCCACTAGATGAAGCTTCATACCAAATATCAAAGTCCTGGGCCTTGTGGTTTCAGAGAAGAAGATTTTTAAAGATTTTCCCTATATAAGCCTATGTAAAACCAAAGGGCCCCCGTGCGGGGGCATTTTTGGCCCCAGCACTATAATTTGAACAATCTTGGTAGGGGTCCACTAGATGAAGCTTCATACCAAATAACAAAGACCTGGGCCTTGTGGTTTCAGAGAAGAAGATTTTTTAAGTTTTTGGTGAAAAAAATCTGTTTTTGGCTCCTGTGACCTAGATGTGCAACGGACCGGAACCATTTGACCCATATTCAAACTTGACCGAGATATTGTCATGATGATCATTCTGAGCAAGTTTGATTAAGATTGGACCAAAATTGTGGCCCCTAGGGTGTTCACAAGGTTTTTATATGATTTGACCCGCTGACCTACTTTTTAACCCGATATGACCCATATTCGAACTGGACTGAAATATTGTCACAATGGTCATTCTGAGCAAGTTTCATGATAATTGGACCAAAACAGTGGCCTTCAGAGTGTTCACAAGGTTTTTCTATGATTTGACCTACTGACCTACTTTTTGACCGGACATGACCCATATTCGAACTTGACCAAGATATTGTCATGATGATCATTCTGAGCAAGTTTGATTATGATTGGACCAAAATTGTGGCCTCTAGGGTGTTCACAAGGTTTTTCTATGATTTGACCCGCTGACCTACTTTTTAAGCCGACATGATCCATATTCAAACTTCACTAAAATATTGTCACAATGATCATTCTGAGCAAGTTTGATGATGATTGGACCAAAATTGTGGCCTCTCGAGTGTTCACAAGGTTTTTCTATGATTTGACCTACTGACCTACTTTTTCACCCGACATGACCCATATTCGAACTTGACCGAGATATTGTCATGATGATCATTCTGAGCAAGTTTGATGATGATTGGACCAAAACTGTGGCCTCTAGTTTGTTCACAAGAAAAAGTTTACGCACGACGGACGACGGACGACGGACGACGCACGACGACACCGGACATCTTACGGTCACAAAAGCTCACCATGACCTTCGGTCAGGTGAGCTAAAAACACAAACTTTCAATCCCCCACCCCAAAGATGCCTGTGGTAAAATTTGGGCCCAATCCACCCAGTGGCTCCAGAGGAGATGTGGTTTGAAAGTGTTGACGCCAGATGACTGACGAGGACAGACAACATGATGACGACGGAAAACTGCCTATCCTATAAGCTCTCCCGGAGCCTTCAGCTCTAGTGAGCTAAAAAAAAAAAAAAAAAAAAAAAAAGAGTTGCCTCCCCTTAAAGTGAACCTCAATAACACATGGTGTAGTTTTATCCATTTTCATGAAGAACTGGAAAAAAATATGCCAGGATTATTAGAAAATATTCCTCCTAAATAAGCTAGTTGTCAGAACAAGAGGGCCATGATGGCCCTGGATCGCTCACCTGATCCATAGAGTAACAAGTGGGCCCCGGGGAGGGCCATTATTGACCCCAGGGTTAAAATGTGCATAATGTTGAGGGAGGTCTAAAAAGATGAAGCTTAATACCAAATATCAACAAAGGCTATAATTTGAACAATCTTGGAAAAGGTCCACTAGATGTAGCTACACACCAAATATCAAAGACTAGGCCTTGCAGTTTCAGAGAAGAAGATTTTTTTAAAGATTTTCCCTATATAAGCCTATGTAAAACCAAAGGGCCCTGGGGCAGGGGCATTTTTGGCCCCAGCACTACATAAGCCTATGTAAAACCTAATGGCCCCAGGGCGGGGGCATTTTGGGCCTCAGGGATACAATTTAAATAATCTTGATAGAAGTCCACTAGATGAAGCTTCATACCAAATATCAAAGACCTGGGCCTTGCTGTTTCAGAGAAGAAGATTTTCAAAGATTATCTCTATATAAGTCTATGTAAAACCAAAGGGCCCCCGGGGCGGGGGCATTTGTGGCCTGAGGGCTATAATTTAAACAATCTTGGTAGAGGTCCACTAGATGAAATTTCACACCAAATATCAAAGACATGGGCCTAGGAGTTTCAGAGAAGAAGATTTTTAAAGAGTTTCCCTATACAAGTCTATGTAAAACCAAAGGGTCTTGGGGCGGGGGCATTTGTGGCCCGAGGGCTATAAGTTGAACAATCTTGATAGAGGTCCACTAGATGAAATTTCACACCAAATATCAAAGACCTAGGCCATGTGGTTTCATAGAAGAAGATTTTTAAAGATTTTCCCTATATAAGTCTATGTAAAAACAAAGGGCCACAAGGCAGGGGCATTTTTGGTCTCAGGGCTATAATTTGAACAATCTTGGTAGAGATCCACTAGCTAAAGCTTCATACCACATATCAAAGACCTAGGCCTTGTGGTTTCAGAGAAGAATATTTTTCAAGATTTTCCCTATATAAGTCTCTGTAAAACCAAAGGGCCCCGGAGCGGGGGCATTTTTGGCCAAAGGGCTATAATTTGAACAATCTTGGTAGAGGTCCACAAGATGAAGCTTCATACCAAATATCAAACACCTGGGCCTTGCAGTTTCAGAGAAGAAGATTTTTAAAGATTTTCCCTATATAAGCCTATGTAAAACCAAAGGGCCCCGGGGCGGGGGAATTTTTGGCCCCAGCACTATAATTTGAACAATCTTGGTAGGGGTCCACTAGATGAAGCTTCATACCAAATAGCAAAGACCTGGGCCTTGCAGTTTCAGAGAAGTAGATTTTTAAAGATTTCCCCAACATAAGCCCATGTAAAACCAGAGGGTCCCGGGGCAAAGGGCATTTTTGGCCCAAGCACTTTAATTTGAACAATCTTCGTAGGGGTCCACTAGATGAAGCTTCATACCAAATATCAAGGAGCTGGGCCTTGCGGTTTCAGAGAAGAAGATTTTTAAAGATTTTCCCTATATATGCCCATGTAAAACCAAAGGCCCCCTGGGCGGGAGCATTTTTGGCCCCCGGGCTATAATTTGAACAATCTTGGTAGAGGTCTACTAAGTGAAGCTTCATACCAAATATCAAAGACCTGATCCTTGTGGTTTCAGAGAAGAAGATTTTTGAAGATTTTCCCTATATAAGCCTATGTAAACCCAAAGGCCCCCGGGACAGGGTCATTTTTGGCCCCAAGGCTATAATTTGAACAATCTTAGTAAAGGTCCACCAGGTTAAGCTTCACACCAAATATTAAAGACCTGGGCCTTGTGGTTTCAGAAGTTTTTTTAATGATTTTCCCTATATAAGCCTATGTAAAATCATAGCCCCCCCCCCCCCCCCCCCCCCACCCCCCGGGGCTGGGGCATTTTAGCCCCCAAAGCTATAATTTGAACAATCTTGGTAGAGGTCCACTAGATGAAGCTTCACACCAAATATCAAAGATCTGGGCCTTGCGGTTTCTGAGACGAAGATTTTTAAAGATTTTCCCTGTACAAGCCAATGTAAAACCAAAGGCCCCCAGGGAGGGGGGCATTTTTGGCCCCAAGGCTATAATTTGAACAATCTTAGTAGAGGTTCACCAGGTAAAGCTTCACACCAAATATTAAAGATGTGGGCCTTGTCGTTTCAGAGAAGAGGATTTTTTAATGATTTTCCCTATATAAGCCTATGTAAAACCATAGGCCCCCGGGGCGGGGGGATTTGGCCCCCAGGGCTATAATTTGAACAATCTTGGTAGAGGTCCACTAGATGAAGCTTCACACCAAATATCAAAGATCTGGGCCTTGCGGTTTCAGAGAATAACACTTTTAAAGATTTTCCCTGTATAAGCCTATGTAAAACCGAAGGCCCCCGGGGCGGGGGCATTTTTGGCCCCAAGGCTATAATTTGAACAATCTTAGTAGACGTCCACTGGGTAAAGCTTCACACCAAATATTAAAGACGTGGGCCTTGTGGTTTCAGAGAAGATTTTTTAATGATTTTCCCTATATAAGCCTATGTAAAACCATATGCCCCCGGGCGGGGGCATTTTGGCCCCCCAGGGCTTTAATTTGAACAATCTTGGTAGAGGTCCACTAGATGAAGCTTCACACCAAATATCAAAGATCTGGGCCTTGCGGTTTCAGAGAAGAACATTTTTAAAGATTTTTCCTGTATAAGCCTATGTAAAACCAAAGGCCCCCGGGGCGGGGGCATTTTGGCCCCAAGGCTATAATTTGAACAATCTTAGTAGAGGTCCACCAGGTAAAGCTTCACACCAAATATTAAAGACCTGGGCCTTGTTGTTTCAGAGAAGAAGATTTTTTAATGATTTTCCCTATATAAGCCTATGTAAAACCAAAGGCCCCCGGGGCGGGGGCATTTTGGCCCCCAGGGCTATAATTTGAACAATCTTGTTAGAGGTCCACTAGATGAAGCTTCATACCAAATATCAAAGACCTTGGCCTTGCGGTTTCAGAGAAGAAGATTTTTAAAGTTTTCGTTTAAAAAATCTATTTTTAGCTCCTGTGACCTAGATGTGCAATAGACCGGAACCATTTGAACAACTTTGAAAGGGGACCACCTAAGGATCATTCCTGTGAAGTTTGGTCAAAATCCGGTCAGTGGTTTAGGAGGAGATGTCATTTGAAGAAAAAGTTTACGCACACACGCACGCACGCACGACGGACGACGGACAAAAAGTGATCACAAAAGCTCACCTCGTCACTGCGTGACAGGTGAGCTAAAAAGGTACAGGACTTACATTTGAATCCAAGGCAAACAAGTAATGGCCATCTGTAGTCAGTCTGCCATGCAATAGCTCTGCATCTGAAAGATTCAATAACACTGGATAACTATACACAGAATGTATACAAAAGGCCAGAAGCCTGGATACTGAACGAAGAGCTTTTTCTGTTTTGTTGGATTAGAATATAAACGTTGATCCCTCAAACACTGATGGGTCCTTTGCAATGTTTTTTTTTTTTTTTTTTGAACTTGTTCCTGAATCCCTAGGAAAATCCTGCAGATATTAACGCTTGTCCTGCTGAATATTTAAATATGTCACACCCAACACTGATAATCAACCAATCAGATTACTTGATGCAAATTATTGCAACAAATTTACAATCTGAATGGCAAACAATGTAGATCCTGATCAGATGGCTTCATCAGAAGCCATCTGATCTGGATCTTCATTGTTTGGCAAATAAGGCATATCTGGGCTCAGCAGGACAAGGGTTAATATCTTTAGGAAAACTTTTGAAACAATTTTCTTATCTTATCTTGAAAATGAATGTTATGTGTACACCTCAATGTGTGATTCTAATGAGTACGCAGGATGTACCTTAATTTCAAAAAGATTGAAAAGATTTTGTTTTGAGTCAACGCTCAACACTATTTAGCTCATATGGTTGTCACACAAGTTTGTTTTCTTAATGAAAAAAAAGAAGAAAACTTACCATTTTCAAGCACAGATTCAATTTCGTCTTCAAGTTCAATCCCAGCACCACTGTAGCTCCATTTGGCCAAGATACTATCACCTCCACCCTGAAATGTTCGTTACAAAATAGTCATCATTGGCAATTTCGTAGTGTATGATAAGCAATAAAGACAAATTCATATTCACTAAAACTGAGACAATGAAACACAGTGCAAGCCGAGATCATATGCCACAGAATGTGGCATCTGATCAGGGCCTTCACTGTTTGCAAAACGTTAAGCCACCTTCTAGGATTTTTGATTGATTTGTGGTTTAACGTCCCCGTCAACACTGTATAGGTCATTTTGGAGACGTTGCTTCCAATTTTGTGGGACTTTTACCCGACACTGAGATGAAATGACTTCTCAAGCCCTGCTGCCCAATGAAACCAATAGGGTTTATAAGAATGGACGGACCGACTCGCAGCAATTTTCCTGGGTAGGCTTAGACCTCCTAAGCGGATTACCAGTACTCATGTGCGGTCGGTATCAGCTCTGCGTGGAAGCATCATGCAGCCCAATCTATTTCTCCAAGCCCCGATGGGCGGGGCTCGAGCCACCTTCTAGGAATAACTCAACCTGACACCCCTAAATTTTGAAATGAACTCTTACTACATCTAAAAGACCAAAATGGTTAAGATATGCAGTTGATGATATACAGTCAACACTCTTTATATCAACGTTCTAAAAATGAAAAAAAAAACTTGTCTTAACCCTTGTCCTGCTGAATATTTTAATCTGCCACACCCACTACTGAATATCAACCAATCAGATTACTTAATGCAAATTATTACAACAAATTCACAATCTGAATGGCAAACAATGTAGATCCTGATCAGATGGCTTCGTCAGAAGCCATCTGATCTGGATCTTCATTGTTTGGAAAATAAGGCATATCCGGGCTCCGCAGGACAAGGGTTAATGTCAATTTCAATTTAACAAAACCTTAGCTAAAGATTGGGCAGCTTAATAGAAAAAAAAGGAAAGGATATTTTAACACCCTAAGATGCCGAGATAACTACATCTGAGAATGTCGTCTGCTTATGTTGTCTGCTGAATCTTCTTGCAAACTTTTTAGAAATTTGTTCATATAGGCAAATAGTGTGGACTCAGATCAGACTGCTCCTTGAGGAGCAGGCTGATCTGGGTTCTCACTGTTTCCAAAAATGACTTTTAAAGTAACCAACAGCAATAAAGCAGATAACAATTGTCATGACTGGCATCTTATGGGTTAATACTTCAAGAAACAAATGTTGTGGATATTTGTTAGAATCGCCTTGCCAACATTTATTTGCCTTTATTACATGCACACTACTCATTATTTAAAATTCTAACACAGCGCGCCTATATAGGCAATGGAAAATAACTGTGTTTTATTCTGAAACAAATCACAGCTCGGAAGAGCGTGACGAGTGACGTCATTAAAATTCCCGATTTATGACGTCACTAGTAGATTTCCTTGACGTTAGACGGTGTAACGTCATTTTCTCGCATCGAAAACGTAAGAAAAGGATATAAATGTATGTGTTTCAGTCGATAATTTTAGCGGGATTTTTTTCTAACAATGGCGAAAGGTTGTGAGATTTTGAAGGAAACAACAACATTATTGCCGATTTTCAATGTGTTAGAATTGAAATAGATCAGCTCAAACTGTGATTTGTTGAGTAATAAATCACAGTTTGTCAGTCAGTTGTAAGTAGACAAATCACACGCGCTACGCGCTTGTGATTTGTCTACTTTACAACTGACCTCCAAACTGTGATCTATTACTCAACAAATCACAGTTAGAGCTGATCTATTTCTTAATTAGAATTTCTTATAGGAGTAAATTCTTCATAATGGCAAAATGTTGAGGAACACATACTGTTGTCATAACAAGCCAGCTAGATGACCTAATCACACTTTTCCTGGGCAGGCTTATACATGAGCAGATAACCAGTATAGTGCATATTCTTTTGCCAGAAACTGACAACTGCCCTTCTCGGATCACAGATCATTTGAGTAACTGTTCACTTTTTTCCACTGAGAAAACCAGGGCCTAGTTTTCAAAGCTTCATAAGCTTAATGAACTCATTAGTGGTCAAAACATTTCTTTTATTTAAACCTTTCACCGCCATAGGCGACTCGTCTACAGCTTTGCAGAGTTCCATAGGCAACTTTCGTCGACAATGTACGGTACCGGATTATAAATTAAGTTTCATAGGCTGTTAAATCTTTTCTGAACGCAGCATCCTATATTTAACCTTGCTCTTTGCTGTTATTTACTGCTAATTTTAGGTTTAAAATTGAACATAGAAAATGAAAACAGTGTTTTTAAAGATCGAGAAAAACATTTTGTGGATTTTGCCCATCCAAAATGGTGTTGAGGACCAAAAGAAGGATATAGAGTAAGAGAGTCTAATGTCGACCCATGTGAATTATCGACCCCTTATCTGTTTTAATTGGTTTTATGCGAATACTAATTGATTCTTGGAAGCGGTGGTGCCTGGGATAAATATTACGTCATAATATCGTCATAAAAATCGATTAACCTTTCCGCTCCGATTAGGATAGTGTGACTGTTGGGCAAAAAATCCCGGGTGGTCAGAATTCCATTTTCAAAAAGTCGTGGTGTTACGAGCGCCGATAAGGACGGAGATATAACTCTTTCTTCCATTGTTGATTAAATTTCGGTATTTTGATCGCAGTTTGCGGTTTCCATAAGGCCTACAATGCTTAAATGTTTTTCCACTTGTGTTTCGAGCGCCAAAATCCTAAAGCGGCCATATAACGTGGGGGGTCGATAATAGCAGAGCAAAAGTCTTCACTCTGCAATTATCGACCCCCGCGAATGACACGTGCTATCATGTAGTCTAGATACCCAATTTACCATCAAAACCGTCGTAAATGATATATTAGCCGGCGCATGACAAAACCTACAACAAGACAGAGGCGACAATTGAAGACTGCAATCAACCTGCGCACCCATCCACTAGGACAACACCTTTTGCTAATGTCTCTTTGCATAGATCGTAGCCAATAGTAGGCACATGTGATCAGCGAAGAATGATCATACTGCGCGGATGCGCAGGCTGATCCGAGTCTTTGCTGGTCGCCCGATCTTTATTGTTGTTTTTGTCATGCGCTAGCTCATATGATATTGATTTGTACGTTTGTACGGTTACTGATCATTTCACTTTTCAACTATCTGGACGTATAGTCGGAACAGGGCGGGACACGGTACAACGGGGCTGGGCAATTAAATAGTGCATAACCCGCGATGTGGGTTGGGCATGTGAGGGGGCAAAATAAGCTTAGAGAAGTTAATTCAAAGGTAGGACTGAGCTCTTAGGCTTGGAAAGAAGTGGCAGATGAGGCTGAGAGTGGGGAAGACTGATTTAAGATAAGGTATACTGTAGGCCTATGCCCTTGTCTGAGGTACAGATGTTGGCGTATGGAGTTGATAACTAACTAACTAACGAACGAACGAACGAACGAACGAACTTTATCACATGACGTAGTCGGAGAATGTGATAACGTAGTGTAATAAATTCCGGAATCCTTTAACCGTTATCAGACTAGAACCTGATTGAAAGACCATTACTAAATTCTTCCTTTTTCAGACATTTAAGAACAATATATCAATCGCAACCAGATAAACAGTGAGTAGAATCGAAACGTCGTTCTACAGTTTGAAGTTTGATCAGTATGAAAATGTTTCCTCGTATATTTTAGATTGCACAGATGACCCTTAATCTCGCTATTTGATGTCATTTTCTATACGTTGAAATATCTACAGAAATTCAAGAAAACAAGCCTATATGATCCGACCCCCTTAGACCTCATCTTTATTCAGTAAAATGGGGGGAAAGGGGATATATTATATTTCTTATTTCTGGTTAAAACATAGATTGTGGGAATTCGTTAGAAGGCGGTTATAACGAAAACCTACAATATATGTTTTGTATAGAAATATTAAAATTACCAGGTGATTACATATTCAACACATATGTATAGGCGTGTTTTCGTAATTAACTTTTAAGCACACCATTAAGTTTTCTTCTCTGTATATGCTATTCATTCCATGCAATAACGAGTGCGGTAAATCTAGCTTATCTGCAGATCTCATTTGAGACTGCACATATAGATCTATGCCTACAATATGATTTGTCCAAATAGCAAAGATTTAGATCTACATCATCATGTACAAACAGTAAGTCTGGCCAGTCTTGATTGTTGCTCACTGGATAACCTAGAAACCTTAGAAGACTCCTTCGAACATCAAACATTCTGACAGACTGCGCAGACATACAAGCTGTTATGAGTCTTTGCTGGTCGCAACAGTTCTATTTAAAGTTTTCCCATGCACAGGCTCATTTCAGCTTTAAGCTGCTATGTGGGACTCCTTTGTACGCCTATACATGGCGATTGTTAAGTGTTTCTAAGATCAATGATCTAAACATGATAAGAAAATGTATAAAACATAGATTACAGTAAATCTAGATATTTAGTAAATAAATCTATTACATATTTTGTAATATCTACATGTGAGATGCACTAAACAAAGCGGGCGCCCGCGGAGTGCCCACTTTTTAACTTACGGAACGTAGGCAAGAAAGTGAGCGCTCGACGTGTGCCCACATTTATTGAACGCGCCTCAGGTTATATCTCGAGCGTATATTTGGTTTAAGGGTATGAACAATCTGTCAATGTTCCTGGTAGGCATATATATTTGTTACCCAGGCGTAAAGTCTCTTAACTTAGAGTTTATGAGTGTTATTTTTTAAAAATCCCTAAGGGGGTCGATAATTGCCTCTATGGGTCGATAATTAACGACTTGACTAACATTTTCCAACAGACATTATAATATGTAAGACACTTTGTTACATTGTATCTGATTGGCTGGTTCTGACCAACAAAGAACACAGTTTCATAAATCAGTCACGATAGGATCATTCGTCAGTTATTTTTAATCCTAGCTTAATTTCAACCTTAAAGGGTCGATAATACCCGACTTTACTCTATATACACATATATGAGAAGACATGCCCGTTTTTATGTTTAATAACATTGATAATGACTGAGAAAAATCAGGAGAACACGTAAATGATGGCAACGACACGCTAGGAAATAATTAAAATGTTCACCAATGATTTTTTAATATTTAGCCCATTGTGATCATTCTGATGCTAATGGTCTGTAAAATTTCTTTTTTTGTATAAAATATTTCTTCTGCAAAATTGTAAGAAGCATATATTCTTTATGCAGTTTAAATATGAGCTCAGTATCTTTATTATTTCCAAAGATTTAAGCATCCAATCTCTTTCTGACTGTAAAAAAAAAAACACATTTGGTGCTGACTGGAACTTTTCACCATATACATGTATTTGGTGGCGAGAGGGAATTACAATAGCATTTTGGTTGACAAAATATCAAAAGCTGCTGACATTTTTTTCTGCAAAAAATGTAAGCTAACAAAATATTTCAGTTTTGAATAACTAGCTCCTGATTATTAAATATTGTTCTTGATAGAACAGTTAACATTTTGACCACTAACGAGCTCATTAATCTAATAACATAATGTTATTAATTAATTAATTTCGTATTGGCCTAGTTACAGGTCCGAGGTCTGCTGTATTGGCACGAGGCCGAAGGCCAAGGCCAATACAGCTGACCGAGGACCTGTAACTTGACCAATACGAAATTACTTGATTAATGACAATTTTATTAATTGACGCAATTAAAAACATGATTTATGATTTTTGAATATTGGTTGACTTGGTGTAATACAGGATAATCAATTAAAAATGGTTTGAACAACTGGGCCAAGATTATGTTGAAATAATGAAGGTCACTTACCAAAGTAAATATATAGTTTGCAGACAGAACAATATCATGTGTGACACAATGTTGTTGATGGCTTTCAAAAATCTTGATTTTTTCTTTTACAATGTCTTGTATATCATCAGCTCCTAAAAAGCAATCAAGGTAAAGGTCACAAGGTCAAGGTTACTACATGTATACAAACTTGAGACTTACTGCTACCACTAATTTTCATATTGTGGCATACCTCATATTAACCCATTTTGTACCGGAAACCCCAAAACGGGTACCCTGGCAAACAGTGCAGGCCCAGATCAGACGCCGTGGCCAGATCAAACGCCACGGCGTCTGATCAGGGCCTACATGGTTTGCAGCAAATCTAGCCATTTTCCAAATCAGTTTTGAAGGAAATACAACCTGACACCCCTAAATTTTGAAATGAACTCCTGCTATATATAAGGAGGAAGATTCCATTTGGTACAAAAAGAGTTAAAGGAGGAATAACTAAGATACTGCAATGCTTTGCATGCTGGGTATTTTTTTTTGTAGCAGACGGCATTTTGAAATAATTTTCTTATTTTTGCCAAAAAACAGGACTTGACATCTCATGTGAATTGTCTCCATTGCATGAGATATCAAGTTCTGTTTTCTGGGAAAAATAAGAAAAATATCAACAAATTGTCGTCGGCTGATATTAGCCAAGAGAGTAGTAAAGGTTAAAGCATAGTGATGGATAAGGTTGGTATTTTGTGACAACTGAAGGATAGTTTTCCTTATTTCTCCATATAAACCTATGTTGTGGTCATTTTTCCAATGTAAACAAGTGTTGTGTGTACTGTGTGGGGGCCGTAAAAAGTCTCCCTGTATTTCATCGTCGCCCAGATTATATTTTTATTGCTTTGGACGCATGGGGTCCATTGCTCGTAATTTGAAAATCGAGTACCGCTGAAATCGATGCTAGGGGGCGTATTCAGCCTTGCATAAAACAGTGCTGTTTATGAAGAAACTCCATAAAACTGAGTTTCCGGTTTTCATTCTAATAATGTATTCTTTGCTTCCAAAGTTAACCTTTATCAGTTATTTTAAGACACTACAGCTGGTGTTTAGTGGTGTGTGGTGGCCGTAAAACGTCTCCCCATACTTCATCATCGTGCAGGTTATATTTTTATTTTCTTTGGACGCATCGAGTCCATTGCTCGTAATTTGAAAATCGAGTACCGCTGAAATCGATGCTAGGGGGCGTATTCAGCCTTGCATACAACAGTGCTGTTTATGAAGAAACTCAATAAAACAAGAGTTTCCAGTTTTCATTCTAATAATGTATTCTTTGCTTCCAAAGTTAGCCTTTTTCATTTGTTAAAATCATTGATTTGGTTTGTATGGAGTTCAATGGCCCAGCCATAATTCTTTAGGTCATATTGAGCCCGTCAGTTTTTCTAGCCACACTTTTCCTGTGAGGGTGCCAGCTTATACATGAGCGTAAATCAGTACACTGCACATTCTTTCATGAGAAAATGACAAATGCTCCTCTTGAATCAGGACTACAATAGGCTGTTGTTTGTTTGAGTTTAACAGTCTAGTCAAAATTATTTAGATGAGTTTACCTAACCATACTTTTACTGGGCAGATTTATACCAGTACTGCACACATTCTTTTGCCAGAAGCTGATAACTGCACTTCTTGAATCTGCATAAGGGAGCGAATAACCATAGAAAAGATTTCAACATCAATATCCACTAAAAAATGTGTACCAGTGTCACCCACCACATCTTGTATGAACAAAATTCACCTGATTATTATTAAGAGTTTAGAACTTTAACCTTAAAACACCAAGAGAAACTGCATCTGAAAAAGTCTTCTATTTATGCCTTCTGATGTATCTTCTTCCAAGCTTTTCAAACATATTTTTGCAAAAAGACAAAAAGGGTGGACTCTGATCAGACTGGTCCTACATGAGTTAATTGGTCAACTGATCTGACCATTATCTGTTGTTTCATCTTATTGAACCCTTCAAGTACAAATTACAACCAGCAGACATCACTTTTAACCCTTTTTGTACCAAATGGAATCTTCCTCCTTATATATAGCATGAGTCCATTTCGAAATTTAGGATGTCAGGTTGTGTTTATCTTCAAAATGTATTTGAAAAACGGCTGAACTTTTTGCAAACAGTGTGGGCCCTGATCAGACGCCGCATTCTGCGGCGTCTGATCTGGGCCTGCACTGTTTGCCAATAACCCTTTTATTGGGTTTCCGGTACAGAATGGGTTAAAGCATTTTTTTTTTCTTATTTTTCAGAGAAAATAAGGTTAACATTACATGGGCCCAGTCAAGCGATTTTGGTACTTATCACCTATGCGAGCAGCGAAGGTTCAGGCGAGCCTGCGCATCCGCGCAGTCTCGCCAGAACCTTCGCTGCTCGCTCATACAAGCAGTGAATCCAGAGGAACCTTCAGACAGAAAGCCATATCCCTGGCCCCTCTGAATGGCTGGGCATGCGCAGTTAAAATTTGAAATGACGGAATGCTCGAAGACACAAATTTGCTTGGCGGGGCTCACATATAAAATGTCAAGCTTTATTTTCTCTGTTGTCTGCTCCAGAACTTAAATCTTTAACATTATTCAGCACTGATCCAATCCAATTAGTTTATACTGATTTATTTTAGTTTGATTGCTATGGAAGCTTCAAGCATAATTGAATCGCTCTCGAACACTCATTCCGGATGTTATCACACGCATGAGAGAGAGGCAGTGACTTTTACACCACTGCTACCCATCGACAGCTGGGTGGAGTGAGGCAGTGGCAGTACATGTCTTGTCCAAGGACTCACCTCAGCTCTGGTGAAACCGGATCCAATCAAATTATCCATTTCAATTTTCAATTAACCCTTATCCTGCTGTTCACGAAGATCCCTACCTTTTCAATCAGTACAAATCCAAATCAGAAGCCATCTGATCTGCATCTACACTGTTTGACATTCAGTTTGTGAATTTGTAGGAATAAATTACAATAAGTAATCTGATTGAAGTCAGAAATGGGTGTAGCAAACTTAAATATTCATAAGAAAACCAAATACTGAAATGGACAATGGAAAATCAGTTGGTCCACTGGACACTCCAGGTTAATCATAACTTGTCCCAGTCCAAAATAGCTTGACAGGTCTCCGTGGGCACTGTCTCTGAATCATTTGGTCTCTCATCACTGTGGGTTCCAGCCTGGCTCGGGTCACATGTGAGATGCCAAGTTCTGCAACAGAAGGTCAGGTGCTTTTTCTCCGGGGACTCTGTTTTTCTCCCACCTCTGATTAACAATCAGCTCGATATGAGTGAACTAATCTTGAAAGTGCTGTAAAACCAAAAACCAAACCAGTCCAAAATAGCTTGTCCTGCACGAGGGTCCTTCAAAAAGTTTTGTCACTGGGGTTTTATTTCCTAAATGCTTTATTTACTATTTTTCCCCTATTGCAGCCCCTCAAAGTATCCCTGCCTCTGTCAAAATGCATTTTGAAACCTTCGGATCCAATTTCTAAAAGCTGCTTCTTTGGGAAGGTGTTGGACGCACTGATAAATCGTGCTGCCATATGCATTTCTGAACATTCCAGAAAGTATTTTCTTGAGCCTTGGAAACAAGAAAAAGTCACATGTGGCTCAGGTCAGGAGAATAAGGAGGATGATTTACAACCTCGACTTTTTCAGCAGCCAAATACGACCTTACAACCTCAGCCTTGTAACAGGAGGCATTGTCAAGGATCAGGTGCACTCCTGACAAACCTTTGCTTGGACGCTTCTTATTGTAAAACACCTTGACATTCTTAAGTACAGTGTTCTTATAGAATCGCCTAGTGACTGTATGATAAGAAGGACAAGCCACTTGAACCACTGGCCGCCTAGAATTGAAGATTGCATACATTTTCTTGGAGCTGATGGTTCCTCTGGCAATACAGGGGTGCTTTTGATCTTTGCACTTCCACTGTTTGTTATCAGCTCTTCTCTGTGGCTCAAACATGTGTACCCAGGTTTCATCACCTGTTAGCAAGTTAGAAATATCCCGGGTGTCACAGTTTTTGTATATTTTCAAGAGCTGTTGGGCCAATTTAAGGCTTTGCTACCCAGTGAGCAAATGGGGCACCCCTCTAGCGCAAATCTTTCTCAATCCAGGGTACTTTGTATGCCTGCTGCCTTCTGATATGCCAGTGCATTTTACTATCTCTCACTGACAGTTGCGCATCTTCTTCAACCGCTGCCTTTATCGCAGTGATGGTTGCCTTGGTGATGGAGATCTTGGGCTTACCAACACTGGCATCATCTTTGACCAACGATTTACCAGCTTTAAAAGCTTTGACCCAGCGATAAACTGTGTGCTTTGAAATGGCAAGAGGTTCATATATCCCACACAATTCATCAAATATCTGACTTGAACATATGTCAAGCCTTACAAGGTATTTAATGTAATCACAGCCTTTCTGTCCATTTTACAATGCAACTCATAAATTGGCCAGTGTATATGACTGCATGTATTTCAATTTGACTTATCTGGGTCATCATAAAAGGAATTTGCACAAAATAAACTGTTAACCGTAGCTATTTGAAAGGCTATTCAAGTGCAATGAAGTGCTATCAGAAATACATGCGGTAAAACTACAGAAACCTATTAGTGACAAAACTTTTTGAAAGACCCTCATATTAAAACCCCTTTGAGCTAATAAAATCAAAACTGTAGCACAAATTCTCACCTTGTTTGAATACCTCAATGCCTGACTGAACAATAATCTGACCATCTGCTGTCAACACTACCAGATCTGCTGTACCTATATTAAATATATATACAGTCGAACTTCGATGGCTCGAACCCCTTTGGGACCATGGAAATTTGTTCGAGACAGCGGAAGTTCGAGCCACTGTTGCATACTTCAAGAAAACATAACAGTGGTATTTTTGGACTCCTTTTCGGTATTCTGTAACATAAATGTATGCTGTGTGTACTCATTAGAATCGCCTCATTGAGGCGATTCTAATGAGTACACACAGCATACATTTGCAAGATAAAAGTCGAAAATCGCCTTAATTATCCCACACTTTTTCTTTTGCAGAGGAATTCCCTAGGGACTCAAAAATGGGTTCGACTCAGCCATGGTAAACGAGCCATCGGTGTTCGAGCCATCGAAATTCGACTGTATTCATGTGAACACAAATTTACATGGGGAAGTTGCATAGCAATGCCACAAATTTTGACACTATTATAATTAGCTTTTGAAACCAATCAATAATAAATGGAATGAAAATGATCCAAGCACTGGTTCTGATTATGTTTATATAAAAATATTTGTATATTAGGATAAAAAGGAGTAACCATGATAATTAAGGGATAATTTTCATAATTTCTCTTTAGAAACATGTGTTGTAAGTACTTATTAGAATATCCTCCTCAAAGGTGATTCAAACAAGTGCCCACATCAAATTGTTCAATGCAGAAATAAGAAAAACTAGACTAGAGAGAAACTGACTAGGGCCCCGGCAGCGCTATCAGAGGAGTACCAGTAGGAAAAATTTGTTGACGGACAGACAGACAGACAGACGGACAGAGTGATTACTATAGGGCACCCACACTTTCAGTGCGGGGGCCCTAACTATCCTGAAATCACCCTCTTTACTCCTTATCTGGAGCTATGTAGCTATGTTCCACAACTTAATCCTTATCCTGCTGAACATGACAACCCCTACCCATCACGTGAACCTGTCCGTGAAATGTAGATCCCCTAAACCCCACTTTCTATGGAGAAAATTGGGGTGTAGAGGGGTAAACATTATTTTTTCTTATTTCTGTTCCAAGACATAGGTTGTGGGTACTCACTAGAACCGCCTCATTGAGGCGGTACTAACGAGCACCCAAAACCTATGTTTTGAGCATTTATAAGAAAAATATCACAGATTTTCATCAGATTAGTAACCATTTTGGAGTTCTGAAAAATGCACTATGTCGCACGGGTGTGTTATCGTAATGCTTTGCAAACAGTGTAGATCCAGATCAGATGGCTTCTCCTTCTGAAGAAGCCATATGATCAGAATTGTCACTGTTTGTTGTGTAGTTTTTGAACTGAATGAATACATTATATCAAGTAATTTAATTGGTGGCTAAATTAATTTATTCAGCAGGATAAGGCTGGTCTTTCAAGGGTCTAGGAAATCCAATTAGAATAACAAAAATCCTGGGTCCAGTTGCTCAAAGCACTGTTAGCTTAACAAGCTTGTAAGTCAGTGGTCAAAATGTTTTCCACTCTAGCAAGTAAATTATCTATTACTGGTATTTTTGATAAAAAAAATGATATCAAAAAGCTACTCATATTTTAACCCTTATCTTGCTGTTCACGACAACCTCTATCTTTGCAAACAGTGTAGATGGCTTCTGAAGAAGCCATCTGATCAGGATCTACACTATTTGACATTCAGTTTATGAATTTGTAGTAATAAATTACATCAAGTAATTTGACTGGTTGATAGACAGGTATGGGTGTGGCTTAAATGAATATTCAGCAAGAGAAGGGTTAAGTAGAATTATTAGTATATTTGCCATGTTTACTGTTCCAAGCCTTAACAAAATGTTAACTTAGCTTTCTAGCTTTCATTATAAGTTCCTGAGAAATCTGGACAAAACACCATAAGTCATGTGCTTTGACAACTGTTCTGCAATTACACCTTCCTTACTTTAGAGACTAAGTGTGGTATAAGTTTCATTGAGGTAGGGCCCTAAACATAAAAGTTATTGAACAAAATGTATTTTTATTTTTTGAAAACCTACCAAGTGGACCCTTGGCCCCTGTTAGGGTACAAAATGATACAGCTAGTCATTGTCTATATTTATCTGGCTTTCATACTTTGTTTTTACTATATTAATGATTTTGTTTGTTTGATTTGATGTTTAACGTCCCCGGCAACACTATGTGTCATTTTGGGGACGTTGCTTCCAATTTTGTGGGACTTTTACCCGACATTGAGATGAAATGACAGCTCAAGCCCTGTAGCCCAATAAAACCAATAGGGTTTATAAGCATGGACGGTCTGACTCACACCATTTTGCCTGGGCAAGCTTAGATCCTCTAAGCGGTTTACCAGTACTCGTGTGCAGTCGGATTCAGCTCTGCGTGGAACCATCAGGCAGCCCATTTATTTCTTCAAGCCCCAATGGGCGGGGGCCAGCTATATTAATGAAAGAAGTATGCATTTTTTAGGAAATTTTGTAAAAGGTGACAAATGAGGCATTCTTGAACATCACCACATGCATACAGTATAATAAACTAAGCAGATATACTAAATTATATACCATAATGATCCTAAGTATTGGGGCAGAAATGCCTAAACAAACAGTGCAGACCCTGATCAGACTGCTCCTTCAGGAGCAGTCTGATCAGGGTCTACACTGTTTGCCATTCCATCTGCACATTTTGGACTCCTTGTTTGATTGTGAAACAAATTTGTTAAAATTATAGAGAATTATAGCAAGTCCTAAAAGTGTCCAAATGTTTAGGATTTTATGGTAATCAAATAAATGTACAGTCCAACCTGTATTAAGCAAGCACCCATGGGATATTCAAAAAGTGCTTCCTTAAGACAGATGCTTGCTTAACACAGGTGAATTCTAATGCATTTTCCTTTTTCGGGAACTGAATGCCTGCTTGCTTAAGACAGGTTGCTTGCTTAATAGAGGTGGCTACTAAGACAGGTTTGACTGTATAGTATATGACAGAAACAGAAGCTAGAGAAAATTAGTAAGAGCCAGTGCACCACAAAATATAAAACTTGTGCTTCCAGTGAAGACTCCGATCAGCCTGTGCATACGTGCAGTCAGATCAGTCCTCGCTGAGAGCATAAGATGTCAATAGCTTTGGGTTACTCACAGTTGTAAACCCTTATTCCGCTGAACTCAACAATGCCTACCTCTGCAAACAGTGTAGAGCCAGATCAGATGGCTTCTGAAGAAGCCATCTGATCAGGATCTACACTGTTTGTTATGTAGTTTGTGAACTGAATGAATAAGTTGTATCAAGTACTTTGACTGGCTGATAGTCAGCAATGGGTGTGGCTAAATTAACTCATTCAGCAGGATAAGGGTTAAAGAAAACTTCTACTTTACTGGGTGGATATATGCAGGCTGATCTGAGTTTTAGCTGGTCACACAGGTATTATTGTAGGATTTGTTGTGCGCTGGCTCATATATATACCAACAGATAAGATTTGTATTTTGTGGAAATTAAATTATTTCTCCATATAAACCTGTGTTGTGGGTATTCATTAGAACAGTCCTGGTGACGTAATTCTAATGAATACCCACAAAATAGGTTTATATGGAGAAATAAGAAAAACTAGAGCTGTCAGTGAAACTGACTAGGGCCCCGGCAGCGCTATCAGAGGAGTAGGAAAATTTGTGGACGGACAGACGGACAGACAGACAGACAGACGGACGGACAGTGATTACTATAGGGCACCCACACTTTCAGTGCGGGGCCCTAACTATCCATCAATTACCACAAAATACCAACATTATCTGCTGCTATGATATATACTAGTAAATGCAATACAGGACAGTTAACGAATCTACCTCAGTTAGGCCAAAGTATGCTAAAATGAACCGCCAGCCTAAGTATGCTAGTCACCATGCAATTACTACTATAGTTTATATATGTTAGCAACAGGTTAAATATACCACAACCTCTTTATAGCACTGCTGTTTGGATCCAAAGCAGAATACTATCAAATGACTAAATGGCTAAATGACTATTTATGGTAAATTTTCTATAAAATCTATATACAGTAAAATTCCGCTATTAAGACCACCTAAAATTAAGACTAATCCTGCTTTAAAAACCTTATTTAGAAGGATTCAGTAGTGCCCTCTGATTAGAGACCACCTTTGGGACTGTTCAAAAGTGGTCTTTAAGACCACTTTTGAGCAGTCCCAAAGGTTGTCTTAATATAGGAATTTAACTGCATATCCAAAATGTGTTATAAAGAGGTCAATATGTCAGAGCCAACACCATAGAAAATCTGCCTTATGCCTTGTATGAATAGTAAAAAGGCAAATCACTGATCATAGCAGCAGTAAGATAACAAGATGATGGAATCATGCAAAAATGATCTGAGTACACATTATTAAAAATAATTGTTTCAAGCTCTTGCTGAATTTCCGGCCACTCACAAGTGCATATTTCAAAATAGTCAGCCTCGATAGCGCAGTGGATAACGCGTTCGACTCATGATCGAGAGGTTGTGTGTTCGAACCTGGCACCCGGTATCGAGGTGTGTCCTTGGGCAAGACACATAATGACACTGCCTCACTCCACCCAGGTGTAAATGGGTAGCAGTGGTGTAATAGACACTGCCTCTCTCTCACGCGCGCATGAAAACATCCGGAATGAGTGTTCGAGAGCGATTAAATAAGCTTGCGGCTTCCATCGCAATCGAACTAAAATAAATTAGTATAAACTAAAATAGTTCCAAGATATTTTTCTTATTTCTTCTCTTGGGTACTCCAAGAATCACCTCTGAAGTAATTCCAATATCACATTACAAGCCTTAATGTAAAATCAAAACAGAACACATTCATCACTAGCCCTTGTCCTGCTGAGCCCGGATATGCCTTATCTTTGAAACAATGTAGATCCAGATCAGATGGCTTCTGAAGAAGCCATCTGATCAGGATCTTCATTGTTTGCCATCCAGTTTATAAATTTGTTGCAATAATTTGCATCAAGTAATCTGATTGGCTGATAATCAGTGGTGGGTATGACATATTTAAATATTCAGCAGGACAAGGGCTAGTATGTAACTTATTTCTGTCTCTGAGCAATTTGAACACCTGTTTATTAAATCTTTTACACGCGGAAACCTCGGATCACAGCCTTTACTGATTTCAGAAAGTGCAACCATTTTCTAAATTAAATTCTATCAGCAACTCTACCTCACATCCCTGAATTTTGAAATGGACTCCTGCTGTATGTAAGGAAGAAGAATCCATTCAGTACAAAATGGGTTAAGTTATGCTGTTTAGTACCAGAAACCTCAAAACGGGTAGTTTGCAAACAGTGCAGGCCCAGATCAGACGCGGCAGAATGTGGCATCTGATCAGGGCCTCCACTGTTTGCTTAAAGTTCAGACATTTTCCAAATAAATTTTGAAAATTTTTGAAATGGACTCCTGCTATATAGAAGGAAGATTCCATTTGGTACAAAAAGGGTTAAATGACAAGACCACCAACCAGCCATTTTTTCTCATGCACAAAGACAGATCTTCTAATGATGTTGTCCTAGTTACTCACCTTTTTCCTCTGTTACTACATCTGTTACAAAATTTATGCATTAAAGCCATTTTTTGCAGTAAATATTTTCAAATTTTCTCACCACTTTTCCATTTAATGTTCATACCTGAACTTCATTTTTTTATTATTCTTTTGAGTTTCAGTACAATCTTGGTGGATAGCAAACAGTTCAGACCCTGTCCAGAAAGCTCCTTCAGAGGCAGCCTAGTCCACACGTTTCTCACAGAATGAGTTGTGTTTGTTTGATTTGAGGTTTAATGTCCCCGTCAACACTATATAGGTCATTTTGGAGACATTGCTTCCGATTTTGTGGGACTTTTACCCAACATTAAGATGAAATGACACATCAAGCCCTGTCGCCCAATGAAACCAATAGGGTTTATACGCATGGACGGTCCGACTCGCACCGCTTTGCCTGGGCAGGCTTAGATCCTCTGTTTACCTGTACTTGTGTGCGGTCGGTTTCAGCTCTGCTTGGACGTATCATACAGCCCATCTATTTCTTCAAGTCCCTATGGGCGGGGGCCAGTACTTAAGGGGAATGGGAACACTCGGCAGATTTTTCCACATGCAAAAATGAGTGCAAGCTCTTCTGTTAGTTCAGACACTTCTGACTCAACATTTAAGGGTCTTCTTCTAGTCTCAATGGAAAAAATTGTTCCATTAGGGCATTACTCCCTTCCAAAGAAGACCTTATTGAAAGTGCAGACAAAAACATTTTTGGAGCTTCCCTCAAAAGTGTATCCATTCACTTTAAGGTAATTATGCTAAGATCTCCCTTTTGCTAGATAACTGCATTCAAAATTGCCATTTGGGGAGGTAAATTTTGTTTTACAATAAAGTGTCAGCAGAGCAATAAAATGGCAACAGCAAAAATGACAATATACCTTCTGAAATGCCAATTTTAATACAGCTATCACAATTTTAATGGACTTACTCCCACTTTTTATTCAAAAAGTGTTCGTTATCCCAATTTTAATGCACTCATTCATTTTTGTTCAAACATTGTTCTG
Organism: Lucinisca nassula; assembly: GCA_963580285.1. Taxonomy (NCBI): domain Eukaryota; kingdom Metazoa; phylum Mollusca; class Bivalvia; order Lucinida; family Lucinidae; genus Lucinisca; species Lucinisca nassula. The sequence continues at coordinate 127,358,856 of OY757012.1, forward strand.
ACAGCACAAAGCAGTTAACACCGTGAGCTATATAAAACCTAGCCAGTGAAAAGCAACATTGTTGCTTGTCGCAATAAAAGCTCTACAGAGCTATGTTATTTGTTTCGGATATGCGCCGTTAAATAAAGCTTCTTTCTCTTTATCTTTAACATTACTTGATGATGTTGGGTTTCAAACAGTATATTACATACTAAACTGTCATAAGTTTTGACTTTATCCAATCTGACAGACATTTCCTTACGTATGCAAGAGAATTATAATTTTTGTTTAAGAAATAGATCAGATTTAGCAGTGTCTTGTTGAATACTCATTTGTTTGATTTGAGGTTTAACGTCCCCATCAACACTGTATAGGTCATTTTGGAGACGTTGCTTCCAATTTTGTGGGACTTTTACCCGACATTGAGATGAAATGACATCTCAAGCCCTGTCACCCATTGAAACCAATAGGGTTTATAAGCATGGACGGGCCTACTCGCACCGCTTTGCCTGGACAGGCTTTAATCCTCTAAGCAGTTTACCAGTACTCGTGTGCGGTCAGTTTCTGCTCTGCCTGGAAGCATCATACAGCCCATCTAATTGTTCAGTAATAAATCTAAGTTTGGAGGTCAGCTGTAAAGAAGATCAAATCACAACAGCTTAGTGCAGGTCATTTGTGTACATACAACTGACCAACAAAAAGATTTATTACTCAACAAATCATACACCAGAGCTGACCATATCGATTCTAACACACTGAAATTGGCAGTATTTTTTTTTGTTTCCTTCAAATACTCTCAATCACCGCTCCAAACCTTTTGACATTCTTAAAAGAATCCTCATCATGAAAACACGTCTATACTAGAACTTGTTTTTCTACAAAAACACAGATGTCTCCCCCGTTTTGACCTCTAAGTATAACCTTGACATTGGAGGTATTGAGCCGGGTCTTGTGTGCAACACATCATCTAATGAAGATAAACATTTCTGCAAAGTAACTTTAAAAATGTTCAAAAAATTTCAAAGGGCAATAACTCTTGAAAGGGGCATAATCCGGATGAGAAAAAAAATATGCGTCAGCTTATTTTCCATTAGGAATGCATATATGAAATTTCAAAACCATAGCATACACAGTTCTAAAGTTATGCTATGCATCCCTTTTAGCATTCATTACAATGGGCACAAATTACCAAAATGACAAAGGGCCATAACTCATAAAGTATTTTTCTGAATTTTGTCAAAAGTTAATCAGTTCATATACTCATCACCATCAATATACTCAACAACTTTCAAGGCTCTAGCTCCAATAGTGTTTGAGAAATTTTGCTGACAAGATTTTATTGAAAAAAATTCAAAGGGCAATAACTCTTGAAAGGGGCACAATCCGGACGAGAAAAAAAAATACGAGTCAGCTAATTTTCCATGAGGAATCCATATATGAAATTTCAAAACCCTAGCATACACGGTTCTAAAGTTATGCTATGCATCACTTTTAGCATACATTACAATGGGCACAAATTACCAAAATGACAAAGGGCCATAACTCACAAAGTATTTTTCAGAATTTTGTCAAAAGTTAAACAGTTCATCTACTCATCACCACCAATATATTCACCAATTTTCAAGGCTCTAGCTCCAATAGTTTTTGAGATATCTTGCTGACAAGATTTTATTAAAAAAAATTCAAAGAGCAATAACTCTTGAAGGGGGCATAATCCGGACGAGAAAAAAAATACGTGTCAGCTAATTTTCCATGAGGAATCCATATATGAAATTTCAAAACCCTAGCATACACGGTTCTTTAGTTATGCTATGCATCAAAAGCGTAACAGACAGACGAACGGACAAACGAACCAGAACCAATATGCCCCTCCAACTTTTTCAAAGTTGGAGGCATAAAAAGGCCCCTTTTTGTTCTTTGACCTCTTAGTACGACCTTGACATTTGAGGTACCAACTTGGGTCATGCACGCAACACATCCTCTTATGGTGGTTAACATTTCTGCCAAGTAATTTCAAAATCCATCTAAAAATAAGAAAGTTATTGACGGAACACAAAGAAAGGCCCCTTTTTGACCTTTAACCTCTATGTATGACCTTGACCTTTCAGGTACCAAACTGGGTCATGCGTGCAACACATCATCTCATGGTGTTTAACATTTCTGCCAAGCAATTTCAAAATCCATCTAAAAATAAGAAAGTTATTGACCAAACACGAAAAAAGGGCCCCTTTTTTGACTTTTGACCTCTATGTATGACCTTGACACTTGAGGTATCAAACTGAATCATGCATGCAACACATCGTCTCATGATAGTTAACATTTTTGCCAAGTAACTTCAAATTCTATCTAAAAATAAGCAAGTTATTGACAAAACCGGAAAAAAGGCCCCTTTTTTACCTTTGACCTCTAAGTATGACCTTGACCTTTGAGGTACCAACCTGGGTCATGCACGTAACACATCGTCTTATATTGGTTAACATTTCTGCCAAGTGATTTCACAATCCATCTCAAAATAAGAAAGTTATTGACAAAACACGAAAAAAGGCCCCTTTTTTTACCTTTGACCTCTAAGTATGACCTTGACCTTCGAGGTACTGACCTGCCTGATGCACACCACACATCGTCTCATGGTGGTTAATATTTCTGCCAAGTAATTTTAAAATCCATCTCAAAATAAGAAATTTATATACAAAACATGAAAAAAGGCCCCTTTTTTTACCTTTTACCTCTAAGTATGACCTTGACCTTTGAGGTACTGACCTGCCTGATGCACACCACACATCGTCTCATGGTGGTTAATATTTCTGCCAAGTAATTTTAAAATTCATCTCAAAATAAGAAAGTTATTGACCAAATACGAAAAAAAGGCCCCTTTTTTGACCTTTGACCTCTAAGTATGACCTTGACCTTTGAGGTACCGACCTGATTCATGCGCACAACACATCGTCTTATGGTTGTTAATATTTCTGCCAAGTAATTTTAAAATCCATCTGAAAATAAGAAAGTTATTGACCGGACACGATTTGCCCATACATATATACATACCAACAAACTTCCAAGGGAGATAATTCAAAAAGTATAAATGCGAGAGTTATAGTTCTTGCGCACTGCACGTCGTCAAATGCTGATTTATATTTATACTAAGTTTCGTGACGATAGCTCCAACGGTTTTCAAGTTATAGAGCGGACACGAATGTGTGACAGACAGACAGACGGACAGACAGACAGACAGACGGACAGACAGACAGACAGACAGACAGACAGACGGACAGACAGACGGACAGACAGACAGACAGACGCCCGGGGGAAAAACAATATGTCTCTCCGAAAAAAATTTTTTCGGGGGAGACATAATAATTTTGACCCCCTAGAACCCCTCTTTTATATTGTAAAACTGGGGTCTGCAGGGGTTTATCTTATTTTTCTTATTTCTGCTCTAAAATATAGATTTTGGTACTGGTTAGAACCGCCTCGATGAGGCGGTTCTAGCGAGCACCCTGAATCTATATTTTGAGCAGAAATAAGAAAAATATCACAATTTTTCATCTTAAAATTTTCTCTTTTTTTTTTTTTGTGGTAAAGTAGAAGTAAAACAAAGATCAGGAATCGATACAATTAACTTACTCCACCCATCAAAGACACCAAAGGGAAAGAAACACAAACATCAAGCGACCAGACCATAATGGAAACCTAAACAAAGGAAGGCCATAAGGACAGTTACTTTCCCACAAAATGGCCATATGGCGATCCAAAATAAAGTTTACAATGTATTTGTAATAAAATAAGGTTTACATATATTTGTATAGGCGTGTTTTTGTAGTGTGTCAAAAATACTGACTGTAACACATGTATTTCTGTCCGTTTGTAAGGTTTTGGTGCAAGAAAACCATGTTACACTGTCCAACATCAAACAATCTATGAGTGACTTCATTAAACAGGTTTTTTACATCACACTCTTCTGCCCATTTGTTGTAGGATTTATTACAGAATAAATCACAGTTCCTTTCCATTGTTTATACAGGCTCGCTGTGTAAGAATATTTGTTTTTTTTTTTAGGACAATTAAAGTACCTGAGAATAAAATCTTTCGGAAAGATTTCCCATCCACTCTTCTTTCTTCTGGAACCAATACCTGCGATAAGAATAGCAGAATTCAAAATGGAGGAGAGCCAGCCCCAGCCCATCGGGGCTTGAGGAAATTGATGGGCTGCACGATACTTCTACGCAGAGCTGAAACTAACCCGCACACGAGCACTGGTAAACTGCTTAGAGGATCTAAGCCTGCCATATCTAAGCAACATTTCCAAAATGACCTTTACAGTGTTGACAGGGACGTTAAACCTCAAATCAAACATAACAAACAAATGGAGGAGAGTAAATACTGCAAACTATCATATTTACCATTTATATTTGGACACCACAACTTCTTACCATACTTCATCTAAAATTTAAACTAGTACAATTAACCATCCGATGTAGAGAATAAAAAGAGCTGGATGAGTCGCAAACAGTATAGACTCTGACGAGATACACTCTGCAGCATCTCATCTGGGTTTACATTGTTTCTTCAGGCCTAAATTTCGGAAAATATATGGTAAATATGGCATAGATGCAAGCTTCCCAAGTGAGACAGCTATTCAGAATACTGTATTTACCCTAGACATCTCAACTCCTAACCATACTTGTTCTAAAATTTGAACAAGTACAATTTACTATTCTGTATTTTGTGTCTTAAGACAGCAAACAGTGTAGACCTTGATGAGATGCCACATTCTGTGGCTACACTGTTTGTTCAGGCATATCTGACAAAATACGTAGGGTAAATACAGTATACAGTGAAATTTTCAATGAAAGGAACACCAATAGCCTGCAGTCTCGACAGCTCAGTGGTTAGCGTGTTCGACTTATGATCAAGAGGTTGTGCGTTCGAATCTGGCCACTGGTGGAGAGGTATGTCCTTGGACAAGACACAGTATGACACTATCCCACTCCAAGTAACGGGTAGCAGTGGTGTAAAAGTCAGTGCCTCTCTCTGGCGGATGATTCTCGAGTTCCTTGGGAATTCTTCTCACAGCTCCAGATAAGAAAAGTGAGGAATAATTGATAGTCTGTTTTTGTCTTTCAAGTGTCTGTTTTGTGTACTCATTAAATTGCCTCAACAAGGTCATTCTAAGGAGCATGTAAAACATACCTATATTCCATAGAACATCGAAAAAAATAAACCGTAATGATCCTAAGTATAGGGACAAATAGGTCTAAGCAAACAGTGAAGACCCAGATCAAACTGCTCCCGAAGGAGCAGTCTGATCAGGGTCTACACTCTTTGCCATTCGTCTGCACCTTTTGGACTCCTTGCTGGATCGTTAAACAAATGTGTCAAAATTTTGTGAGAATTAAGGCAAGTCCTTTAGCTGTCCAAATTTGTAGGTTTTTACGCGACCTCAATTTTTCTTAATGAGTTCACATAATATACCCTTAGATTATAGAAGATCATAATCAATTGATAGTTCTGGGTTTGACACGTCGACCCTTGTGGGTCATTTTGTGTCGTCTCCCAGAGAAAGGGAATAAAGAGATAGTAGAGGAGATGAAAATCATGAAAATGAGGGACAGGGGAGACAAAGGAAAATGAAATGTAGAGACAGAAGCAGTAATAATGCTCCCCCCTCTATCCCTAACTGCTGCAAGGACAGCAGGCCGTCCCCAGCTGTAATCTAGTATCAGCTGAACGCCCTAGTGACGCCAGACAAATGTCACCTTTGCCTCACCAACCACCCCCAGAAGATCAAAAAGATACCAAGTAAACATTCTAATTAGCACTCAGTGGCTCAAACTACCCCTGTCACAAACATATTTGAGCCAACACATGACAAAACCTACAGTATGACCAGTGCGACCAGCAGAGACTCAAATCAACCTGCACACCCAACCACTATGACAAGACTTTTTGCATAAATATATATGTCTCTTTGCATATATATTAGCCTGTAGTAGGTACATGCGATCAGCGAAGAATCTGATCAGCCTGCGCAAATGCGCAGGCTGATCTGAGTCTTTGCTGGTCGCTCAAACCTTCTTGAAGATTTTGTCATGCCCTGGCTCATTTTCATGTTCCCAAACATGCTAGAGCCATTGAAGTTAGACTTTACTATTTTAAAGCTTACGAAAGAGAAGAGGCTTTCAGCTGACTCGGCATCAATGACATACAGGATACCCTCGGACACACCAACAATAATAAGGCTGCCATCTGGACTCCACTCCACCTCTTCTATCACATGATCTGAAAGCGACACAAATAAATCTGTATATTGACAAAAACCAAAGCAAAAATCATGGATAAGATTGAAGACTAAAGCAAAGAGATGCACTAAAACCTCTTTATGACACTATTGTTGGGTTCCAAAGTTGAAACAGGGCTTGAAAATTCTTCCAAAATTCACTTGTCCTGCATAACAAAGAACACGCAGATTTTGGAAAATTTCATACGGACTACACATTCACACATCATCCAGAATTAGCCACTCGCCATGGTGAGTGGACAAGTGGGATTTTCAGGCCCTGTGAAACCATGTTAGTTAAATGACTGAGTTATATCCAAACAAAAAATTATAGATTACAGTAGAACTTCGATGGCTCGAACACCGATGGCTCGTTTACCACGGCTGGTTCGAACTTGTACTTGAGCCCCTAGGGAAATCCTCAAAAACAGAAATGGTGGGGGATGGTTATGGAGATTTTAGTCTTTTATCTTGCAAGTGTATGCTGTGTGTACTCATTAGAATCGCCTCGGTGAGGCGATTCTAATGAGTACACACAGCATACATTCGCATTATATAACATCGAAAAGATGTTCAAAAGTGTCACGTTATGCCTCCTGACAGTCACCCTCAGTGGCTCGAACTACCACTGTCTCGAATAAATTTTCATGGTCCCAAAGTGGTTCGAGCCATCGAAGTTCGACTGTATATAGAAAAATGACCATATATGGTCATTTTTCTATATAATCTATATTTTTGGGGATTCATCTTTAAACTGTGTTATACAGAGTTTGTGGTGTGAATATAATCTAAAAGTGAGTCAGTTATTTCTGAATCAACCGACACCAAACATATCTAAATGGAATGGTCGACATCAGAACTGGAACAAAATCGATGGACAAACATGTTGACAGAAAACTGGATCCCCAGCAGACTACAGTTATTCAATGCACCAATAGCTTAGCCCTTATCTAGCTGAACAGATTAATTTAGTTTATCCCAATAGCTTAGCCCTTATCTAGCTGAACAGATTAATTTAGCAACTCCTATTTCTGAAAATCAATCAATCAAATTACTTTATATGATGCATTTGTTCAATTCATCAACTGCATGATAGTGTAGCTCCTGATCAGGTGGCAGAAGAAGCCATCCGATCTGGATCTACACTGTTGGGAAAGAGGTTGTCATGTTCAGCAGGATAAGGGTTAACACTAGTGTTGTTCCGATTGTCGCTGAACATCGAAAACTAATCATTCTGAGCAACGTCGGCTACAATCGATAGCCCTGTTGTCACTATTGATTGTAAATGAAGTCTGCCGGTCACACCTCTTTATCCCAGAACAACCAATCATCATGTCATCTTGATCAGGTTTCTTTCCTTTGAAGTCTATTTATTGACAGCCTTATATATTTTCAGCCTCTTAAGAATGTGTTTTAGCACCTGACACCTGCTGATCACAGTCCACGCTTCAGCGACCATCATTAGTGCCTTTGGCATTGATTATAAATACTGTTATGTAAAAGTCTTTTAGCACCTGACACCTGCTGACCGTCCACCCTTCAGCGACTATAACTAGACAATAGTGCCCAGTGGGGCAAGTATACCCCCGGCCAGTGCCATCACCTCAGCTGAAAATAGCAATGTCAAAAGCTTCTTTGCATATACAGGCCATATTCCATAGAATGGCCATTTTCAAGATTCAAAGGGCAATAACTCTGAAAGTAGGAAAGCAAGAGTTATGGTTCATGTGTTCTGCACGTCTACTCATGGTGTTCAACATTCCTTTCATGAAAATATGTCAAGCCGTTTAAAAGTAATGGAGAAGACACGAAGATGTTAGCAGAAACATAATTTACAATCTTCAAAGAGAAATAATTTGTAATGTATGCAAACTAGAGTTATGGTTCTTGTGTTCTGCCCATCCTATTATCTTGCTTTACATTTGTTTGAAGTTTCATGAAATTATCTCAAACAGTTTTAAAGTTACAGAGCGGACACAAGTGTATGGTAAAATTTGTAACATTCAAAGGACAATTACTCTGAAAGTAGGAAAGCAAGAGTTACGGTTCATGTGTTCTGCACGTCGTCTCATGGTGTTTAACATTTATGTGAAGTTTCATGAAAATATATCAAGCGGTTGAAAAGTTATGGAGCCGACACGAAAATGCATGTTAAAACACACAAAGGGCAATAACTCTGAAAGTAGAAAAGCAAGAGTTACGGTTCATATGTTCTGCACATCGTCCCATGGTGTTTAACATTTATGTGAAGTTTCATGAAAATATATCAAGCGGTTGAAAAGTTATGGAGCGGACACGAAAATGCAAGTTAAAACATACAAAGGGCAATAACTCTGAAAGTAGAAAAGCAAGAGTTACGGTTCATGTGTTCTGCACGTCGTCTCATGGTGTTTAACATTTATGTGAAGTTTCATGAAAATATTTCAAGCGGTTGAAAAGTTATGGAGCGGACATGAAAATGCAATTTAAAACATACAAAGGGCAATAACTCTGAAAGTAGAAAAGCAAGAGTTACGGTTCATGTGTTCTGCACGTCGTCTCATGATGTTTAACATGTATGTGAAGTTTCATGAAAATATGTCAAACAGTTCAAAAGTAATGGAGCGGACACGAAAATGTTAACAGACACACACACAAACAGAAAATACGAAAACTATATACCCCCATGGCATACTGCGTATGCCGAGGGTATAATTGGTGCCTTTGGCATTGATTATAAATATGGTTGTATAAAAGCACAATTTTATCTCTTTTCTGATATTTGGCTGACAGTGACAGAGACGTGGTTGATAAAATGTGAGCTCTGTATTCAATATAAAAACATGTATAAATAAAAATGTTCGAGAAGTCAAAATGGAATAGGAAATGAATCCGTTGTAGTTTTAGAGTGTGCATTTTTTTTACCAATTTGCGATATAAAGCGGATTTTTAATACATCTCAAACTTGTTATGACACGGAACTCCGGGTCAACCAACGCACCGTGTTAGTTAACCGAATCATGTTATAAACGCCCACTGTTTTCTTCAGGTTACTATTCTACTATTACACTGCAAACACACGCCTCCGGCCATATCAATAAGCCGTGTGACACGGCGTGAAAATAAGGTCAAATTATGTCTCTTATTTGGATACATCCCTCAATCATAAAACTCAATCAACAAGTGTGAAAATCCTCCCAAGGCGATTAGCAACATCTAATGGTAAAGGTATGCATAATAAAAACAGACTATTCTACTGTCTCATAAACGCTAGTTTTTTTCTTTTGCAGGAAAATGCACATGCTTGGCACGAAAAAAAAAAAAAACACGACCTTTTGACGGGGAGAAAATACACCTTTCATTTGTGAAAACACACTGTACGCTGCTATTGGTAAATAAGACAGAACTTTCAAAATTAAAATGTGCATAACACAAAATGCATTTCTCAAAACACAACTGTTTAGTTACTGAGAAAATATTTTATTGGTTCCAATTTTTTTTAAAGAAAAATGCCCTATTAAAATAAAACAATAACATTCAATGTGTGTATATTTGCTAATGTCCGATGACATCTGGAGCAAAGAAAGGAATCCAGCCATTTGAAGTGATGATAACTTATGCTCTTTTATGAATATTACGCTCTGTAATTAGGTAGGAATGTAGTGATGGAGGCTTTTAAAGAGCATTTGCTATCATTATATATTGTTGAAGCGAATGATATGATATCCGATTGTACAATCGATAATCAATCGGTTTTACTTTACCGATAATCGATTGCGATTTTTCTGTCCAATTCACAACACTAGTTAACCTTTACCCTGCTGTAGGCGACAAGCCCTATCTTTGCAAACAGTGCAGATCCAGATCAGATGGCTTCTGAAGAAGCCATCTGATCAGGATCTACACAGTTTGACATTCAGTTTATGAATATGTAGAAATAAGCTGCATCAAGTAATCTGATTGGTTCAAAGTCAGAAATGAGTGTGGCTTAATTGAATATTCAGCAGGTTAAAGGTTAACAAGCTCGTTAGTGGTCAAAATGTTAACTGTTCTTGCAAACACAATATCTTATACTCTGGTATCTTTGCTGAAAAAAACTTTTCACAAATGCAAAAGCTACTCGTTTTACTACATGTAGATTTAGCTGAAACCACATTTCCAGTCCCATGGAGTTTGAGACAATGAGAGAGTTGAATATACTTCTTTCATTGAATGTGATCACTGTGTGTAGAAGTTATAGCATTGCCAAACTAAATTAGCATGAAAGTAAGCCTGCAGAGTACCAAGAAAACAAAATGCCTGGCGATGGGTAGTAAAATTTCAAAAGAAGAAGAACAAGAGGGCCATGATGGCCCTGGATCGCTCACCTGATCCATAGTGTAACAAGTGGGCCCCAGAGAGGGCCATTATTGGCCCCAGGGCTTTAATGTACATAATGTTGAGGGAGGTCTTAAAGGTGAAGCTTCATACCAAACATCAACAAAGGCTAAAATTTGAACAATCTTGTCAAAGGTCCACTAGATGAAGCTACACATCAAATATCAAAGACCTGGGCCTAGCGGTTTCAGAGAAGAAGATTTTTAAAGATTTTGCCTATATAAGCCTATGTAAAATCAAAGGGCCCCGGGACAGGGGCATTTTTTGCCCCAGCACTATAGTTTGAACAATCTTGGTAGGGGTCCACTAGATGAAGCTTCATACCAAATATCAAAGTTCTGGGCCTTGTGGTTTCAGAGAAGAAGATTTTTAAAGATTTTCCCTATATAAGCCTATGTAAAACCAAAGGGCCCCGTGGCAGGGGGGGATTTTTTGTCCCAGCACTATAATTTGAACAATCTTGGTAGGGGTCCACTAGACGAAGCTTCATACCAAATATCAAAGTCCTGGGCCTTGTGGTTTCAGAGAAGAAGATTTTTAAAGATTTTCCCTATATAAGCCTATGTAAAACCAAAGGGCCCCGGGGCAGGGGCATTTTTGGCCCCAGCACTAAAATTGGAACAATCTTGGTAGGGGTCCACTAGATGAAGCTTCATACCAAATATCAAAGTCCTGGGCCTTGTGGTTTTAGAGAAGAAAATTTTTAAAGATTTTCCCTATATAAGCCTATGTAAAACCAAAGGGCCCCGTGGCGGGGGCATTTTTGGCCCCAGCACTATAATTTGAACAATCTTGGTAGGGGTCCACTAGATGAAGCTTCATACCAAATATATAAGACCTGGGCCTTGTGGTTTCAGAGAAGAAGATTTTTAAAAATTTTCCCTATATAAGCCAATGTAAAAGCAAAGGGCCCCGTGGCGGGGGCATTTTTGTCCCAGCACTAAAATTTGAACAATCTTGGTAGGGGTCCACTAGATGAAGCTTCATACCAAATATCAAAGTCCTGGGCCTTGTGGTTTCAGAAAAGAAAATTTTTAAAGATTTTCCCTATATAAGCCCATGTAAAACCAAAGGGCCCCGTGGCGGGGGCATTTTTTGTCCCAGCACTAAAATTTGAACAATCTTGGTAGGGGTCCACTAGATGAAGCTTCATACCAAATATCAAAGACCTGGGCCTTGTGGTTTCAGAGAAGAAGATTTTTTAAGATTTTCCCTATATAAGCCTATGTAAAACCAAAGGGCCCCGGGGCGGGGTCATTTTTGGCCCCAGCACTGTAATTTGAACAATCTTGGTAGGGGTCAACTAGATGAAGCTTCATACCAAATATCAAAGACCTGGGCCTTGTGGTTTCAGAGAAGAAGATTTTTAAAGATTTTCCCTATATAAGCCAATGTAAAACCAAAGGGCCCCGTGGCGGGGGCATTTTTTGTCCCAGCACTATAATTTGAACAATCTTGGTAGGGGTCCACTAGATGAAGCTTCATACCAAATATCAAAGTCCTGGGCCTTGTGGTTTCAGAGTAGAAGATTTTTGAAGATTTTCCCTATATAAGCCTATGTAAAACCAAAGGGCCCTGGGGCGGGGGCATTTTTGGCCCCAGCACTATAATTTGAACAATCTTGGTAGGGGTCCACTAGATGAAGCTTCATACCAAATATCAAAGACCTGGGCCTTGTGGTTTCAGAGAAGAAGATTTTTAAAGATTTTCCCTATATAAGCCAATGTAAAACCAAAGGGCCCCGTGGCGGGGGCATTTTTCGTCCCAGCACTCAAATTTGAACAATCTTGGTAGGGGTCCACTAGATGAAGCTTCATACCAAATATCAAAGTCCTGGGCCTTGTGGTTTCAGAGAAGAAGATTTTTAAAGATTTTCCCTATATAAGCCTATGTAAAACCAAAGGGCCCCCGTGCGGGGGCATTTTTGGCCCCAGCACTATAATTTGAACAATCTTGGTAGGGGTCCACTAGATGAAGCTTCATACCAAATAACAAAGACCTGGGCCTTGTGGTTTCAGAGAAGAAGATTTTTTAAGTTTTTGGTGAAAAAAATCTGTTTTTGGCTCCTGTGACCTAGATGTGCAACGGACCGGAACCATTTGACCCATATTCAAACTTGACCGAGATATTGTCATGATGATCATTCTGAGCAAGTTTGATTAAGATTGGACCAAAATTGTGGCCCCTAGGGTGTTCACAAGGTTTTTATATGATTTGACCCGCTGACCTACTTTTTAACCCGATATGACCCATATTCGAACTGGACTGAAATATTGTCACAATGGTCATTCTGAGCAAGTTTCATGATAATTGGACCAAAACAGTGGCCTTCAGAGTGTTCACAAGGTTTTTCTATGATTTGACCTACTGACCTACTTTTTGACCGGACATGACCCATATTCGAACTTGACCAAGATATTGTCATGATGATCATTCTGAGCAAGTTTGATTATGATTGGACCAAAATTGTGGCCTCTAGGGTGTTCACAAGGTTTTTCTATGATTTGACCCGCTGACCTACTTTTTAAGCCGACATGATCCATATTCAAACTTCACTAAAATATTGTCACAATGATCATTCTGAGCAAGTTTGATGATGATTGGACCAAAATTGTGGCCTCTCGAGTGTTCACAAGGTTTTTCTATGATTTGACCTACTGACCTACTTTTTCACCCGACATGACCCATATTCGAACTTGACCGAGATATTGTCATGATGATCATTCTGAGCAAGTTTGATGATGATTGGACCAAAACTGTGGCCTCTAGTTTGTTCACAAGAAAAAGTTTACGCACGACGGACGACGGACGACGGACGACGCACGACGACGCCGGACATCTTACGGTCACAAAAGCTCACCATGACCTTCGGTCAGGTGAGCTAAAAAGCCTTACCAAAGCCTAGTAGGGACGTTGATTGTAGAATGAGGCTTGTGTGTACAGCAAGACTGGTCAAATCTCCAAGCACAGATGATGACACCTGAGGCACAACAGTGTTAAGCTGCAAAATATACATGTACTCATGTGTATTTATTTTTCACATTCAAACCCTTAGACTGTAATACATGTATACAATGCAAAAAGTGTGGACACGAAACTCATAGCAGCAGCTATATTCAAAGTTCAAAGGGCAATAACTCTAAAAGTAGGAAAATCAGAGTTACGGTTCATATGTTCTGTACCCTGTCTCATGGTGCTCTACATATCTGTGAAGTTTCGTGGAAATATCTCAAATGGCATCGAAGTTATGGAGCAGACACGAAACTTTGACAGAAATGGCTATGTTCAGACTTGCCTACCCCCTGGGACAGAAAATAGTAAGATCCCATAAAAAAAATCGTAAGATTCAAATTTTATTCATAAGGGATTTAAGGTATCCAATGCGAGGTCAAAATAAGCCCATTGCCTCGCGTTTTTTTTTTTTTTGTTTGACTGCAATGACTCGGTCGATTCAGCTTTTCTTTTTCTCCTCATGTTTTTTTTTCTTTGCAAAGGCATCCATCTTGCCGAACATACTGAAAGAATTTGTTAAACGAACTGTGATTGGATTACTTCCCTATCATTAGCCAATGAAATTTAATTTAATTTCGCAACGAGAGGGAGCCATGAACGACAACTTTCTCTTGTTCCAGTAAAAACACGGTGCTTACCCGAACCGGAACGGAACCGGAATAATCACGCCGAATTATCGATTTTTTTTACAAACACCGAAAATCGTATGGAATTCGGCCAGGGTCGTAAGGTCGTAATTTGGACATGAAAATAGTAAGCCTTACGACCAAATCGTAAGGGTAGGCAAGTCTGTATGTTCAATGTTCAAAGGGCAACATCTCCAAAAGTAGAAAATAAATGTAGCAGCGCTGGAAAATTCCACTCGCCTGCTCCCAATGACGAGTAAAAATTTTAGAGGATGAGCAAAATTTTTGTCTAGTCCCTATGAAATTTACCAATCTTTAAATCCTTTGGTCATGCAGGATGAGTATAATTTTGAATTATCATGCAGGATGAGTACATCAAATCCTCTTTATAACACTATTAATGGCGTCCAAAGCAGATACCATGTTAGTTAAACAACTGTATTATATCCAAACAAAAATGTACAGATTATATAGAGTGAGTGTGTGTTTGAGTTTTACGTCCCACCAACAGTTAAGGTCATACGGAGACGGGACCTCGGTTAAAAGACTCATCCGAAAGTCTGAAGAAGCCCAGGATGGATCCTGCGATCCCTGGTTTACAAGGCCAGTAGTGTAACCACTACACCACGGGGGCTTCTATAGATTATATAAAAGAATGACCATTTATGGTCATTTTTCGATGTAATCTAAACATTTCTGGGATCCATCTTGAAACCGTGTTATAACGAACTGTGTTATAATGAGGTCCTGGTGTATAATTTTGAAGACTTTTCCAGCCCTGCGTAGACATAGTGTACCTGATCTCTGCAAGACACTGTGGCTATAGTGTCAATTTGATATAAAGCTGTTCCCGTTTCTTTACGGGGTCCAAAGTTAGCTGTCTCATCACCACCAAAATCTGTATCTAATATGTCCCACATCCTTAACTGACCTGAAAAACCACATAAAACTATGTTACAAAGTAATAAGTACAAGTATCAAGTTCTATAAACGTGAGCATTGAGCTCCCTGTCGCAACCAGACACCGTCGTGATATGACTGAAAAATTATTGAAAGCGACGTTAAACCCGAATTCACACACACACACACACACAAGTATCAAGTTCATTGCTCCTGATATTGGGGGGGGGGGGGGGGGAGGGGAAACAAGGAAATTTTGGGATAATTTTCCACACTTATCCCGCTGCATAAATTAATTTAGCCACACCCATTTACATTTCAACCAATCAAATTACTTGATGTTATTCATTCATTTAAATTTGAAAACTGAATGACAAACAGTGTAGATCCTGATCAGATGGCTTCTGAAGAACCCATCTGATCTGCATCTTCACTGTTTGCAAAGGTAGAGGTTGTCGTGAACAGCAGAATAAGGCTTTAGAAAATTATTATTGGCTGGGCATGTGGTGGTGTTGGAACTGTGAATGGTATGGAAGGTGAGACAATCGCCTCATCAAACCAACATAACAAGTACCCACAACATAGGTTTCTGTGGAGAAATAATCCATCTGCCTGTGAAGCTATCTCCTTCTAAACCACTGGAAAGAATCCAACCAAATTTGGATTGTAGCTTCCTTGCATGATTGGGGGGTGCAACAGTACATTTATTTTTTGCCCCCCCCCCCACCTCCCAGTGGGCTTAGGGAGGGGTCAAAGGGTAAAATAACACTAAAATTCTATTACAAAGTCACATTTGAAAATATTTATGCCTCATTTTGCACATTATGAGGACTGTTCAAATATGAATGCAACTAAGCACATAAAAGTGATTCTGTGATAGATTTCGATGAAAAATTTATTTTGTCCCCTCAAAGTATTCCCCTTTAACAGATATACAAACTTTCAGTCTTCTGATCCAATCATTGAATGCATTTTGGTAGTCTTTTCGAGGTATACTATGAAGGCACTGGAATATTGCAGAACCGAGGTGTTTGCGCTGTACAAATTTTCGACCAGAAAGGTATTATTTCAGCTCCGAGAACAAAAAAAAATACGTGGGGGTGAGGGAGTTCAACAACCTTTTCCTGCTTCAGATAGTCTTGCACAATGAACGCCTTGTGCGATGACGCATTGTATTATTGTAATGTAGCAATCTGACATTGGCCAAACCAGTTGCGGGTCTTCGTTCTTTGAAATATTTCTTCAATTTTCGAAGAACTTTATTCTTGTAAAACTTCGCATTTACAGATTTGCCTTTAGGCACAGCAACCTGAATAGCAGGGCCCCGATTTGAAAAGAATATGGCATACATTACATTCTTGACGCTCATGGTCCGCTTTGCAATGCATGGTCTTTTGCAATACTTTGTTGCCCATATTTTGTTCTAAATCTTTCGTTTTGGTTCAAAAAAGTGAACCCATGTCTCGTCACCTGTGACGACATTAGCGAAAGACAGTGCATTGTTATTTGGAAACTTTTTAAGCAACTTCTTGGCACACTGAACGCGTGTCTTTTTCTGCTCATCTGCCAACAGATGGGGAATCCATCTAGCACAGATCTTTCTCATTTTCAAATCCCGTTTCAAAATTGTATGAGCTGCTCCTAATGAGATGCCAACCATACTAACTATTTGTCAAGTGATGTATCGTGCATCGGTAGCAACTATTTCTTTCACTTTAGCAACCATCTTGACAGATGTTGCTCTTTTCGATGGCCGACGATCATGTGGTGCATCTTCTGTTGAGCCTAGCCCACAGCTGAATTTCTTACACCAACGAAAAACTGTCGGAAAAGACATTTCATAATGCCCATAAACCGAACATATTTCATCAAAAATGTCTTTGCACCATATACCAAGAATACAACGATTCTTAATATAGGACCGTATTTCAACGGCGTACTCTGACCTTCTTCCAACCATGTTTTGTATAAGTATACAAGAATAGACAGTGTTTATCAAACGATATACATGGCTAAAGTGCACAGATTTTAACAGGTTTGGTATCAATGTATAGGTAAAATGTTTTTCTACGCTGTGATATTTAATTCCAGGTGATTTTCGCATTAGTGCATGAGAAAACATTCTACTTGCATTCATATTTGAACAGTCCTCGTATACTCAGTAATGATAGCTGTCTTACATATTGAATGGGGTTTTGGTTGTGACCCATGGGGTCGGTAGGGGTCAAAAAGTAAGTTCTATAGAACGCAGACTTGTGCAGGGGTTTCATTAACTTTTTTGTCATCCAGATGTCCACAAAAACACGCCTATATAATTTTGACCCTGTTGAACCCCACTTTTATATAGTAGAACTGAGGTATACCTTATTTTTCTTATTTCTGCTCAAAATATAGATTGCAAGTACTCGTTAGAACTGCCTCATCGAGAAATACCACAATCTTTTATCTTAAAATTTCATTTTTTCGGAGATAAAGGTTTTAACCCTTATCTTGCTGAATAATTATTTAAGCCACACCCATTTCTGGCTATCAACCAATCAAATTACTTGATGCAATTTATTGCTACAAATTCATTAACTGAATGCCAAACAGTGTAGTTCCTGATCAGATGGCTTCTTCAGAAGCCATCTGATCTGGATATACACTGTTTGCAAAGATAGGGGTTGTCGTGAACAGCAAAATAAGGGTTAATGTGTTTGTATAGGTGTGTTTTCCTAGTGTAGGGGGACCCTATACAAATTTATCAAAAGTACTATAAAACCCCTTAAATTCAGACACCTTGTGGACTAGCTGTAATTCTCCTAAAATTTTAACAAATCTGTTACATGACAGATCCTGTGGAGTCCAAAAGGTGCAAACAGACTGGAAAACCGTCTAGACTCTGATCAGTCTGCTCCTTTAGGAGCCATCTGATCAGAGTCTGCACTGTCTGTTTAGGTCGGTCTGTCCATCGACCTCTTGCGAGACCTCACCATGTTAGAAAGTCATGTAGTCCGTCTGTCCGTCCATCACGCTATCTCCTCCTTAACCACTGGCCGGAATGCAACCATATTTGCTACATGACTTCCTTACTAGGGCTATCACGGTTACACGTGTAAACAGGAGCGTTTCGTGTCTGTGTAGAAAACGTTTACAAAATTGACTGACCGTTTACACGAAACATGTGACTTACATGTGATCAAAGTAAATGACATCATTAAAATATTACCTCATAACCACGATAATAGTCGTAACTTCCTTTCTTTCTCCAATATGGCTGAAAAAAAACCTCAGATCGCCAGTTTGGCAGTATTTTACGCTTGTTTACAGAAGAAAACAGACTGATGAAGAATTTATACTTGCATAACATGCCGTAATGATTCCTTTTTCTTTTCTTGTGTCAAATAAATACTGCCTCACAATTCAGGAGGCATATTAAAAAGCATTATTTTGATGGAGTATTCAATCCTTGCTTTGTTCTTTCCCATTATTTAAGGAGCGCACTATGATTCGGTCTGCTCATGCAGTCACGATAACGGATATCTGTGAAACACCCCCTCAATATTTGCTCCAATCAGAAGTCAATGTCGCACATACACATTACAGCGGCATCTTCAAAGTAATTGCCAATTACACGGAGTTTTTCCATATGCTTTCTGTGTCGAAGATAAACAAATGAAATATTCTTGAAGAGTTTATGGCTAAATCATTCCGATTCACGAACGACTGGCATCTGCTACAGAATTATGCCGGATTTTGAAGGAATTTATCATTAACAGGTAATTACCCATTGTTTATACACAGATTCACCCTTATTGACTCGAGTCTGAAAATGTTTCGTGTACACGGAATCGTTTCGTGTAGGACCTTCCGTGTAAACGTTTACAGATTTTTGTAAACGTGACAGCCCTATTCCTTACATGGTGAGGCAGTGCGAGAGGGACGTTATAGTTGGTTCCGCACAAAGGGGCCATCTCAAGGGATCAAAAGGTCACGCTACACCATAAAAGTCACGCTATCGCCCTGGCGCCTACATTTCATCTCTGATTTCTGTATAACTTCACACAAATGTTCCTTATGACAATATCTCGCATGAGTTCCACTTTCAAGGTCGTAGCCTCAAGGTCAACATTCTGAGAGGAAGAGTTTGAGAGGTAGTTGAAACACTATCCCGCAGGAAAGTGGATGTCTGTTGTGTCCAGGAGACCAGATACCGTGGTGGAAACTGCAGCACTATCAAGGGCAGGGACACCAAGTATAAGCTCTTCTGGTCTGGAAATGATAAAGGCACTGCTGGTGTAGGAGTGTTTGTGACAGAAGAGTGAATAGAGAAAGTTTTTGAAGTGCAAAAAGTCTCAGACAGAATCATCGTGGTGAAGCTTGTAGTCGGCCAGTGCACAGTTAACCTTCTGTCTGTGTATGCCCCACAGAGTGGTGTAAGTGATGGCTCTGTGTAACTGGGCCTTAACAGAAAGAGATTGCAGAGAATGAAAGCTCTCTGCTATCGATCCTCATGATAGACAAACCTGGAGATCTGGTGTAAGATCTGCCATGCGTGCAGCAAGCCAGCTACCTGGAAAGGGGCCCACTTATGTGGACATTGCCCCTGTACCTGCATGTTAATCAAAAATCTGTTGATGATGATGATGATAAAGGTCAAGGTCACTGTGGCTATTTTTAGAAAAACTTTGTCATCGCTCTAGCGCCTTTATTTGTTCACCGATTTCAATACAACTTCACACAAATGTTCCTTATGAACATACATGTATCTCGAGCAAGTTTGACTTTCAAGGTCATGGCCTCAAGGTCAAGGTCACTGTGGCTATTTTTAGAAAAACTTTGTAATCACTCTAGCGCCTACATTTCTCGATCCATTTCAATATAATTTCACACAAATGTTCCTTTTGACAATGTCTCAAGTGTGTTTAACTTTCAAGGTCAAGGTCACTGGCTATTTTTAGAAAAGCTTTGTCATCGCTCTAGCGCTTACATTTTTTGTCCGATTTCAATATAACTTCACACAAATGTTCCTTATGACAATATCACGAGTGTGTTTGACTTTCAAGGTCAAGGTCACTGTGCCTATTTTTTGAAAAACTTTGTAATCACTCTAGCTCCTACATTTCTTGTCCGATTTCAATATAACTTCACACAAATGTTCCTTATGACAAAATCTTGAGCGAGTTCGACTTTCAAGGTCAAGGTCACCATACCTATTTTTAGAAAAAAATTGTCATTGCTCTAGTGCCTACATTTCTTGTCCGATTTCAGTATAACTTCGTACAAATGTTCCTTATGACAATATCTTGAGCGAGTTCGACTGTAAGGTCAAGGTCACTGTGCCTATTTTTAGAAAAACTTTGTCATCACTCTAGCACCTACATTTCTTGATTTCAATATAACTTCACACAAATGTTCCTTATGACAATATCTCGAGTGAGTTGACTTTCAAGGTCATGACCTCATGATCAAGGTCACTATGGCTATTTTTATAAAAAACTTTGTCATCGCTCTAGTGACTACATTTATTGATGGTTTTTATTATCCCCATGGTTTTAAAGAAAGTGTTGGGGGATATTGTGATCGCCTCCATCCGTCTGTCTGTCACGCAATCTCCTTCTTAACCACTGGCTGGAATGCAACCATATTTGCTACATGACTTCCTTACATGGTGAGGGCATGCGCGAGGAATGTTATAGTTGGCTCTGCCCAAAGGGGCCATCTCAAGGGGTCAAAATGTCACGTCTGCTATGTGGCAAAAGCGTGGGGATTCGCGATGGCTTGCCATCGACTGCTCATCTAGTCTTCTTTTGTGTCGGTGAATTGTCTCCAAAAATCCTTTTGGTGAGTTGTATTGTCCATGAACTGTCTTGATTCCCTGTGGACTGCTGGGCAAGTGGTTGAAACTTTGATTTGTTTGTTTGATTTGAGGTTTAACGTCCCCGTCAACACTGTAAAGGTCATTTTGGAGACATTGCTTCCAATTTTGTGGGACTTTTACCCGACATTGAGATGAAATGAGGGGTTTATTAGCATGGACGGTCCGCCTCGCACCGCGGTTCCTGGACAGGCTTAGATCCTCTAAGCGGTTTACCAGTACTAGTGTGTGGGCCAGATTCAGCTCTGCGTGGAAGCATCATGCAGCCCATATATTTCTTCAAGCCCCTATGGGCGAAACTTTGATTTGTCAGGCCCTGGGTAAAAGTCCCTCAAAATTGAAAGCACCATCTCTAAAATGACCTAATTAGAATTTACGGGGAGGTTAAACCTCAATCAAACAAAATTCTCAAACATTTGGTAGCTCAGTTGCTCAAACACAACATAGAAGTTGTCAGGACAGATATGTTAAGCCTCCCGAAAATCGCGGGAGACTTCCGAAAAATAGCTTTTCTCACGCCTCACGAAATTCAGGATAAAACTTCCGGAAAAATGAAAATACCGTTTTGGGACAAATTCTTGAAAAGTTGCGCTTGTATTTGCGTGTGTGACATCCAGCGGAAAATTCCGAGTTAATCCGTGAGTAATTACAGTAAACAGATTTATAATAATTAATGCATTGTCCAGTATTATTGGGGACAAAACAGGGTTCCACACCTGCAGATAGGCATTAACAAACGAAAACAGTCGTTTCTTGAAGTGTTTGCGAAAATGAAAGTAAATCATACCGGATAATTTCCTTCAACCAATGGATCGTGTTAGTTAACCGAATTGTGTTATAAACGCCGAACGTATTTGTCACGGATCAGTCTATTCTACTATTACAATGTAAACACAAGCCTCCGGTGCTATGATAAGCCTACAATGTTCCGCATGACAAGGTGTGAAAATAAGATTAAGTTATGCATCTAATTTTCATTTATCCCTCAATCATAAAATTTAATCCACAATCAATGAGAAAATGATTTAATAAAAATGGACTATTCTACTGTCTCTTGCATGGTTATGTTTTGGCGCCAAAATAACAGACGCTTGGTGGTAAAAGTCGAACAATTTAATTTGTGTAAACAGATCTGTATGCTGTTGTTGGTGATTGAGACGGAGCTTCCAGGGACAAGTCGGGAATAGTGCAAGGCGCCGTTCTCTACCGTACCCACCTCTATCCACAACCATTTAGCTATCAAGAAAATATTTTTACCAGTAACATTTTTTATGAAAGAAATACGCCCCATTAAAACAATGACATTAAACACATGTGGGGTTGCTGGGTCGGATGACGTCATCTGCCGATGACATGCAGAAAAATGGTAGCAGCGGTTTGTGGACAGTGGATTTCATGACGATTTGGGTGGCTGAGAACTTTGATGTTTGCCTTGAACTTGCTTGTTGTGGGGGTGTGAAGGTTTTGGATGAAGGGTTCCGCGCCTTGTGGCCAGATCAATAAATTATAAATTAATCTGCATTCTTTATTCTCTTATCTCACTAAGCTGACAATTTTGATCTTTTGAGTATATTGGCTGCAGCTCGTGTTGATCATGCGTGTCAAGTTTATAAAATTATCAGCATCCTTAATTGCTAATTGGACAAGCTGTTATGACATGCCTGCAATTAACTTGAACTTGAAAAAGTATGGTTCTTGACAGTGGCAACTACAGAGTTATCTACCGTATTTCTGCACTTAAAAGTCAGGAGGGAAATAGTTGTTGTGCTTGAAACTTGACAGAAACCTTGGTTTATTTATATATATATAAATATCGGCTGGGGATAAGTTGGGGTCCAAAACAAAACCGTGCTGTATCCGAATTCGTACTTTAACAAATTGTGCTATAACAAGGTCTGGGTGTACATGCATCTATCTGGGCATAAATGATAAGATATGCTCTTGTGCCGTAGCATTTTACAGTTTACACCTGGGGGTGTGGTTGGGGTGGGGGGCACTGGTATGCCTAGGTGTTAGTATAAAGGCATCTTCCTAAGGAAATGATTTCAAAATATTTATTAGTTATTTATCCATGAACAGGAGTGTTTTGTTTGTTTGATTTTAGGTTTAATGTCCCAGTCAACACTGCATAGGTCATTTTGGAGACTTTGCTTCCAATTTTGTGAGACTTTTACCCGACATTGAGATAAAAACATCTCAAGCCCTGTCGCCCAATGAAACCAAATAGGGTTTATAAGCATGACGGACCTTTCTTTCTACTTATACTGCGTGAGCCACATTTGACCATTACCGCAGGTGTACATTACATACACTCTAGGTTTGCAGGATGAATGCCTACCCAGTAATCATGTATTACAGTAGGAATCTTAAACCTGCACAGGGGATGGCTCTCCTTGCATAGGGGGCCTCCAGTTAACGTCCCGATCCGAAGGAAGGTGCACTTTATGACATACATCTCCACAAATGATGCCACTGGAACGTGTTCGTACACCGAAATTTTATCGCCGCTGCCGGGGATCGAACCCTGGGCCCTCTAGCATCAGATGCAAGTGCACTAATGACTGAGCTATCACGCTCCACAAACAGAGAAAGAAAGAAAGCCCGTGGGTTGAGTCAGACTCGGTAGTTAGTTGCTCAGTTGGATGCGTGTCTTTCTTTCTTTCTACTGATACTGTGATCGGTCACATTTGGCCATTACTCGCAGGTGTATATTACATACACTCCAGATTTGCAGGATGAAAGCCTACACAGTAACACGTAATTACGGTAGGGTTCTTTAACCTGCACAGGGGATGGTTCACCCTGCGCTGGGGGCCTCCAGCTAACATTCCAATCCAAAGGACGGTGCACTTTATGACATTCATCCCTGCAAATGATGCCAATGGAGTGTGTTTGGACACCGAAATTTTATTGCCGTTGCCAGGGATCGAACCCGGGACCTCTATCAGAGGCAAGTGCACTAACCACTGAGCTATCATACTCCAATAACTTTGACTGGTGATTAGGAAGGCGCGATTCGATTCCTGCCAGGGGCGGCAACAATCTTTCGTGGAGATTGATCATGAAATCTTTTCTACGGTCATTCTCTCGGGTCGGTCTAATCACCCCACGTCACCCACCGACACACCACGACACTTTAATTATGATATATACAGACAAATATAAGATAGTTTATATTAATTTAGTGACACTTCACCTTATTACAAACGTATACACCGCCTCTACTATGAACGGCACGTGAATTATCACACCATGACACTTGCTTATTTTAATTGAGGGCTTGCGGTACATGCTTTTCTTGGATTAAAATGGGCGTTTAAAAGAGCATTGAATTACAAACTGATGTAAGAAAGGAAAAAAATAATTTCAAAGATCAAAGAGACATTTCATGTTAATTAGTGGTACTGCAATTTATGTTAATTAGTGATACTAAGCGTAATACATGTGGTACATACGGCGTACCGCATGCACCAACAGCGGCACATGAAATGATCACCCCACGACACTGTTTTATGTGTAGTGAGCGCTGGGGTATGGTTTTTACTTACCTTTTATAAGAGCGTTCAGTTAGAAATGGATCAAAGCAATAGGAAAATACAAAACATAGTTTTGCTCTTTGCATTCATTCATATGCATCCAGGCCACCCCACGAGGAGGCGCTCTTTCCATGGCCCATTCTTTCTTTTTTTTGCTATAAACATAAAGTTTCTCTTACATTTTTTTTCTTTTTTATCTCTCTTTTTTATTTCTTTTTTTTTTTTATATTTTTTTTATATAGAGAAAACTTGGGTTTATGGGGGTATACATTATTTTTCTTATTTCTGCTCCCTGTCTCTAGACATAGGTTGTAGGTACTCGTTAAAACTGCCCCCGCCTCGTTGAGGCGGTTCTAACGAGTACTCACAACCTATGATAGCAGTGTATATAAGAGCTGTGTTTTTGTTATATATGTCTCTATCTAAATATATACAAACATACGGAAACTATACACACAAATTATATAAGTAGTTAATGTATATTCAAATATCAAATACATAGGATAAATACATATTAAAAGATTCAAATTAGAATATGATAGAAACGAGGTATTTTCTTTTTCAAAATGATTCCAAACGATAAGCACATATTAAAACAATAATCTAACGTATAAGGAAATGTGTCATAAGAAATGTGTATATAACTAATTTTAACAAGAACAAAAGTCAAATTAAGTACAAAAGGTATACACTGAAGTTTTATAACGGCATAATAAAATCATAAAATGTAAATTCGTGTAAATTAAAACAGATGATAATTAAAAGTGGCAAAGTAAATTGAAAGGTTTAAAGAGCAAAGTAAAAGTTTAAATAAATTGTTATTGTAAAAATACTCTAAACCCATAACAGTATAATAAAACAGATGAAATAAAATTTGAGAATTGCATATACATTTAATAATTATAAAAAGCAAGCATGGATCTGTAGCATGTACAGTGAAATTCCTATATTAAGACCACCTTTGGGACTGTACAAAAGTGGTCTTAAGACCACTTTTTAACAATCCCACAGGTGGTCTCTGACCAGTGCACCATGTATGCAGAAAACATTATGAAAGAATAAGAAATTAAACTGCAGCCTACCAAATAAGCTTTTTAATTATTCTTAATTTTAACTGGTCTTAATAGTGGAATTTTACTGTATTTAATGTGTAATATGTCATGACAACAAGCTGTAGACTTGAAACCCAAAGGAACAGTAGGTCAAGACATTGGGTGCCTTTTAGTTTATATTACCGAATGATCACCGAATTAAGAGGCCTTATTGTTTTGACAGCAAACGCTTTAGTAAGGTGTCAAATCAATTCTCGTACATCGATTATCGATTCCTTTGGACTTCTGTTTGATTGAAAAGATAAACGTATACAATAAACAGTAGCGATTTTCACATTATCATCTATTAACAAACACGGGGCTGACAAGGTAACACGGCAGGTATTGCGAAACTAGTCTTAAGTGTCACTAAATAGTATAATGAGGTGCGGTCTACCACATTCTTTTCAATCTTTTTCTTAATTAAAGTATTATCAGTATGATTGGTTTACACACTCCGGTCAATGGTGTAATTAGTTAAATAATGTATTTTTTACAGTTTCGACATTTTAAAGTCTCATCTAATTATATATATTGCCAGTGAAAAACAGATTTAACAACAACCTTCAAAATGTCTAAGACAATTGCAATGTATGGGGATAGCTACGTTAAAAGACTGAAAGAATACTTCGATGGTGATCTTCGGGTGCCTGGTAAGGTCTACTGGTTTGCTAAGGGAGGTTTACACATAGACGCTGATGGCAAATCTAAGTTCTCATTAGAACCGCCTAATGAGCAATCACACCCTATGTTGCAGTATAAATAAGAAAAATATCAGGGATTTTTTTGTGATAAAACCAAGTACGAATCCAAGTATATCGATGTCGTGGGGTGATGTCTAAAAAGCTGTATACCTTTGTACACATGAGTAAAAGGGCTGGAATGAATGAAAGAATGAGTGAGTTGCTCCTCTTGTGACGCTTCAGATTATTCGTGCGTAAGGCTGCGTCGTGGGGTGATAATACCAAGTACGAATCCAAGTGTATCGATGTCGTGGGGTGAAGTCTAAAAAATCGTTGGTGTTTATGTTTGTAAAAGGGTTAATTGTCACTAATTAATACATAAAATATTTTTTAACCTTTGTTTTGGTCTGTATATATCATAATTCAAGTGTTGTGAGGTGCCGTGGGGTGATTAGAGTCACCGCATTCTCTCCCTTTTGCTGACTCAAGAAGGGCTGTTGTCAGTTTCTGGCGAAATAGTGTGCACCGTACTGGTTTACCGCTTACGTTTAAGCTAGTCCTGTACAACAAGACCCTACTGTCATTCAGTAGTTTACAAAAACCAGTGAATCAGTTACTCCGTAGGAAAGCAGCGTAGCGTAATGTATCGAAGGTCATGAGTTCAGGACTATGTATAAGACTGCCCATTGGGCTGTTGGGGCTTGAAGAAATAAATGGGCTGTATGATGCTTCCACGCAGAGCTAAAACCGACTGCATAGGAGTACTGGTGAACCGCTAAGAGGGGGTGATGCAGTATCGAAAGAAAGAAAGGATCTAAGCCTGTCCAGGTAAACAGGTAAAGCGGTGCGAGTCGGTCCATAGTGATAGTCAGAGCCTAACATGCCCTAACGACTCGGACTCTTAGGGCATGTTAGGCTCTGACTATCACTATGATTAACTATAATGTCTTATGCGGCCTCTTATGCAACCGCTGGGTTCTCCATTATAAGAGCGAACAAAAGCTTACGCAAAATGAAATAACGGTAAACACACTAACTTGAGCTGTCAAATGTCGCGCGCTCATTTTCTGTACATGTTTAAAAATGTCAACACTTACGCCGTTTTATTAGCAGGAGAGTGTGGGTGTAACGAGTTACCGGTACACACCGGTCAATTCTGAGGTTTTTTTTTTTTTTTTTTTTTTTTTTTTTTTTTTTTTTGTTGTTGTTGTTTTCTTTAGTTTAAGAATGAATTTTTGTTTAATTTCGCTGATCATAATCAGAATTAGAATTGTTACTGGCGATAGGGTAAATGGATTTCATACACCAGGGCCTGTGATATGGGAAGTTAATCCCTAGTTCTCACCAGAGAGTTCTTGCCTGCATCTTCAACCAGTCCCTGGCCCAGGGTAGGGTCCCTTATAATTGGCTTCAAGCCAATGTGGCACTCATTTACAAGAAAGGGGAAAAGTATGACCCTGTCAATTATAGGCCAGTATCACTGACTTGTATTTGCTGTAAGTCTCTGGAGCACACCAGCGTGGGCAAAATCATGCAACATCTCACAGAGCACAAGATCCTTGTTGAGCCCCAACATGGATTTAGTTCTAGCGGTAGGTCATGTGAGATCCAGCTTGTCCAGTTATACATTACATAACCAGGTTTTAGAGAACGTTTCTTCTGCTAAATACTTAGGAGTTCAAATCACTGATGACCTCGAGTGGGGTCAACACATTAATGAGATAACTTGTAAGGCTACTAAGACACGTATGGAGCGTGATAGCCCAGTGGTTAGTGCACTTGCCTCTGATGCTAGAGGTCCCGGGTTCGATCCCCGGCAGCGGTGTGAAAATTTCGGTGTCCGAACACGCTCCACCGGCATCATTTGCAGGGATAAATGTCATAAAGTGCACCGTCCTTCGGATCGGGACGTTAACTGGAGGCCCCCTGTGCAGGGAGAACCATCCCCTGTGCAGGTTAAAGAAGCCTACCGTAATTACATGATACCTGTGTAGGCTTTCATCCTGCAACACTGGAGTGTATGAGATATACACCGTCTGTGTCCCCTACCGGGGTTAAGGCGAAACCGGAAGAAAGAGACACTCGGTTTCCTTCGTAGAAATTTGTCTTTCGCACCGAGGGAAACCAAGGATGCTGCATACAAAAATTTAGTCCGCCCCAAGCTTGAATATGCAGCACCAGTTTGGATGCCCAATCATCAAAAGGAGACTGATAGAATAGAAAAAGTTCAGAGGACTGCTGCTCGTTGGACCTGCAGACGCTGGCGCAACCAAAGTCACGTTGGAGAGATGCTTGAAGAACTCCAGTGGCCGACTCTGCAGGAAAGGCGTGAGCAGGCTTCTCTGACTCCATTCTATAAAATCCACAATCATTTAGCCATTATAGATAAGAGTAGGTACCTATCTGAAGCCGGTGGAGGATGTAGGAGAACCAGGTCCCATCCCTTTCAGTATCACCGTCCTAATGCTTACACGGATGATTTTAAGAGTTCTTTTTTCCCCAGGACAATTGCAACTTGGAATGGCCTTACAATCGAAGCTGTCTCTTCTGAGACAGTTGATGGGTTTAAGGCCAAAATATAATATCCTAGGGTTGGGCAGGCGATAGGCATGGATTCCTTCCCCTGACGACTTCTTGTAAATAGTTTTAATCTGCCGTGGCTGTGTCACAAAGCTTTTTTTTTGGGGGGGGGGGATGGGGATTGAAAACTTTTTGTGCCACACCCCAAACCTGTTATCATGGTCAGAATTGACCGAAAACAGCATCGGGAGAAAGAAAGAAAGAAAGAAAGAGAGATAAGCTTAGGTATTTAATGGAATCTACGTTCTCGAGGACAGTTCCCTGTAAGATGTAAGAAGCCCTAGTTTCATTTACTCTCTTCCTAGTTATCTGCATAATTCTGCATGTATCGGACTGTCTTATTTCTGAAACAATGTTAGTGGAAATAACATTGATGTACAGGGAGAATATCAGTGGGCCAAGAACTGTCCCTTGTGGGACCCCAGACAAAACTGGAGCCCAATCCGAAGATTCACTATTAACGGCAACTCGCTGTTTCCTGTAGCAAAGAAAGAAATCTATCCATTTGAGAGTCTCTCCCCATACCAAAAAATTTGGATTTCAATAATTCATGGGGGGGGGGGGGGCCTTCACGAAGTCCAGAATAAATGTGTCCACCTGTCATCCTTGATTCTGCATTTGTAACAGTCATTTATAACCGTACGCAACTGAGTTTCACAACTATGTCTTTTTCTAAATAGTTGTGAAACTCAGTTGCACACGGTAGCAAACACGGTAGCAAAAGACTTGTGTCTTTTTCTTAAAATACATGCTGTCTGTCTGACAAAAGTTTATGTTCATCCAAGTTGGCCATGATATTTGAGCAGACTATCTGTTCAAATAATTTACATGGAACACAAGTCAGGGACGCAAGGAGATAATTTCGAGCAAGAGCCCTATCTCATTTTTTAAAGAGTGGACAAATATTCGCTAGAAGCCATTCTTTACGGATTTCACTCGTATCAAGGGACTGCTGGAACAGATGTGCAAAAATGGACCCGGCTCATTTGATAGTGCCTTCAGAACTCTAGGATGAAGCTCATCGGGTCCTAAAGGGTTAGACAGATTTAGGCCTTTATGTGACTTGATCTCTCCCTCTCTAACACAACAATGTTAGCCATGAAAGGGGTGAATCTACCAGTCAGTGTAATCCCCTTGAACTCCGTTTTATTGAATGCGTCGTTGAATGGCCCAACTGGTTTCTCTGCCCTTTCAAAGTCTGATTCAGCAACTCCATTCCCTCCTCTTTTACTTCATTACGAAAACACGCCTATACAAATACACTGTAACCTTTATCGCCGAAATAATTAAATGTTTAAGATGAAAAATTGTAATTTTTTGCTTATTTCTGCTCAAAATATAGATTGTGGGTACTCGTTAGAACCGCCTCATCGAAGCGGTACTAACGAGTACCCACAATCCATATTTTAGAGCAGAAATAAGAAAAATAAGGTTTACCCCTGTAAACCCCATTTTTACTTTAAAAAAGTGGGGTAGGAGGGCGGGGGTCAAATTTATATAGGCGT
The DNA here is from genome assembly GCA_963580285.1 of Lucinisca nassula. Taxonomy (NCBI): domain Eukaryota; kingdom Metazoa; phylum Mollusca; class Bivalvia; order Lucinida; family Lucinidae; genus Lucinisca; species Lucinisca nassula. The sequence continues at coordinate 127,389,258 of OY757012.1, forward strand.
GTTTTCGTGATGAGAGGCTGGATTCCTTGCCTATCTGATGCTGCTGGTAAGATTGCACATGAAATGATTAAAACAATTCTAATCGCAATAACAGGCCTTGTAAATCTACATAACGACTTTGGTTCAATACTAATTTGTTTGTTTGAATTGAGGTTTAACGTCCCTTCAACACTATTTAGGTCATTTTGGAGGCGTTGCTTCCAATTTTATGGACATTTTACCCGATACTGATATGAAATGACATCTCAAGCCCTGCCGCCCAATGAAATGCATTGGACGGTCTGATTCATGCCATCTTAATTCTTCTAAGTGGTTAACAAGTTAGGTTAGTTTTAGGTCTGCGTCGAAGCGCCATGCAGCCCAATCTATTTCTCCAAGCCCCGACGGGCGGGGGCTTAATGCTGAACGCCAGAGGCTTAGATTGCAATATAGACACGCCAAGAAACATCGTCTGAGAGTTACTTGCCCTTTCGTCTCCCATAGACTTATAATGGGGGAAAATGTTGTCCGGGCAATAGCGACTTTATTTTTGATCTGATCCTCATTAAACGTGTAGGTAATGAGGACAACCATAAAATCTTGGACGAGTTCCAATTTTGGGCAGATCGGATTATTCACATGAGTTACTTGCCCTTTTGTCTCCCATAGACATATACTGACGAAACTGTTGTCCGGGCGGTAGCTACTTTATTTTTAATCTGATCCTCAATAAACCTGTAGGCAAAGAGAACAGCCATATAATCTTGGACGAGTTCGAATTTGACGCAGATCGGCCTACTCACAAGAGAGTAACTTGCTCTTTCGTCTTCCATAGACATATATAATGGGGAAACTTGTCCGGGCGATAGCGACCTTATTTTTGATTGGATCCTCATTAAACTTATAGGTAATGAGGACAGCCATAAAATCTTGGCCGAGTTTGAATTTCGGGCAGACCGGATTATTCAGATGAGAGTCACTTACCACTTCGTCTCCCATAGATGTAAAATGGGGAAAATGTTGTCCGGGCGATAGCGACTTTATTTTTTATCTGATCCTCATAAAACTTGTAGGTCATGAGGACAACCATAAAATCTTGGACGAGTTCGAATTTTGGACAGATCGGATTATTCACATGAGAGTTACTCACCATTTCATCTCCCAAAGACATATAATGTGGAAACTGTTGTCCGGGCGATAGCGACTTTAATTTTGATCTGACCCTCAGTTAATTTGTAGGTAATGAGGTCAGCTTTAAAATCTTGGAGGAGTTCCAATTTGGGGCAGTTCAGCTTTTTCACATTTGAGTTACTCGCCTTTTTGTCTCCCATAGACATAGAATGGGGAAAATGTTGTCCGGGTGATAGTGACTTTATTTTTTATCTGATCCCCAATTGACCTTGCAGGTAATGAGGACAGCCATAAAACCTTGTATGAGTTTGTTTTCAGGGCAGATCGGACTATTCATATGAGGCTTACCTGCCCTTTTGTCTCCCATAGACATAAAATGGGGAAAATGTAGTCCTGGTGATATTGACTTTATTTTTTATTGGCTCCCCATACAACTTGTAGGTAATTAGCACAGCCATAGAATCTTGAACACGTTTGAATTTGGGCAGATTGGATTATTTACATGACAGTTACTCACACTTTAGTCTTTCATAGACGTATAATGGGGAAAATGTTGTCTGCTCGACAGTGAATTCATATATCAAGCCTGCAGAAAAATGTTTTCCGATAGACATTGGCTTCATTTTTTATAGAATCTTCACCACACTCGCATGTAATGTGGACTGGCATAAAATCTAGGACAAGTTTGCGTTTGGCTAGCATAAGAGTTGCCCATCCTTGAGGGCCTCATACACTAAGAAAAATGTTGTCCAGATGATAGCAATTTCATTTTTGATGGAATCTTCATCAGACTTACAGATAATGAGGACAGGCATAAATCTTGGACCTGTTTGTTTTTGGGGCAGATCAGATTATTCACATGAGACGGTGGGTCAGGCCCAAGATTTTATGATGGTTTCAGCGTAAAGGCTTACTACTGAGAATTATGTCTCCCCCGAATTTTTTTTTTCGGAGAGACATATTGTTTTTCACCCGGGCGTCTGTCTGTCCGTCTGTCTGTCCGTATGTCCGGCTGTCACACATTCGTGTCCGCTCTATAACTTGAAAACCGTTCGAGCTATCTTCACGAAACTTCATATAAATATTAATCAGCATTAGACGACGTGCAGTGCACAAGAACTATAACTCTCACATTTATACTTTTTGAATTATCTCCCTTGGAAGTTTGTCGGTATGCATATATGTATGAGCAAATCTTGTCCGGTCAATAACTTTCTTATTTTGAGATGGATTTTAAAATTACATGGCAGAAATATTAAAAGCCATGAGACGATGTGTGGTGCGCATGAGGCAGGTCGGTACCTCAAAGTTCAAGGTCATACTTAGAGGTCAAAGGTAAAAAAGGGACCTTTTTCGGGGTTTGTAAATAACTTGCTTATTTTTAGATAGAATTTGAAGTTACTTGGCAAAAATGTTAACTATCATGAGACGATGTGTTGCATGCATGATTCAGTTTAGTACCTAAAAGGCCAAGGTCATACATTGAGGTCAAAGGTAAAAAAGGGGCCGTTTTCGTGTTTGGTCAATAACTTTCTTATTTTTAGATGGATTTTGAAATTGCTTGGCAGAAATGTTAACCACCATGAGATCATGTGCTGCACGCATGACCTAAGATGGTACCTCAAATGTCAAGGTCGCACTAAGAGGTCAAAGGACGAAAAGGTTTTTTTTAGTGTTCAGTCAATAACTTTCTTATTTTAGGATGGATTTTGAAATTACTTGGCAGAAATGTTAAGCACCATGAGACAATGTGTTGCGTGCATGACCAAAGCTGGTACCTCAAATGTCAATAACTTTCCAGTCAATAACTTTTTTATTTCTGGATGGACTTTATAAAGTAACCGTGAAGAATTGTGCACCATCATTAGACCATGAGTCATTTGCAAGACCAAGGACCATACCTCCAATATCAAGGTCATACCTAGAGGTCAAAGGTAAGAAAGGGACAGTCAATAACTTCCTTATTCTTTGATGGATTATGAAATTACATGGCGGAAATATAAACCATCATGAGACGATGTGTTGTACCTCAAAGGTCAAGGCCATACTTAGGGGTCAAAGGTAAAAAAGGGCTTTTTTGTTTATGGCCAATACCTTTTTTACTTTTCTGGGAACATTTTTAAAGTTACTTTGCAGACATGTTCATCTTCATTAGATGATGTGTTGCACACAAGACCCAGCTCAATACCTCCAATGTCAAGGTTATACTTAGAGGTCAAAAACGGGGGAGACATCTGTGTTTTTGTAGAAAAACAAATTCTAGTTCGAGTTTAATTTTATGTAATGTTGTTTGGTGCCTGATGCCCTGTCTCTGATCGGGCCCATCGGAGTCTTAACTGTTGTTAGCTCACCTGTCACGTAGTGACGAGGTGAGCTTTTGGGATCACTTTTTGTCCGTCGTCCGTCCGTCCGTCCATGCGTGCGTGCGTCCCTAAACTTTTTCTTCAAACGACATCTCCTCCAAAACCACTGATCGGATTTTGACCAAACTTCACAGGAATGATCCTTAGGTGGTCCCCTTTCAAAGTTGTTCAAATGGTTCCGGTCCATTGCACATTTAGGTCACAGGAGCCAAAAATAGAGTTTTTTCACCGAAAATTTAAAAAACCTTCTTCTCTGAAACCACAAGGCCCAGGTCTTTGATATTTGGTATGAAGCTTCATCTAGTGGACTTCTACCAAAATTGTTCAAATTATAGTGCTGGGGCCATAATGCCCCTGCCCCGGGACCCTTTGGTTTTACATGGGCTTATATAGGGAAAACCTTTAAAAATCTTCTTCTCTGAAACCGCAAGGCCCAGGTCTTTAATATTGGGTATGAAGCTTCATCTAGTGGACCCCTACCAAGATTGTTCAAATAACAGTGCTGGGGCCGAAAATGCCCCCGCCCCGGAGCCCTTTGGTTTTACATGGGCTAATATAGGGGAAACCTTTAAAAAATCTTCTTCTCTAAAACCGCAAGGCCCAGGTCTTTGATATTTGGTATGAAGCTTCACCTGGTGGACCCCTACCAAGATTGTTCAAATTACAGTGCTGGGCCCAAAATGCCCCTGCGCCGGAGCCCTTTGGTTTTACATGGGCTTATATGGGGAAAATCTTCTCTGAAACCGCAAGGCCCAGATCTTTGATATTTGGTATGAAGATTCATCTAGTGGACCCCTACCAAGATTGTTCAAATTACAGTGCTGGGGCTAAAAATTCCCCCGCCCCGGGACCCTTTGGTTTTACATAGACTTATATATGGAAAATCTTTAAAAAGCTTCTTCTCTGAAACCGCAAGGCCCAGATCTTTGATATTTGGTATGAAGCTTCATCTAGTGGACCCCTATCAAGATTGTTCATAATATAGTGCTGGGGCCAAAAATGCCCCCGCTCTGGGGGCCCTTTGGTTTTACATGGGCTTATATAGGGAAAATCTTTTAAAAATTTTCCTTTCTGAAACCCCAAGGCCCAGGTCTTTGCTATTTGGTATGAAGCTTCATCTAGTGGACCCCTACTAAGATTGTTCAAATTATAGTGCTGGGGCCAAAAATGCCCCCGCACCGGGGCCCTTGGATTTTACATTGGCTCAGATAAGGAAAATCTTTAAAAATCTTCTTTTCCGGAACCGCAAGGCCCAGGTCTTCGCTATTTGGTATGTAGCTTCATCTAGTGGACCCCTACCAAGATTGTTCAAATTATAGTGCTAGGGCCAAAAATGCCCCCGCCCCGGGCCCTTTGGTTTTACATAGGCTTATATGGAGAAATCTTTAGAAAATCGTCTCCGAAACCGCCAGGCCCAGGTCTTTGATATTTGGTATGAAGCTTCATCTAATGGACCTCTACCAAGATTGTTCAAATTATAGCCTTTGGGCCAAAAATGTCCCTGCGCTTGGACCCACTAGTTTTACATAGGCATATATAGGAAAAAAATTTCAAAATCTTCTTGTCCGAGGTCTTTGATATCTGTGAAGCTTCAACTAGTGGACCTCTGCTGAGATTGGTCAAATTATAGCCCTGGCGCCAAAAATGCCAACGCGCCAGGGCCCGCTGGTTTTAGATAGGCTTATATAGGGAAATCCTTTTAAAATCTTCTTTTCTGAAACCAGAAGGTCCAGGTCTTTGATATTTGGTCTGAAGCCTTATCTAGTGGACCGCTACCAAGTTTATTCAAATTATAGCCCTTGGGCCAAGAATGCACTAGAGACACTGATACTCAGGTGAGCGATTTAGGGCCCTCTGGGCCCTTTTGTTTTTCTTTTGCTTCAGCATTTCAGTGGTTTCCTGCTGTCGAGTCCTCACCGTTGTTTCTTCTCGTTGGTTGTTTGATTTTTGTGTTCTCGGGGGTGTTGCACTGGTGAGTTAGGAAGCCTTCATGCGGAATGAACAAATTATTGGTCTAAGTCGCGACAGAAGTAAGGGCGAGGATTGCGGCCGAGTATCTGTCATTTTGTCTTTCCGCTACTGATGTTTCCATTAGTGGGGTCTAGTTATTTCATTTTGGTGTTTCTTTCCCTTTTTGTCTCTGATGGGAGCTGTGGGTTAATTGTATCGATTCCTGACCATGTCTGCCATCACTTTTTTATATAGACAATTACATGAAGGAGTCATTTTTTTGCTCCTCCTAAATGCATAAATTACAGGATATTTAAGCAAGTTTTTCAATATGAAAATTATTTGTCGGTTTTACCAGAGGATCTTGCATTGCCTTTCTCCCATTTTAGATCTCAGAATCATAAAATGCCCTTGAATGGTGAAGATTTATAGGAATAGAAAGAGATGATAGAATCTATTAGCTATGTCCTCTTCACAGGCGTGGCGATGAATACCATTATGTGTTAGAATGAATGCACTTCTTTTGAAGATCGGAGAACTTGACCAAATACTTTGACATTTGATAATCTTATGTATTCAAGAGATAGTGATATACAGTTTCTTTTCAAAGTGGCTACATTTTGCAAAGTGGTACTTAAGATATTTCAAGAATCTTCAAGAGCATTTAATTCTTCAATGAATTATTCCACTAACTATTCTTTTAGTCCCATTAACTAATATTATAGTCAGTGACACGGTCACATACTAATGGTTGTCCTGGGTTCACACTCTTTGGTAGTGTTTGCACTGGTCAGGATCCTGTCAGCATCGTAGCTGTATGCCCAGGAGGGTGACTTGAGTAAACACTGCTCTTCAGATGTTTGTTTTGTGTTTCATTTGTCAAAAGTTTTCATTAATGCTCCAGTAGGAGTAACAATCGATAATAAATCTTGAAAGTTTGTTTGATTGATTTGAGGCTTTACGTCCCCGTCAACATTATAAGTAATTCTGTAGACATTTCTTCCAATTTTGTGGGACTGTTACCCGATATTGTGAGGGACAGTCAAAACTAGCAGCCCCGAGGTGCTGTTGATCTTCTAATGAACTATTGTCCGAGATAAAAGGGCGCTGTCCACAGTACCGGGGGCTGATACTTTTGACCGTATTCCAGAAAGTTATGAAATATATGTTTATTTACCCAACGCAGGGCCCCCGCCCATCGGGGCTTGGGGAAATAGATTGGGCTGCACGGTGCTTGCACAAAGAGCTGAAACCAACCGCTCATGAGTACTGGTAAGCACGTAGAAGGTTTAAGCCTGCCCAGGCAAAGTGGTACGAGTCCATGCATATAAGCCCCACTGGTTTTATTGGGCGACAGTGCTTCAGATGCCATTTCATCTCAATGCCAGGTAAAAGTCCCACAAAATTTGAAGCAATGTCACCAAAATTACCCAAATAGTGCGACCGGGAACGTTAAACTTCTATTCAAACAAAATTACCCAACACATATTCTAAAGGAACTGTTGTCTTTCGGCTTGAAGAAATATATGGGCTGCATGATGCTTCCAAGCAGAGCTGAATCCGACCCCACACGAGTACTGGTAAACCGTTTAGAGGATCTAAGCCTGTCCAGGCAAAGCGGTGTGACTCGGACCATCCATGCTTATAAACCCTACTGGTTTAATTGGGCGACAGGGCTTGAGAAGTCAGTTCATCTCAAAGTCGGGTAAAAGTCCCACAAAATTGGCAACAACGTCTCCAAAGTGACCTACACAGTGTTGACGGGGACGTTAAACCTCAAATCAAATCAAACAAACAAACGATTGTCTCCTTGAGGCGTTGCTAGGCAATCCCAGGGTGACAGGTTTAAACTGACTGGCTTTTTTACTACCGGTGCAAAGACGTGAAGTGGTCGAAAATGCTTCACTAGGTTGGGTAATAATCTAGTGTTTTATTTCAGAAACAGTCTTTCTTCCTTGCTGTACAGTTCATGTTGTCATCACGTTAAGAAGTCTGTACAACGAATACCCCAGTAAACTGCACCTTATACAGAGAAAAGTGGGGTTTACAAGTATATTCATTTTCCCAATTTGTCTTAGAAACGAAAGTACACTTAATAGCCCCCCCCCCCCCCCCCCCCACACACACACACACACACACGTGTCCAAATTGACCTTGTTATATGACTTGACCCCTTCAGTTTCAACCCTTGCAAACATGCAAACCTCTCAACCAAACAAAACTCAAAACCAAGACAGGCATAAAATCTTAGACAAGTTGCAAACCTGGCCAGATTACCGGCATCCAGTGGTGAGAAGCCCATGTTTACTATGTTTAATATGCGATAGCCTGTTCAGTACAAAATGTCTAAGAATCTTGGACAAAAATAAAATATCTGGCGAGTTTAAGAGTAATGGGAACACCTGGTGGATTTTCCGCCATTTTTCATAGGGAGACAACTTTCGGGACTTCCTGTTCACTTTTCTATAAGCCCTGCCCCCTGAAAAAGGGAGTAGGGTATATTTGCAACACACAACATGATGTCGCTCGTGGGAACAGTCGTTCGCCGGAACAAAGTGTCCGTGGTGGGGACACTGGAAATTAGAAACAGAAAACCGTAAAATTTGGGTTATCTTTGCATATTAATTTAAATGTATCGTGTTCTATTCTCTTCATTTGGGTCAAGCGAATAACAGTCGTCGTTTATTAAAAGTTATTTATTTTTATGACTGTTATGAAATTTGATAACGCCTCGCATTTTTGTTGAATAGTTGGCGTGTCATACTAAGTTATTTATAAGACTTTCAAGGGGCGTAACAAATCAAAACAAACAAAAAAATCAACACTCTGCATATTTTGCAATAGTTTGGTTAATCACTTTAATTTTGATTAAAGGATTTCAATTAAAAAATACATAAAAATATGCCTAACATAAAGTTTTATGAATCTATTCCAGTTTGTATTGGTGACAAAATATTTGCTGGTAATGAACCTTTTCATAGTTGAAATTATTTTGATACTAAAAGTAAGTTGCGGACCTCCGCGATCGGCCCCGCTAGGAGGGAACTAAAACTGACAGCACAAGGATACCAAGGGGAGATAAACGCGATTTCTTTCCTCAATCTAATGTCACAGGAAATGAGGGACGCGGTTTTCAATTTCTTTGAGAAAACAAACTACCTGGACAAAATATCGGGGAAAGCTAAGGGCGCAGACTAAATTTATTGCACTGTTACGAGAGACACACCCCGTACGAGGTTACACACAAGCATGCCTGAAACCAAAACCGTTACAGACCCGATTTCAGAAACAATAAATGATTTAACCGCACCTTAGACGCTACCAACCAAACAGGAGCGTAGTGATCAAAGGGCGGCCGTCTCACGGCAAAAAGGGGAACAAAGTCAACGGTAGGCACTGTGGTTTGCGGCCTCGGCTTTGCACTTAGGAGTGCCTAACGGTGACAGCGATCCCTGGATCACTGTGAGAAGACCATAACAGAACGGGGCATGGACCAACCACAAGGAAAATCCATAGCCCCGACCCACCCTCCAAAGGGGTGTGGCAAGCGAGAGGTTAAGACGAGGTGTAGCGTTGTGGTTGCGGCCCACTGGCTTTGCACTTATGAGCGCTGCACCAAAATCCTAGCTGATCGGGAGCCACACTGCCCGAAATAGGATCACACGAGAACACGCCGGAACTGGGCATGGATCCATCACAAGGAAAATCCATCGCCCGGCCTCTCCGGAGGGGGGGGGGGAGGCAAACGGGAAATCAGGACGAGATGTAACGCTGGGGTTTGCGGTCTTAGGACTTTGGCACTGAGCAGCGTTGCGTCAAAATCCTGGCTGATCGAGAGCCACACAACCCAAAGGAGAACGGCACACCAACACACTAGCAAACAAAAGGCTCTCCTTCAGGAATGCACATAGATTAGTGGGACAGAAATAAGAAACAATAGGCCTTATCACATCTCTTTGTTTTTCTTTTTTTTTTTTCGCTTTCGAATAAAGGATGTACATTATAAGGTTACCCAAACGGAATGATCTGGGGGCCACAAAAGGACCCTTTTATAAACACCTGACTAGCAGAAAAATCACAGGAAGGCTCTCTCTAAGCACACATGGTATTGCTTCTGTCCCTCTCTTGACAAATGAATACGGTCCCTATAATAGTGCCTGTGGAGGCGGCCATCGCTGTCCCAACTTTGCCTTCGGAAAATATGAAACGCTGTCCCACAAGTCAACATCATAGCTCGGCACGCGCATACCACCATGGCCGAAAAACCGAACCTCGCCAGGTACATCAAACAGCCCTCGGTACTGCCCTTGTCGTTTAACATAAGAATCACCAAAAAAACAGCGAATCGCGCCATGACCGTAATTAAAACGGACGGTCAAGACGACCATATATTTATACAGATAAGGGAAATAAACTAACTGACTAGGGCATGACTTAGCGCGACCCTGAAGGAGGGCATCAACACACAACCACCCACGCAAAACTAAAACAACATACATCCACCAACGCAATGCTCAATTAGGTAGATAAAGCGATAGTTGTAGAATAGTTGTAGAGTAGGAATCCCGTAGAGAGGATAGAATAGGAAAAGAGAGATCAAAAATCTGGAGATAGAAGAAGAAGCAGAAGAGTTTAGTTCCCAAAAAGCGATTTCAAACATTGTTAACTGTAAATATGACACATAAAAACAAGATCGCATAGGAGTGCTCGACTGCGCACATGCGCAGGCGGACGCTTGTAAGCGACCTATGAATTTGTACTAACTGCATTGCTAACGAGATCGGCACACGATATCTCGGGCCCTCAAACGACTAGGTAGGAATACAATTCCTCCTATGGTGCCTTCCTTCAAGTAGGATGCGATAATGACATGTAAACATGGCGACTCAGAATGACCCACTTACGGTCCCACAGAATATGACATCCTGCGTGGAGGAGGGCACCACATTTTCCTAACTTTAACAAAAAAATGCAGAAAAGGAGATTGACCTACTTCCACATCCTCCGCGATAGAGGTCACCCACAACTTAAAATAAACACGAACTTGGGCCCGAGACGGCGGAGGCCGTCACACTATACTATATGTTGTATGTACAGAATAAACAAAAATCACAAAATATAATCTACAAGCACAACCTTGCAGGTACAAAAACTGTCCTACCCAGCATAAGAGAGCGGATGGGCTTGCCCCAAAACGGACAACACCATCTTTAAAGCACAAGAAAAACAAACACGACAGGTCCGTGGCGGGGCGAGCACATCCGCCCGCATATATACTCAATAAGCTGGGGGAACAGACCAAATAATGTAAAAATGTACATACGTTACAACAATATGCAAAAATCAAACAAAAAAAAAAATAAAAAACAAAAATACCAATATCAAAATTGATACAAAAAGCGTAGACGACATCCATAGACATGGTGCTGGCGTGAGGGTGTAGATGCGGCTGAAGCTACAAGCTAGAAGAAAGAAATGGATGGACTCTACAATTTTGTGGTGCAAATGGCTAAAAAACTTTGTCTCGAATCCCCTGATTGAATATAAGGTGCATAACACGTAACATGGAAACGTGTATAGCAATCTTTAGAAACGTCTTCCAAATCGCAATGAAACTTTCAAACAAAATTAACTGCTAAACGATCCCCTTAATGATAAGTTCAAACTCGGAGCCTACCCTGTTACACAAAACAACCCACACCCCTTTGCGGCAAACCGCAAAAACCCAAGGCACAGCACTGCTATAACTTAAACGCAGTGCAATCACGCAGCCAAACCTTTAGAATGGAGTTCCAAATTACTACAACTAAACTATGTTGCACAAAAACAAAGGCTCACATTGGAACTGTGCAACATATCCACAGCCCTTGAAATATGAAGCACGCCTAGCCCAGAAACTCCTACATTTAAAGATGCCCTTTAGCGACAGGACACATGTACTCCTGAAGCAAACGGGAAGACAAAATATAAGCCCCACCGAGACCTGGAAAGGTCACGGCACTGTTTCACAAACCTCTCAGGACGGAGCTCGGCGATTGGCTACAGGGCAAGGGGATACCCGTGGGCTCGGAGACACCCGAGACGTGAGACGACAAACATGGACGGACGGGACTGGAGCCGAGCGATGGTCTCCCTGTTCACCGGCAACGGGGAATAGGGGTACCACCGAACGGCTACGGTGTAGTGCCAGCATGGATTCGTTCCCTGGGACCCCACCAGCTGACGACCCGCGACACAGGGAAACTGGAAAACAACAACAATCCGCCAATGAAGTCACCTAACTCCCAATCGGCTAGCTGATAACTGTCAAGCAGACAGGAGTCAGCATATTGGCAGCCTAGGGAAAAGAGCAGTACCTCCAACTAATCCCAGCTGGCGAACTGGGGGTAGCCCCTATGTGCCCTTGGCGCCCGGTTACCTTAAAAACATCCGTCAGTCATCTATTTATTTTGCATCAGGAAAAAGAAGAAGAACAATATTGAATTCGAAGGGATGTTTTTTATTGTATCGTGATCCCCAATGAATATCAAAGGAGTCATTAAAATGTCCATTTAAAGAAGCATTTAACCCAGCTAATTAAAAATCAATTAGTCCTTACAAAAGAAACATTCTAAAAGACAAAAAATATTCTATTGTGGAAGCAGGCTACAAACCGCATACAAATCCATGCACTTTCCACTTGTCTGGAGCAAAGTAATCCGTAAACAAAATTTGCCGCATGGCGTTAAATTAAACTGGAAATTTCTTCTGACGTAACGTCAACTTTCAACGTCATTTTCCACGTTTTACGCTGATACTCGTAACCGCTGATACTCGTTTTCAGCATTTCTTTTAGGGCTACTGATGAGGCCTTAATGGCCGAAACAAGCTTGTCTGGCCCAAACAACAAATGGATTCTGCTATTTTCGTTTTTGAATGCGTTCATGGTTCATGGTTCTCAAAGGGCATCCCTTTTAGCCTTATTAAATACACATGATTTAAAGCAAACTAGACATTTGAACAATTTCCTGCAATTGTTTTTAGCGATTGGCGGATTCCATACATGGACTCCTTTAATAGATTGTTCCCAGCAAGGACAATTTATATAGGTATGTTTAATAGACTGTTCCCACCAAGGACACTTTCTGTAGGTATGTTTTATAGACTGTTCCAAGCACAGACACTTCTGTAGGTATGTTTATAGACTGTTCCCAGCCCGGACAATTATATAGGTATGTTAAATAGACTGTTCCCACCAAGGACACTTTTCGTAGTTATGGTTAGTAGACATTTTCCAGCACGGACAGTTTCTAAAGCTATCATTAAAAGACTGTTCCCACCACGGACACTTTCTGTAGTACGCTTCATAGTCTGTTCCCAGCAAGGACACTTTCTGTAGCTATGTTTAATAGACTGTTCCCATCAAGGACACTTTCTGTAGGTATGTTTAATATATTGTTCCCAGCACGGATACTTCTGTTTGTATGTTTAATAGACTGTTTCCAACAAGGACACTTTCTATACGTATGTTAAATAAGAAGTTCCCACCAAGCACACTTTCTGTAGCTGTGTTTAATAGACTGTTCCCAGCATGGACAATTTTTGTTGCTATGTTTAATAGGCTGTTTCCAGCACGGACACTTCTGTATATATGTTTAATAGACTGTTTCCAACAAAGTCTCTTTCTATACGTATGTTTAATAAACTGTTCCCACCAAGGACACTTTCTGTAGCTATGTTTAATAGAATGTTCCCACCGAGGACACTTTCTGTAGCCATTTTTAACAGACTGTTCCCACTAAGGACACCTTTTGTAGCTATGTTTAATAGGCTGTTTCCAGCATGGACACTTCTGTATATATGTTTAATAGACTGTTTCCAACAAGGACTCTTTCTATACGTATGTTTAATAAACTGTTCCCTCCAATGACACTTTCTGTAGCTATGTTTAATAGAATGTCCGCACCAAGGACACTTTCTGTAGCCGTTTTTAACAGACTGTTCCCACCAAGGACACTTCATGTAGCTATGTTTAATAGACTGTTCCCATCATGGACACTTTTTGTAGTTATGTTTAATAGAATGTTCCCACCAAGGACACTTTCTGTAGACATTTTTAACAGACTGTTCCCACCAAGGACACTTCATGTAGCTATGTTTAATAGACTGTTCCCAGCATGGACACTTCATGTAGCTATGTTACATAGACTGCTCCCAGCATGGACACCTTTTGTAGCTATGTTTAATAGAATGTTCCCACCAAGGACACTTTCTGTAGCCGTTTTTAACAGACTGTTCCCACCAAGGACACTTCATGTAGCTATGTTTAATAGACTGTTCCCAGCATAGACACTTTTTGTAGCTATGTTTAATAGAATGTTCCCACCAAGGACACTTTCTGTAGCCATTTTTAACAGACTGTTCCTACCAAAGACACTTCATGTAGCTATGTTTAATAGACTGTTCCCAGCATGGACACTTTTTGTAGCTATGTTTAATAGGCTGTTTCCAGCACGGACACTTCTGTATATATGTTTAATAGACTGTTTCCAACAAGGACTCTTTCTATACGTATGTTTAATAAACTGTTCCCACCAAGGACACTTTCTGTAGCTATGTTTAATAGAATGTCCCCACCAAGGACACTTTCTGTAGCCGTTTTTAACAGACTGTTCCCACCAAGGACACTTCATGTAGCTATGTTTAATAGACTGTTCCCAGCATGGACACTTTTTGTAGTTATGTTTAATAGAATGTTCCCACCAAGGACACTTTCTGTAGACATTTTTAACAGACTGTTCCCACCAAGGACACTTCATGTAGCTATGTTTAATAGACTGTTCCCAGCATGGACACTTCATGTAGCTATGTTTAATAGACTGTTCCCAGCATGGACACTTTTTGTAGCTATGTTTAATAGAATGTTCCCACCAAGGACACTTTCTGCAGCCGTTTTTAACAGACTGTTCCCACCAAGGACACTTCATGTAGCTATGTTTAATAAACTGTTCCCAGCATGGACACTTTTAGTAGCTATGTTTAATAGAATGTTCCCACCAAGGACACTTTCTGTAGCCATTTTTAACAGACTGTTCCCACCAAGGACACTTCATGTAGCTATGTTTAATAGACTGTTCCCAGCATGGACACTTTTTGTAGCTATGTTTAATAGGCTGTTTCCAGCACGGACACTTCTGTATATATGTTTAATAGACTGTTTCCAACAAGGACTCTTTCTATACGTATGTTTAATAAACTGTTCCCACCAAGGACACTTTCTGTAGCTATGTTTAATAGAATGTCCCCACCAAGGACACTTTCTGTAGCCGTTTTTAACAGACTGTTCCCACCAAGGACACTTCATGTAGCTATGTTTAATAGACTGTTCCCAGCATGGACACTTTTTGTAACTATGTTTAATAGAATGTTCCCACCAAGGACACTTTCTGTAGCCATTTTTAACAGACTGTTCCCACCAAGGACACTTCATGTAGCTATGTTTAATAGACTGTTCCCATCATGGACACTTTTTGTAGTTATGTTTAATAGAATGTTCCCACCAAGGACACTTTATGTAGACATTTTTAACAGACTGTTCCCACCAAGGACACTTCATGTAGCTATGTTTAATAGACTGTTCCCAGCATGGACACTTCATGTAGCTATGTTTAATAGACTGCTCCCAGCATGGACACCTTTTGTAGCTATGTTTAATAGAATGTTCCCACCAAGGACACTTTCTGTAGCCGTTTTTAACAGACTGTTCCCACCAAGGACACTTCATGTAGCTATATTTAATAGACTGTTCCCAGCATAGACACTTTTTGTAGCTATGTTTAATAGAATGTTCCCACCAAGGACACTTTCTGTAGCCATTTTTAACAGACTGTTCCCACAAAAGACACTTCATGTAGCTATGTTTAATAGACTGTTCCCAGCATGGAACTTTTTGTAGCTATGTTTAATAGGCTGTTTCCAGCACGGACACTTCTGTATATATGTTTAATAGACTGTTTCAAACAAGGACTCTTTTTATACGTATGTTTAATAAACTGTTCCCACCAAGGACACTTTCTGTAGCTATGTTTAATAGAATGTCCCCACCAAGGACACTTTCTGTAGCCGTTTTTAACAGACTGTTCCCACCAAGGACACTTCATGTAGGTATGTTTAATAGACTGTTCCCAGCATGGACACTTTTTGTAACTATATTTAATAGAATGTTCCCACCAAGGACACTTTCTGTAGCCATTTTAACAGACTGTTCCCACCAAGGACACTTCATGTAGCTATGTTTAATAGACTGTTCCCATCATGGACACTTTTTGTAGTTATGTTTAATAGAATGTTCCCACCAAGGACACTTTCTGTAGACATTTTTAACAGACTGTTCCCACCAAGGACACTTCATGTAGCTATGTTTAATAGACTGTTCCCAGCATGGACACTTCATGTAGCTATGTTTAATAGATTGCTCCCAGCATGGACACCTTTTGTAGCTATGTTTAATAGAATGTTCCCACCAAGGACACTTTCTGTAGCCGTTTTTAACAGACTGTTCCCACCAAGGACACTTCATGTAGCTATGTTTAATAGACTGTTCCCAGCATGGACACTTTTTGTAGCTATGTTTAATAGAATGTTCCCACCAAGGACACTTTCTGTAGCCATTTTTAACAGACTGTTCCCACCAAAGACACTTCATGTAGCTATGTTTAATAGACTGTTCCCAGCATGGACACTTTTTGTAGCTATGTTTAATAGGCTGTTTCCAGCACGGACACTTCTTTATATATGTTTAATAGACTGTTTCCAACAAGGACTCTTTCTATACGTATGTTTAATAAACTGTTCCCACCAAGGACACTTTCTGTAGCTATGTTTAATAGAATGTCCCCACCAAGGACACTTTCTGTAGCCGTTTTTAACAGACTGTTCCCACCAAGGACACTTCATGTAGGTATGTTTAATAGACTGTTCCCAGCATGGACACTTTTTGTAACTATGTTTAAAAGAATGTTCCCACCAAGGACACTTTCTGTAGCCATTTTAACAGACTGTTCCCACCAAGGACACTTCATGTAGCTATGTTTAATAGACTGTTCCCATCATGGACACTTTTTGTAGTTATGTTTAATAGAATGTTCCCACCAAGGACACTTTCTGTAGACATTTTTAACAGACTGTTCCCACCAAGGACACTTCATGTAGCTATGTTTAATAGACTGTTCCCAGCATGGACACTTCATGTAGCTATGTTTAATAGATTGCTCCCAGCATGGACACCTTTTGTAGCTATGTTTAATAGAATGTTCCCACCAAGGACACTTTCTGTAGCCGTTTTTAACAGACTGTTCCCACCAAGGACACTTCATGTAGCTATGTTTAATAGACTGTTCCCAGCATGGACACTTTTTGTAGCTATGTTTAATAGAATGTTCCCACCAAGGACACTTTCTGTAGCCATTTTTAACAGACTGTTCCCACCAAAGACACTTCATGTAGCTATGTTTAATAGACTGTTCCCAGCATGGACACTTTTTGTAGCTATGTTTAATAGGCTGTTTCCAGCACGGACACTTCTTTATATATGTTTAATAGACTGTTTCCAACAAGGACTCTTTCTATACGTATGTTTAATAAACTGTTCCCACCAAGGACACTTTCTGTAGCTATGTTTAATAGAATGTCCCCACCAAGGACACTTTCTGTAGCCGTTTTTAACAGACTGTTCCCACCAAGGACACTTCATGTAGCTATGTTTAATAGACTGTTCCCAGCATGGACACTTTTTGTAGTTATGTTTAATAGAATGTTCCCACCAAGGACACTTTCTGTAGACATTTTTAACAGACTGTTCCCACCAAGGACACTTCATGTAGCTATGTTTAATAGACTGTTCCCAGCATAGACACTTCATGTAGCTATGTTTAATAGACTTTTCCCAGCATGGACACTTTTTGTAGCTATGTTTAATAGAATGTTCCCACCAAGGACACTTTCTGCAGCCGTTTTGAACAGACTGTTCCCACCAAGGACACTTCATGTAGCTATGTTTAATAAACTGTTCCCAGCATGGACACTTTTAGTAGCTATGTTTAATAGAATGTTCCCACCAAGGACACATTCTGTAGACATTTTTAACAGACTGTTCCCCGCCAAGGACACTTCATGTAGCTATGTTTAATAGACTGTTCCCAGCATGGACACTTTTTGTAGCTATGTTTAATAGGCTGTTTCCAGCACGGACACTTCTGTATATATGTTTAATAGACTGTTTCCAACAAGGACTCTTTCTATACGTATGTTTGATAAACTGTTCCCACCAAGGACACTTTCTGTAGCTATGTTTAATAGAATGTTCCCAGCATGGACACTTTATGTAGCCGTTTTTAACAGACTGTTCCCACCAAGGACACTTCATGTAGCTATGTTTAATAGACTGTTCCCAGCATGGACACTTTTTGTAACTATGTTTAATAGAATGTTCCCACCAAGGACACTTTCTGTAGCCATTTTTAACAGACTGTTCCCACCAAGGACACTTCATGTAGCTATGTTTAATAGACTGTTTCCAGCATGGACACTTTTTGTAGCTATGTTTAATAGGCTGTTTCCAGCACGGACACTTCTGTATATATGTTTAATAGACTGTTTCCAACAAGGTGTCTTTCTATACGTATGTTTAATAAACTGTTCCCACCAAGGACACTTTCTGTAGCTATGTTTAATAGAATGTTCCCACCAAGGACACTTTCTGTAGCCATTTTTAACAGACTGTTCCCTCTAAGGACATTTTTTGTAGCTATGTTTAATAGGCTGTTTCCAGCACGGACACTTCTGTATATATGTTAAATAGACTGTTTCCAACAAGGACTCTTTCTATACGTATGTTTAATAAACTGTTCCCACCAAGGACACTTTCTGTAGCTATGTTTAATAGAATGTCCCCACCAAGGACACTTTCTGTAGCCGTTTTTAACAGACTGTTCCCACCAAGGACACTTCATGTAGGTATGTTTAATAGACTGTTCCCAGCATGGACACTTTTTGTAACTATGTTTAATAGAATGTTCCCACCAAGGACACTTTCTGTAGCCATTTTAACAGACTGTTCCCACCAAGGACACTTCATGTAGCTATGTTTAATAGATTGTTCCCATCATGGACACTTTTTGTAGTTATGTTTAATAGAATGTTCCCACCAAGGACACTTTCTGTAGACATTTTTAACAGACTGTTCCCACCAAGGACACTTCATGTAGCTATGTTTAATAGACTGTTCCCAGCATGGACACTCAATGTAGCTATGTTTAATAGATTGCTCCCAGCATGGACACCTTTTGTAGCTATGTTTAATAGAATGTTCCCACCAAGGACACTTTCTGTAGCCGTTTTTAACAGACTGTTCCCACCAAGGACACTTCATGTAGTTATGTTTAATAGACTGTTCCCAGCATGGACACTTTTTGTAGCTATGTTTAATAGAATGTTCCCACCAAGGACACTTTCTTTCTGTAGCCATTTTTAACAGACTGTTCCCTCTAAGGACATTTTTTGTAGCTATATTTAATAGGCTGTTTCCAGCACGGACACTTCTGTGTATATGTTAAATAGACTGTTTCCAACAAGGACTCTTTCTATACGTATGTTTAATAAACTGTTCCCACCAAGGACACTTTCTGTAGCTATGTTTAATAGAATGTCCCCACCAAGGACACTTTATGTAGCCGTTTTTAACAGACTGTTCCCACCAAGGACACTTCATGTAGCTATGTTTAATAGACTGTTCCCAGCATGGACACTTTTTGTAGTTATGTTTAATAGAATGTTCCCACCAAGGACACTTTCTGTAGTCATTTTTAACAGACTGTTCCCACCAAGGACACTTCATGTAGCTATGTTTAATAGACTGTTCCCAGCATGGACACTTCATGTAGCTATGTTTAATAAACTGTTCCCAGCACGGACACTTATTTAGGTATGTTTAATAGACTGTTTCCAGCACAGACACTTCTTTAGGTATGTTTTATAAACTGTTCCTACCAAGGACGCTTTCTGTAGTTATGTTTAATAGACTTTTCCCAGCATGGACACTTCTTTAGGTATGTTTAATAGACTGTTCCCACCAAGGACACTTTCTGTAGTTATGTTTGATAGACTGTTCCCAACACGGACACTTCTTTAGGTATTTTAATGGACTGTTCCCACCAAGGACACTTCTGTAGGTATGCTTTATAGACTGTTCCCAGCACGGACACTTCTTTAGGTCTGTTTAATAGACTGTTCCCACCAAGGACACTTTCTGTAGTTATGTTTAATAGACTGTTCCCGACAAGGACACTTTCTCTTCCTACGACGGACACTGCTGAAGGTATGTTTAATAGACGGTTCCCATCACAGACACTGCTCTAGTTATGTGTAGGAGAAAGTCCAAATAAGTGTAACTTCCTGAAAACGGAGCTGAGGCCATCCATAAAAAAATGTTTGCTTGCTGCCCCCCGAACAACCCACTATTTTTCACCCAGACTCCAAAAATTTTATTGAGATCTGGTAAGATTATTTTTTTGAGCACAAACGTTTTTACTTAGAAAAATCTTAAGGATTCAATGTTTATGTTCCCACCAAGGACACTTTCTGCAGCTCTGTTTAATAGACTGTTCCAAGCATGGACACTTACTGTTGCTATGTTTAATAGACTGTTGCCACCAAGAACACTTTCTGTAGCTATGTTTGATAGAATGTTCCCACCAAGGACACTTTTTGTAGTTATTATCTCACCTGAGCCGAAAGCTCATTGGTGAACTTATAGGGTGGTCAGAGTTTGTCTGTCGTGTGCCTGTGTGTCCACATTTTTAAATGTCTTCTCCTCTGGAACCGCTGGGCTGATTGACGTCAGGTGAGCGATTCAGGACCAATGGTCCTGTGGTGTTTAATAGACTATTCCCAGCATGGACACTTCTTAAAGTATGTTTAATAGACTGTTCCCAGCACGGACACTTATTTAGGTATGTTTAATAGACTGTTTCCAGCACAGACACTTCTTTATGTATGTTTTATAGACTGTTCCTACCAAGGACACTTTCTGTAGCTATGTTTAATAGACTTTTCCCAGCACGGACACTTCTTTAGGTATGTTTTATAGACTGTTCCCACCAAGGACACTTTCTGTAGTTGTTTGATAGACTGTTCCCAACACGGACACTTCTTTAGGTATTTTTAATGGACTGTTCCCACCAAGGACACTTCTTTAGGTATGCTTTATAGACTGTTCCCAGCACGGACACTTCTTTAGGTCTGTTGAATAGACTGTTCCCACCAAGGATACTTTCTGTAGTTATGATAATAGACTGTTCCCGACAAGGACACTTTCTCTTCCTACGACGGACACTGCTGTAGGTATGTTTAATAGACGGTTCCCATCACAGACACTGCTGTAGTTATGTGTAGGAGAAAGTCCAAATAAGTGTACATTCCTGAAAACGGAGCTGAGGCCATCCATAAAAAAAATGTTTGCTTGCTGTCCCCCGAACAACCCACTATTTTTCACCCAGACTCCAAAGATTTTATTGAGATCTGGTAAGATTATTTTTTGAGCACAAACTTTTTTACTTAGAAAGATCTTAAGGATTCATGTTTTTGTTCCCACCAAGGACACTTTCTGTAGCTATGTTTAATAGACTGTTCCAAGCATGGACACTTACTGTTGCTATGTTTAATAGACTGTTCCCACCAAGGACACTTTCTGTAGCTATGTTTAATAGAATGTTCCAACCAAGGACACTTTCTGTAGCCATGTTTAACCCATATATGCCTCGCGGCCCTTTTCTGGGACATTGGCAAACAGTGCAGACACAGATCAGACGCCGCAAAACGCGGCGTCTGATCTCTGTCTTCACTATTTGCTTAAAGAACACTCATTTTTGTAAAATTTCCTGCAAGCAATAACAAACCTGACACCCCTATAATTGGAAATGGTCCACTCCAAACTTGCTGGATGGAATATTCCATTGTCATATATGGGTTAATAGACTGTTGCCACCAAGGTCACTTTTTGTAGTTATTAGCTCACCTGAGCCGAAGGCTCATTGGTGAGCTTATAGGGTGGTCAGAGTTTGTCTGTCGTGTGTCTGTGTGTCAACATTTTTAAATGTCTTCTCCTCTGAAACCGCTGGGCTGACTGACGTCAGGTGAACGATTCAGGACAAATGGTCCTGTGGTGTTTAATAGACTATTCCCAGCACGGACACTTCTTAAAGTATGTTTAATAGACTGTTCCAAGCACGGACACTTATTTAGGTATGTTTAATAGACTGTTCCCACCATAGACACTTCTTTAGGTATGTTTAATAGACTGTTCCTACCAAGGACACTTTCTGTAGTTATGTTTAATAGACTGCTCCCAGCACGGATACTTCTTTAGGTATGTTTAATAGACTGTTCCCACCAAGGACACTTTCTGAAGTTATGTTTAATAGACTGTTCCCAACACGGACACTTCTTTAGGTATTTTTAATGGACTGTTCCCACCAAGGACACTTCTTTAGGTATGCTTTATAGACTGTTCCCAGCACGGACGATTCTTTAGGTCTGTTTAATAGACTGTTCCCACCAAGGGCACTTTCTGTAGTTATGTTTAATAGACTGTTCCCGACAAGGACACTTTCTCTTCCTACGACGGAGACTGCTGTAGGTATGTTTAATAGACGGTTCCAAGTTTGATCCAATTCTGTTCATCCATTAAAGAGAATCAGCAGTTTAAAATTTTTCATGATGTCGGCCATTATCACCTAGTTATGCATTGGAGTGGAACCATTTGAATAAATCTGATACAGGTTGATGTAAGGATCTTTCTGACCAAGTTTGATCAAATTCCGTTCAGCCATTAATGAGAATCAGCAATTTGATGTTTTTCACGATGTCAGCCATTATGACCTTCTTATGCATCGGAGTGGAACCATTCGAATAAATCTGATACAGGTTGATGTCAGGATGCTTCTGACCATGTTTAATCAAATTCTGTTCATTCATTCACGAGAATTAGCGGTTTGAAGTTTTCCCGATATCGACCATTTTGACCTACTTATGCATCGGAGTGGAACCATTTGAATATATCTAATACTGGTTGAGGCATGGATGCTTCTGACCATGTCTGATCAAATCCCTTTCACCAGTTCACGTAAATTAGCAGTTTGAAGTTTTTCCATTATGACCTACTTATGCATCGAGGCGGAACCATTTGAACAAATCTGAGAAATGCTGATATCAGAATGCTTCAGATCAAGTTTGGTCAAAATCTGAGCATTGGTTTTCGAGGAGATGCCATTTGAACAAAATATATGTCGTAAATATAAAGTAGGTCACCGTGACCTAATTCCACTACAGAGTTTTTGTATATAAATTTGAGAACCTAGTGCCCATCGAAGCTCAATACCAAAAATCAGCCAATTATACCACGCTGTTCTAGAGAAAAGTCGATTTAGTTGTTTTTGCTATTTTTAGTAACGGCGGCCATCTGGGATTGTCGACCCGGATAATTTTCGCAAACTTGTAAGTCTCGAGTCTGATCATGCTGCATATAAATTTTGAGAGTCGTAGGTGCAGTGGTTTCGGAGAAGAAGTCGTTTGAACAAGTGTTTACGGACGACGGACGGACGGACGGACAGACAAAAAGTTATCAAAATAGCTACTGAGACTTCGTCTCAGTGAGCTAAAAATAGCAAAACAACTAAATTGACTTAGTATCCGAAAAAGCTTGGTATAGTTGACTCAAAATTGGTATGAGACATCGTTGGGACCTTGGTTCTCAAGATTATTCATATCATCCACATCTGTAGTGAAATTAGGTCACAGTGACATAGTTTGTATTTACGAAGTGTATTTTGTTCAAACAACAGCTCTTCAAAAACTAATGTCCAAACTTGAGCTGAAGCATCCTGGCATCAACCTTTCTCAGTTTTATTCAAATGAGCCCTCTCCAATGAATAAGTAGGTCATTATGGCCGCCATCTTGAAATAACTTTACATGGCTTTTTCTCATGAACAGATCAAACTTGGTCAGAAGCATCCTTATTTGGACCAGTCTCAAATTTATGCAAATGGTTCACTTTACTGCATAAGTAGGTCAAAATGGCTGTCATCTTGAAAAAAAAATAAAATGGCTTTTTCTCATGAACAGATAAACAGAATTTGATGAAACTTGGTCAAAAGCATCCATATAATTATGGACCAGTCTCAAATTTATGCAAATTTATCCAGTGCATAAGTAGGTCAAAATGGCTGACATCATAAAAAACTTCAAACAACTTCTCATGAACCTTTGATTGGAATTTGATCAAACTTGGTCATTAGCATCCTGACATTGATCTTTCTCAGATTTGTTCAAATGTTTCTGCTCCAGTTCATAAGCAGGTCATATTATGGCTGACATGGTGGAAATTTTCAAACGGATTTTTCTCATGGATTTTGATCACACTCGGTCAGATACATCCTGACATCGACCTTGTTCAGATTCGTTCACCTGGTTCCACTATGTAGGTCATAATGGCCAATTGTGGAAAACTTCAAATTGTTTATTCTGAGGAAGTGTTGAACAGACTTGTACTCAGGTTAGCGATACAGGACCATAATGGTCCTCTTGTTGTTTTTTATTGCACCCCTTACTCTTTTAGTGCAGTATGGTCACGAAACAGTGACAGAATTAATGGAACACCCTATAGACTATATTATATTCTTGTTCCTTATGATAAACCACATATACTGGCATAGATCTTGGTTCCCAATGGGTCACCCGTGGGCATGTCCTACCCCTTCATTTCATAAAATGTGCAATAACTCGGAAACTGCTTATGATCCCCACCCATAAACAATGTATTCTTGTTTCTTATGGTAAGATGCATTTAACGACATTGACCTTGGATACACCGGGGTCCCCTGGGGCATGACCCACCCCTCTTATCATGAAAGTCCTTATATAAGAAACCGTTCGGATCCTCAACCTTAAATCATATATTCTCCTGTTCCTTAAGACGCATTCATTGACACGGACCTTAGGTCCCTCTGGGCTCTTCCGAGCCTGATCAGCCTGGCGGAGGGCATGCCTATCCTTTCTTCAAACAATGCGTTCTCTCGGAGTTAGAAAATGTTGCGATATTGTGGGCGGGATTTAGCACGTTGTTTTATTGTTTTACAACTTCATGTCCATACGTGCTAACATGAAGCACAAAAAAGCAAAACTACAAATGGCATTTGCACTCTGTCAATGTTAAACGTCGAATAGCACGTAATACAGGCTACAGTATATAATTGCAACACGCAACACTATGACCTTGTCCGGAACAGTCCTTCGTGGGCGCCCACTGTCCGTGTTGGAGACATTGCAGTTACACTTATAGAATATCAACATTGCAGCCTGAATCGCTCACCTGACGTCAATCATTGATATGAGGCATTGTTGATATAAGGCATCGTTAATATGAGGCATCGTTGATATAAGACAACGGTGATACGAGGCATCAGTGATATGAGGCATCAGTGATATGAGGCAGTGATGATATGGATGATGAGTATAGAATGATGTAAAGGGGTTTATGTGTCCCCGACCCCTGTTACTACATTTTATTCGGCGGTGAGCAGCTATAGATGTAATCGCCACGGTATAACACAGAGGCAAAAACTGGTTGGTGAAACAGTCATTACTGTGAATATACTGGTTAATATAAAGTTTATATAAAACATTATGGTGCCATAAACACTCATCAGGTCCTTATCAGCAACAGGAAGGGAGAAAGAACATTATGTTAAGTATTTGAGGGTGTGAATGAGTGTGTGTACTTCATGTGTAATTCAAGTGTGATTCAAGTGTATTCCATTTGTATTAAGACAGAAATTTAATTGGGCCCAGACTAATTTTCATTCTGTCTTAACCTAAGTGGAATAGATTGCGAGTCAACTGTCCCTTTAAGTTTGTCTTTGTAAAATTATGTAACCAGTGTTGTTTATAAATATTAGACTTATTCCATATAAATATTGTAAAGGATTCTAAGTATCTTAGAATTTCCTTTGCGTTAGTGCCCCACAAGTGGACATAGATTCGAGGTTCCCTCGTGTTGTCCCGTCACATATACGTTTTGCCAGCCCCCGACATATGAAACAAGTGTCTTTGGTGGGAACAGTGTATTGAACATAGCTTAAAACATTATTAAACATACCTACAGAAGAGTACGTGATGGGAACAGTCTATAAATCATAGCTCCAGTGAGTTTCCGTGATGGGAACAGTCTACCTGACATAGGTTCAGACAGTGTCCTTGGTGGGAACAGTCTATTAAACATACCTACAGGAGTGTCCGTCCGTCTATTGAACATACCTTCAGAAGTGTCCGTGCTGCGAAGAGACTAATATTCATAGCTACAGAAAGTATCCTTGTCGGGAACAGTCTATTAAACATAATTACAGAAAGTGTCCTTGGTGGGGACATTCTATTAAACATGGCTACAGAAAGTGTCCTTGGTGGGGACATTCTATTAAACATAGCTACAGAAAGTGTCCTTGGTGGGAACAGTTTATTAAACATACGTATAGAAAGAGTCCTTGTTGGAAATAGTCTATTAAACAGAGCTACAAAAAGTGTCCATGCTGGGAACAGTCTATTAAACATAGCTTCAAGAAGTGTCCTTTGTGGGAACATTGTTAAAAACGGCTACAGAAAGTGTCCTTGGTGGGGACATTCTATTAAACATAGCTACAGAAAGTGTCCTTGGTGGGAACAGTTTATTAAACATACGTATAGAAAGAGTCCTTGTTGGAAATAGTCTATTAAACAGAGCTACAAAAAGTGTCCATGCTGGGAACAGTCTATTAAACATAGCTTCAAGAAGTGTCCTTTGTGGGAACAGTCTGTTAAAAACGGCTACAGAAAGTGTCCTTGGTGGGAACATTCTATTAAAAAGAGCTACAGAAAGTGTCCTTGGTGGGAACAGTTTATTAAACATACGTATAGAAAGAGTCCTTGTTGGAAACAGTCTATTAAACATATATACAGAAGTGTCCGTACTGAAAACAGCCTATTTAAACATAGCTAAAAAAAGTGTCCATGCTGGGAACAGTCTATTAAACATAACTACATGAAGTGTCTTTGGTGGGAACAGTCTGTTAAAAATGGCTACAGAAAGTGTCCTTGGTGGGAACATTCTATTAAACATAGCTACAGAAAGTGTCCATGCTGGGAACAGTCTATTAAACATAGCTACATGCAGTGTCCTTGGTGGGAACAGTCTGTTAAAAACGGCTACAGAAAGTGTCCTTGGTGGGGACATTCTATTAAACATAGCTACAGAGAGTGTCCGTTGTGGGAACAGTTTATTAAACATACGTATAGAAAGAGTCCTTGTTGGAAACAGTCTATTAAACATATATACAGAAGTGTCCGTGCTGGAAACAGCCTATTAAACATAGCTACAAAAAGTGTCCATGCTGGGAACGTTCTTTTAAACATAGCTACATGAAGTGTCCTTGGTGGGAACAGTCTGTTAAAAACGGCCACAGAAAGTGTCCTTGGTGGGGACATTCTATTAAACATAGCTACAGAAAGTGTCCTTGGTGGGAACAGTTTATTAAACATACGTATAGAAAGAGTCCTTGTTGGAAACAGTCTATTAAACATATATACAGAAGTGTCCGTGCTGGAAACAGCCTATTAAACATAGCTACAAAAAGTGTCCATGCTGGGAACATTCTATTAAACATAGCTACATGAAGTGTCCTTGGTTGGAACAGTCTGTTAAAAACGGCTACAGAAAGTGTCCTTGGTGGGGACATTCTATTAAACATAGCTACAGAAAGTGTCCTTGGTGGGAACAGTTTATTAAACATACGTATAGAAAGAGTCCTTGTTGGAAACAGTCTATTCAACATATACACAGAAGTGTCCGTGCTGGAAACAGCCTATTTAACATAGCTACAAAAAGTGTCCATGCTGGGAACAGTCTATTAAACATAGCTACATGAGGTGTCCATTTTGGGAACAATCTGTTAAAAATGGCTTCAGAAAGTGTCCTTGGTGGGAACATTCTATTAAACATAGCTACAAAAAGTGTCCATGCTGGGAGCAGTCTATTAAACATAGCTACATGAAGTGTCCTTGGTGGGAACAGTCTGTTAAAAACGGCTACAGAAAGTGTCCTTGGTGGGGACATTCTATTAAACATAACTACAGAAAGTGTCCTTGGTGGGAACAGTTTATTAAACATGCGTATAGAAAGATTCCTTGTTGGAAACAGTCTATTAAACATATATACAGAAGTGTCTGTGCTGGAAACAGCCTATTAAACATAGCTACAAAAAGTGTCCATGCTGGGAACAGTCTATTAAACATAACTACATGAAGTGTCCTTGGTGGGAACAGTCTGTTAAAAAATGGCTACAGAAAGTGTCCTTGGTGGGAACATTCTATTAAACATAGCTACAAAAAGTGTCCATGCTGGGAACATTCTATTAAACATAGCTACATGAAGTGTCCTTGGTGAGAACAGTCTGTTAAAAACGGCTACAGAAAGTGTCCTTGGTGGGGCTATTCTATTAAGCATAGCTACAGAAAGTGTCCTTGGTGGGAACAGTTTATTAAACATACGTATAGAAAAAGTCCTTGTTAGAAACAGTCTATTAAACATATATACAGAAGTGTCCGTGCTGGAAACAGCCTATTAAACATAGCTACAAAAAGTGTCCATGCTGGGAACAGTCTATTAAACACAGCTACATGAAGTGTCCTTTGTGGGAACAGTCTGTTAAAAACGGCTACAGAAAGTGTCCTTGGTGGGGACATTCTATTAAACATAGCTACAGAAAGTGTCCTTGGTGGGAACAGTTTATTCAACATACGTATAGAAAGAGTCCTTGTTGGAAACAGTCTATTAAACATATATACAGAAGTGTCCGTGCTGGAAACAGCCTATTAAACATAGCTACAAAAAGTGTCCATGCTGGGAACAGTCTATTAAACATAGCTACATGCAGTGTCTTTGGAGGGAACAGTCTGTTAAAAACGGCTACAGAAAGTGTCCATGGTGGGGACATTCTATTAAACATAGCTACAGAGAGTGTCCTTGGTGGGAACAGTTTATTAAACATACGTATAGAAAGAGTCCTTGTTGGAAACAGTCTATTAAACATATATACAGAAGTGTCCGTGCTGGAAACAGCCTATTAAACATAGCTACAAAAAGTGTCCATGCTGGGAACATTCTATTAAACATAGCTACATGAAGTGTCTTTGGTGGGAACAGTCTGTTAAAAACGGCTACAGAAAGTGTCCTTGGTGGGGACATTCTATTAAACATAGCTACAGAAAGTGTCCTTGGTGGGAACAGTTTATTCAACATACGTATAGAAAGAGTCCTTGTTGGAAACAGTCTATTAAACATATATACAGAAGTGTCCGTACTGGAAACAGCCTATTAAACATAGCTACAAAAAGTGTCCATGCTGGGAACAGTCTATTAAACATAGCTACATGAAGTGTCCTTTGTGGGAACAGTCTGTTAAAAACGGCTACAGAAAGTGTCCTTGGTGGGGACATTCTATTAAACATAGCTACAGAAAGTGTCCTTGGTGGGAACAGTTTATTCAACATACGTATAGAAAGAGTCCTTGTTGGAAACAGTCTATTAAACATATACACAGAAGTGTCCTTGCTGGAAACAGCCTATTAAACATAGCTACAAAAAGTGTCCATGCTGGGAACAGTCTATTAAACATAGCTACATGAAGTGTCCTTTGTGGGAACAGTCTGTTAAAAACGGCTACAGAAAGTGTCCTTGGTGGGGACATTCTATTAAACATAGCTACAGAAAGTGTCCTTGGTGGGAACAGTTTATTAAACATACGTATAGAAAGAGTCCTTGTTGGAAACAGTCTATTAAACATATATACAGAAGTGTCCGTACTGGAAACAGCCTATTAAACATAGCTACAAAAAGTGTCCATGCTGGGAACAGTCTATTAAACATAGCTACATGAGGTGTCCATGTTGGGAACAATCTGTTAAAAATGGCTTCAGAAAGTGTCCTTGGTGGGAACATTCTATTAAACATAGCTACAAAAAGTGTCCATGCTGGGAGCAGTCTATTAAACATAGCTACATGAAGTGTCCTTGGTGGGAACAGTCTGTTAAAAACGGCTACAGAAAGTGTCCTTGGTGGGGACATTCTATTAAACATAACTACAGAAAGTGTCCTTGGTGGGAACAGTTTATTAAACATACGTATAGAAAGATTCCTTGTTGGAAACAGTCTATTAAACATATATACAGAAATGTCCGTGCTGGAAACAGCCTATTAAACATAGCTACAAAAAGTGTCCATGCTGGGAACATTCTATTAAACATAGCTACATGAAGTGTCCTTGGTGGGAACAGTCTGTTAAAAACGGCTACAGAAAGTGTCCTTGGTGGGGACATTCTATTAAACATAGCTACAGAAAGTGTCCTTGGTGGGAACAGTTTATTCAACATACGTATAGAAAGAGTCCTTGTTGGAAACAGTCTATTAAACATATATACAGAAGTGTCCTTACTGGAAACAGCCTATTAAACATAGCTACAAAAATTGTCCATGCTGGGAACAGTCTATTAAACATAGCTACATGAAGTGTCCTTTGTGGGAACAGTCTGTTAAAAACGGCTACAGAAAGTGTCCTTGGTGGGGACATTCTATTAAACATAGCTACAGAAAGTGTCCTTGGTGGGAACAGTTTATTAAACATACGTATAGAAAGAGTCCTTGTTGGAAACAGTCTATTCAACATATACACAGAAGTGTCCGTGCTGGAAACAGCCTAATCAACATAGCTACAAAAAGTGTCCATGCTGGGAACAGTCTATTAAACATAGCTACATGAGGTGTCCATGTTGGGAACAATCTGTTAAAAATGGCTTCAGAAAGTGTCCTTGGTGGGAACATTCTATTAAACATAGCTACAAAAAGTGTCCATGCTGGGAACATTCTATTAAACATAGCTACATGAAGTGTCCTTGGTGAGAACAGTCTGTTAAAAACGGCTACAGAAAGTGTCCTTGGTGGGGACATTCTATTAAGCATAGCTACAGAAAGTGTCCTTGGTGGGAACAGTTTATTAAACATACGTATAGAAAAAGTCCTTGTTAGAAACAGTCTATTTAACATATATACAGAAGTGTCCGTGCTGGAAACAGCCTATTAAACATAGCTACAAAAAGTGTCCATGCTGGGAACAGTCTATTAAACACAGCTACATGAAGTGTCCTTTGTGGGAACAGTCTGTTAAAAACGGCTACAGAAAGTGTCCTTGGTGGGGACATTCTATTAAACATAGCTACAGAAAGTGTTCTTGGTGGGAACAGTTTATTAAACATACGTATAGAAAGAGTCCTTGTTGGAAACAGTCTATTAAACATATATACAGAAGTGTCCGTGCTGGAAACAGCCTATTAAACATAGCTACAAAAAGTGTCCATGCTGGGAACATTCTATCAAACATAGCTACATGAAGTGTCCTTGGTGGGAACAGTCTGTGAAAAACGGCTACAGAAAGTGTCCTTGGTGGGGACATTCTATTAAACATAGCTACAGAAAGTGTCCTTGGTGGGAACAGTTTATTAAACATACGTATAGAAAGATTCCTTGTTGGAAACAGTCTATTAAACATATATACAGAAGTGTCCGTGCTGGAAACAGCCTATTAAACATAGCTACAAAAAGTGTCCATGCTGGGAACAGTCTATTAAACATAGCTACATGAAGTGTCCTTGGTGGAAACAGTCTGTTAAAAACGGCTACAGAAAGTGTCCTTGGTGGGGACATTCTATTAAACATAGCTACAGAAAGTGTCCTTGGTGGGAACAGTTTATTAAACATACGTATAGAAAGAGTCCTTGTTGGAAACAGTCTATTAAACATATACACAGAAGTGTCCGTGCTGGAAACAGCCCATTTAACATAGCTACAAAAAGTGTCCATGCTGGGAACATTCTATTAAACATAGCTACATGAAGTGTCCTTTGTGGGAACAATCTGTTAAAAATGGCTTCAGAAAGTGTCCTTGGTGGGAACATTCTATTAAACATAGCTACGAAAAGTGTCCATGCTGGGAGCAGTCTTTTAAACATAGCTACATGAAGTGTCCTTGGTGGGAACAGTCTGTTAAAAACGGCTACAGAAAGTGTCCTTGGTGGGGACATTCTATTAAACATAGCTACAGAAAGTGTCCTTGGTGGGAACAGTTTATTAAACATACGTATAGAAAGAGTCCTTGTTGGAAACAGTCTATTAAACATATATACAGAAGTGTCAGTGCTGGAAACAGCCTATTAAACATAGCTACAAAAAGTGTCCATGCTGGGAACAGTCTATTAAACATAGCTACATGAAGTGTCCTTGGTTGGAACAGTCAGTTAAATATTGCTACAGAAAGTGTCCTTGGTGGGATTATTCTATTAAACATAGCTACAAAAAGTGTCTATGCTGGGAACATTCTATTCAACATAGCTACATGAAGTGTCCTTGGTGGGAACAGTCTGTTAAAAACGGCTACAGAAAGTGTCCTTGGTGGGGACATTCTATTAAACATAGCTACAGAAAGTGTCCTTGGTGGGAACAGTTTATTAAACATACGTATAGAAAGAGTCCTTGTTGGAAACAGTCTATTAAACATATATACAGAAGTGTCCGTGCTGGAAACAGCCTATTAAAAATACCTACAAAAAGTGTCCATGCTGGGAACAGTCTATTAAACATAGCTACATGAAGTGTCCTTGGTGGGAACAGTCTGTTAAAAACGGCTACAGAAAGTGTCCTTGGTGTGGACATTCTATTAAACATAGCTACAGAAAGTGTCCTTGGTGGGAACAGTTTATTAAACATACGTATAGAAAGAGTCCTTGTTGGAAACAGTCTATTAAACATATATACAGAAGTGTCCGTGCTGGAAACAGCCTATTAAACATAGCTACAAAAAGTGTCCATGCTGGGAACAGTCTATTAAACATAGCTACATGAAGTGTCCTTGGTGGGAACAATCTGTTATAAATGGCTACAGAAAGTGTCCTTGGTGGGAACATTCTATTAAACATAGCTACAGAACGTGTCCTTGGTGAGAATAGTCTATTAAACATAGCAACAGTAAGTGTCCATGCTTGGAACAGTCTATTAAACATAGCTACAGAAAGTGTGCTTGGTGGGAACTTCTTATTAAACATACGTATAGAAAGTGTCCTTGTTGGAAACAGTCTATTAAACATACCAACAGAAGTATCCGTGCTGCAAACAATCTATTAAAATACCTTCAGAAAGTGTCCTTGGTGTGAACAGTCTATTAACCATATCTACAGAAATGTCCGTGCTGGGAACAATCTATCAAACATACCTACAGAAAGTGTCCTTGATGGGAACAGTCTATTAAACATAGCGTCAGAAAGTGTCCGTGCTGGGAACAGACTATGAAGCGTACTACAGAAAGTGTCCGTGGTGGGAACAGTCTTTTAAATATACCTACAGAAAGTGTACATGCTGGGACCAGTCTTTTAATGAAAGCTTTAGAAAGTGTCCGTGCTGGAAAATGTCTACTAACCATAACTACGAAAAGTGTCCTTGGTGGGAACAGTCTATTTAACATACCTATATAATTGTCCTTGCTGGGAACAATCTATTAAAGGAGTCCATGTATAGAATCCACCAATCGCTAAAAACAATTGCAGGAAATTGTTCAAATGTCTAGTTTGCTTTAAATCATGTGTATTAAATAAGGCTAAAAGGGATGCCCTTTGAGAACCATGAACGCATTCAAAAACGAAAATAGCAGAATCCATTTGTTGTTTGGGCCAGACAAGCTTGTTTCGGCCATCAAGGCCTCATCAGTAGCCCTAAAAGAAATGCTGAAAACGAGTATCAGCGGTTACGAGTATCAGCGTAAAACGTGGAAAATGACGTTGAAAGTTGACGTTTCGTCATAGGCCAGTCATTTTAGGCCAAATAGACAATCAACCTCAAACAAATTCCTTCAGAAGGGTTTTTACTATTTTCCAAATCGGTGAGGTGTCCCGACTTACAGGAAAAAAATCCCAAAAAAAATTCCCTGGCGAAATTGATTTTTTGGGGGGAAATGTTCGAAATTTGAATAAAAATCGCCAAAAACAGGAATTTAGTTATAAAAATTTCATTAAATTATATCAAATTAATTTAAATAGCCAAAAATAAGCTAACTGTTGTCAAGTAGCGATAAAAGAAGTTTCAGCTTGATATGTGTACAGAAAGCTGTCTTTTTTGGGGTAAAAACTTGGAAATATTGACCAAAAACGCAGAAAATGGGAATAAATTTTTAAAAAGTGACTGGTATGGATTCTTGAAAATGTTTTGATGTAAAAAGTTATATATGTGTATAAGTTAACTACAGAAAAAAAAATTTATATGTAAAAAAAAAATCATTTTTGCGGGGTAGGAAAATGCACATTTTTATATAAAACACTCATAATCCATTAGTTTTTGGGCAAGTAGCAACCACAGTATAAAAATGTATTGAATGATGTCTAACCAATTTATATAGCCAGATGTGCACTAACTGCTCTCAAGTACCCGGTAGCAGTTTTGTGCCTGCTCAGAAGTTTGCCGTTTAAGGGAGAAATTCAAAATTTTGACACAAAAGCGTGGGAAACGGGAATGTTTTTTTAAAAAGTTAGTGGTGAGGATTCTTGAAAATGTTTTGATGCAAAAAGTTACATATGGATAACCGTTAATACAGAAACAAAGAAAGATATTGAAGTGTTTATATTTATTTATTTATTTGATTTGAGGTTTAACGTCCCCGTCAACACTATAAAGGTCATTTTGGAGACGTTGTTTCCAGTTTTGTGGGACTTTTACCCGACATTGAGATGAAATGACATCTCAAGCCCTGTCGCCCAATGAAACCAATAGGGTTTATTAGCATGGACGGTCCGCCTTGCACCGCGGTTCCTGGACAGGCTTAGATCCTCTAAGCGGTTTACCAGTACTAGTGTGCGGGCCGGATTCAGCTCTGCGTGGAAGCATCATGCAGCCCATATATTTTATAAAGTTTCATTTTTCAGGCGATGAAAATGTTGAATTTTACCGAAAAATACCATATTTTTTTCACATGTAGGAATTACTTAACAAAATTTCATTGTATATACTTGTTTGACATGGAGCTGGTTTGTATTACCAGATATGCACAAACTACTTTGAATTCGAGCAGAGGCAATGATCAGGAATCAGATTTACCAGATATGCACAAACTACTTTGAATAGAAGTAGAGGCAATGATCAAGAATCGATACAATCAACCCACAGCTCCCATCAGAGACACCAAAGGGAAAGAAACACAAACGTGCAACAACAGACCTAATGGAAACACCAACAGCGGAAAGCCAAAAGGACCGTTACTTTCCCACAAAATGGCCAATAGGCTATCCAAAATAAAATAACACAAGCGACACAAACACCTAAAGGCAAACCATAACAAAAATAAATCGCGACAGAAGAACCGCCTTGGAACGGTCAGCGGAAACGAATTCCACTGGAAGCAGCTATTAAATGCTTCAACTTCATACCTTCACAGAAATGTTCCTTTCTAAGGTTGTTGAAAATTTTGTCAAAGAAAAAAAAACATGGAAAACGAACAGTTTTAATACATGTATCTGGTAGAGGCTTTTGAAAACACTTTGATGTAGCGTTACATCAGATTACTGCATGAAGAAACATTTTTAGCTTTTCAGGGTAAAAAAGATAATACTTTTACAGAAAAAAAAATATGAAAAATGAACATGTATTATATATTTTAGCTTTCATAAGCTTAAAGCTTCTGGGAATCTATTGTAACTGGTCACTGTCCATGGTCGTCACTGTCATCCGTCTGCCCTTCTGTTCTCAATTTTCTTAAATGACATTTCTTAAGTCACTAAATCTTGTTCAGAGTTATTCAAATATCCATTCCATGCAACTCTGATTGTCATGGCAACAAAAACGGGGAAATTAGCAAGATTACTTATCCGAAACCAGAACAAGAAGGTATTTTATTAGGTTTCGCAAGCAGCTTTTATCAACATTGTTTAAATCATAGCCTTGGGGTCAAAAGTGTACCCATCCCTGGTGTTACAAATGTTTTACATGAATTCACATCCTGAATCTAGAAGATCTTGGCATTTGATATTTAATAGGTATCCTCTGCTAGTGGATCTCTGCAAATTAAGATTGCCCAGAGTATAGCCCTGAGGTACCAATTGGCCCACACTGCGGTCTGCTGTTCGAAGAATTCCATCCCATGCAGCTTTTGTTGCCATGGCAGAAAAAAGGAGGATAAAGTAAAATCTTTAAAATCATCTTGTATAAAGCTGTAAGGTTTTAGAGATTTGGTATGTAGCTTTTTCAAAGATTGTTGAAATTATAGCCCTGGGGTCAAAAATGGCCCCCTCTGATGGTCACTCACTTGTTTTACATTGACCCATATTGGAAAACTTTAAAAATCTTCTTGCCTGAAAATGGAAGGGTTGGACTTTGATGTTTGGTAAATATAACTTCAGATAGTGAATTTTTGTCAAGATTGTTCAAAAATTGATTCATATATGGAAAAACTATAAAAAAATGTATGTCCTTGATATTTGTATGTATATTCATCTAGTTGACTTTTTACCAAGATTGTTCAAATCATAGCACTGTTATCAACAAGGGCCCCGCTTCATAATCACTTGTTTTACACAGACATTTTAAAATCTTCTTGTGAAACTGGAAGGCCCAAATGAAACAGAGGGCCAAGGCCTTTGATATTTGGTATACCTTTATATAGTATTGCTCAACCAACATTGTTTATATTATAGCCGTGGAATAAAAATGGCCCAACTCCAGGCGGTGTTGGGTCCCTTATTTTGCATAGACTCGTATAAGGAAAAGCTTTAAAACAACGTTGAAACTAGAAGGCCCAGGACCTTTGATATTTGGTAAGTACGTGTAGCTACATCAAGTTAACCTTTATCAAGGTGTTCAAATTACAGCTCTATGTTCAGATATGGCCCCATCATTGGGGTAATTTGTGAACTCACATGAGCACATTTCCAGCATCCGTCCATCCATTCACAATTTCTTTACTGCAAGGGTTTCAACTAAACTGTGCAGGAATAATCCTCGGGTGATCTTAAAAAGTTTTCATAGAATTGTATTACCCTAATTTTACACAAACGTTCCTTGGGTGGCCCTTCACCAACGTTGTTCAAATTAATCAGTGGTGTAGAGATTAATTGGTGTGCCTTGTTGTCCTTAAATGGTCTAAATTTAAGCACTGCTTGTCAAATAGGGTATTGGTACTCAATACTGGACACATTGCCACTCTTGGAGATGGAATTTAAACAAAACTGTAAAAGTTCATGTGAAATTTCAATATTCAGTATGCAAATATGTTAGCTTTGATGAGGGATATACATGCAGGACCATCATGGTTCTCTTACTTTAAAACTGTTTGACTGTTCCTTCCTCCAGTATTAAGTTAAAGTATCTTAATTGAGTAACTTTGTTGCATATTTTTAGAAATAAGCAGTGTACTACAAGCAGAAAATGCTATTTGTTGCTGCTGTTGTCCTTATTGATTTTAGATTATGGCGAGATACACAGTGATATTGTTAAATCAAGCTTTTAGTTTTGCAGAGTTTGTGGTTTGATTTTGAATGCAAAAATATATCTAAAAACATTATTAATAAAATGTTACTAGATAAGAAGGAAAGGAAACATATTTCCAGTTGCTGGATGGTTGCCCTGTCCCATGTACTATTTTTTTTAAATTTCCTTGTTGTTTTGCCCAGAATTCACACTACAAGAACAATTAATCGAGGGTGAAACACAGGTGTACTATAGTTTGGACAGTTAACTCAATGTTGCTTCTGATCTATTAACATTTTGCATGTTCTTCCATAATTCTTGTTCTTCTGTTCTCTTATTGGTCATTGTGATTGTCAAAAAAATGATGGCTTCTATCATGGAAAAGTGAACATATTTTTCTGATTCTTGGTGCATAGTTTTATGCATTTCTTCTTTGTCTCCAAATGGGCATGTTGGCTTGAAGCATAACTGCTATATAGCTAAGAAATTACATATATTAGACAAGAGTGAATTTGTCAAATAAATTGTCCCAACAAATAATGTGTCTGGGTTTTTGTTTGTTTGATTTGAGGTTTAACGTCCCGTCAACACGGTATTGGTCATTTTGGAAACGTTGCTTCCAATTTTGTGGGACTTTTACCCGACATTGAGATGAAATGACATCTCATTCCCTGCCGCCCAATGAAACCAATGGCGTTTATAAGCATGGACGGTCCGACACGCACTGCTTTGCCTGAGCAGGCTTAGATCCTCTAGGCGGTTTACCAGTGCTCGTGTGAGGTCGGTTTCAGCTTTGAGTGGAAGCATCATGCAGCCCATCTATTTGTTCAAGCCCCAATGGGCCGGGGCCGCGGTATCTGGGTTTAAAACAGTTTTTTGTTGGATATAAACAA
Organism: Lucinisca nassula; assembly: GCA_963580285.1. NCBI lineage: Eukaryota > Metazoa > Mollusca > Bivalvia > Lucinida > Lucinidae > Lucinisca > Lucinisca nassula. Next base: position 127,427,187 of record OY757012.1, read on the forward strand.
TATTTTTGCACAATATAAGATGGTTCATGATCTGACAGTACGTGTATGTATATTTTTGACATTTAAATATATGAATGCCTTCCTGCAGGACACATAATGATCAGTGAAAGACAAGTTAAAGTGCACAAGACGGTACTATTTTGTGTATTGTTAGAGCCCTATATTAAGTAGTATAGTGTTACTGGTGGCATATAATGGATTTTGAGGGCTTTGTGTAAAACTGTGTATTTTCCTACAGGGAAAATTGACTTTTCAAATATCTAAAAAATTATTTTATTCCTGTAGTTAATTGATATCTTACTTTTTACATTAAAAAATTTTCATGAATCCTCCCCACTAACTTTAAAAAAAAAACATATTCCTATCTACCATGTTTTTTATCAAAATTTTACATTTTCTGCCTTTAAAAAGTCAAATTGCTGTGCAAGCACGAAGCTGAAGGATTTTTGAGAGCTACTTGATATAGTCAGTGTACATCTGGCTATTTTAATTAGGTCGACATCATACAATTTATTTTTATAATGTAATTTCTACTTGACCGGAAAATACTGGATTTTGGGTGTTTTTTATGTAAACATGTGCATTTTCATACCCCGAAAAATGGAACTTTTTATACATATAAAAATTTTATTTTTTTCCTGTAGTTAACTTATACACATATATAACTTTTAACATCAAAACATTTTCAAGAATCCACACCAGTAACTTTTTAAAAATTTATTCCCATTTTCTGCATTTTTTGTCAAAATTTCCAAGTTTTTACCTTAAAAAAGACAGCTTTCTGTAAACACATCAAGCTGAAACTTCTTTTATTGCTACTTGACAACCTTTTGCTTATTTTTAGCTATTTAAATAAATTTGATATAACTTAATGAAATTATTATAATTAAATTCCTGTTTTTGGCGATTTTTATTTAAATTTTGAACATTTTCCAAAAAAAAAACAATTTCGCCAGGGAATATTTTTGGGGATTTTTTTCCTGTAAGTCAGGACACCTCACTGATTCTGAAAATAGTGAAAACCCTTCTGAAGGAATTTGTTTGAGGTTCAATGCTATTTTGACTGGCCTATCAGAAGAAATTTCCAGTTTAATTTAACGTCATGCGGCAAATTTTGATTACGGATTATTTTGCTCCAGACAAGTGGAAAGTGTATGGATTTGTATGCGGTTTGTAGCCTGCTTCCACAATAGAATAATTTTTGTCTTTTAGTCAGAATGTTTCTTTTGTAAGGACTAATTGATTCTTAATTAGCTGGGTTAAATGCTTCTTTAAATGGACATTTTACTGACTCCTTTGATATTCATTTGGGATCACGATACAATAAACAAGAGGGCCATGATGGCCCTGGATCGCTCACCTGTGTACCATAGAGTAACAAGTGGGACCCGGGGAGGGCAATTATTAACCCTAGGGCTATAATGTGCATAATGTTGAGACGTCTAAAAAGGTGAAGCTTCATACCAAATATCAACAAAGGCTATAATTTGAACAATCTTGACAAAGGTCCACTAGATAGAGCTTCACACCAAATATCAAAGACCTGGGCCTTGCGGTTTGAGAGAAGAAGATTTTTTTTAAAGATATTCCCTATATAAGCCTATGTAAAACCAAATGACTCCAGGGCGGGGGCATTTTTTACCTCAGAGCTATAATTTAAACACCCTTGGTAGAGTTCCACTAGATTAAGCTTCATACCAAATATCAAAGACCTGCGCCTTGCGGTTTCAGAGAAAAAGATTTTTAAAGATTTTCCCTATATAAGCCTATGTAAAACCAAAGGGTCCCAAGGCGGGGGCATTTTTGGCCCCAGCACTATAATTTGAACAATCCTAGATGAAGCTTCATACCAAATAACAAAGACCTGGGCCTTACGGTTTCAGAGAAGAAGATTTTTAAAGCTCTTCCCTATATAAGCCCATGTAAAACCAAAGGGCCCCGGAGCGGGGGCATTTTTGGCCCCAGCACTATAATTTGAACAATCTTGGTAGGGGTCCACTAGATGAAGCTTCATACCAAATATCAAAGACCTGGGCCTTGCGGTTTCAGAGAAGAAGATTTTTAAATATTTTCCCTATATAAGCCCATGTAAAACCAAAGGGCCCCAGAGCGGGGGCATATTTCACCCCAGCACTATAATTTGAACAATCTTGGTAGGGGTCCACTAGATGAAGCTTCATACCAAATATCAAAGACCTACGCCTTGTGGTTTCAGAGAAGAAGATTCTTAAATATTTTCCCTATATAAGCCAATGTAAAACCAAAGTGCCCCGGGGCGGGGGCATTTTTGGCCCCGGCACTATAATTTGAACAATCTTGGTAGGGGTCCCCTAGATGAAGCTTCATACCAAATAACAAAGACCTGGGTCTTACGGTTTCAGAGAAGAAGATTTTTAAAGCTCTTCCCTATATAAGCCCATGTAAAACCAAAGGGCCCCAGAGCGGGGGCATTTTTGGCCCCAGCACTATAATTTGAACAATCTTGGTAGGGGTCCACTAGATGAAGCTTCATACCAAATATCAAAGACTTGGGCCTTGCGGTTTCAGAGAAGAAGATTTTTAAAGATTTTCCCTATATAAGCCCATGTAAAACCAAAGGGCCCTGGAGCGGGGGCATTTTTGGCCCCAGCACTACAATTTGAACAATCTTGGTAGGGGTCCACTAGATGAAGCTTCATACCTAATATCAAAGACCTGGGCCTTATGGTTTCAGAGAAGAAGATTTTTAAAGAGTTTCCCTATATAAGCCCATGTAAACCCAAAGGGCCCCGGAGCGGGGGCATTTTTTGGTCCCAGCACTATAATTTGAACAATCTTGGTAGGGGTCCACTAGATGAAGCTTCATACCAAATATCAAAGACCTGGGCCTTGTGGTTTCAGAGAAGAAGATTTTTTAAGTTTTTGGTGAAAAAAAATCTATTTTTGGCTCCTATGACCTAGATGTGCAACGGACCGGAACCATTTTAACAACTTTGAAAGGGGACCACCTAAGGATCATTCCTGTGAAGTTTGGTCAAAATCCAATCAGGGGTTTAGGAGGAGATGTCGTTTAAAGAAATTGTTTACGGACGGACGGACGCACGGACGCACGTACGGACGACGGACGAAAAGTGATCCCAAAAGCTCACCTCGTCACTACGTGACGGTGAGCTAAAAACATCCCTTCGAATTAAACGTTCTTCTTCTTCTTTGTCCTGATGCAAAATAAATAGATGACTTGACGGATGTTTTAAGGTAACCGGGCGCCAAGGGCACATAGGGGCTACTTCCAGTTCGCCAGCTGGGATTAGTTGTAGGTCTTTTCCCTAGGCTGCCAATATGCTGACTCCTGTATGCTTGACAGTTATCAGCTAGCCGATTGGGAGTTAGGTGACTTCTTTCGCAGAGGACCGCAACTTACTATTAGTATCAAAATAATTTCAACTATGAAAAGGTTTATTACCAGCAAATATTTTGTCACCAATACAAACTGGAATAGATTCATAAAACTTTATGTTGGGCATATTTTTATGTATTTTTTAATTGAAATCCTTTAATCAAAATTAAAGTGATTAACCAAACTATTGCAAAATATGCAGAGTGTTGATTTTTTTGTTTGTTTTGATTTGTTACGCCCCTTGAAAGTCTTAGTATGACACGCCAACTATTCAACAGAAATGCAATGTCCCCAACACGGACAGTGTGTGCCCACGAAGGACTGTTCCGGACAAGGTCATAGTGTTGCGTGTTGCAATTATATACTGTAGGAAAAAGGAGTCTACTCTAAAAGAGTTGACCGAGACAAAATTACTTTTGCAGGAGTTGCCTCTCCTGAAGGTGTATCCATTCCCCTTAAAGATCAGCTACATCAGAGTTGCAGATATAGCCCACATTTTGATTGGTGATCATTCAGCCACCGGTATCTGATCTTGTGGTCGGTGTGTGGAAAATAGAGCACGCAACGACCACTAAAATACATACATGTATACACAACAGTTAAAACTATTCATAAAAGTCTCGTGCACTAAGTTAAGAAAACACATACTCTGACATAATGGTAGTCTTTAAACCTGATATTTTTTCAAGAAAAATTGGAATATCTACATATGTAGATTGTAAGTGCTTGTTAGAATGAGGCGGTTCTAATGAGTACCATGTTTGCAGAGAGAAAATGTAAACACCTCTTAAAGTTGATTTTGAGTGACTTGTCTCTGATTTATTTGTTTGTTTGATTTGAAGTTTAACGTCCCCGTCAACACTGTATAGGTCATTTTGGTGACGTTGCTTCCAATTTTGTGGGACTTTTACCCGACACTGAGATGACATGACATCTCAAGCCCTTTCGCCAAATGAAACCTATAGGGTTTATAAGCCGGGACGGTCCGACTCGAACCGCTTTGTCTGGGCAGGCTTATATCCTCTAAGCGGTTTACCAGTACTCGTGTGCGGTCGGTTTCAGCTCTGCATGGAGGCACCATGCAGCCCATCTATTTCTACAAGCCGCGATGGGCGGGGCCGGACTGGCCTCTGAGCACTGGCTTTATGAAAGTTGTTTACGCAAGAAGTGGCAGAACAGTCAAGATATAAAAAATATACTATATTGCATCTCCGCCGTCTCTTCATATTTGTTTGGTCAGTAGGGCTTGAAGTGCCATTTCATCTCAATGTCGGGTAAAAGCCCACATAAATGGAAACAACGACTCCAAAATAACCAAAATAGTGTTGACGGGGACGTAAAACCTCAATTCAAACAAACAGAACTACATTGAATCTTCTATGGCTTGAACACTGATGGCTCGTTTACCATTGTTAATTCGAATTCGCTCTTGAACCCCTAGATAATATATAATATTATTTAGGATAATCTAGGAAAACACGCCTATAACATACGTTGTGAAGTTTACCGCCAAAAAACGAATATTTTCAGGTGAAAAATTGTGATATTTTTCTTTTTTCTACTCAAAATATAAAGTTAAAAGAAAAATAAAGTTTACCCCTGTAAACCCCAGTTTTACTGTGTAAAAGTGGGGTTAAAAGGGGGTCAAAATAATATAGGCGTGTTTTCGTGATGTTTTTTGCTTTATCTTGAACGCATAAGCTTAATTTTTAAGAAAATGCAACTATTATGTTTATTATACTCCCTGATGTATAAAAAAAATTCAGTGACTCGAACTGGAAGCCCTAAACGTGTTCGAGGTTCGACTGTATTAGAGATGATTTTGTTTGATTTGAGGTTTAACGTCCCCATCAACAATGTATAGGTCATTTTGGAGACGCTGCTTCCAATTTTGTGGGACTTTTACCCGTCACTGAGATGAAATGACATCCCAAGCCCTGTCGCCCAATGAAACCAATAGGGTTTAGAAGCATGGACGGCCCGATTCGCACCGCTTTGCCTGGGCAGGCTAAGATCCTCTAAGCGGTTTACCAGTACTCGTGTGCGGTCGGTTTCAGGTCTGCGCGGAAGCATCATGCAGTCCATATAATCTTCAAGCCCCGATGGGCGGGGGCCGAGTATTAGAGATGATAGCAGTAAGGTAAGGTCCGAAGCTGACTTAATGTTGCAATATACAATGTTGCTTATCATTCACAAACGATGGTCTTAAGTAAAGCAATTAAGTGCATTTAAACATGAACTTAAATGTATGAATGTTTGTTTAGAGGTTTTACGTCCCCGCCAACACTGTGGGGAAGCGCAATGCAACCAAATCTATTATTTCAAGTCCCGGTGAGCGGGGGCCTATATGTCTATTGTCAAATACCTTTTTGAAAGTGGATTTTGCCAACACATTTCTACTTCCGGTACTGGACCGCGTTACTCCACTTCCGCTGTTCGTTCGCTGCATAAAATAGTCCAAAGGAACTCTTGAAAATTAATTTTGCAGGCATAGAATGTCTTTCAAATATTTCATTTTTCGAGACTTTATACGGATTGAATATAAATTGGCGCAGAGACGAATTCTAAAAAGAAAACAATACCCTTGGACTATTTCCCTACGCGCTTTCCGATGATATTTATGTAACTGGTTTGTGATTTTACTCTTTCATCCCTGAGTTTCTGATCATGACTCTTCCCGCTTTAAATATATTCTTATAGAAAGGGATTTCTGATTAGTTCACTGACATGGTGGAAAACAGTGTACATGTAGATTCTGATTCTATTATTTGTAGACCAACCATAGAGAACATTTGAAAAGTCTGATTTATGTAATCTCTGTAACACGTCACCCGATCCCCATCCTGTTCCCCAACCTGATCAGAGAAGTTACGTGACCTTTGTAGTGTTTAAAGAACTCACGACTGCCGTGAATTCTCGGATAAGTCTGCGAATCTGACAAACTCTCTATTTATACGGATAACGACGGTCTCTGTAACCTGTCACCCGGCCCCCCATCCTGTTCCCCAACCTGAACAGAGGAGGAGTTACGTGACCTTTGTAGTGTTTAAAGAACTCACGACTGCCGTGAATTCTCGGATAAGCCTGCGAATCAGACACACTCTCTATTTATACGGATAACGACGGTCTCTGAAACCTGTCACCCGACCCCATCCTGTTCCCCAACCTGATCAGAGGAGGAGTTACGTGACCTTTGTAGTGTTTAAAGAACTCACGACTGCCGTGAATTCTCGGATAAGCCTGTGAATCAGACAAACTCTCTATTTATACGGATAACGACTGTTCTAATCAGACTGTACACATACTGAATGATAGTGTGCACCTTATTTATATTTGAGCCTGCACATGAGAAAAGGGTACTTATCGCGTAGGCGAGCAGCAAAGGCTATGTCGAGGCTACGCATAAGCGCAGTCTCGCCAGAGCCTTTGCTGCTTGCAGATGTGTACAGAAGACTTTGGTAGTACCTTTATTCCAGAAGCTTATCGCGCCTTTAAAGAACATTAAGCAGAATCCTAAGGGCATTTTCTCACTTACGCAGCTCATTTGGTTTTCTATCATCAATCATAGCTAGCTAAATGTCTCTTGACCTAAATCACTGTCTTTGGTCGATATCTATTTTTGTGTCTCAAAGAGAATGTATACTCTTTCAGGGACAGCAACTCTGTCAAATACATTCCTTTATTTTGAGAATGAAATAACGCCATGTAATGAATTCGATAACCCACTGGTGGATTAAATATGCAATTTAGTTAGATACGCCCCGTTATGTTACAGGCGCGACGTCGTTAACGACATCGCGTTTACTAATGGCGGAATATTGACATTTTGTACAAAAATCGTGAAGTAAATGTGCTTTGAATATCATATGATAAATAGAATCTTGCTTTCGTGCTTCTGTGTTATAGACTTTATTGAACTCGTTAAAGGAATAAAATGCTCGGCAGAATCTCGCATTTTATCTTTTTTCCTCAACTTGTTTAATATATTCAATAATACGTGTAGGATCCTCTATTTAATTGTGATCTACGTTTAAAGGTAATAATTTGCTCATGGGGCGGGAAAGGTTTTGTGGAAAGGGAAATGATTTAGTCACAACAATAGCGTTAATAGTCAGGTGTGTCTCAATTTACCTTAAGCCGTTGTTCGTGTTGGAATACCAATGTTTCAAAATAGCCAGGCTTTCGAAACAGAGAAAACGTTATTTGTGTGATAATGGATCTTAATGACTGGAGGCTGAGCAATGCCGGCTTGTTGGAAAGTATAGCAACTTTAGCATGGGCAAACAACAATAACACGGAGTTGATACAAAATGTTTTAACAGCCCGGGTAGGGTAAGTACAGAATATACGTCAACACCAAAAGGTCTAATAGTAACCTTGCTGTAAATACAATAATATAACTTGGATACAAGAATATAAAACCCCTGTCACACCAGGGCTGCGTTCTCACGGCGTCCAAGAAAAATGAAGAACGCCGAGGTGCGCGCAGTACGATCGCAAACATCGACGTAGCAATGCAGTTGCATCGCAAGTAGGCGCGTTGGGATCGCATAGAACGCCAAGCGACGGCGCTCATTTTGAGCATGCTCAAAACAAACGCCGTCGCTCGGTGTTCTGATCAGAGCGCAGCGAGGGCGCAGTAAGGTTGCCATAGCAGCGCAGTAAGGTCTCCTACAACGCTACAGTGCACAATCAAACTCTACTCTACAGGGGCTTTAACTTGGATATTGATTTGTTCCAGTGATACATACATAATCGACATTTGTCGCTTTAATAATGTTGACATCGGTACGGCCCCGTTACAGTAAATACTTCAATAGCTTGGATAGCATTAAGCTTGATATTACCACTAAGTGTGGATAGGTAAACTGGGCCCAGGATTACAATGCGTACTTAAATTTTAAGTACCTACTTAAACTAAGTATTTACTTAACTGTCGTATAAAGTGAACTACAAAGAATTTCTTTCGTTTAAGTCGATACTTAACCAGAGAAAATACTTAAATATTTAAGGTAACCCAGGTAGGTACCTTAACTTTTAAGATTTGACCTTGACACATGAATGTATATACCAACAACGACAAACACGAGAGCTTTTATTTGCTCGAAATCACCAGTCATGCTCGGTAGCTCAGACGGTAAACTGTTTGCATCATATACAAGAGGCTCTGGGTTCGGGTCCCGGTCGAGCCACTTTTTTTCCTCCTTGTAGCGCAAGTCGTCTTGGCGATGAGGTATAAAACAACTGGAATGTATTTCTCCCTTGGTGTGTCACCATTTTCGACCGATAGAGCTGTATAAAAACTTCCCTTTGCATAATATTGTATAATACGGGTAACAGGGCAACAATTTATTGTTTTTTTTTTTTGTAGGAAGGTTCTTACAAGCGAAAGGGGGTCTTAAACGACTTGGTTGTTTTTGTCAGGGTAGGTGTGTGTATGTTTGATTGATTGATTTGATGTTGAACGTCCCCGTCAACTATATACAGGTCATTTTGGAGACGCTGCTCCTATTTTGTGGGACTTTTACCCGACATTGAGATGAAATGACTTCTCAAGCCTGACCGGCCCCGATAGCTCAGTTGTTAGAGTGTTCGCTTGAATCATGAAAAAAAGAAAAAGAAAAAAAATGATTCAAGCCCCTATGGGCAGGCTTAGATCCTCTAAGTGGGTAACCAGTACTCGTGTGCGGTTGGATTCAGCTCTGCGTGGAAGCGTCATGCAGCCAATTTATTTCTTCAAGCCCCGATGACGTCATGGAAAATCATATGACTCGAGGCTCGACAAAGTTAGCAGGATGGCAGGACAGCAGGATGGAACATGTTAAGTAAGCAGGATGGCAGGACAGCAGGATGAAACATTAAGTTAGCAGACTGGCAGGACAGCAGGATGAAACATAATAAGTGAACAGGATGGCAGGACAGCAGGATGAAATATTAAGTCAGCAGGATGGCAGGACAGCAGGATGAAACTAATAATTTAGGCGGATGGAAGAAAAGCAGGATGAGAACTTGTTCTGAATTTCAAAATATATACAACAATGTAATTGGCACCTATAGCTATGTTAGAAACTAGAAATCAAATTTAGTCCCTTCCCGTCTTTAAAGCGTACGGCCGCGAAAACCCAATTTTCGTCCTGCCACAAATTCACCCAGATGAAAAATTGTTTCAAATCACTAAACTTTTACCATCATGTTGTAGGCAACAAAAATCTATGTAAGAAAGTGAAAATTAAATTTGGCTCCTATCAGCGTTTAAAGCGTACGGCCGTGAAAACTCAATTTTCATCCTGCTGGAAGTGCAACACCGATTTTCATCCTGCTGAACCTGTCAAGTTAGCAGGATGGCAGCACAGCAGGATGAGAAATTCTTCTGAATTTCAAAATAATTACCACCATGTTGTAGGCATCTAAAAACTCTGTAAGAAACTAGAAATCAAATTTAGCCCTTTCCCGTCTTTAAAGCGCACGGCCGCGAAAACCCATTTTTCGTCCTGCCACAAATTCACCCAGATGAAAAATTGTTTCAAATCACAAAACATTTACCATCATGTTGTAGGCAACAAAAATCTATGTAAGAAAGTGAAAATTAAATTTGGCTCCTATCAGCGTTTAAAGCGTACAGCAGAGAAAACTCAATTTTCATCCTGCTGGAAATGCAACATCAATTTTCATCCTGCTGAACCTGTCAAGTTAGCAGGATGGCAGCACAGCAGGATGAGAAATTCTTCTGAATTTCAAAATATTTACCACCATGTTGTAGGCATCTAAAAACTCTGTAAGAAACTAGAAATCAAATTTAGCCCTTTCCCGTCTTTAAAGCGCACGGCCGCGAAAACCCATTTTTCGTCCTGCCACAAATTCACCCAGATGAAAAATTGTTTCAAATCACAAAACATTTACCATCATGTTGTAGGCAACAAAAATCTATGTAAGAAAGTGAAAATTAAATTTGGCTGCTATCAGCGTTTAAAGCGTACAGCAGAGAAAACTCAATTTTCATCCTGCTGGAAATGCAACATCAATTTTCATCCTGCTGAACCTGTCAAGTTAGCAGGATGGCAGCACAGCAGGATGAGAAATTCTTCTGAATTTCAAAATATTTACCATCATGTTGTAGGCATCTAAAAACTCTGTAAGAAACTAGAAATCAAATTTAGCCCTTTCCCGTCTTTAAAGCGTGCGGCCGCGAAAACCCATTTTTCGTCCTGCCACAAATACACCCAGCCGAAAAATTGTTTCAAATCACAAAACATTTACCATCATGTTGTAGGCAACAAAAATCTATGTAAGAAAGTGAAAATTAAATTTGGCTCCCATCAGCGTTTAAAGCGTACAGCCGTGAAAACTCAATTTTCATCCTGCTGGAAATGCAACATCAATTTTCATCCTGCTGAACCTGTCAAGTTAGCAGGATGGCAGCACAGCAGGATGAGAAATTATTCTGAATTTCAAAATATTTACCACCATGTTGTAGGCATCTAAAAACTATGTAAGAAACTAGAAATCAAATTTAGCCCTTTCCCGTCTTTAAAGCGTACGGCCGCGAAAACCCATTTTTCGTCCTGCCACAAATACACCCAGATGAAAAATTGTTTCAAATCACAAAACAGTTACCATCATGTTGTAGGCAACAAAAATCTATGTAAGAAATTGAAAATTAAATTTGGCTCCTATTAGCGTTTAAAGCGTACAGCAGAGAAAACACAGTTTTCATCCTGCTGGAAATGCAACATCAATTTTCATCCTGCTGAACCTGTCAAGTTAGCAGGATGGCAGCACAGCAGGATGAGAAATTCTTCTGAATTTCAAAATATTTACCACCATGTTGTAGGCATCTAAAAACTCTGTAAGAAACTAGAAATCAAATTTAGCCCTTTCCCGTCTTTAAAGCGCACGGCCGCGAAAACCCATTTTTCGTCCTGCCACAAATTCACCCAGATGAAAAATTGTTTCAAATCACAAAACATTTACCATCATGTTGTAGGCAACAAAAATCTATGTAAGAAAGTGAAAATTAAATTTGGCTCCTATCAGCGTTTAAAGCGTACAGCAGAGAAAACTCAATTTTCATCCTGCTGGAAATGCAACATCAATTTTCATCCTGCTGAACCTGTCAAGTTAGCAGGATGGCAGCACAGCAGGATGAGAAATTATTCTGAATTTCAAAATATTTACCACCATGTTGTAGGCATCTAAAAACTATGTAAGAAACTAGAAATCAAATTTAGCCCTTACCCGTCTTCAAAGCGTACGGCCGCGAAAACCTATTTTTCGTCCTGCCACAAATTCACCCATATGAAAAATTGTTTCAAATCACAAAACATTTACCATCATGTTGTAGGCAACAAAAATCTTTGAAAGAAAGTGAAAATTAAACGTGGCTCCTATCAGCGTTTAAAGCGTACAGCAGAGAAAACTCAGTTTTCATCCTGCTGGAAATGCAACATCAATTTTCATCCTGCTGAACCTGTCAAGTTAGCAGGATGGCAGCACAGCAGGATGAGAAATTCTTCTGAATTTCAAAATATTTACCACCATGTTGTAGGCATCTAAAAACTCTGTAAGAAACTAGAAATCAAATTTAGCCCTTTCCCGTCTTTAAAGCGCACGGCCGCGAAAACCCATTTTTCGTCCTGCCACAAATTCACCCAGATGAAAAATTGTTTCAAATCACAAAACATTTACCATCATGTTGTAGGCAACAAAAATCTATGTAAGAAAGTGAAAATTAAATTTGGCTCCTATCAGCGTTTAAAGCGTACAGCAGAGAAAACTCAATTTTCATCCTGCTGGAAATGCAACATCAATTTTCATCCTGCTGAACCTGTCAAGTTAGCAGGATGGCAGCACAGCAGGATGAGAAATTCTTCTGAATTTCAAAATATTTACCACCATGTTGTAGGCATCTAAAAACTCTGTAAGAAACTAGAAATCAAATTTAGCCCTTTCCCGTCTTTAAAGCGTGCGGCCGCGAAAACCCATTTTTCGTCCTGCCACAAATACACCCAGCCGAAAAATTGTTTCAAATCACAAAACATTTACCGTCATGTTGTAGGCAACAAAAATCTATGTAAGAAAGTGAAAATTAAATTTGGCTCCTATCAGCGTTTAAAGCGTACAGCCGTGAAAACTCAATTTTCATCCTGCTGGAAATGCAACATCAATTTTCATCCTGCTGAACCTGTCAAGTTAGCAGGATGGCAGCACAGCAGGATGAGAAATTATTCTGAATTTCAAAATATTTACCACCATGTTGTAGGCATCTAAAAACTATGTAAGAAACTAGAAATCAAATTTAGCCCTTTCCCGTCTTTAAAGCGTACGGCCGCGAAAACCCATTTTTCGTCCTGCCACAAATACACCCAGATGAAAAATTGTTTCAAATCACAAAACAGTTACCATCATGTTGTAGGCAACAAAAATCTATGTATGAAATTGAAAATTAAATTTGGCTCCTATTAGCGTTTAAAGCGTACAGCAGAGAAAACTCAGTTTTCATCCTGCTGGAAATGCAACATCAATTTTCATCCTGCTGAACCTGTCAAGTTAGCAGGATGGCAGCACAGCAGGATGAGAAATTCTTCTGAATTTCAAAATATTTACCACCATGTTGTAGGCATCTAAAAACTCTGTAAGAAACTAGAAATCAAATTTAGCCCTTTCCCGTCTTTAAAGCGCACGGCCGCGAAAACCCATTTTTCGTCCTGCCACAAATTCACCCAGATGAAAAATTGTTTCAAATCACAAAACATTTACCATCATGTTGTAGGCAACAAAAATCTATGTAAGAAAGTGAAAATTAAATTTGGCTCCTATCAGCGTTTAAAGCGTACAGCAGAAAAAACTCAATTTTCATCCTGCTGGAAATGCAACATCAATTTTCATCCTGCTGAACCTGTCAAGTTAGCAGGATGGCAGCACAGCAGGATGAGAAATTATTCTGAATTTCAAAATATTTACCACCATGTTGTAGGCATCTAAAAACTATGTAAGAAACTAGAAATCAAATTTAGCCCTTAACCGTCTTCAAAGCGTACGGCCGCGAAAACCTATTTTTCGTCCTGCCACAAATTCACCCATATGAAAAATTGTTTCAAATCACAAAACATTTACCATCATGTTGTAGGCAACAAAAATCTTTGAAAGAAAGTGAAAATTAAATTTGGCTCCTATCAGCGTTTAAAGCGTACAGCAGAGAAAACTCAGTTTTCATCCTGCTGGAAATGCAACATCAATTTTCATCCTGCTGAACCTGTCAAGTTAGCAGGATGGCAGCACAGCAGGATGAGAAATTCTTCTGAATTTCAAAATATTTACCACCATGTTGTAGGCATCTAAAAACTCTGTAAGAAACTAGAAATCAAATTTAGCCCTTTCCCGTCTTTAAAGCGCACGGCCGCGAAAACCCATTTTTCGTCCTGCCACAAATTCACCCAGATGAAAAATTGTTTCAAATCACAAAACATTTACCATCATGTTGTAGGCAACAAAAATCTATGTAAGAAAGTGAAAATTAAATTTGGCTCCTATCAGCGTTTAAAGCGTACAGCAGAGAAAACTCAATTTTCATCCTGCTGGAAATGCAACATCAATTTTCATCCTGCTGAACCTGTCAAGTTAGCAGGATGGCAGCACAGCAGGATGAGAAATTCTTCTGAATTTCAAAATATTTACCACCATGTTGTAGGCATCTAAAAACTCTGTAAGAAACTAGAAATCAAATTTAGCCCTTTCCCGTCTTTAAAGCGTGCGGCCGCGAAAACCCATTTTTCGTCCTTCCACAAATACACCCAGCCGAAAAATTGTTTCAAATCACAAAACATTTACCGTCATGTTGTAGGCAACAAAAATCTATGTAAGAAAGTGAAAATTAAATTTGGCTCCTATCAGCGTTTAAAGCGTACAGCCGTGAAAACTCAATTTTCATCCTGCTGGAAATGCAACATCAATTTTCATCCTGCTGAACCTGTCAAGTTAGCAGGATGGCAGCACAGCAGGATGAGAAATTATTCTGAATTTCAAAATATTTACCACCATGTTGTAGGCATCTAAAAACTATGTAAGAAACTAGAAATCAAATTTAGCCCTTTCCCGTCTTTAAAGCGTACGGCCGCGAAAACCCATTTTTCGTCCTGCCACAAATACACCCAGATGAAAAATTGTTTCAAATCACAAAACAGTTACCATCATGTTGTAGGCAACAAAAATCTATGTAAGAAATTGAAAATTAAATTTGGCTCCTATTAGCGTTTAAAGCGTAGGGCCGTGAAAACTCAATTTTCATCCTGCTGGAAATGCAACATCAATTTTCATCCTGCTGAACCTGTCAAGTTAGCAGGATGGCAGCACAGCAGGATGAGAAATTCTTCTGAATTTCAAAATATTTACCACCATGTTGTAGGCATCTAAAATCTATGTAAGAAACTAGAAATCAAATTTAGCCCTTTCCCGTCTTCGTACGCGAAAACCTATTTTTCGTCCTGCCACAAACACACCCAGATGAAAAATTGTTTCAAATCACAAAACATTTACCGTCATGTTGTAGGCAACAAAAATCTATGTAAGAAAGTGAAAATTAAATTTGGCTCCTATCAGCGTTTAAAGCGTAAAGCCGTGAAAACTCAATTTTCATCCTGCTGGAAATGCAACATCAATTTTCATCCTGCTGAACCTGTCAAGTTAGCAGGATGGCAGCACAGCAGGATGAGAAATTATTCTGAATTTCAAAATATTTACCACCATGTTGTAGGCATCTAAACACTATGTAAGAAACTAGAAATCAAATTTAGCCCTTTCCCGTCTTTAAAGCGCACGGCCGCGAAAACCTATTTTTCGTCCTGCCACAAACACACCCAGATGAAAAATTGTTTCAAATCACAAAACATTTACCGTCATGTTGTAGGCAACAAAAATCTATGTAAGAAAGTGAAAATTAAATTTGGCTCCTATCAGCGTTTAAAGCGTAAAGCCGTGAAAACTCAATTTTCATCCTGCTGGAAATGCAACATCAATTTTCATCCTGCTGAACCTGTCAAGTAAGGATGGCAGCACAGCAGGATGAGAAATTATTCTGAATTTCAAAATATTTACCACCATGTTGTAGGCATCTAAAAACTATGTAAGAAACTAGAAATCAAATTTAGCCCTTTCCCGTCTTTAAAGCGTACGGCCGCGAAAACCTATTTTTTGTCCTGCAACAAATTCACCCAGATGAAAAATTGTTTCAAATCACAAAACATTTACCATCATGTTGTAGGCAACAAAAATCTATGTAAAAAAGTGAAAATTAAATTTGGCTCCTATTATCGTTTAAAGCGTACAGCCGTGAAAACTCAATTTTCATCCTGCTGGAAATGCAACATCAATTTACATCCTGCTGAACCTGTCAAGTTAGCAGGATGGCAGCACAGCAGGATGAGAAATTCTTCTGAATTTCAAAATATTTACCACCATGTTGTAGGCATCTGAAAACTATGTAAGAAACTAGAAATCAAATTTAGCCCTTTCCCGTCTTTAAAGCGTACGGCCGCGAAAACCCATTTTTTGTCCTGCCACAAATACACCCAGATGAAAAATTGTTTCAAATCACAAAACATTTACCATCATGTTGTAGGCAACAAAAATCTATGTAAGAAAGTGAAAATTAAATTTGGCTCCTATTAGCGTTTAAAGCGTACGGCCGTGAAAACTCAATTTTCATCCTGCTGGAAATGCAACATCAATTTTCATCCTGCTGAACCTGTCAAGTTAGCAGGATGGCAGCACAGCAGGATGAGAAATTCTTCTGAATTTCAAAATATTTACCACCATGTTGTAGGCAACAAAAATCTATGTAAGAAAATAGAAATTAAATTTGGCTCCTATCAGCGTTTAAAGCGTACGACTGTGAAAACACAATCTTCTTCCTGCTGTTATGCAACATTATTAAACGTTTTTTAATCATATGACGTTGTTGATGATTCTAACACAGCGCGCCTATATAGGCAATGGAAAATAACTGTGTTTTATTCTACAACAAATCACGACAAGAAAGAGCGTGACGAGTGACGTCATTAAAACCTTCCGATTTATGACGTCACTAGTCGATTTCCTTGACGTTGGACGATGTAACGTCATTTTCTCGCATCGAAAACGTTAGAAAAGGATATAAATGCATGTGTTTCAGTCGATAATTTTAGCGGGATTTCTTCTTACAATGGCGAAAAGTTGTGAGATTTTGAAGGAAACCACAACATTATTGCCGATTTTCAGCGTGTTAGAATCGAAATAGATCGGCTCTAGTCTGTGATTTGTTGACTAATAAATCACAGTTTGTCGGTCAGTTGTCAGTAGACAAATCACGCGCGCTACGCACTCGTGATTTGTCTACTTTACAACTGACCTCCAAACTGTGATTTATTACACAACAAATCACAGTTAGAGCTGATCTATTTCTTAAGCAGTGGATAACGTCGTGTAATAAAAATCGTATGACCACACGTGTAATAACACTTTGGCGGGATTAAGTAACGTCATGTCGACGTCCATGTCAACCATGCATTTTTTTTTTCAAATTGTCAGATAAAAAGGCGATAAAATCCAATTTAAAGTGGTCATATGATAAACAGAATCTTTCACTCGTGGTCATTTCATATGAAATTTATGAAACTCGCCAAAGGCTCGTTTCATAAATTTCATATGAAATGACCACTCGTGAAAAATCGTCTATACCCGACATTGAGATGAAATGACATCTCAAGCCCTGTCGCCCAATGAAACCAATAGGGTTTATGAGCATGGACAGCCCGTTTTGCACAGCTTTGCCTGGACAGGCTTAGATCCTCTAAGTAGTTTACTAGTACTCGTGCGTGGTAAGTTCCAGCTCTGCGTGGAAGCATCATGCAGCCCGACCCATCTTTTTCTTTAAGCCCCAATGGGGACGTAAAACTTTAAATAAAATCACATTTGATGTAAAGCAAACTCAGTCACTAAATCCGTTTAGGCTTGTAAAAAAGTTGGCAAAAAGAAAAAAAATGATGTGTATCAGCGTATGTAAACATAATGATGCATAAGAAATAAAAAGTCGCCCCCGCCCATAGGGGCTTGAAGAAATATATGGGCTGTATGATGCTTCCACGCAGAGCTGAATCCGGCCCACACACTAGTACTGGTAAACCGCTTAGAGGATCTAAGCCTGTCCAGGAACCGCGGTGAGAGACGGACTGTCCATGCTAATAAACCCTATTGGTTTCATTGGGCGACAGGGCTTGAGATGTCATTTCATCTCAATGTCGGGTAAAAGTCCCACAAAATTGAAAGCAACGTCTCCAAAATGACCTTTACAGTGTTGACGGGGACGTTAAACCTCAAATCAAACAAACAAAGAAATAAAAGCAATAAGTAGAGGTAAAAAATAAAAAAAAAAAAAAAACATGGAAAAATCCAGATTTGAACACGGGTCGCCAGCGTGAGAGTCGACGCCGTTGCTTATCGCGCCATAACACCTTTCAATTATATTAAATAAAAATGTCTGTGGTGATTATTTTATTTCAGGTTTAACTTTCAAGTCGACACTGTAATGGTTATTTTGGAGACGTTGCTTCCCATTTTGACGGACTTTTACCCGGCATTGAGATGAAATGACATCTCAAGCCCTGCCGCCCAATGAAACCAATATGGTTTTTAAACATGGACGGGCCGACACGCACAGATGACAGAATTTTTTTTATTTTTATTATTTATTTATTTTATTATTGTCGTTTTTTTTTGGCTGTTATTTATTTATTTATTTTATTTTATTTATTTATTATTTTTTTTTTTTTTTGCGGGCTATCTCATTTGGAAAGTGTTGTCGCCCTTGCTTCGCCACTTAGATGCCCAATGACCGCATCAAAGAGTTTAAATCCCCTTAAACATGTAACACATATGAGGGGCCCCGTGGGGAAGTCTTAGAACCATCTCTTCGAGGATGTTATAAAGAGCATCAACAGTTTTATTTTTGAAAGCAAAAACAAATATTGGGGTGCTCCTTAGAACCGCCTCATTGGGGCAGTTCAAAAGAGCACCCGTAATATGTTTGCTTTAAAATATTGACTGGGGGTAATTATTAGAACCATATTATCGAGGCATTTCTAACGAGATCCAACAGTCAATATTTGGAGCAGAAATAAGGAAAATTTCATTTTTTTTTTCTTAAATCTTTTTTTTTTTTTTTAGTGTTAAAGTTTTCAAATATATTTAAATAGACGTGTTTTGGTAATGTGCTCGACACTGAGATTACTTCTCAAGCCCTGCCGCCAAATGAAACCAATATGGCTTTTATGCATGGATGGTCCGACTCGCACCACTTTCCTGGGCAGGCTTAGGACCTCATAGTAGTTTACCAGTAGTCTCAGCTCTGCGTGGAACTATCATGCAACCCAATCTATTTCATCAAGCCCCGAAGGGCGTGGGCCAACAGGCCTATGTAATAATTCAATGCGTACCCAAATGTATATCAAGAAATAAAATGGATATTTTTAAATTATAATATGAAACTACTACTCAAAAGGTCAAAACCAGGTTGCGTCCCTGTACCCTTTGAATGAATGGTCCCGCACTTTCGGTATTGGGATATATTGCAAATATATCTCTCCCAATGGAAGTGTCTTTGAGATAGTTTCGTTCGAATTCTTAAACCTGCCGTTTTAGCTCACCTGGGCCGAAGGCCCCAAGGGAGCTTATAGAATAGTGGGTCGTCCGTCGTCCGTCCGTCCGTCCGTCGTCCATCCGTCCACACTTTTGAGCAGCTGTATATCTGCAGCCTGCAGGCTAATCTCAATCAGTTCTCGTCTGTAGCATGCCTCTGGTGGGGCATTATGGCATAAGCTTTCTTTCAAAATCGCACGAAAACTTTAGTTGCTATGGCAACCACAAGGTCCCATAGACATACAATGGTAAAATGCTTGTCATCACCGTAGCGCCTTCAGTTTTGATCGGATCTTTCTGAAACTTATATGTAAGGTGGCTTGGGATAAAATCTCAGATGAGTTCGAAAACCAGCCAAGTTGGCCCTTTTATCATAGAGTTACGTCCCTTTGATTGCTGAATATGCCGATTTTTGACCTTGTCATCACCGTAGCCCCTTCAGTTTTGATCGGATCTTTCTGCAACTTATGCGTATGGTGGCTTGGGATAAAATCTTGAAAGTGTTCGAAAACCAGCCAACTCGACCTATTTTTCATAGAGTAACGTCCCTTTGATTGCTGAAAATGCCGATTTTTGACCTTGTCATCACCGTAGCCCTTTCAGTTTTCATCGGACCTTTCTGAAACTTATATGTAAAGTGGCTGGGGATAAACCCTCGGATGAGTTCAAATATCGGCTAAGTTGGCCCATTTATCATAGAGTTACGTCCCTTTGATTGCTGGATTGTCGATTTTTGACCTGTCTATCACCGTAGCCCCTTGAGTTTTGATCGGATCTTTTTGAAACTTATATGTAAGGTGGCTGGGGATGAAACCTCGGATGAATTCGTAAACCGGCCAAGTTGGCCCATTTATCATAGAGTTATGTCCCTTTGATGGCTGAAAATGTAGATTTTTGACCTTGTCATCACCGTAGCCCCTTCAGTTGTAATCGGATCTTTCTGAAACTTATATGTGAGGTGGCTGGGGATAACACTTTGGATGAGTTCGAATACAGGTCAAGTTGGCCCATTTATCATAGAGTTACGTCCCTTTGATTGCTGAAAATGTCGACTTGTGACTTTGTCATCACCGTAGCTTCTTCAGTTTTGATAGGATCTTTCTGAAACTTATGTGTAAGGTGGCTAGGGATAAAATCTCGGACGAGTTCGAAAACTGGCCAAGGCGGACCATTTTTCATAGAGTTATGTCCCTTTCATGGCTGAAAAAGTAGATTTTCGACCTTGTCATCACCGTAGCCTCTTCAGTTTTGATCGGATCTTTCTGAAACTTATATGTCAGGTGGCTGAGGATAAAACCTCGGATGAGTTCGAAAACCGGCCAAGTCGGCCCATTTATCATAGAGTTACATCCCTTCGATTGCTGAAAATGCTAAATATTGACCTTGTCATCACCATAGCTCCTTCAGTTTTGATCAGATCTTTCTGAAACTTATATGTAAGGTGGGTGGGAATAAAACCTCGGATGAGCTCGAATACTGGCCAAGTCGGCACATTTATCATAGAATTACGTGCCTTTGATTGCTGAAAATGCCTATTTTTGACCTTGTCATCACTGCTGCTCCTTCTGTTTTGATCGGATCTTCATGAAACTTACAAACAAGTAAGTCAGGCAGAAAAGCTCGGAGGAGTTTGAAAACTCTTGAGTTTTTTTATCATAAAGTAACATTCCTTTGATTGCAGCAGTTAATTGCTAATTTTTGAAATTGTCATCACCCCAGCCCCTTCAGTTTATACCGGAGCTTCTTAGCAAGTCAGGAATAAAAGCTTGAATGAGTTTGAAAACCGTGAAGTCGGCCTATATATCATAGAGTTACATTCTACCTTATTTGCAGAAAATGCTGACCCCGTCGTCACCTTGTCCTCCCATAAATCCTTCAGTTAAGTTTGGCACTTCCTGAAACTTTGAATCTGTCAGCTCAGGTGAGCGATACAGGACCATCTTGGTCCTCTTGTTTGTTTCTCTGATTGGGTTTCTTTTCAGTTACTTTGTGAACTTGTAGCATGTCTTTCTTGTTTTCTGTTTCCTCTTAAAAATTAAGTAATTAAATGAATTATTGAATAAGTAAAAATATAAATATCAAGAATTAAATGAAGAAAGTGAACAAATAGCTAAAAAAAAGTTGAAAGCTATGTTGATTGGCAAATAAATGAAAAAAAGTAAATAATATAATATCATAAAAGAGCAAACTTATTCATAAATGAATAAATGAAATCATAAAGCTAATATAATAAATTTATAACCCATAAGTACAGATAAATGCATCTAAATAAATAAATGAAGATAAAATAAATAATTCAGCAATGCAGAAGACAGGAATGTCATGCTACAAACCCCTGAATTCTGATACTTAGCTCGCCTGAGCCGAAGGCACCGGGGGAGGGGGGGCTTTTGTGATCAGTCACCTTCCGTCCACATCCGTCTGTAGGTCCGTACTTCCGTCCGTCCACAATTTCTTTAATAATAAGAGATCTCCTTCTAAACCGCTCAACAGATTTTGACCCAAATTGGCTGAAATGATCCTTGGGTAGTCCTCTCTGACTTGTTTAAAGAATTCCATTCTATGCAGAACTCTGGATGCCATGGCAACCAAAAGGGGAAAATTAGGAAAAAAAACTTCGTTTGAAACCAGAAGGCCTAGGTCTTTGATATTTGATATGAAGCTTCATCTAGTGGACCTCTACCAAGATTGTACAAATTATTATCTCGTCCTACGTGAAGGAAGGCACCATAGGAGGAATGTGTATTCCTACCTGGCCATTTGGGGGCCCGAGACAACTTGCGCCGATCTCGTTAGCGACGTAGTTAGTTTTGTTTGTTTGATTTGAGGTTTAACGTCCCCGTCAACACTGTAAAGGTTATTTTGGAGACGTTGCTTCCAATTTTGTTGGACTTTTACCCGACATTTAGATGAAATGACATCTCAAGCCCTGTCGCCCAATGAAACCAATAGGGTTTATTAGCATGGACCCTCGCCTCGCACCGCCTTTCCTGGACAGGCTTAGATCCTCTAAGAGGTTTACCAGTGCGGGCCGGATTCAGCTCTGCGTGGAAGCATCATGCAGCCTATATATTTCTTCAAGCCCCTATGGGCGGGGGCCGACAACGTAGTTAGAACAAATTGATATAATCATGCAGGTCGCATACAATCGCCCTCCTGCGCACGTGCGCAGTCGAGCGCTCCAATGCGATTTTGTTTGTTATGTTTCATATTTACAGTTAAAATGTTTGAATTCGTTTTTTGGGGAGAAAACTCTTCTTCTTCTTCTATCTCCAGGTTTTTTAATCTCTCTTTTTTCTATACTATCTTCTCTACTGTATTCTTACCCACCGTGCGTCCGTCCGGCCGTAAACAATTTCTCCAAACAACATCTCTTAAACCAGTGATCGGATTTTGACAAAATTTCACTGAAATGATCCTTAGGTGGTCCCCTTTCAATGTTGTTCAAATGGTTCCGGTCCGTTGCACATCTAGGTCACAGGAGCCAAAAATAGATTTTTTTCACCGAAAAGTTAAAAACTCTTCTTCTCTGAAACCCCCGCCCATAGGGGCTTGAAGAAATATATGGGCTGCATGATGCTTACACGCAGAGCTGAATCCGGCCCGCACACGAGTACTGGTAAACCGCTTAGAGGATCTAAGCCTGTCCAGGAACCGCGGTGCGAGGCGGACCGTCCATGCTAATAAACCCTATTGGTTTCATTGGGCGACAGGGCTTGAGATGTCATTTCATCTCAATGTCGGGTAAAAGTCCCACAAAATTGGAAGCAACGTCTCCAAAATGACCTTTACAGTGTTGACGGGGACGTTAAACCTCAAATCAAACAAATCTTCTCTGAAACCATAAAGCCTATGCCTGTGATATTTGGTTTGAAGCTTCATCTAGTGGAACCCCACAAGATTGTTCAAATTATAGTTTTGGGACCAAAAATGCCCCCGCCCTGGGCCCTTTGGTTTTACATAGGATTATATAGGGAGCATCTTTGAAAATCTTCTTCTCTGAAACCACAAGGCCCAAGTCTTTGATATTTGGTAAAAATTTTGTGATTTAAAACAATTTTTCATCTGGGTGAATTTGTGGCAGGACGAAAAATGGGTTTTCGCGACCGTACGCTTTAAAGACGGGAAAAGGCTAAATTTGATTTCTAGTTTCTTACATAGTTTTTAGATGCCTACAACATGGTGGTAAATATTTTGAAATTCAGAAGAATTTCTCATCCTGCTGTGCTGCCATCCTGCTAACTTGACAGGTTCAGCAGGATGAAAATTGATGTTGCATTTCCAGCAGGATGAAAATTGAGTTTTCACGGCCGTACGCTTAAAACGCTGATAGGAGCCAAATTTAATTTCCACTTTCTTACATAGATTTTTGTTGCCTACAACATGATGGTAAATGTTTTGTGATTTGAAACAATTTTTCATCTGGGTGTATTTGCTGCAGGACGAAAAATAGGTTTTCGCGGCCGTACGCTTTAAAGACGGGAAAGGGCTAAATTTGATTTCTAGTTTCTTACATAGTTTTTAGATGCCTACAACATGGTGGTAAATATTTTGAAATTCAGAAGAATTTCTCATCCTGCTGTGCTGCCATCCTGCTAACTTGACAGGTTCAGCAGGTTGAAAATTGATGTTGCATTTCCAGCAGGATGAAAATTGAGTTTTCACGGCCGCACGCTTTAAACGTTGATAGGAGCCAAATTTAATTTTCACTTTCTTACATATATTTTTGTTGCCTGCAACATGATGGTAAATGTTTTGTGATTTGAAACAATTTTTCATCTGGGTGAATTTGTGGCAGGACGAAAAATGGGTTTTCGCGGCCGTACGCTTTGAAGACGGGAAAGGGCTAAATTTGATTTATAGTTTCTTACATAGTTTTTAGATGCCTACAACATGGTGGTAAATATTTTGAAATTCAGAAGAATTTCTCATCCTGCTGTGCTGCCATCCTGCTAACTTGACAGGTTCAGCAGGATGAAAATTGATGTTGCATTTCCAGCAGGATGAAAATTGAGTTTTCACGGCCGTACGCTTAAAACGCTGATAGGAGCCAAATTTAATTTCCACTTTCTTATATAGATTTTTGTTGCCTACAATATGATGGTAAATGTTTTTTGATTTTAGACAATTATTCATCTGGGTGTATTTGCTGCAGGACGAAAAATAGGTTTTCGCGGCCGTACGCTTTAAAGACGGGAAAGGGCTAAATTTGATTTCTAGTTTCTTATATAGTTTTAAGATGCCTACAACATGGTGGTAAATATTTTGAAATTCAGAAGAATTTCTCATCCTGCTGTGCTGCCATCCTGCTAACTTGACAGGTTCAGCAGGATGAAAATTGATGTTGCATTTCCAGCAGGATGAAAATTGAGTTTTCACGGCCGTACGCTTTAAACGCTGATAGGAGCCAAATTTAATTTTCACTTTCTTACATAGATTTTTGTTGCCTACAACATGATGGTAAATGTTTTGTGATTTGAAACAATTTTTCATCTGGGTGAATTTGTGGCAGGACGAAAAATGGGTCTTCGCGGCCGTACGCTTTAAAGACGGGAAAGAGCTTAATTTGATTTCTAGTTTCTTACATATTTTTAGATGCCTACAACATGGTGGTAAATATTTTGAAATTCAGAAGAATTTCTCATCCTGCTGTGCTGCCATCCTGCTAACTTGACAGGTTCAGCAGGATGAAAATTGATGTTGTATTTCCAGCAGGATGAAAATTGAGTTTTCACGGCTGTACGCTTTAAACGCTGATAGGAGACAAATTTAATTTCTAATTTCTTACATATATTTTTGTTGCCTACAACATGATGGTAAATGTTTTGTGATTTGAAAGAATTTTTCATCTGGGTGAATTTGTGGCGGGACGAAAAATGGGTTTTCGCGGCCGTACGCCTTAAAGACTGGAAAGGGCTAAATTTGATTTCTAGTTTCTTACATAGTTTTTAGATGCCTACAACATGGTGGTGAATATTTTGAAATTCAGAAGAATTTCTCATCCTGCTGTGCTGCCATCCTGCTAACTTGACAGGTTCAGCAGGATGAAAATTGATGTTGCATTTCCAGCAGGATGAAAATTGAGTTTTCACGGCCGTACGCTTTAATCGCTGATAGGAGCCAAATTTAATTTCTAATTTCTTACATAGATTTTTGTTGCATGCAACATGATGGTAAAAGTTTTGTGATTTGAAACCGTTTTTCATCTGGGTGTATTTGTGGCAGGACGAAAATTGGGTTTCCGCGGCCGTACGCTCTAAAGACGGGAAAGGGCTTAATTTGATATCTAGTTTCTTACATAGGGTTTAGATGCCTACAACATGATGGTAAATATTTTGAAATTCAGAAGAATTTCTCATCCTGCTGTGCTGACATCATGCTAACTTGACAGGTTCAGCAGGATGAAAATTAATGTTGCATTTCCAGCAGGATGAAAATTGAGTTTTCACGGCCGTGCGCTTTAAACGCTGATAGGAGCCAAATTTCATTTCCACTTTCTTACATAGACTTTTGTTGGCTACAACATGATGGTAAAAGTTTTGTGATTTGGAACAATTTTTCATCTGGGTGAATTTGTGGCAGGACGAAAATTGGGTATTCGCGGCCGTACGCTTTAAAGACGGGAAGGGGCTAAATTTGATTTCTAGATTCTAACATAGCTATAGGTGCCAATAACATGGTTGTATAGATTTTGAAATTCAGAACAAGTTCTCATCCTGCTGTTCTTCCATCCTCCTCAATTATTAGTTTCATCCTGCTGTCCTGCCATCCTGCTGACTTAATATTTCATCCTGCTGTCCTGCCATCCTGTTCACTTATTATGATTCATCCTGCTGTCCTGCCATCCTTCTAACTTAATGTTTCATCCTGCTGTCCTGCCATCCTGCTAACTTAACATGTTTCATCCTGCTGTCCTGCCATCCTGCTAACTTTTTTGAGCTTATGACTCGATGCGTTTATGGAAGTATGAACAGCATTGTTTTCTATAGGTTTACATTAGTCTTTACACTTGAAATGTAAATAATTACTAATTTGGCGTGAACAACTATAACGAATGTCAGCGATGTACATTTGCTGGGCAAATGGTCATAGTAAAGGCAATAAAATCCAATTTAAAATCCAATTCGAAGGCCCGTTTCGTAACTTTCATATGAAAGGACCATTTTTCTAAGACTCGCGATATGAAAATTTATTGAATACAAAGAAGTTTTTTTTTTGGTTGATTTGAGATTCGTCCTCGCAACACTATTTAGGTTTGATTTTGGAAGTGTTGCTTTCAATTTTGTCGGACTTTTAGCCGACATTGAGATGAAATTACAACTCAAGCCCTGTCGCCCAATCAAACTCGTATATGCATGGACGGCCCGACATGCCCCACTTTGCCTGGGAAGGCTAAAGCCTTCTAAGTGGTTTACTGGTGGTCGCGTGTGGTCGGCTTGTGCTGGTTGGGTGAGGCAAGGTGACGTGTATCTTGCGTCACTTGGGTGTCCAACTGATATTGGCCACAACCAATCATATGCTTCTTCTCCTTGCCTTGAAATGCTAAATAAAAATAAGTTTGAGGCGAACCACCTCCCTTGTTTGTTTTGTTTGAATTGAGGTTTAACGTCCCCGTCAACACTGTAAAGGTCATTTTGGAGACGTTGCGTCCAATTTTGTGGGACTTTTACCCGACATCGAGATGAAATGACATCTCAAGCCCTGCCGCCCAATGAAACCAATAGGGTTTATATTCTCGCATCGCTTTGCCTGGGCAGACTTAATCCTCTAACCGGGTTTACCAGTATTCGTGTGCGGGTCGATTTCAGCTCTGCGTGGAAGCATCAAGCAGCCCCTCTATTTATTCAAGCCCCGATGGGCGGGGCCGTCCACCACCCTTGTAAGCTTGTGCATGTGAGTGATTGAGTGTGTTTGTGAGGTGAGTGAGTGAGCGCTTTATGCCTCATCAACTCATCAAAGGTAATACGCAGATAAGCACCTCATTCATAAAAAAGACGGGGCAATCCGAGATGGAATGTACAGAGATTTTATATCCCATTTGTTTCCTTTGTTTTACTCCGACTGGAGCTACGGTTTTTCTCCGTGTTTGTCTGCACGATGTTTGATCTAGTCGTTAATGACTATATCAACTACATATATGTATAATAATGACATCCGAAAACCGGGGTTTGGGGTGGTTTCTGCGGGAGTCTTCCCTGTTCTTCACCATAGTGCAGAATATATTTATTACTGTACCAGACTGTATTGAATATTATGCAATACGCCTAACGGCATGAAAAGGGTTGAATCATGGACAGACTCTATAAATCCGATTCCGCCCCCACGCCTCGGGGCTTCAGATTTGGTTGCAAGGTGCTTCCATACAGAGCTTAAACTGACCACACTGGCATGGGCACTGGTAAACAGCTTAAAAGGACTAAGCCTACCCATGCAAAGTGATGTGAGTCAGACCGTCCACTGCATATAAGCCTTT
Organism: Lucinisca nassula; assembly: GCA_963580285.1. NCBI lineage: Eukaryota > Metazoa > Mollusca > Bivalvia > Lucinida > Lucinidae > Lucinisca > Lucinisca nassula. Next base: position 127,454,702 of record OY757012.1, read on the forward strand.
TGGTTTGTATATTTAAATATTGTATGATTTCTTGTTTCTAAAGGGACCCCGTAGAAACAGCATTTTGAATATGGCGTGGTGCTACATTGTGACCAATGTTTGTCCGCAATAATCGTGATCGAGTGTGATCCTTCAATGAAACACGTTTTATAGTGTATAAAACATTTTTCATGGTTTATGTAGTAAAATGGAAACTAAACCATCATATTTTCTATTGTCTCCATTCAATCAAACAGAAGAAGTGATTTTTGACAGATCGCGGGAAAATTGTGGGCCGCCTACATCAATGTGTAAATGAAACTTACGTGCTTATCGTCGTTAAAATTTCCGTCTAAATTACGACTTTATCCGAAGTTAAATACTTAGCTAAGTAAATGAAATCGGTGGCTTTCGAATGCACTTTTTAAGGAAATACTTTACTAAGATAAGAATTCCTCCTTAAATCGTTAAGTCGACCTTAACTTTAGGAACGATTGTAATCCTGGGCCCTGGTCGTCTAAAAAAATGACCTAAATAGATTTGACTGGGCCGTTAAACTCCAATACAAACAAACAAAACCAGTGGGCGGGCGACGTTTAAAAATGTTAGATTAGTATTAATGAACATAGCTGTTTCAAGCTATTCTGAAGTGTTCAAACCGTTGAACAGTTAAACCCATATTCAAATCTGGAAATTCACGTGCTTGAACTTTTGATATCACAAGATGGGCCTTGCTTCGTTTTCGTTACGTTGAGCGACATAACGTTATCGTCCTGAACGCATTTTAGAAATTATGATGACGTCAGAGGGTCTTGCGTAACAACTTCATCGTCTGAACTAGCCGCCATGTTGCTTTGCCGATCGTATTTGAACAGTTTATATGAAGCACTGGGGTGTTTTCGTCACAATTTGCTGTTGGAATCTTAAATTATGCAAGAACAACGATCATTCATGGCCCCCATGTGCTTATGACGCCCGGCAGCACGCAAACATGCCTATATAATTTTGACCCCCTTAAAATAGAAGTTGAGGCAATGATCAGGAATCGATACAATTAACGCACAGATCCCATCAGAGACACCAAAGGGAAAGAAACACAAACATGAAACAATAAACCCTAATGGAAACATCAATAGTGGAAAGCCAAAAGGACATTTATTTTCCGACAAAATGGCGATTGGCTGTCCAAAATAAAACAATATAAGCGACACAAACACCCAAAGACAAACCATAACAAAAATAAACCGCGACAGAAGAACCCTTTGGAACGGTCAGCGGAAACGAATTCCAATTGGGGTTGGGGCTTACAACAATTTTACGTGGCCACAATACTCGCCCTTACTTCAGTCGCGATTCAGACAAATAATTTGTTCAGTCCGCATGAAGGCCTCCTTACTCATCAGTGCAAAATCTCCGTGAACACAAATAATCAACCACAGAGATGAAACAACGGTGAGGACTCGACAGCAAGAAACCACTGAAATGCTGAAGCAAAAGAAAACCGACAGTTAGACTCCGATGGGCCCGACCAGAGACAGAGCATCAGGCACCAACCAACATTACATTGAATTAGATCTCTCTAATTCTCAATAAGCCTTTACGCTGGAACCGTCATAGAATCTGAGGCCTGACCCACCGGCGTGAAATTAAAGAGGGAAGGTAAGTTGCCATCGTGATTGGGTTAACTACCATGCATGCAGTCTGTCGTATAACATTTATGTTGTACCCAATCTTTTTATATCGAAGATAGATTTTACAAAATTGTGTGCTGAAGTCAATGCGGTTATATATTTTTCTGAATTTATATACTAAGCACCATAAAATTCGGGTTCCGATAGACCTTGTTGCAGAAGAGATTTAAGTCCAATATTGAACTTTGAAATTAAATCAGAATGACGTCTATAAAATTATGAAAAGGCTTTGCGTAGTTTTTGGTACCGATAACCCTGATTAAGAAGTTTAGCCGTTTAACAATTTATTACGAGTGTTGAAGTCAGTTACATGACTACACACTCTGGCAAATCGAATTAATTGCGAAATATAAACACCATAGGATGGCGCACGAGGAACATCACCATCCAAAGAAGGACAATTTACAATCTCAAAATCAAAATCATCGCGTTTATCATAAATTTTGCAGGAAACAAACCCATCTACAATAGACAGATGTAAATCCAAAAACGGGGCCTCGGAATCAGAAGAATGTGCTTTATTTAACTGGAGTTCTGGGGGGTAAATTTAACTGATCAAACCATCGAAATAGGTATTATCAATATTTAATAAATCATCCAAATATCTAGAAGTGGGACTAAAAGCTTCAATGATTTCAGACTGGTTTTCAGCAGAAAGGGACAGAATGAAGTCTCTCTCATTACAAAACAAAAACAGATCAGCCACAAGTGGTGCGCAATTAGTACCCATCGGAATACCCACAATTTGTCTAAATAACTTAGCACCAAATCTTACGTACATATTGTCAAGTAGAAAGGTGAGAGCTTCACAGACTTTCTGACATGACCATAAAGTATATTTTTTATGCTCTTCAGAAGTGAAAAAAGCATTTCTTACATTACATGCAAGATAGAGGGAGTCTTCCCTATGAAATGTCCATTCAGTTAAATCATTAAATTTTTCTTTTATAAGATTATGGAGAAGTATAGTGTGAAGGGTAGAAAAATCATAAGTAGACATACTTGAAGCACGAAAACGCCTGGATTTCAATTTATTTAAAACTTCATTAGAATTTTTTATAGCCCAAAACAGATTTCTACCTGATCTTTCGAAGCCTTTGTCGCAATATTTTATCACGTTGTTTTGATGGCACTAAAACATGAAGTTAATAATTTGGAGAGTTCAGTGGTGGTACAAGAGCTTGAATTTGCAATAAACCTTGCTTTGTATGGTCTTTTATGAAGTTTGGGTAACCAATATAACGTAGGAAGCTTGTATTGGCCTTCTGTTACACAGACTGCAAACTTGGTGGCTGAATGACAAATGTGGTCATCCACTAAAGCCCTCTCTATAGCTAAAGGCTGAAGTTCATAGGCCTTAGTACCACCAAGTTCTTGCTGAAGAGTGTTAACATAGTACTTTTATGTAGTAAAATTGGGTTTACCTTATTTTTCTTATTTCTGCTCTAAAATATAGATTGTGGGTACTCGTTACAACCGCCTCGATGAGGCGGGTCGCCTCGAAGAGGGCGGTTCTATTGGGTACCCACACTCTATACTTTTAGCAGAAATAAAACAAATATCACACTTATTCATCTAAAAATTCGATTTTCGGAGGTAAAGTTTACAATGTATTTGTATAGGCGTGTTTTCGTAATGTTACCTTAAAAACCTAGTTCATCATCATGGTTATTTCATTGCAATGGCATTTGCCGGCTGAGTGGAATCGTGTTCATACAGCTTCCTCGGGACCCGGCAAATGTCAATGCATGAAAAAACATGGATGAGCCCTATATTCTTGCATAAAATCATATGAACACATCTGTTTGAAGCTACGTGTATTCTTGAATGGACCAGAACTGTGTTCAAATTAAATAGAAATATAAAAAAAAACACCGAAATATTTTAATGCCGGTTCAAGAATAGGCCATATTTTACCCCGCCTACGCATGGAATGCAGCTCACTTAACGCACATCTATATCGTAAAAACATTGTTCCAAGCCCTTCATGGGAATGTGGTGCCTTTGAAAGTCCTTACCATTTTCTCTTCCAATGTGCCAGGTATTCGGCAATCAGAAATACTTACCTGAACAATTACCTATACAATCATTCTACACGTGAGTTAGTTTATGTTAAAGAAACGTCAACCGACATTGACAATGAATCTTTATTCCTGAATGTGCAAGAATATATTTTAAAATTCAAGCGTTTTGGTTGAAGAGAGCGCTATTTTTGGTACTATCTCACAACTTTTATGAAGAAAGATATCCGATATTATCCTTCACGAGTACTGGAATAATCTATGCGTGTCTGTCCGTCCGTCTGTTCGTCCGTCCGTCCGTTTGTCTGTCCGTCTGTTTGTCTGTGTCTGTACCTCGTTTATCTGTCGACTGTGTTTGTTTTTCTCGAACTGTCTGCATATCTGTTTCCAGTCTATGTTTGATGCATTCGATGCTTATAAACACTACCTGACCATTCAGATACCATTGCACGTTTTTGTATTTATTCTAACCAGGAGATGGCCACTGCACAAGCCTTTGGCTTAATGTCAAATCCTGGATAATATATATTTGTCTGTTACATATACATGTCATTGAAGCAACTAAAATAAAGTTTAAAGCAACTGTGTTCAAATAACAAACCCATGTTGACATTATGAAATGCACGTGCTGTTTGAACATAGATTTTTAGCTTTTTATACTTGCTTTGTTTACATTGCGTTCAGCCACGTAAGTTATCGCCCTTAACGTAATATTTTAGAATTTTATGATGACGTCAGAGTATAATTGCGTAACAACGTGGCAATATACCGTTTTTCTCCCCAGAGGGAGTTTTTCCCCTTAAAACAGGATTTGACATTTCATGCTATAGGAGACAGTTTGCTTGAGATGTCTAGTCCTGTTTTCCGAGAAAAATAAGAAAAAAAATATCAATAAATTGTCGACTGCTGATTTAGTCAAAAGAGTGGTAAAGGTTAAGGGCGTTTTGCTCATTTTATTTATTTATTTATTTATTTATTTATTTATTTATTTATTTATTTATTTATTTATTTATTTTCAGCTATGAATTATACCAAAGATTAAGTGGTGGGCGCGAAGTGGAGGCATTGCAACAGAGAACAATAGCCGCTATTGTAAAATACATCAAAGACAATCCAAAAGCGAAGAAAGAAGACTTACAGAAAGAGATTGCTAAACATATTTTTGCATTTGTAGCGGAACTAGAAAAAATATAGCATGACGTATATGAAGTAGAAAAAAGTGGCGCATCGCACAAAATGCGTCCTATGTACAGGAAAAACACAATATATATGTACATGTATATATGAGCCATCAGAAACGTCATAAGAAACCCAGTTTTTGCCATTTGCGAACAACAAAGGTGCAGATCAGCATGATGAATATGCAACGGGCAAACGGCAGCCTATTCAGCGCAGATGCTCTAAATCCCTCTCAAATCGAATTGGCGCCTGGCTACCAGTTGCGAGTTGCCAATTCACTAGAATTTGCGAACCGGCAATTGACTGCCGTTTGCCGGTTGCCTTTTCAGTTATGGTGCTCTAAAACCGTCTTCAATCGATTTGGCAGCTGGATGCCAGTTGTCAGTTCACTACAATTTGCAAATTGGCATCTGGCTGCCGTTTGCCAGTTGCCTATTTAGTTGCGATGTCCTAAAAGCCTCTAAAATTAAATTGGCTGGTAGCGGCCAGTTGCCAATGACCAATTCACTAGAATTTGGGATTCGACATCTGGCTGCCGTTTGCCAGTTACCTATTTAGCTGTGATGTTTTTTAAAAGTCTCTGAAATGGAATAGACAGCTGACTACCCGTTGTCAGTTGCCAATTCACCAGAATTTGGCTGCCATTTGCCAGTTGCCTATCAGTTTTTATGCTCTAAAACCCTCTCAGATTGAATCGGCAGCTGGCGGCCATTTGCCTGTTGCCTTACCGGTTGTGATGCTCTAAATCCCTCTCAAATCGAGTTGGAAGCCGGCTACCAGTTACCATGTGCCAATTCACTAGAATTTGCGAATCGGCATCTGGCTGCCGTTTGCCAGTTGCCTGTTCAGTTGTTAAGCTCTAAAATCATCTTAAATCGAATTGGCAGCTGGCTGCCAGTTGCCAATTCATTAGAATTTGCGCACTGGCACCCATAATGTGAAACTTATGCAAATGACAACTGGCAATTGGCAGCCAACTTAACGGATATAATTTTGTAGCCAACCTGTAGAATAGCTACAAAGTATTCCTGACATTTTATGTAAAAGAAAAACTGATGGTTATTTTATTACCTTTCTAAGCCTGGGGAAAGTCCAGGGTATACATTCCTCCTCATATTCTGGTCCAAAACAAAGATTGTAGGTACTCGTTAGAACCGTCCAGTTTAAACGGTTATAACGAGCACCTACAACCTATGTTTGAAGCAGAAGTAAAAACAAATATGGCAATCTTCAATAAAAATATCAGCCTTGAAGATATAAAAGAATGCATTATGCCACGCGGGTGTGTTACCCTAATGCCCGGGGTGTCTTACGTGCACCGAGTAACGTGTGCAGGCGTGTATGCTATACGTTATCTCGGCCATTAACACGTAATCTAGGCCATCATATAATGAACGCCCTTGTTAAGCCACATTTTAAAAAGAGAAATGGAATAAATTCATTTTCTTAAATATGCTCAAAAGCATATATTTTTGATAAACATAAAGGCCGCCTAAATGAGGCGCTTACAATAAGAAGTTGGAAAATGAGCTAGCGCACAATAAAACCTACGTTAAGGCTTTTGCGACCAGCGAAGACTCAGATCAGCCTGCGCATTCGCGCAGTCTGATCAGAGCCTTCGCTGATCGCATGTACCTTCTATAGCCTGCGGGCTATTCAAAGAGCGTCTAAGAATATAATAACTTCGGTAATCCTCCAGTGGATTAAATGTGCAAATTAGTTAGATTAAAGGTACGATTAACACGACGTACGAGGGAAAATTGACATTTTTGTTAAATGCGTTTTAAATGTCACATGATCAATAGAATCTTGCATTCGTGCTCATGTATTATTAATCTATTAAACTTGTTGAGGAAAACGGGTAAAGTGCAGAGCCTCGCATTTAATCCCTTTTCTCTACCCGTTTAATCAATTCAATAATACATGGACACTCATGTAAGATATTTTATATTACCAAGTAATAAGTAAGGATGATGATCACACCATTGCTTTATTATCTAGTCTATGACAATGAGATTTTGACTAATACACGTAATTTATGAACTGTATTTCAGAGTTATTCGATTTACCCAGGTGGTATGCGAAGACTTAGTGCCCAGTATAAGGGACATTTGCATACAGCGAGGACACATGTCAGATGCCATAGTCCTCTTGGGGCCAGGTGTTCAAAACTAACGATGCCATTAGTTAACATATCATTAAAACTTTGATCATTTAATATGGCAAATATGCTAATATTCTTGCTGAACAAAATGTGAGCAGCTTTTGCAAATACAAAAGCTGCTCACAATTGTTCAGCAAAAATACCAAAATTTTAGATATTGGACGTGCTAGAACAGTTAACAGTATTACCACTAACGAGCGCGTTAAGCTAACGATGCTTTGAGCAACTGGCCCCTGATCTTCACTGTTTGCTTAACCCTTAAGGGGAATGGGAACGCCTGGCCGATTTTTCCGCCATTTTTCAAAGGGAGATAACTTTCGGGACTTCCTGTTCGCTTTTCTTTAAGACCTGTCAAATAAAAAAGGGGTCTACTCTTAAAGGAAAGAATTTGCTCCTTAGGAGCAAATTCTTTCCTTTAAGAGTTGACCCCTATTGACATGGGAGACAAAAATGCTTTTGCAGGAGTTGCCTCCCCTGAAGGTGTTCCCATTCCCCTTAAGATGTCCTGAAAATGTCGTCTGCTTATGTAGTCTGCTGAATATTCTTGCAAACCTTTTAAAAATATTTTTTGCAAACAGGCAAACAGTGGGGACCCAGATCAGACTGCTCCTTTAGGATGCGTCTACTCTTGAAGGTAAGAATTTACTCCAGAACGGGGCTAAGTTTATAGGAAAGCAAACAGGAAGCTTCCAATGTTGTTCCCCTTATAATGAGAAAATTCGCTCCTTGAGGGGATCTGAGTTGAAAACATCCGCATGGGCACGCATGCTAGAATTTAAAGTGAGAGACTCAAAGTTTTCTAGGCCAAAGTAGCTTCTTAAATACACCACCATCTAAAATTGTTACAAATAACTTGTTCAAGCTTTTTCTTGCATATGTAAATGATCATGTTCCGTTTTTTTTTCACATCACGTGAACAAGTCCGTGAGATGAAGACCCCCCTAAACCCCACTTTATATAGAGAAAACTGGGGTTTAAGGGGGTATACATTATTGTTCTTATTTCTGCTCCAAGACATAGGTTGTGGGTACTCGTTAGAACCGCCTCAATGAGGCGGTTCTTACGAGCACCCACAACCCATGTTTGCAGTATAAATAAGAAAAATATCACGGATTTTCATCAGAAAAGTGGTCATTTTGGAGGTGTGAAAAATGCACTATGTCGCACGGGTGTGTTATCGTAATGATGATAATATGTCGTTTAAAAGATATAATCCTAGTATTTCATTGGTTGGTGTTATCACGAGATAACCATGATCTGTCAAGATTATGTAGATTAAACGATACCTTTATTGTTTCAAATTCCACCCTACTTTTTCAGAGTGGAAAAGAAAACAAAAATATGTCGTTTAAACAACATATTTTGGTTTTCTGTTCCATTCTAATTTTATTGTTTTAAATTCCACTCTATTTTTTCACAGTGCAAAGTGCAAACAAACAAGAAATATGTTGTTTAAACTTAAATTTCTTGTTTTCTTTTCCACTCTAATACTATTTTATTGCTTTAATTTCTGTTCTGTTAGACACTGAGGACGAAATGTCCTTTCCCGGGTTCCGTACTTTCTACACTTCCATTTATTTTCCTCTTTCACCCCTGTCCCTCACTGTCATCTCCTCTATTGTCTCTTTTACGGCCCCGCCAACCGGGGCTTGAAGAAATTGATGAGCTGCGTGATGCTTCCACGTAGAGCTGAAACCTACCCCACACGAGTATAGGTAAACCGCTTATAGGATCTATGCCTGCCCAGGCAAAGCGGTGCGAGTTGGACAGTCCATGCTTATAATCCCTGTGACAGGACTTGATGTGTCATTTCATCTCAACGTCAGGTAAAAATCCCACAAAATTGGCAGCAACGTCTCCAAAATAACCTATAGTGTTGACGCGGACTTTAAACCTCAAATCAAACAAACAAAACAAAACTGTCTCTTTTATCTCCCACCCCCTTTCTCTGGGAGATCACCAACAAGGGACGTGTTGTTTACCTCCAACATACACAAAAACAAAACACGTAACGATAGAACATACGAGGGTCAAAAGCCGTAGATTTTTAGCTCACCTGGGCCGAAGGCTCCGGGGGAACTTACAGGATGACAGTCACTCCGTCGTCCGTCCGTCGTCCGTCCACACTTTTGACCAATTATATCTCTGTAGCCTGCAGGCTGATCTCAATCGTTTCTTATCTATAGCATGCCTCTGGTGGTGCATCGGTGGTGATAGCTTTTTATCAAAATCGGATGAAAACTTTGGTTGCAATGGCAACCACAAGGTCCCATAGACGTGCAGTGGGAAAATGCTTGTCATCACAGTAGCACCTTCAGTTTTGATCAGAACTTTCTGAAACTTATATATATATATATATATATATATATATATATATATATATATATATATATATATATATATATATATATATATATATATATATATATATATATATATATATATATATATATATCATATATAAGTAGATTTGGGATGAAAGGTTGAATGAGTTCGAAAACTGGCAAGGTCGGCCCATTAATCGTAGAGTTACGTCCCCTTGATTGCTGAAAACACCTATTTTTGACTTTGTCATCACCGTAGCTCCTTCAGTTTTGATCGGATCTTCCTGAAATTTACATACAAGTAAGCCAGAGTTAAATGCTTGGATGAGTTCGAAAACTAGCGATGTCGGTCGATTACCGGGAGTCATGTCCCCTAGTGTGCTAAAATGCTTAATTTTAACCTTGTCACCACTGTAGCCTCTGCAGTTTTGATCGAATCTTCTTGAAACGTACAAACAAGTAAGTGTCATCACCGTAGCCCTTACAGTTTTCATCCGATCTTTTTGAAACTTACATGTTAGTAAGTAACGGATAAAACCTCGGCTGAATTAACAAAATTGTTGCGGTTGGCCTATATTTCAGAGAGTTATGACCCCCTTGATTACAGAAAATGCCTATTTTTGACCTTGTCATCACCATAGCCCCTTTATCTTTTTATCGGAACTTCTTGAAACTTACATGCAAGTAAGTCAGGGGTAAAAGCTTGGATGAGTTCGAAAACTGATGAGGTCAGTCTATTTAAGAGTTAGAGTTAAGTCCCTTTGACAGCAGAAAATGCCTATCTTTGACCTTGTCATCACCGTAACTCCTTCAGTTTTCATCGGATCTTCTTGAAACTTACTGGTAAGTAAGTCAGGCTCGGATCACTTCGAAAACCTGTAAAAATCCTCTTTTCTGAAACCAAAAGGCCAAGGCCCCGAGGTTATAAAACTTTTTTCATGCTCAACTCAACTGAGCTAAAATTTGTAGTGCTTGAAACACAAATAAGTTGAGCAATTTTCCTTTCTCAGTTAGCAAAGAATGTTATTTGTCCTGCTCATCAATTTGAAAATGCCAACAATTGTTGGCATTTTCAAATTCATCAGCAGGACAAATTTCATGCTCACGTGAGTTGAACATGAAAACAGTTTTATAACCTCGGGGCCAGGTCTTTGATATTTGGTATGAAGCTTCGTCTAGTGGTCCTGTTCAAATTATAGCCTTGTAGCCAAATATGACCTTGCCATGGGTTCAACTGCAACTGTGTTGACAACCCTGGATCTATGAAGCTATTTATATCAATCCGGTTATCGAACATGCCTTGCCTTCTTTCACGGTATCTGTTTTTTTTTTTTTTTTTTTTTTTTTTTCTAAACATCACTTATGATTTTCTGGCTCACAGGCGAGCGATACAGGGCCATACACACTGGTAAAGGCAAGCGCGCAGGGTAAGGAACAAACACACTGGATAAGGAAATTTTTCCGCCCAGGATACGGAAGAAAATGGCGGAATCGGCATCACATGTGCAGGTTTGTTGTTTTTATAGATCTCGTGTTATGATTACTTATCAATGTGGTTGCTAGCATTAGCTTCACGGAAGACACATATTATTCACAAATTGATCTTCGATGGTCCGAATTCGATAGTTACAGCCATTCAAACGGAGAACCGGACACAGTGGAGCTACTCAACCACGAAATCTCTTTATTTTACATAAAACGCTCTTCTGGGAAGTTGGCTTGCACTTTTTTGTTGGTTGTAGACATACACATGATAAATCAGACTCATGCAAATACGATTTAAGGATAATTTGAAATTGGAAGGCCCACGGTTAGAAATACTGGTCCCATTTTCAATACAACGCCCACGGGCAAGGAAATGGGTACAACGCATATGATAAGACTCAAAATTTTCCGGGTATAAAATGGTAGTTGTATGGTCGTAGCACTAGTAAATTTTCATCTCAGATTAGGTTTTCCGATATTAATAATTAGTCCTACACAGTTTAAAGAACCAATTGTGACCTCTAGGAAACATTCAAAGTTATGTGTCTTGTCTTCGCATGTGCATTGCTCTGGTACTTGCAATACCCCCCCTCCCCCCTCCCCCCCACACACACAAACACACACTATGAATCTAGGAGACGATTTGGCCCGGACAATTTGGCCTTGGACAATTCGGCCTAGGACAATTTGGCCAGCAAAAATATTGGGTAGGACGATTTGGCCAGGTTAATATAATGTCCAGTTCAATTTTATAATTTATTGTTTTTTGTTTTGTTTTTTTTTTTTTGTTTGGGTTTTACGGCCCTTACAAGATTATTTCACTCATATCGAGCCGATCGTTAATCATAGGTGGGCGAAAACCGGAGTACCCGGAGAAAAATCACCTGACCTTCCGTTGCAGAACTTGGCGTCTTAATTTATTGTTTTGGGTTTGTTTTTAGTAATGCTTGTGGAAGGAACATTTTAAAGAAGATTTTAATCAATTAGAAATTTTATTTTATTTTAAACTATATCTTTAAGTCTGTGATATTCTGACTGGCCAAAATCGTTAGTATCAAAGACATAATAATTGATAACTACAAAAAAAATAGATAAATTTTATGATGTTGTTTAAACTTGTCGGAAGACAAGAACAATTAGCACTTGGTTAACTGGCTGACTGATTCGTTGACTGGTCATGTTTCCTTGCTGTCTTAATTACCCTTTTCACACTTACATGTAAATTGTTGGTTCTGTTTGTTTGTGTATTTCATGGACCCACAACATATTTTTAGGATTTTGTACAACAAACCCTTGTTAGGATGTGTTCCGAAGATAATTTGGGATAAACTTCCTTATTTCTTAAATTGGAGTTTAACGGCCCAGTCAACACTATTTTAGGTCATTTTTAGCCGGTCAGTTTACCTATCCACATTTTCCCTGGACAAGCGTATACGTAAGCGGTTAACCAGTACAGTGCACATTCTTTCGCCAGAAATTGACAACTGCCCTTCTTGAATCAGCGGAAGGTATAGAATGACCGTAGAAAAGCTTTCATGATCAATCTCTCCACGAAAATATGTTGCCGACCCCGGAAGGTATCGAACCCGCGTCCTCTTGATCACCAGTCAGACGCGCATCCGACTGAGCTACCGAGGCCCACATAAAATATCAGTTACCAATACATGTACATACTTTAATATTTGCCTTATATCCGACGACGAACTGCGTACAAAGGGCCTGGTAAGTTTTCCCCATTATATCTGACACACACACACACACACACACACACACACACACACACACACACACACACACACACACACACACACACACACACACACACAATATTTGTTGCATAAATGTTTTATGGTGATAGCAAAATAAAGTTTAATGAAAAGATACAACTTCAAAGAAAAACAAAATCGATAACTAGTAATTGTGTTTGTGAAACACTATGCCCCGAACCATATGCTTGACCCTAAATGGGACAATCAGTACCTCATGATCATTTGCATTAAAAATAAACCTGCCAAATATTTACAGATTTTAAACAAAAGTTAATCAGGTCATCTACACATTAGACCCAAATATCATGAGCCTAGCTCAAGCGGTTCTCCAGATATTTTGTTCACAAGGTTGTCCTATAGCCACAATGCATAAGTCCAAAAAGGGGCATAACTCCATTAAATATTTTCGGAATTTCGTTAAAAGTTAATCAGGTCATCTACACATTAGACCCAAACTGTATGCCATTTCATCAAAAGTTAATCTGGTCATCTACACATAGGCCCACACTCTCTACTAAATATCATGAGCCTAGCTCAAGCGGTTCTTCAGATATTTTGTTCACAAAGTTCCCCCATAGCCGCAATGCGTAAGTTCCAAAAGGGGAGTTACTCGGTTAAATAATTTCTTAATTTCGTCAAAAGTTAATCAGGTTATCTACACCTTAGACGCAAACTGTTTACTAAATATCATGAGCCTAGCTCAAGTGGTTCTCCAGATATCTTGCTCACAAGGTTTCCCCATAGCCGCAATGCAGAAGTCCGAAAAGGGGCGTAACTCTGCAAAGACAAGTCCAGAAAAAAACACGTGTCCGTTTATTTTTCATGCACATTCCATATATGAAATTTCGAGATCCTAGCTCAAACCATTCTTGAGTTTCCTACAGGGTGAAAGCGTGACGGACAGACAGACGGACAAGACAGAACCAATATGCCCCATCAACTTCTTCGAAGTTGGGAGCATAAAAATGTTTGGTCATTCACAAATAATGTATGTTTTTTACCATGGCTTAACCCCTACCCACCAGCTGATTTTGACCAAAATTGAAAATTTTGCCACTTTTGTGGCTATCAAAATATACCAGCCAAGCCTTGCTTGTGCATATTTTATATTTTGTATACATGTGGTGAAAATATAAAAAAGGAAAGGTGGACTCTGTGTTTACTTTTTAATAACTTAATTTTTTGGTCATTCTCAGAAATTTCAGCATAAAATTGCCATAACTCCGTTCATAGTAAATATAAATATATGTTGTAACTACTCATTTTCTCAGTTAGAACCCAAGGAATAATTTGGTACCTGTTTCATTTTGATCCTGTAATGTTTAATTTTTCGTATATCTCCATGATAATGCAAGTGGGTGGGATAACTAGATAACACTCAGTGTACAAATGGTAAGCAGTGCTACCTGATATATTAATGGGCCAATTGAAACCTATAATCAGGTGCTTCCAAAGGCACTTTCTATTGTTTTTTTCTTTCGAAGGGATATACTTTCATCACACTTTTCTTACTTTTTGTCATAATTTATTAACTCAACACAGACACATCAAAAGTCAAGTTATTCTGGACATACATGAAGACGAAACAATTTGTTTCTGTATGTTTACATTAACTAAGCCTGTGAGCAAGTGAAACGATGCACACTGAAGAGGATTTGAGTGGGGACCAAAAGGAGCCAAATCATATCAGGCCCTTTAATGACCATGCAATAGGTACGTGCTCGTATGTCTCACGAATTTGGCGAAGTTATCTACCTTATTTTCAGCCAAAAGAACAAACTTACAACTTTCTACCAGAAAACTTCATGGACTTATATATCATTTCTCTAATTCATGATCGCGATGAACCCAGCCCATCTATTGCCCATAGGGGATGATTATATGGCTAGAACCAGAGCAATGCAAATGCCAAGACAAGGCACACAGACTTTGAACGTTTAAAAAAGTCACAATTGGTGCTTTAAACTATAAAGGACTAATTATTAATATCGGAAAACCTAATCTGAGATGAAAATTTACTAATGCTACGACCATACAACTACCATTTTCCCCGGAAAATTTTGTGTCTTATCATATGCGTTGTACCCATTTCCTTGCCCGTGGGCGTTGTATTAAAAATGGAACTAGGGTTTCTCACTGTGGGCCTTCCAATTTCAAATTTTCCTTAAAACGTATTTGCCACAATCCGAATTATCATGTGCATGTCTACAACCAACGAAAAAGTGCATGCCATCTTCCCAGAAGAGCGTTTCATGTAAAATAATGTGATTTCGTGGTTGAGTAGTTCCACTGTGTCCGGTTCTCTGTTTGATTGGCTGTTACTGTCGAATTCGGACCATCGAAGATAAATTTGTGAATAATATGTGTCTTCCGTGAAGCTAATGTAAGCAACTGTATTGATTATTAACAATAACACGGGATCTAGAACAACAACAAACCTGCACATGCGATGCCGATTCCGCCATTTTCTTCCTTATCCTGAGCGGAACAATTTCCTTATCCAGTGTGTTTGTTCCTTACCCTGCGCGCTTGCCTTTACAAGTGTGCATATGGGCTCTCTTGTTTTATTATCGTTCTCTGCGCATATACCAAGCGTAGACACGACAAGCAGAACAAACGCACAGTCTGATCAGAATCTTCGCTGTTCGCTATATGGGCGCCTTCTTTATGCGGAAAGTGGATGCTCTCTTCTGAGTGGATGTGCAGGCTGATATGAGTCTTCACCGAGCACACATATCTGAAGACATAAATTGGCAGAAATGCATAGTATCACATTTATAGGTAACAAATACGTTTTAGCCTGTTCATGAGAAATGGGGTTTCTTGCACAACAGGCAAGACAATCCTTGGTTTTAGCCTGGGATAGAAATTCTGTTCTTACCCAGGCAAACTACACAAGTATTGAGATTTAACGCTCCCGCCAACAGTGCTTAGGTCATTTTGGAGACGCTGCTTCCAAGTTATAAAATAAATGTATGTTGTGTGTACTCATTAGAACCGCCTCAATGAGGCGATTCTAATGAGCACACACAACATCCCTTTTCAAGAAAAACTCAAACATCTGGAGCTATTGGAAGAATTCTCCAGGGACACAAGAACGAGTTTGACTAGGCCGAAGTAAACGAATTATCAGTACAACGTATTCGAGTTATCGAAGAGTCACTGTATTTTATCGAAATATGCGCGGACGTAGCAACCTCCGAGTAAGAGGGCAATATCAAGTATGGGTGCTGATAGCGGTGATATCAGTTCTAATCATTAAATGTTTATAGATAAATCAAAGCACTGAGAGTACCGGTGGGTCGATTGTCTCTGAGTGTACATTTGGAAAATGGGTCTGGAGGTGAATTAGACGGTTTCGTTTAACCCTTAAAATTCATGTACTGTTTTAAATATTGTAGATCATGGTCAGACGTCGCGTACTGCGGCGTCTGATCTGGGTGTACATTGTTCCATGATTCCAGCCCGGATTCTACAGATAACCCTTCTATGCAACACGCTGACCTCACTGCGATAAAATTAAACGCTGCTATTTTCTATAAATTAGTTACATGGATTTCCTACAAATCAGTGATAGTCACGTGGACTCCAGCTGCCCTTATAACTTTGGGTCGATTTGTAAACAATCGACCAAAAATTTTATTTTAAGGCTCTCGAAGCCTATTTTAAGATGCAATTTGATATTTTTCTGTTTCATATATTGATTGAGGAGCTCGTTAAAACGGCGTTATTGAGATAGTTTAACAAATACCCACGGTCGCTATTTATATATCATATACCCTAATTAATATCGAATGGAGTTTAGAAGGGAGACTATCCAGTGTACTGATCGGACATCAACCGTATTAACAACAGTTCAGCCAATATTGATCGGAGGTCAATTGTTATTTGGATGAGGTCATACATCAAAAATCATGTTTGTAATTGTGTCAATTAATAAAAAATGTCATTAATCGAGTAATTACGTATTGGCCCAGTTACAGGTCCCAGGTCAGCTGTATTGGCCTGAGACTTGTGACTGGGCCTTCGGTCTCGGGCCAGTACAGCAGACCTCGGACCTGTAACTGGGCAATACCTAATTACTTGCCAAATATCATCATATTATTACAACTGTAACTGACTATCCAGTATTGATCGGAGATTATTCGTATTAACACCAGGTCAAAAATCAATAATCATGTTTATTTAATTATATCAATTAATGAAATTGTCATTAATCAAATAATTTCGTATTGGCCCAGTTACAGGTCCGAGGTATGCTGTATTGGCCCAGGCCGAATATTTAGCAATAACAGACGTTTAACTTCTCTTACACTCATAGTACAGGTTTTGTTGCATAACCCATTTTGTACCGAAAACCCCAAAACGGGTAGTTCGCAAACAGTGCAGGCCCAGATCAGACGCCACAGAACGCGGCGTCTGATCAGGACCTACACTGTTTGCAAGATTTTCAGCCAATTTCCAAATAGTTTTTTAAGAAAACACAACCTGACACCCCTGAAATTTGAAATGGATCGGGGCTTGAAGAAATAGATGGGCGGCATGAGCTGAAACCGACCGCATACGAGTACAGGTAAACCGCTTAGAGGATCTAAGCCTGCCAAGGCAAAGCGGTGCGAGTCGGACCGTCCGTGTTTATAAGCCCTATTGGTTTCATTGGGCAACAGGGCTTGAGATGTCATTTCATCTCAATGTCGGGTAAAAGTCCCACAAAATTGGAAGCAACGTTTCCAAAGTGACCTGTACTGTGTTGACGGGGACGTTAAACCTCAAATCAAACAAACAACAAAAATTGCTACTTGTGCTTAGTAACTTTGGATTGATTGACAAACAATCGACCCATTAAACTGGAAAGTTACTTCCCATGTAATTTTGTGGCTTATCTTTTTTTTCTAAAGTGTAACTCTAAATAAACAGCATCAAACATCAATTGCTCAAAATGCAGATCTGGGGCCAGTTGTTCAAAACTAACAATGCCGTTAGTTAACACATTGTTTAAAAAAAAACTTTGATCATTAAATTTGGCAAATATACTTATCATCGATTTTTTGCTGAAAAAAAAATGTGGGCAGCTTTTATCTCTGCAAAAGCTGCTCTCATTTTTTTTTTCAGCAAAAATAGCACTATATTAGATATTGAACTTGCTAGAACAGTTAACAATTTGACCACTAACAAGCTCGATCAGCTTACGATGCCGGGTTTACAGCTGGGCCCAGGTTGTGTGTCTTTGTGCATGTACAGTGGAGGCCATCTTAAATTAAGACTAATTCTTCTGTTGAAAACATATGAGCCCCGCCAAGCGAATTTGTGTCTTCGAGCATTCCGTCGTGACAAATTTTAACTGCGCATGCCCAGCCATTCAGAGGGGCCAGTGATATGGCTTTCTGTCTGAAGGTTCCTCTTGATTCACTGCTTGTATGAGCGTGCAGCGAAGGTTCTGGCGAGACTGCGCGGATGCGCAGGCTCGCCTGAACCTTCGCTGCTCGCATAGGCGATAAGTACCAAAATCGCCTGACGGGGCCCATATTTAAAAGGCTTCAGTTCTTTCTTTGTGTTTCTACAGTGTCCGCCATTGGACTATTCAAAAGTGGTCTTAGAAAACATTAATTGTTCACTGTTCTTCTATTTTGTTAATTTTACGCTTTCCCGAATTGCCTTAGATTTTGTAGTGACGCATAACAAACGCCACTTCAATAAACGTTTTTTTGACGTCGCGCGTGAGCTGTTCCAGCCAATGAGCCGTAAGCTAGCAAATAATGTCGGACCAACGTCGAGCCGACAGCGAAACGATGTGTCCACGCCGTATCGCCGTCGGTCTGACGTTGGCCCGCTATTTTGTGCTAATGGGCTAATGTCGCAGTCGAGTGCGGTTGAGTCGGAGCCGTTCTTGAGTTCCTAGATAATTCCTCCAGATAGTGAAGGATAGCTGAGGGAGATTTTCTTGTTTGATGTTGTTGTGGGTGGTTGAGTGAGGCGAAGGTGTCGGGTATCTTGCGCCAGTGGGATGTCTAACTAATTTTGGTATAACTTGCTGTCCTTGCAGCAGTTAAGGATAGAGGCGGAATGTTGTTTATTCTTTTCTTTCTACACTTCTATTCACTTATCTTTCTACACTTCTAGTCACTTACCTCTTTCTCCCCTGTTTGCGGGTGGCCGGGTGAGGCAAAGGTGATGTGTATCTTGCATCACTCGGGCGTTCAACTGATATTGGCTTACATATGGACAAGACCTACTGTCCAGAGGATGGGATGTTATTTCTTATGTTTCTACACTTCCATCCATTTCTCTCTTTCTACTCTGTCCATCACTTTCATCTAATCTTCTATCTCTTCTTTCTCTCTGTCTCGTGTTATCATAATGAATCGATATTTTAGTCAAATTCTGAAATCTTGCAAATGTATGCTGATTGTACTCACAACATATACGTACACTGGTAATGTGAACCACAAATGCTGGCGTTTTGTTAAACCCCAACACAATCAATCAATCACGTGAACGCGTCCGTGAAATGACCACCCCCTGAACCCCACCTTATGTAGAGAAAACAGGGATTTACATGGGTATACATTAGTTGTCTTATTTCTGCTCCAAGACATAGGTTGTGGATACTCGTTAGAACCGCCTCACTGAGGCGCCACGACCTATGTTTGCAGTATAAATAAGAACAATATCACGGATTTTCATCCGAAAAGTAGCCATTTTGGAGATGTGAAAAATGCGCTGTATCGCACGGAGTATGTTATCATAATGAGTCAATCTTTTAGTCAAATTCTGAAATCTTGCAAATGTATACTGTACTCACACAACATACACACTGAAAAGATCCTCATTATGCCTAGTAATAACCCGAAGTATCGCCACTGTCTATACGAAAAGAAACCGTTGGATGAGGTTTACTTGTGTTGCCACCGTCGTATTCTATTTTATTTTACACGTATTCACTGACTGTGCCCCTACCCATCGGGGCTTGAAGAAACAGATGGGCTACATGATGCTTCCACGCACAGCTGAAACCGACCGCACACGAGTACTGGTAAAACAGTGCGAGTCGGACAGTCCATGCTTATAAACCCTATTGGTTTCATTGGGCGACAGGGCTCGACATGTCATTTCATCTCAATGTCAGGTACGGCCCCCACCCATCGGAGCTTGAAGAAATAGATGGGCTGCATGATGCGTCCACGCAGAGCTGAATCTAGCCCGCATACGAGTACTGGTAAACTGCTTGGATGATCTAAGCCTGCCCAGGCAAAGCTGTGCGAGTGTCGGACCGGACCGCCCATGCTTATAAACCCTATTGAGTTCATTGGGCGCCAGGGCTTGAGATGTCATTTCATCTTAATGTCGGGTAAAAGTCCCACAAAATTGGAAGCAACGTCTCCAAAATGACCTTTACAGTGTTGACGGGGACGTTAACCCCAAAGCAAACAAACAAACAGTCCCAATGTCGGGTAAAAGTCCCACAAAATTGGAAGCAATGTCTCCAAAATGACCTTTACAGTGTTGACGGGGACATTAAACCGCAAATCAAACAAATCTACACGTATTCATTAACTATGCCTTTTTCTAATGTAAAGTATTACATTCTCTGGAAAATAAGAGAAAAACGCCCTTAAATGTTATGATTTGTAGTGGGTTTTCAATATATTTAAAAGTACGGAACCCGGGAAGGGACATGATTTTCTTTTAATATGTTGTGCGCACAAGATATTATCTTGTTCGGACAACATATAATGTTATGCGGACAAGATAATATCTTGTTCGAACAACATATTAAAAAAAAAATCATGTCCCTTCCCGGGTTCCGTACTACGGAATTCATGTCCCTTCCCGGGTTCCATATAAAAGGGATGTATGTATGATTGATAAAAAAACAGCGAACGGCGATCGATCAGTCTGATTTCTATACACGTTTTCTTTATATGAAAATACGATTAAAACTTATCTGAATGAAAAGACGCTAAAAGGATAATGGTTGAGGGTGCAAATCGAATTATTTAATCATAATAAATTCAAACCAAACAAAAATAAAATACGTCACCTTCGTCCGTGCTGTGCATGTTTCGCCAAAGATATCGGATCTGTATAAATTAAAGAAGTAGACTAAAGTAAATAAATAAATAAATAAACAAATCATGTGATAGCAGAGGACAGCTGTGATAAATGCTATATTTTTACGCGATATTGGTGAAATTGTTTAACTATATATGAAATAATAATGATAAAAACATGACAAAGGGAATAAAAAATATTACGGGTTTACAAAGAAAAATTGAAGTATCTGGATTTATGCTACTGTCTTTCTGGGTGTCATTTTCAAATCAAGGTAACGTATACTACGATCACCGTCTGTTCGTTTGCTTGTTTGTTTGTTCATTACGAAAACACGCCTATATAAATACATTGGAAACTTTACCGCCGAAAAAACAAACATTTTAAGATGAAACATTGTGATATTTTTTTCTTATTTCAGCTCAAAATAGGCGTTCCTAACGAGTACCCATAATCTATATTTTAGAGCAAAAAATAAGAAAAATAAGGTTTACCCCTGTAAACCCCAGTTGTACTACATAAAAGTGGGGTTCAAGGGGAGTCAAAATTATATTGGCGTGTTTTCGTGATGTGTGTAGAGATTGAAAGTCCCCGTCAATACTATTTAGGTCATTTTGAAGTCCTGCTTCCAGTTCTGTGGGGCTATTACCCGACCCCGAGTTGAAATGACATTTCAAGCCCTACCATTCAAAGAAACCGGTAGGGTTTATGTGCATGCAGGGACTGTCTTACTCGCGCCACTTTGTTTGGGCATGCTTAAACCTTAGCGGTTTAAATGTTCGGTCGGTCTCATCTTTGCGCGGAAGCACTGTGCAGCCCATTTTATTTTTCGTAGTCCCGATGGGCGGGATCGTCACTGCCTTCATCTTACCGTTGTCTGTAGTCCCTGCCTTTTCAAATATTGTAGATCCAGATCAGATGATTTTTGAAAAAGCCATATGATCAGGATTTACACTGGCATGCAATTTGTGAATTGAACGAATGTCTGGAATCAAGTAATTTGATTGGTGAATAGTCAGAAATGTGTGCAGCTGAATTAATTCATTCAGCAGGACAAGGCTAAATTTCCGTGAAGGACATCAGACGGTGTACATTATATAAACCATATTTGCAGGTTGAAAGCTATAGGCAGTAATTATGTAATTACGGTAGGGGTCTTTCATCTGCAGCAGGAATGACTCTCCCTGCACAGTGGGGCCTCCAGTAAACAACCCGATCCGAAGGACGGTATACTTTATGATATTCATCCCTGCAAATGATGCCAATGGAGCATTTTCGGACATCGAAATTGTATTACCGCTGCCGGGGATTGAACCGGAAACCTCTAGCATCAGAGACAATTTCACTTACTACTGAGTGAAATGCTCAAGCTATCAAGTCCATATAACTCTTTCAACCAAGCAGAACTGTTCAGATACAGATACCTATGCTACGCCCCGCAAACCAGGGCTCGTAGAAATAGATTTGGCTGCACGGAGCTTCCGCGCAGAGCTGAAACCGACCGAACACCGCTTAGATCTTAGCCTAGGAAAAGTGGTGCGAGTCGGGTGTCACGTTATCTCAAACGGGCAAAAGTACCCCAAATTGGAGCCAACGTCTCCAAAATGACCTAAATAGTGTTAACGGGACCTTAAACCGCAACACAAACAAACATATATCTATGCCAACATTGTAGATCCAAACGAGACCGTCTCGAGAGTTGCTACACTGTTTAACACATTTTCTACCAGAAACCCCAAAACGGGTACCCTGGCAAACAGTGCAGGCCCAGATCAAACGCCGCAGAACGCGGCGTCTGATCAGGGCCGACACTGTTTGCGAAAAATTAAGCCATTTTCCAAAAATACAACCTGACACCCCTTAATTTTGAAATGGACTCCTGCTATATATAAGGAGGAAGATTCCATTTGGTACAAAAATGGGTAACTTATTCCCCTATTTACAAGCTCTATGAAAAGGTAATCCTTTGGAAGCAAGGAATACAATACAGAACTGGAGCCAGTGGACTAGTTTTTTTCTGGACCGGACTATCTAGTTTCAACCAGACATCATACTTTATGATTATGAATCAGTATGACCCGACATTTTACCTCCAAAGGAATGTAGGTCGAATGTGACCTATATTACATGGTCCAGTGACTTCGCCTTTTCACCTTTAGACCATATATTTTCTCAGCATCCTAGCCGGAATGACGGATAACTGCTGGGCCTTTGATTTGGTTTCAACAGCAAGGAGAATTTTTGCATTTTCCTACCGGAATTTGGACTGGGCTGTAGCGTGCGTTTTAACCGCAAAAATGCCCCCTTTATTGTCACCTGATGATAACTGTTGCAAATACAAAGCTTAGTACTAACGGTTGCAAAGTGTAGTGTTTACTTGTGGTTCTCTTCTGCTTCCGCGGCCCTCGCCCATCGGGGCTTGAAGAAATAGATGGGCTGCATGATGCTTCCACGAAGAGCTGAAACCGATCGCACACGAGTACTGGTAAACCGCTTAGAGGATCTAAGCCCGCCCAAGCAAAGCGGTGCGAGTTCGAACCGTCCATGCTTATAAACCCTATTGGTTTCATTGGGCGACAGGGTTTGAGATGTCATTTATCTCAATGTCGGGTAAAAGTCCCACAGAATTGGAAGCAACGTTTCCAAAATGACCTATACAGTGTTGATGGGGACGTTAAGCCTTTAATCGAACAAAAAAAAAAATGGCTTGCCAGCAACTACCAAAGATTTGATTAGATTTTGGTGACCCTGATCTTATTTTCGAGGTCACAAGCTTCCGAAAACTTAAAATTCTGGGTCAAAAATGGCTTGTCTGCTCCCAAACTCATGAATATATTGATGAATTCTGATCAAGCTTTGTACAATATATCATTACAATCTGCCAAAGGTTTGATTAGATTTTTGTGGTGCAATATAAAATTCTACGACTGACAGACTCCTAGAGGAGTCGAAACCTTGCTGGGGGATTTGTTTTTTAGCTGTAAGGTGATCTGTCACACGCAAATCGCCAAGTCATCAACCGGTGCCAAAGTGCAGCTTAACCCTTATCTTGCTGTTCACGACAACCCCTATCTTTGCAAACAGTGTAGATCCAGATCAGATGGCTTCTGAAGAAGCCATCTGATCAGGATCTGCACTGTTTGTCATTCAGTTTATGAATTTGTAGCAATCAATTACATCGAGTAATTTGATTGGTTGATAGACAGAAATGGACATAGCTTAAATGAATATTCAGCAAGAAATGGGTTGAAAGTCACACAAACTATAAATCAAGAAAATTAATGTGATCTATTTGATCATATGCACTTAGTGCAACAAACCGTATGTAGCCACTTTACAAGCGGATAAATGGTCATCGTTCCGACTGCAAACATCGGCAATTCCAGAGAGCTCATGTAGCCGAGAACTTCAGTTCATCAGGACATGATTTCAGTCGTAATACTTTTCTTGTGCTGCATTGACCACGATCCAAACTGGTTCGATGCAGTCAGAAAGAACCGAGAAACCTACTGGATTCTGCTGTTAAAGACGCTGCAGCCGTATGGAATTAATAAGGGCGAATGAACCCCAAAGCTGACAAATAGTGCAACCCCGGAATGAGTGATTTATTTTGGGCGTATCTAGGTGATGCATATGAATTCAAAATTTAACCCCCTAAATGCCCCTTAAATTCAAATTAGTTTTCATTGGCTGTCATACTAAACATCATTTTGGCCATTACATTTTTAGCAACACCCGTGTTATTTGTAACGGTGTGTTTAAAGTTAACGTCAAAGTGGCAATCGGAGGACGCTACTTAGCTTCCAGGTACACGGATCCGCGTAATTACAGGAAAATCTTAAAAAAGGAGGGGAAAAAAAAGAAAAATAGATTCTACACTAACTTAAATTAATTTTCTTTTTACTGCGAATAATTTACTAGCTAAAATAATTAGTTTATTTTATTTGAATTATTTTCTTTGAAAAATCCGCTTCACCCGTTTTAGTCATTTGTAGCGGTGCATTTATTAGGGCCATTTTGTTTTTGACTTTCCGCTATTGATGTTTCCTTAAAGAGTCTAGTTGTTTCAGGTTTGTATTTCTTTCCCTTTGGTGTTTCTGATGGGAGGTGTCAGTTAATTGTATCTTTGCCTTCACTTCTATCTTTGAAAGTCTCCATACAAGAAAATTTCCATAGCAGACAATTTGCATGAGATTTCAAGTACTGTTTACTGGTATGGAGACAATTTGCATAAGATGTCAAGTCCTTTTTTCTGGGAAAACAAGGATAGGAGTCAATTACATGAGATGTCAAGTCCTGTTTGCTGGGAAAATAAAAATAAAAATCAACTAGAGCTGCCGCCTAACGGGCGCCAATTATACCCCCGCTACCGACCAATTTTTACAAGTATTTGACCTTGAGGAAGGTCAACGTAAAGGTCAAGGTCAGGTTTGTGTATATCAATCTTAAGTACTAGTGGCAAGGTGTGTGGTGTGTGAATATTATAGAAATCGGTCAAAGAATAAAGAAGTTATGAGCAATGTTAAAGTTTTTTGTAACGGACCGACGACAGACGATTTGTAACGGACCGACGACAGACGACAAGCTGACTCCTATATACCCCCTTCAAACTTCGTTTGCGGGGGTATAAAAATATGTGGCCTGCTGAAGAAGCACAGAGAGTGATAGGCCCTTAACGTTAAACACCCACCTTAGTTTTCATATTAGTGCTTTCTTAAGGGGAATGGGAACACCTGACAGATTTTTCCGCCATTTTTCTAAGGGAGACAACTTTCAGGACTTCCTGCTCGCTTTTCTATAAGCCCTGTCCCACTGAAAAAGGGGTCTCCTCTTCAAGGAAAGAGTTTGCTCCTCAGGAGCAAATTCTTTCCTTTAAGAGTTGACCCCGATTGACATATGAGACAACAATACTTTTACAGGAGTTGTCTCCCCTGAAGGTGTTCCCATTCCCCTTAACAGGAGTTTGTATCGCTTTTATTTTTCTCCATCTCTTCTTTTCCAGCGGCTCCAACATTTACAAATTTACCAGACACAGTTACTGTAGCAGAAGACGCAGCCGTAAATTTCCAGTTCTTCCAAGCGACTGCAACGGACGATGATGGAGACAACATTGTGTATTCGATGACGTCATCGCCATCTGACGGTACCATGTACCTCAGCATTAGCAGCACGAGTAAGTTTTGACCGCTCATCACTGGTAACAGTCTTGATTAGTGGTTGTATTTGCACCCTGTTCATATTTTGTTATCGATCATCGAGTTATACGAGTACCAGTGACCGACTGTCGATTATATATTTAGGGGAGAATTGTATTGAAAATTTTAATTTGGGGAGATAAATCGGCGGTTTTACGACGGCGATGCGTCAGAATATACCGTCGAAAATACGCATTGCATTAGAATGAAAAATGAAACCAACAACTAATTATTTAGCTTTTTGAAAATCTACAACCATTTTGGATTGTTTCCAATCTTCGAGGGTCACTGATGAGGGCTAAATGTCTGTGGCACAGCAAAAGCGCATCAGGGTATAGCAAAGCATATACCATGGCACAGCAAAGCAAAACCCACTCAATGGCTCAGCAAGTCCCGTGCCATGGCACAGCAAAACTCACACAATGGCTAACCTAATCACCTATGGCATAGCAAAACCAACCATATGGCACATGAAGTCCCACGCCATGTCACATAAAAACTCGTAACACGGCTCACCTAAACTCAAGTCACGTCACAGTAAAAAACCCACACCATGACGCAGCAAAACACACACTATGACACAACTAAGTCCACACTTTGGTACAACAAAACCCACATCATGGCACAGCAAAACCCAAATCATGGCACAGCAAAACCCACACAATGATAAAGCTAAACCTAGCAGACATTCAGGGCAATCTCTGCATCTACACAGTCTGGCCAGTCTTCAGTTATTGCTTCTTGTTTGCGAACAATGAAGATTCTGATCGGCAGTCTGATCTGAGTGTTCGCAAACTGCATGTCTTCTTATTCCCGATCATGATTTGCCGTGTCTCGATCAACCTGTAAGTGTCGCAATAGATTTGTACATTTTAGGAAATAAACAACATATCCCTGCCACATCGCGACATTTGGATATCAGTCGTTCTCCCTGTTTCAAAGAAATATATTTGTCAGCTGTGTTTTCTCTATGCACATTTGTTTTGATTTTCTTTGATTTGAGGTTTAACGTACCCGTCAACACCGTAGAGACGTTGCTTTCAAATTTGTGGGACTTTTACCCGACATTGAGATGAAATGTCATCTCATGTCATGTCGCCAAATGAAACCAATAGGGTTAATAACCATGGGCGGTCGACGCGGTCCGATTCGCACAGCTTTGTCTGGGCAGGCTTAGATCCTCTAAGCGGTTTACAAGTACACGTGTGCGGTCGGTTTCAGCACTGCATGGAAGCATCATGCAGCCCATCTACTTCTTCAAGCCCCGATGGGCGTGGGCCAAATATGCACATTTGTTATGTAAAATGTTATTCAAAATGTATGCAATGAAAGCCATTTTGCATAAGCAGGTTAACAAAATAGTGACCATTGCAGATTGAGAAAAACAGACAATTCAGTAAAGTTCCTTTATTAAGATATTAAGATAACCTAAAATCAAGACAATTTATGCATTTAAAAGTATATTTAGAAGGTTTCAGGTATATTTATGCCCCCCCCCCCCACCGAGAATCTTTGATTCGGGGGAGGGGGGGGGGGCATATAGTATTTGCCCTGTTTGTCTGTCTGTCCGTCACGTCTGTTTGTCTGTCTGTCCGTCACAAAAACTTTAACCTTGATTATAACTTCAAAAGTATTTGACCTAGCCCCATGAAACTTCACACACGTATTCACCATCACAAGGGCTACATTCTATTCAAGGGCCATAACTCAGTTGTTATTTTTCACTCAGAAATTGGCTCCCACGGGGGGGGGGGGGGGGCATTGGTCACCTATAGTGACAGCTCTTGTTTCTTTATGTTTTCTACATCCAATGGCTTTACTGTAAGACCACCTTTGGGACTGTTCAAAAGTGGTCTTAAAGACCACTTTTGAACAGTTCCAAAGGTGGTCTTAAAATAGAAATTTTACTTGTTTCTTTTTTTCTTCTCAAGATGGAGCAATCACAGTGAAGACGATTCTAGACGATGGGAGACTATCTCCTCCAATAAGCTTCGACTTGTCTATAACAGCCTCTGCTGGAGGGGAAAGCGTCACCGACATTCTCACTGTTACCGTAACTGATGTTCCTGAGGGCTTAGTATTCGACCAGACTGGGTATGGAGTATATGCAGCGGAAGGACAGGTAAACACACACCCTGCGGACATGCCCCCACAGACACGTGAACCACGACTAAGCTTCGCCACGATGCGCAGTGGAATATTTGTAACAGTCGAATGAAATTCGTGCTTCACGCTCTATACTGGCTTGTGGTGTGGTGCCTAAATCCAGAAAATGAGCAGACAAGTGACGGTTTCATACTCTAGCATTCTAATAAGCCTCCTGGCTGCACAGAAAGAAAAGGCAAATAAAAATGATCAAAAATATTCATAATAGATTCGCGGAAAGGCACCATCAGCGAAGGTCAAATTTAATATCAAAGTTAGTCACATGCCAAACGCTGTAAAAATTAAAATAAAATGGCCGCGCCCTTGCAATTTTGTTTATTGTTTGTTTATATTGGAGTTTAACGGCCCAGTCAACACTATTTTAGGTCATTTTTTGGGCCGGTGAGTTTACCTATCCCCACTTTTCCTGGGCAGGCTTATACGTAAGAGGTTATCCAGTACAGTGCACATTCTTTCGCCAGAAACTGACAACTGCCTTTCTTGAATCAGCGGAAGGGAGAGAATAACCGCAGTAAATATTTCATGATCAATCTCCACTAAGAATGTTGCCAACGCCCTTGCAAGATCTAGTAAAATCATGCAAGCTAAAATGGTCAATATTTGGCTCTCTCATCAGATCGAGACAGGATGCACAAATTTCAACTTAAAAGTTTTCTTGATCAGTATAAGAAGTCGTCTTGAAACAACTGCCTAAATGAAATTTAAAGTGCAACTTTTACTTCCCCGTTTTTTCCGCCATATTAATTCTGTCACTTGACCGCTTTTCCACCTTTTTAGTTTAGTTTATACAAAGCTGGGGTCTCAAATCTGCCCACGCACGGATTGTCATCATAGTTTGAATTTAATTTACGCGAGACCCTGCATCTATAAAAATGACTTTATTTCTTAGATTAACGAGAACTTAGTCTCAGGAGAGCTCCTTGATTTACCCCATGCTTAGACTTATACCCTTTACTCAAATTATCTGTCTTAAAAATACAATTCAACTTGATCTTCATTAATGTCCATCGTAATATTGAAGTGCTCTATCAAGGAGATTTTTAATATCATGAGCTCATTTGCTTTCGTTTCTGTATTCATATTATCAAATATTTTACTTTAAAATTGTCTAAAATATTAGTTAAAAAAAAATTAAAAACACGGAATTCATTTTAAAAATTAGGCATGTTGCCATTCTTGTCAACCTATATTTTTTTCTAAATAATATACCACATAATGTATTCTCACGATGTGTGAAATATCATGAAATTTTGAAACCGGTAACATACATATAATACCCATTATATGTGCTTATGTCGGTTTTGAGTAAAATTGCTATTTTTCCAAAAATATAAAAAAATCATGAAAAATATAAACCAATACATGAACTAAGTCATTCATATTATATAGCTACTGCAGAGCAACCATAATCCTCTAAAATATTGATTTTAAAATTATAAGCAAAGTCATTTAACTGTCAGTCAGAATGTCAGACAGGGTGACGCATTACTTGTCCTAATCTACGGCTGCTATGCTTCTGCAGCTCTGAGTAAGACCATTGTGTCAGAATTCCTAGGTGCAAAGCATATGACACGGGAGGAAGCTATTGCACACAATACAGAGTTCACAAAGTGTTTTTATGGTGACAAGGTCACAGTTAATCTAGATGGCACATACATTTATATCCAGAAAAACTCTGCTCATCAATTGCAAACAGCAACCCTGTTCTGAACAGAAGAAAAGGAACTTGGTTAAGATCATGAGTGTGGTATTGCCAGATGGATATGTACTGGACACTATAGGGCCATTTAGGCAATACCAATAATGCTAAAATCACTGTGGCTATCATGAAGAAAGTGGATGAGCTCAAAACTTGGCTTGAGCCATCTGATAATGTTTTTGTAGACAGAGGTTTCAGAGATGTGCTTGGGCTCCTGGAAACCTCAGGGTATGAACCTCACATGACTTCTTATCTAACGCCAGGTCTGTCACAACATGACACTATGTCTGCCAATGTTGATCTCAGGTGTACAAAGACGCGATGTGTAGGTGAAAGCTACCATGGACGTCTTAAACAATGGTGCATGTTTTTAGATCAACTAAGCTCCAACTTCTTTATGACTGTCATTGGTGACCTTGTCAGGGTTGTGACTGCCTGTTTAAATGGAATAAGGGGCCCAATTTACAGGCAAACGCCAGAGCGCATTGCAAGAGATCGCCGGCTTGCAGGTCGTATGCAAGCCAGGCTGACTGGAGAAAATGCACTGGTGGTGCGAGTACATGCTAAGCCAAATTTGAGCTGGAGAAGCAAATCAGAATGGCAAAAGCTAGAAGCTTCCAACATAGTTTTTCCACTGCTTGAATTGTAATATCTTGAGACAGTTGCATGTGGTACTTATCAGCTGGGCCAGGCTCCGGGCATACTACAGAAGAGGGAGACTATGAGGTCTGGGTTTACCAGCATTAGGGGGCAGATACAGTCCAGACATAAGTGTCAAACAAAATATATTGTCTGGATAGAGTATGATGCAACTGACAAAAGTGATCCTGTAAAGGATTACTGCTGTGTATGTGCAGCTGGTAAAAGAACAATTGGCATGTGTGCACACTTTATTACTTGGTACACATGGCGCATCAGACTACAATAGATCCACTACCTAAAGCAAAGAAGTACAAGTCATCCATATTTAAACAGATACTTTAGATCATGTTTTGGGGTTTAAACATGTAGCAAAATTAACCTTACAAACACTAGTATGAAATCCATTAAAATGAATTAATAAAAGATTGTATCAGTTGTAAGTGAATAGGTCTAACAAGATAAAAGAATGAATTTGTCTTTGAAAGTAGATTGAGAATTTCCACTTCCATAGGTGTACCGCAGGGTGAAAATGAAAATAGTCTGTTGGCTTTCTAAAGGTTGTAATTATCCAGAAAGTTAATGCTATGCAAATTCAATTCTATATATTAGTTATTTATGAACCCAAGATAATCCAAAATACATTAAGAGCAGTAGTTAGAACGTAATATATATTATTTTTTTTTGCATATTTTGAATATTTTCCAAAATATGGCTTGTCTGATTTGATGTCCAAAATTAAGTCGTTACCGGTTTTAATTTTTTATGACATTTTGCGACAATAATTTATATATGTTTGGACTATTTTTATATTAAACTGATACGTGGACAAGAACTGCAACTGAGAAAAAATAAAATTCAAATGTGCCAAAAGATAAATATTGAGTAGACATTTGGGGGTAACTTGAAACAAGATTTAAAGATACAAGTCCTCATAAGCAGTAAATAAATAAATAAATGTGTATAAACACATTTTTTACTATGGTTGACTGTTTCTGTCAGAAAATGTCACATTCAGAATATCCATTTTAGATAGATTTAAAATGGCTTTTTCTGGGGTACCCATACCTTGAGGTCCATTTTTATTGGAAACCTCCTATTTAAGCAA
Organism: Lucinisca nassula; assembly: GCA_963580285.1. Lineage (NCBI taxonomy): Eukaryota > Metazoa > Mollusca > Bivalvia > Lucinida > Lucinidae > Lucinisca > Lucinisca nassula. The sequence goes on from OY757012.1 coordinate 127,486,173, forward strand.
GGGAAACAGATAAAGGAGGAAATGCATTTTAGTACAAAGGACCTATCCTAGGCTACAACTATGCATAATGTTGTTAGATTCTGTGAGTGGGCAGAGTCCTATGCAAATTTACTACAGGCTGATACTTCGCCTTTATTTTAGTTCGATTGCGATGGAAGCCCCAAGCTTATTTAATCGCTCTCGAACACTCATTTCGGATTTTTCACGCACGAGAGAGAGAGGCAGTGACTTTTACACCACTGCTACCCATTTACACCTGGGTGGAGTGAGGCAGTGTCATTACGTGTCTTACCCAAGGACACACCTCGATACCGAGTGCCGGATTCGAACACACAACCTCTCGATCATGAGTCGAACGCGTTAAACACTGCGCTATCAAGGCTATCCTTTTCAAATACGAGGTCGTTGTGTTTCACGAAATTTTACGGCAAATTCACGATTTTCCAGTCGAATATAAAAAAGCGCTTCACGTTTTAAATCGCGAAGCACAATTTTCCCAGATTTATTAAATGTTGTTTCGACGTGGATTCAATGTTGACTGCGTGCTAGACAAGAAAACGTTGTTTGACCCATGCGCGACATAAACACTCGTCCGACAGGCCCAATACCAGTGGAACAGAGGTGTGGCTCAGGCTATTTTATTAATTATAAGTTTACGAAAATCTGTTTACTTTTAGTAAACGATGTAGACCCAAACCAGGCGATTCTAATGCGTACACACAACATGGGGCGATTCTAATGTGTACACGCAACATACAATTATTTTGTCAAACATCGAAAAGATATGGAAAACTTATACTGGGGTATTGAGGTGAGTGACCGTCCAACTTATATTGACTTGTCCAACTTATATTGACTTGTCCAACTTATATTGACAAATGGACAATGTAGCAGGTGTAAGTGGGTTCTTGTGTTTCTCATCACGCCAACACGCCTATATAGTTTTGATCCCCTTCAACCCCACTTCTATATGAGCCCCGCCAAGCGAATTTGTGTCTTCGAGCATTCCGTCATGACAAACTTTAACTGCGCATGCCCAGCCATTCAGAGGGGCCAGGATATGGCTTTCTCCTGATTCACTGCTTGTATGAGCGAGCAGCGAAGGTTCTGGCGAGACTGCGCGGATGCGCAGGCTCGCCTGAACCTTCGCTGCTCGCATAGGTGATAAGTACCAAAATCGCTTGACGGGCCCATATAGTAAAACTGGGATTTGCAGGAGTAAACCTTGCTTTAGCTCGCCTTACGAAAGTAAGGGGAAGCTATTACCATACCCCGGGCGTCCGTCGTCAACGTAGGCGTCAGCATTTGGTTAAAGTTTACCTGCAAGCCCTTATATGTGATGTTTTACAAGTTTATTTTTAATATTTAAATAACAATCGGTAAAAAACAATATTTAACATTATCATTGTACTTCATTTTCAGTTTGTTTTTTTTTAGATCGGCCTTTTTTGGATGTTAAGTATTTGCTCTGTATTACCTCCTTATTTCCCTATGTTAAAGTTTACCTGGAAGCTCTGTGTAGTGTAGTGGATATAGCCCAGGACTCTGAATCAAAGGGCTGTGGGTTCAAATGCCGGTGGAGGATTTTTTTTTTTTCATTTTTTTTTTTAAACACAGCGAGTTCGGCTTTCTGGGTCTGGGGCTCAAGGTCAAGGTCAGTGTGGCTATTTTTAGAAAAAAACTTTGTCATCGCTCTAGTGCCTCCATTTATTAATGAATTTTAATATAACTCCACACAAATGTTGGGTTTGATAATATCTCGAGCGACTTCGACTTTCAAGGTCCGGGGCTCAAGGTCAAGGTCCGGGGCTCAAGGTCAAGGTCACTGTGGCTATTTTTTAAAAAAAACGTCATGGCTCTAGTGCCTACATTTGTCGATGGATTTTAATAAAACTTCACACAAATGTTGGGTATGATGATTGATGATATCTCTTTCAGGGTCCAGGGCTCAAGGTCAAGGTCACTGTGGCTATTTTTAGAAAAACTTTGTCATCGCTCTAGCGCCTACATTCATTGATGGATTTTAATATAACTTCGCACAAATGTTGGGTATGATGATATCTTGAGCGAGTTGGACTTTCAGGGCCCAGGGCTCAAGGTCAAGGTCACTGGGCTATTTTTAGAAAAAAAAAACTTTGTGATGGCTCTTGTGCCTACATTTATTGATGCATTTTAATATAACTTCACATAAATGTTGGGTATGATGATATCTCGAGCAAGTTCGACTTTAAGGGTCCGGAGCTGAAGGTCAAGGTCACTGTGGCTATTTTTAGAAAAACTTTGTCATTGCTCTAGCCCCTGCATTTATTTATGGATTTATATATAACGTCACACATATGTTAGGTATGATGATATCTCTAGTGAGTTTGTCTTTCAGGGTCCAGGGCTCAAGGTCAAGGTCACTGTGGCTATTTTTAGAAAAACATTGTCATCGCTATAGCGCCTACATTTATAGATGGATTTTAATATAACGTCACACAAATAGTGGGTATGATGATATCTCTAGCGAGTTGGACTTTCAAGGTCAAGGGCTCAAGGTCAAGGTCACTGTGGCTACTTTTAAAAAAACTTTGTCATCGCTATAGCGCCACAGTTATAGATGGATTTTATTATAACTACACACAAATGTTGCATATGATAATATCTCGAGCGAGTTCGACTTTTAGGATCCTGGCCTCAAGGTCAAGGTCACTGTGGCTATTATAAGAAAACTTTATCATCGCATTTATTTATGTATTTTAAGTCACACAAATGTTGCGTTTGATAATTTGATAATATCTAAGTTAGACCTTCAGGGTCCTAGGCTCAGGGTCACTGCGGCTTTTGCATTACAGGCTGTACTTTTTGGTTCTCTTTCAATTGCCGAGACTTCCATTTTTTTATTTCTGCTCTAAAATATAGATTGTGGGTACTCACCGCCTCGATGAGGCGGTTCTAACGAGTACCTACGATCTATATTTTGATCAGAAATAAGAAAAATGTCACAATTTTTCAACTGAAAATTGTTGTTTTTAGACGATAAAATTTACCATGTATTTGTTTTTAGACGATAAAATTTACCATGTATTTGAATAGGCGGGTTTTCGTAATGACACTTCCATTTCTTTTTCCTCTTTCTCCCCAGTCTTTCTAACATCTCCTCTACTCTCTCCAGCCTCATAAACGTACGACCCCGGGCCTTTCCAGACTTTCGGATGGGTCTCTAAACCGAGTTCCCGTCTCCGCATGACCTTAGCTGTTCGTGGGACGTAAAACTCAAACACACTCACTCACTCTACTCTCTCCATTATCTCTTTTCTCCCTATCTCTGGGAGATAACTTAAAATAACTTACAATGGCTACCGCAACATAAAAAAAAAAATCCAATGCCGCCTGAAAGTGTGTTATGCTCGTAATGCACTTGCGTATGTAACGCGACGGCTGATTGGATAACTTCGAAAAATTGAGACTAATAGGATCTATGATGGCGTTGAGACCCAGACAAGGAAATCTCAGGATTTAAGTCGCATGACCCTTTTGGTGTGTGCGTGTGCGTGTGTGTGAGACCTTCTTCCTTGTAGAGGCCAATGTTGTTAATTCTTCTGTTTCTACAGTTCCATTCATTACTCTTTAACCCCTCTACTATCTCTTTTACAGCTTTTATGCCCCCCCCCCTCCCCCACCAATTCGAAGAAGTAAAGGGGGGCTGTCTCTCCGTCCGTCCATCTGTCCATCCTTCTGTCGGTATGTACGTCCGTTACATGTGCTTAGGTCAAGAATGGCAGCAGGTAGAATCCTGAAATTTTATATATAACATCAGCATAAAAAATAAGCGGACCCGTTTTTATGCCCCCGCCGAAGGCGGTGGGCATATAGATTCTGCCCTGTGTGTGTGTAGCGGCATATAGATTCTGCCCTGTATGTATGTATGTATGCATGCATGTATGTTTATATGTATGCATGCGTGTGTGTATGTGTGTGGGGGGCGGGGGTGCAAGTCGTGTTCGTTCAATAACTTTCCTGCAGAAATTTCAACCATCATGAGACGATGTGTTGCGCGCAAGACCCAGGTAGGTGGATCAAAGGTCACGGTCGTGTTCGGTCAATAACTTTCTTATTCCTGGGTGGATTTTGAAATTACTTTGCAGAAATATTAACTATAAAGACTCGATGTGTCGCACACAAGACCCAGGTAGGTCAAGGTCATACTTAGAGGTCAAATGTCAATAGGGTCTTTTTGTGTCCGGTCAACAACTTTTTTAATTTCTGGATGCGCTTTTCAAAGTTTCTTTGCAGAAATGTTCACCCTTCATTAGACGATGTGTCGCGCGCAAGATCCAGGCCAAGATCAATGTCATACTTAGAGGTCAAAGGTCAAATAAAGTGTCTTTTATTCTTGTCTGGTTTCTCTAACGAAATTGCGGAAATTGTTCCGCTGGAATGAATAAAATGGCCGCCAGAGCTAAAATAGAAAAAAAAAAACTTAAAAAATTACTTCTCCTGCTTAACCAGTGTATGGATTTCGAAATAATTGTACAGGAATGTTCCTTGGGTGACCCTCTACCAAATTTGCTCGAACTGTTTCGCCCGGGTGAACATAGACGCCAGAGATAAATATAGAAAAAAAATGTTTGAACCATTTCTCCTTCTAAACCAGTGGATGAATTTAAAATAATTTCGCAGGGATGTTCCTTTTGTTACCATTTGCCAAAACTGGTCAAGCCGTTTTGCTTGGATGAACAAGATAGCCGCCAGGGCTAAAAATAGAAAAAATCTTTCAACGAATTCTCCTCCTTAGCCGGCGGTGGATTTTGAAATACTTTCTTAGGCATGTTCCTTGGATGGCCCTCTACCGAAATTGCTCGAACTGTTCTTTGTTTGTTTGATTTGAAGTTTAACGTCCCCGTCAACACTGTATAGGTCATTTTGGAGACGTTGCTTCCAATTTTGTGGGACTTTTACCCGACATTGAGATGAAATGACATCTCAACCCCTGTCGCCCAATGAAACCAATAGGGTTTATAAGCATGGGCGGTCCGACGCGTGCGCACCGCTATGCCTGGGCAGGCTTAGATCCTCTAAGCGGTTTACCAGTACTCATGTGAGGGTCGGATTCAGCTCTGCGTGGAAGCAGCATGCAGCCCAAATATTTCTTCAAGCCCCGATGGGCGGGGGCCGAACTGTTCTGCTCTGATAAATTATTTCAAAGGAATGCGTTTTGGGTGACCGTCTGTCAAATGTATTCAAATTGTTCCACTCTGCTGAACAAGATGGTCACAATAACTTAAAAAGATGTTTTTATAAAAGATTTCTTACTCTAAAAGGAAGCAATTTCATAGGAATGTTCCATGGGTGAGTCTCCATCAAATTTGCCCAAATAGTTTTCTCCACTGAACAAAATTGCCACTAGAGCTAAAGTAAAAAAACCTCAAAATGACCTCTACTCCTAAACAGCCAGGCTGATTTTGCAATATTTTCACAGAACTCTTCCTTTGGTCACTTTCAACCAAAATTGCTCAAACCCTCTACCCAACCATTTCATTTGTACAATATGGATCAGATGAACGATCCAGGCCCATCATGACCCTCTTGTTAAAATGTGTTGGCAGAAATGGTAACCATATTCAGACATTGTATCGCACGCAAGACCCAGGACAGTACCTTCAAGGTCAATGTCATATCTTGAAAGGTTAAAAGAACTTTTTTTTCGTGTCCGGTTAATACTTTTCTATTTCGGGATTGTTTTTTAAATTACAGTAGAACTTTGATGTCTCGAACACCGATGGCTCATTTACCATGGCTGAGTCGAACCCGTTTTGAGTCCCTAGGGAATTCCTAAGAAGAAGTGTGGGACAATTACGGTGATTTTCGACTTTTATCTTGCAAATGTATGCTGTGTGTACTCACTAGAATCGCCTCTATGAGGCCATTCTAATGAGTACACACAGCATACATTTTTATTTAACAAAATCGAAAAGATGTTCCAAAATTAATTCCGTTATGCCTCCAGTGGCTCGAACAACCCCTGTCCGAACAGATTTTCGTGGTCCCAAAGGTGTTCGAGCCCTTGAAGTTCGACTGTACTCAGAAGAAGCGTTAAACATCATGAGATAATGTGTGGTGTGCAAAACTCAGGTTTGTGCCTCCAAGGTCAAGGTCATACTTAGAGGTATAAGGTACAAACACGGTATTATGTTCGGATCCCTTCAATAACATTTCTAATTTCTGGATGGATTTTGAAATTTCTTGGCAGAAATGTAACCATTTTGAGACGATCGATGTGTCGCGTGCAAGACCCGGGTTGGTACATTTACGGTCAAGGTCATACTTACAGGTCAGAGGTAAAAAAGGAGTCTTTATTTCGTGTTCCTTCAATGACCTTCTTATTCTTGGATGGCTTATGTAATTAAATGGTAACCATCATGAAATGTGTCTCACGCAAGACCCAGGTGGGTACCTCCTAGGTAAAGGTCAAAGGTCAAATAGGGTATTTTTCGTGTCCAGTCGATAACTTTCTTATTTCATAATAGATTTTGAGTTGACTTGACAGAAATGTTAACCTTCATGAAATGATGTGGCATGCATAAAACTCAGGTCCTTAGCTCGAAGGTGAGGACCAAAAACGCTATACTCACATAGTCTGTTACATAACACTCATTTCCGTGTTCCATGTTATATGGCGGGGGCATTTGTGTCCTATTCGTGTTTTTACCTCGGTTTTTTTTCGATCAGGGTTCTCCTTGTGGAGTATTGACGACAGACTGTGCCGGGTATTTTGTGGCGCACACTCCTCCGATCAATTTAAAACTTTGCAGGCATTTGTGTCATGGCCTGTAGATGTGCATGTGATTTTGGCATTATCGTCAATTGAATTTGTCATTTCTTTTCGTCTGTTGAACTTAGCTATTTTGGGGTTAAATAGTATTAAAGCGCATGTTCGTGGGCACCAAATAGTAATTTGCAGCCTTTTTAGGCAGGTCTGTAGATGTGTATGTAATTTTGGCATTATCGTTAATTTAACTTTTGTCATCCCGACCCTTAAACTTAGCCATTTTTTGTTTAAATTCAATAAAGTGCATTATAGTGGGTATCAGTATGAAAAATAACTTAGCAGACCTGTATTCTTTCGTTGTTCCGGCCAGCGGCGTTACTTCCCTTTTTGGCTCGGGCATTGGATTTTATACGGTGGGTACTTTGTGTGACAATTCCTCTTACCGTTTTATGCATATCAGTTTTATCATGGTCTGTACATTACGCAAACTCGCCTATACAAATACATGACAACCTTTATCGCCGAAAAAATGAAAATTTTAAGATGAAAATTGTGATATTTTTCTTATTTCTGCTCAAAATATAGATTGTGGGCACTCGTTAGAACCGCCTCACCGAGGCGGTTCTAACAAGTACCCACAATCTATATTTTAGAGCAGAAATAAGAAAAATAAGGTATACCCCCGGAAACCCCAGTTTTACTTTATAAAAGTGGGGTTCAAGGGGGTCAAAATTATATAGGTATGTTTTCGTGATGAGATGTGCATCTGGTTTTGGCATTTAAGTTCGTCATTGTATTTTTTGTCACTTTTTCCCCTTTTGAACTTAGCCATTTTGGGTTGAATACTATTTCTGTACATTGTAGTGGGTACCAAATGGCTAGAGCTAAAATCCCGAAATTTTATGCATAGCATCAGCCTGAATAATTAGCGGACTCGTATTTTTTTTTTTTTTTTTTTTTCTGTCGGGGTTGTCCTTGTGGAGATATTCCCCTTTTTTCCCATTTGAGACTTGGGCATTTGAAGTTCAATGGTGGGTAGTTTGTGCGCACAACTCCTTGTACACGTTTATACCGATCAATTTAAAACTTAGCAGGCATTTTTTTTCATGGTCTTTTGATATGCAATTGGTTTTGGCAGTACCGTCAGTAATTTTTTGTCACTTTTTTCGTCTGTTGAACTTCGCCATTTTGGGGTGACGAAAACATGCCTATATAATTTTGACCTCCTTTAACCCCACTTTTATATAGTAAAACTGGGGTTTGCAGGTGTATACCTTATTTTTCTTATTTCTTGCTCAAAATATCACAATTTTGCATCTTAAAATTTTCATTTTTTCGGCGATAAAAGTTACCATGCATTTATATAGGTATGTTTTCGTGATGTGCCAACATAGACCACATCACGAAAACACGTCTATATTAAACCCAACTTTTATGCAGTAAAACTGGGTTTAACAGGGCTAAAACTTATTTTTCTTTTTCTTCTCTAAAATATTGATTGTGGGTACTCGTTAGAACCGCCTCGATGAGGCGGTTCTAACGTGTACCCACAATCTGTATTTTGAGCAGAACTATGAATTTTTTTTTTTTTTTTTTTTTTTGTTCATCTTAAAATTTTCGTGTTTTTTTTTCATGGTTTCAAGTTACAATGTATTCGTATAGGTGTGTTTTCGTAATGTTTTGGGTACCAAATGGTAAGAGCTAGAATCTTCCAATTTTATATATCCATGTAGTTTGTTTGTTTGTTTGTTTGTTTGATTGATTTAAGGTTTAACGTCCCCGTCAACACTATAAAGGTTATTTTGGAGACGTTGCTTCCAATTTTGTGGGACTTTTACCCGACATTGAGATTAAATGACATCTCACGTCCTGTCGCCCAATGAAATCAATATGGTTTATAAGCATGGACGGACCGACTCGCAACGCTTTGCCTGGGCAGGCTTAGATCCTCTAAGCGGATTACCAATACTCAGGTGTGGGTCGGTTTCAGCCCTGCGTGGAAGCATCATGCAACCGATCTATTTCTTCAAGCCCCGATGGGCGGGGCCTATATACATGTAGTATCAGCAAGAAAAATAAGCAGACCCATATTTTAAATGTTTTTTTTTTTCGTTGGCATTCTCCTTGCATAGTAATACCCTTTTTCTACTTAGGCATTTGACAATAAGATATGGTTACTTTGTATGATCAACCCCTCATACTAGTTGGAAACTTCGTATGACCAGTTGTTGGCGGTATCATCGATTTAATTTTATGACTTATTTCGACTTTTGTTTGTTGTTTGATTTGAGGTTTAACGTCCCCGTCAACACTATTTAGGTCATTTTGGAGACATTGCTTCCAATTTTGTGGGACTTTTACCCGAGACTGAGATGAAATGACATCTCAGTCCCTGCCGCCCAATGAAACCAATAGGGTTTATAAGCATGGACGGGGCGACTCGCAGCAATTTTCCTGGGCAGGCTCAGACGTTCTAAGCGGATTATCAGTACTCATGTGTGGTCGGTATCAGCTCTGCGTGGAAGCATCGTGCAGCCCAATCCATTTCTCCAAGCCCCGATGGGCGGGGCGGTTCGACGTTTGTACTCAGCCGTTTGATGCTTGAGTACTTTAGTCAATGCATGTTTAAGGGAAATCAAATAATTGGGGGCATAGAGTTTTACAAACACATTTGAGCCACCGCACGACAAAACCTACAATAAGACGTGCGCCCACCGAAGACTCGGCTCAGTCTGCGCATCCATATAGTCTAACCAGTGACTTCTCTTTGCTTTGCATTGAGCCCTTGGCTATCCTTAGAGCGCACAACGAAGACTCTGATCAGACTGCGCGGATGCGGATGCGCAGGCTGATCTGAGTCTTCACTGGACGCACGTCTTATTGTAGGTTTTGTCATGCGCTGGCTCATTTTCTAGTTCTACCTTTCTCTGGGAGACAGCAAAAAATGGCATGGCATGGTTGGCATGTCGTTAAACCCCAAAAAACCTATCAATCTGTCAGTCAAAAAAGATTTGGAACTTTAGTTCCACAGCCGATCATGTAAAGGTATTATGATGCAAAATTTTGGTATTTTGCAATAAATCTGAATGCGTAATTTAGATTATCATGTTTGGTATCAAAATGTTCCTTATAAAAAACAGATTCTGAAATTGTCATTTTTACCTTTAAAATATAAAATTTTAGTCAAAATTGTTCATTTTGTTCATTTTTGCATTTTTGAAACAAAGAAACAAGTCTCAACCTTTAGACTAATCGGACTAGCGTTTAGCATGTTTTGATGTATGATTAGTTAATCTTGGTTTCGCGTCCTGACGGAAGCCGTGCATTGAATTGTAGAATAAGCCGGTTAAGTTCTCACTCTGTTAAGCAAACACGTTTTTGAGACTGAGATGTTAATCTTGCTAAAAATGCCAGTTTGGCAGCGGAAACCATTTTTATTGTTTGTAGTTTTCACAGTTTATGTGAACTGAGCATCTAAGTTTAATGCGTAAAAGTTATTGGTTGATAAGAGTTTGTTTGTTTGATTAGTGGGCGTTTCTTTTTTAGTTTTGTGTGAATTTGTAGATTTTTGAAAATTGTAGAATCAGTTAGGAATTTCCAACTAAACAGTAAAGGCGTAAAATAATAGTTAAAATTGATGCTTGGAGTTTACCAGCAAAATATTGTTGTGAATTTTAATGTTTATGTAATTTGGATATAACCAGTTACTATCGTATACTGAAAGAACATTTTGTTATTTGATTGAGTTTTGATGGACATTATTAAAACTGGAAAATAGAACTTTATCCTGTCTCCTGTGTTTTGAACTAATTCCCCACATTTAAAAGAACGTTTAAGAACTGGATCTTACCAGCCCTTAATAACTTGGTGTGAGAAATCCGGGGTAGCATCTTTAAGCTTGCTACGCGATCTCGTGAAAATCATGGATTATAAAAGGAGACAGAAAGTGAACTTTGTAAATTTCTACGGTGGCTTAGGTAGGCCATACTGGCTGCCTTATGGACAGTTGCGACAGCCTCCAGTACTGGTGATCCATGTTCCAGTAACAACACGAACGCCGTTCAGGGATCAACAGCCGACTTTCAACAGGGCTGATCAGGAACTCTTCGTGAAAACAAAAAATAAGTCAACGAGAACTAGGGACTTCAAACGTAGACAAACATTTCTCGAAAATAAAACAATTTGTTCGGGACTGCCTTTCTTTGAACTTGACAATCTAGAACTTCAGCAAGAAAGTAACACGGTGTTTCAGGAAAGGCAGTCTTATTCAAAATCTAAACCAGAGGAGAGGAAAGCGGTATGTTCTTTACTACCGGGTGCCGACTTGCCAGATAAGCAATTTTGTAAAGTTTTCTCTAGACTAGACGACCATCATACAGTGGTAAACCATGCATTAGTTCGCAGTCTAGAACTATCAGACACTCGCATTTCCGAGCTTCAACGCGAACTTGAAAAGGTGAATTCGGTGCAGTGTACTCTGCAACAACGACACTCGACAGAAATGGAACAAATGATGGAGACACTTAACTGCTACAAATTCGATGCCGAACTTTGTCGCCTGAAGAATGCAGACCTCGAGGAGAGGAACAGACAACTGAAGGAGAGTTTCAACTTGGTAAACTCTGCATGCGAGAAACTACATGACGATAAGACTAAGTTATCGAATGCAGTGCGACAATGCTTCGAAAATCTACAAGCATACAAAGATGTGAACAATCAGACGAATAGTGAGGATTTGAACTGTGAGTGGTGTAGCATTGTTGAGGCATTTTACAGAGTGTGCTCGCCCGAATAAATTTATGAACAGTTTAGAAGAACATAAATTTAATATAAAGACTTGAGTAGGATGAAGTTAATGGTATTATTTTCAGTTTTTTTTCTATGTTGTTGAGTTAAAATGTTTTCATATTTACGTTCGTGATGATATCATTTTTTATTTTTGTCTTTCTTAGACCTCAGTTATATTTTAGAACATGTTTGCTAACACGTTTTACTTGACACATTAGAGTTTTATGGGGAATGTATAATAGAGTATTTAAGTTGTATGTTTTGATTTCAACGTAAATGTAGATGTACACCTATATGCAACTGAAAATATAATACCCTTGATATTTATTTAAGGCGAAAAACCTATGAAAAATGTTTTTTTTTTTTTTTTCATACTTCATGTGACATAAGTATGCATTTTTGACACCTTCATATGGACACAACATTGGAACGCACACTGCTGTCTCGATATTTACTTGGTCAAAATTTCTTGATTTCAATACAACCGGAAATTAAAAAAGGAGGTGCGTTGTTCAAAATATTTTTATAAAGATATGTTTACTAGTCCGTAATTTGTTGTCCATCAAATAGTTTTAAATTTTCTCATTTCGATGTTAAAGCATAACTTTCGTTCTGGAATACAATTCTTTAAATATGTTCTATAAAAGGGCTATCCTTTGGAAGCAAGGAATACACCATGGAGGTGAAAAGTATTGGAGTGTACATTTTTTGTGGGCCAGACTAGCTAGTTTCGGCCAACTACCCTCGGATATTTTCAGAATTCCAAAATGGAATAAATGATCCTATGTAGCTTTTACCCCATCAAACTCCACTTTTATGTAGTAAACCTGGTATTTACGGGGGTTTACATTATTTTCATTATTTCTGCTTAAAAACATAGATTGTGGGTACTCGATAGACGCGGTCCAGTCGAGTCCCCGCAATTCATGCATTGGGCAGATATGGAAAATATATCATAAACTTTCTTATATACTCGTATGTCGTACATGTAAAATGCATGCTTTTTTAAACGAATAAAATAAACACATACTTCAATAAATATTTAAGAAATATATTCAAAAGGACGCACACAAAAAGAAAAAAAAATCTGCTTGTAGCACCATCCTTTCACATGTAGTTGTAAGCAACCCTAAACAAATGAAAATTTGTTGACTATAGTGGTACTGATGGAGGTACCCCATCTACCCGCTGAAACTACATGTAAAACTTTATTAATCAAAGTATGAAAAAAACGTTGTTTTGTTTCTAAGTGCAGCTACGCGTACATGTCATGGCACACATGTAGTCAAATTTGGTATATTTTGGGTCGGTAAAAAAAATATATATATAAAAAAAATATTACAAATTATTATTATTATTATATTATTATTATTATTATTGTCAAAAATTGTGAAGATGCTTCGGCTCAAAGTCGGATTGGGTTCACAAATCACATTTTATTTGGTTAAATGTAGACATATTATTCTCTCCGTATCGCTTGTTATAGGCGGATTTTAGCAGAAAGGTTATCCTGAAATTTATTCATGGTCACTAAAATCATCATCGCGGCAGGCCTACTTTAATCAGGAAGAGTTCGTTTTTGTATAACGTATTAGGCTACAGCAAGTGCATTGATTTTCGTTCAGATTCTGAAAATTTTAGAGCATATAGCATCGAAAAGTATCTTGTTTTTTCGTTCCGTAAATCAAAGGGTTTTACAAATATATCGAGGGGCACACTTTGAACATAATTTTTCTTTTAAAAAAAATACTGGGTAAGTCCTTTGTCAGATTAAGTTTACCCATTGCGGATCGGGTACGGTATGTTTCGCACTTTCCTAAAAGCGGTATTAGATATGTCATTGTTGTCATTCTGAATAAAACGCAAATTCACGGTAATGCGCTCGTATAATAGAGGACGTAGGTTCGTTCGGAAATGTTTTTTTTTTCTTTTTTAAATAATATTAAAGTCCCTGCTTCGAGCCTTGCTTGGCGTGTAGGTATTAATCAAGTTTTAATATGGGAAATGAAATGAGGAATCTGACCTGTGTAGAAAAGATTAAGACTGTCGTGTGCCAAGAGACAACCTGTTCTATGGCACAGACGAATTTAATGCTTACAGCTGGGTAGATTTCGTTGATGCACACTCGCTATCAAGAGTCGTGATAGCTGGAGTCGACTATAATTGTTGCGAATAGCAACTGAGTATTTCTAATGATATTTTGTACATGTACATGTAGTTATTCCGCTGGGAATTTTCTGATATGTGTCTATGCGGTAAACATAGGACGTGCCAATAATAGAGCATATGCAGACTGGTAGGCCTACAGGTAATTTTAGGACAAGTTCGCTAGACGGAATAGCATTGATTGGGGTAACTGGCAGCTGTCCCTGCAAACCCGAGCCCAGCAGTCGCTTGTCGACATTTGCTATTGGCTTCGCAGGTCAGTTGTCCAAACATGCCAAAACTAAATTGCAGTGTTGTTCGTTAGCGGGACTGTGTCATTTAGAATTTCCACACGCACGAGTGAATTGGAATTTACTGTGGTGTGAAGACATCTACTGGACGGAACAATAATACCGGTAATTGAGAACTGGTACCGTAAGTCGGAGCCTCGAGGACGTCGTTTATTCGACATCTGCCCCGTCGGTCTAAGTTTTCCAAACCATACCAAAACGTAGTGCTGTTCGTCAGATAGATTGTAATGTAATTTAAAGATGTTGCAACATGTTTTATTGTAATGTATTGAAGATACATTCTGCATTTTTGTTTAAGGACATTGTTGCTTACTTGTTATTGCAATCTGAGTCTATAGTCATACAGGGCATTGTTGCATAAACTTGTGTTGGCAATCTGAGCCCGTCACGACATAGGACATTTGTTGCCAACATTAAGCAATCTGAGTCCGAAGCAACTATGCAGGACAGGGCTGTTCAGACCTGGAAATAGGAAATGCAGCCTTGGTCCAAATCAAAGGGTACTAGTACTGTTGTCTGAAGTAGGGACGCCTACTATTGTAAACTGTATATAAACGTAACAAACAGAATAGGTTGTAGATCGTTATACTTTTTCAATGTAAATAATAATATGCAAGCATGATTTTGTCCGTAATTTCATTGCGAGGCAGCGCATCATGCACCCTGCATCAAGTTGCATTTGTATAGTTGCGTTGGGTAGGACTCGGATACATGTATGGTTGAGGATAACTGCCAAGCGCGTACGTATTGATAATCTAAGTCAGCATGCTTTCACTAGCATTTAATCGACATCGTTGTCATACTTACGTCAGAATTAAGACATACAAACGTGTATTCTATAACAGTCCCGCTATACCGACGATATCACCGCCATGTACCATTCGTACATACTTTTGCAAATTTATTAAATGTAGGCGATTGCATGTATGGTCAAGTAAAGGATGCTAGGATTTTTTGTTGTATGTTGATTTTGATTTGTACAAAATACCTTGTTGTATATACTGTTATTATCAAAAACACATACCAACGGAAAAAGATAACAAAGCTAACTTTGGAGGCCAAAGTTTTTCAGCAACGAAGGAGTTATTATGATGCAAAATTTTGGTATTTTGCAATAAATCTGAATGCGTAATTTAGATTATCATGTTTGGTATCAAAATGTTCCTTATAAAAAACAGATTCTGAAATTGTCATTTTTACCTTTAAAATATAAAATTTTAGTCAAAATTGTTCATTTTGTTCATTTTTGCATTTTTGAAACAAAGAAACAAGTCTCAACCTTTAGACTAATCGGACTAGCTTTTAGCATGTTTTGATGTATGATTAGTTAATCTTGGTTTCGCGTCCTGACGGAAGCCGTGCATTGAATTGTAGAATAAGCCGGTTAAGTTCTCACTTTGTTAAGCAAACACGTTTTTGAGACTGAGATGTTAAAATCTGAATGCGTAATTTAGATTATCATGTTTGGTATCAAAATGTTCCTTATAAAAAACAGATTCTGAAATTGTCATTTTTACCTTTAAAATATAAAATTTTAGTCAAAATTGTTCATTTTGTTCATTTTTGCATTTTTGAAACAAAGAAACAAGTCTCAACCTTTAGACTAATCGGACTAGCTTTTAGCATGTTTTGATGTATGATTAGTTAATCTTGGTTTCGCGTCCTGACGGAAGCCGTGCATTGAATTGTAGAATAAGCCGGTTAAGTTCTCACTTTGTTAAGCAAACACGTTTTTGAGACTGAGATGTTAATCTTGCTAAAAATGCCAGTTTGGCAGCGGAAACCATTTTTATTGTTTGTAGTTTTCACAGTTTATGTGAACTGAGCATCTAAGTTTAATGCGTAAAAGTTATTGGTTGATAAGAGTTTGTTTGTTTGATTAGTGGGCGTTTCTTTTTTAGTTTTGTGTGAATTTGTAGATTTTTGAAAATTGTAGAATCAGTTAGGAATTTCCAACTAAACAGTAAAGGCGTAAAATAATAGTTAAAATTGATGCTTGGAGTTTACCAGCAAAATATTGTTGTGAATTTTAATGTTTATGTAATTTGGATATAACCAGTTACTATCGTATACTGAAAGAACATTTTGTTATTTGATTGAGTTTTGATGGACATTATTAAAACTGGAAAATAGAACTTTATCCTGTCTCCTGTGTTTTGAACTAATTCCCCACATTTAAAAGAACGTTTAAGAACTGGATCTTACCAGCCCTTAATAAAGGCATCCGATTCTTTGAAGTTGTGTGCCAAACAGCTGTTTTCCATCACGAAAACACGCCTGTATAATTTTGTCCCCATTGAATCCCACTTTTATATAGTAAAACTGGGGTTTACAGGGTTAACCTAATTTTTCTTATTTCTGCTCTTAAATAAAATATAGATTGTGGGATCTCGTTAGAACCGCCTCATCGAAGCGGTTCTAACGAGTACCTGCAATATATATTTTAAGCAGAAATAAGACAAATACAACAATTTTTATCATCTATTTTTTTCAGCGGTAAAGTTTACTATAGGGATCAACCATGGTTTTTCATGCATTAACATTCGCCGGATCCCGAGGATGCGGTTTGAACATGAGGCCGCGAGGCCGAATGTTCAAATAAATTCCGAGGGATCCGGCAAATGTTAATGCAATGAAATAACCATGGATGATCGTTGTTCTTGCATAACTTACGATTCCGACTGCAAATTTTGACGATAACGCCCAAAAGCTCCATATAAATTCCATATAAACTCTTCAAATGCGACAGGCAAACCAAAATGGCGGCCAGTTCAGAGTGTTGTTTACAATGACGTTGTCATGCAGTAGCCGTATGACGTCAATATAGAACCCTTAAACGCTACGTTCAGGGCGATAACATTACGTCGCTCAACGTAATGGAAACAAAGCAAGGCCCGTCTTGTGATATCAAAAACTCAAAATCCATGTTCAAACAGCACGCGAATTTCATGATTTGAACATGGTTTTTGCTTTTTGAGCACGGCGTTTGGTCCATTTGACAATGGCTTCAAACAGCCATGCGCATAGGTATTAATGCAAGAATATGTATTTGTATAGGCGTATTTTCGTTATGAATGGAACTCAATAGGGAATCGTTATCGAGAGTGAGACATGGTAACAGCAATGGTGGTAACAAAGCGCTTTTAAAGGAAATTGCAAAAATTCAATGAGATGTTTAGAAATAACATCCGTTCGAAAATTACCGTAGGTATTATATGGGCCCCGTCGGGCGATTTTGGTACTTATCGCCTATGCGAGCAGCGAAGGTTCAGGCGAGCCTGCGCATCCGCGCAGTCTCGCCAGAACCTTCGCTGCTCACTCAGACAAGCAGTGAATCAAGAGGAACCTTCAGACAGAAAGACATATCCCTGGCCCCTCTGAATGGCTGGGCATGCGCAGTTAAAATTTGTCATGACGGAATGCTCGAAGACACAAATTCGCTTGGCGGGGCTCAAATAATTGATAGGGAGACTTGCATGTAGTGCAAGATCAGGTAAAATGTGGTCCTGTGTGCAGCAGTCATATTATTTGCGCTTGCGCAATGCCAATTTCCTTACAATATATTGCGAGACAACTCTTGAGGGGACAGGTACGGGCAATTGCACGTTTGTTCATTTTCTAGCTGAACGTTCGATTCACATGTTTGCAGCCATCTTTAGCTCAGTAGCTACCGGATAACTACTAGGTTTTACCCGGAAGTTGGTATTGTTACTTATATATTTCAGGCCGCTGGTACATATCTCCCTAATCCTGGCTTCACGGTGACAGACGGCGACAACTCAGACACATTCACCTGCACCATGGACTGCCCGGCGGCCAGTGCTGGGGATTTTACCATGGTCAAGTCCACCTGTCAGGTGTACTTTCATACAGCCTACAGTGTGGATTTTGGAGACGCTTCTTCTGTTGAATGCGTGGTTACTGCTACAGACAGCACGGGCAATACCGCTACCACCACTCTTTCTATTACTGTCAGTAAGTCATACCCCAACAGGTGGCTGTAGAAATGCCATTTGAAGACATAATATGCGTGTAAACATCTGCTGTCATTTTTGTGCCTATAGTTTCTCAGTCGACCAAAGGTTACAAAGCTTAAAAACTGCTCAGTGCTCAAGTCCACGTGACTTTCACTGACTTGTTGGATTTACGGTAACTAAAAGAAAATAGCCGCTGTGAAGCCAGAGCGTTGCGTAAAAAGGTTATCTATAGAATTTGAACTGAAATCATGCGTTAGGCTTGGTAAACAGTGTAGACCCATATCAGACGCCGCAGAATGCGGCGTCCGATCGGGATCTACACTGATAGTTTCAATAAAATGAAATAAAATTTTAGAGTTAACTTAACAGTTTTAATGACAGTCGAGGGTTTTCTTTCCAGCCTTCACACAGAGTGACAATCGGCCAATCAGTACTCTTATTGTTTTTATTAAAAGGGTGCTCTTATTGTAGAAAAACAAACAGAACGTCACACACGTGCTGTTTGCTTTTCTATGTACTGTACCAGTCTGAAGAAGGGGTCGACTTATTAAGGAAAGACTTCCCAATGATTAGACCCATATAGCTACGGGATATAAATTTTTGAATCACCAGAGATGCGTTAAACAAAGCGGGCGCCCGACGCGCTCGGCGAGCACCCGCGTTGTTGAAGACAACTCACTTCATGCACAGGCTTATCTGAGACTTGGCTGGTGAACAGGGGCCAGTTGTTCAAAGCATTGTTAGCTTAACGAGCTCGTTAGTGGTCATATTGTTAACTGTTATAGCAGGTTTGATATTTAAAATTTTGGTATTTTTGCTGAAAAAATGTGAGCAACTTTTGCCTCCGCAAAAGCTGCTCACAGTTTTTCATCAAAAATATTTGCATATTTGCCATAATACAGGACCAAAGTTTTAACGATACGTTAACTAACGATGTCGTTAGTTTTCAACAACTAGCCCCAGGCCTTCTGTAGTTGTTGTAGTCCGAGACAATCCGATTTTCAACAAGAGTTTTGTTGGCGTTTCTGCTTGTCTGAGCAACAGCTGAAATACCTCGAATACCGTATAATTCTGCTATTAAGACCTGCTGAAACTAAGACTTTTTCTGCTCTTAAACAAGTAGTGAAATGGTTTCAGCTGTTTTTCTTCATAATTGCTTCAACCTGAGAACTTGAGTAAGAGACCACCTTGGGGACTGATCGAAGGTGGTGTTAACCCTTATCTTGCTGTTCACGACAACCCCTAACTTTGCAAACAGTGTAGATCCAGATCAGAGCCATATGATCAGGATCTACACTGTTTGTCACTCAGAGTATGAATTTGTAGCAATAAATTACATCAAGTAATTTGATTCGTTCATAGACAAAAATGGGTGTGGCTTAAATGAATATTCAGCAGGATAAGGGTAAAAGACTACTCTTGAACAGTACCAAAGGCGGCCTTTTCTTGTACATTATGTTTCCGTTCAAAGCTGTTGGCCCCGCTCTTACGCAACTTACGAGGGTTAAGAGTGTATCGAATGGAAGAAGAGCTTGGTTTTTCATTGTCACGTGTGTGCCAAGGCACTTCATATATGCGCAATATTTAAGAAGACTTTTCTATTCCCCGAGGGAAGTAATTGAGGTAGGAAACCTCAATACGGCCATATCAAATGGATATTGATTTTAAAGTATAATATAAATAGTCGGCTTACTTAATCATAAAGTAATGTTGTTGGGCCGGGATACGGCGTGTCCTCCAGCAATTCCGCGAGTCGACTCAGTGCAGACTGTACATTTCTACATGAGCACGAACTATTTACCATGGTCATTATATCTTTTCCTTCTGTTGATTAAAGCATGGCAGTTGTCAAATAATCTTGACTCAAAGGGGGAGAGGGGAGGGTCGGTCAAACCCAAGAACCCCCTTTAAAAACATCATATAACGCTGCGTCTGAGAATGTAATAACGTCATTACTTGCATAAATATCTATGCGCATGGCTGTTTGAAGCCATTGTCAAATGCTGAAACAGTAAAAACCATGTTCAAATCATGAAATTCGCGTGCTGTTTGAAGATGGAATTTGACCTTTTGATAACACAAGACGGGCCTTGCTTTGTTACCTTACGTTGAGCGATCCTACATTATCGCCCTGAACGTAGCGTTTTAGGGTTCAATGATGACGTCAGAGGGTTACTGCGTAACAACATCATTGTAATTCTGAACTGGCCGCCATGTTGGTTCGCCGGTCGCATTTGAAGAGTTTATATGGAGTTAATATGGAGCTTTGGGGCGTTTTTGTCAAAATTTGCTGTCCGAATCGTAAGTTATGCAAGAACAACGATCATCCATGATTATTTCATTGCATTAACATTTTCCGGATCCCTCGGAAGATATTTGAACATTCGGCCTGGCGGCCTCATGTTCAAACAGCTTCCTCGGGACCCGGCGAATATTAATGCATGAAAAACCATGGTTGATCCCTATGTTATCATATAACGTCGCGTCTGAGAGCGAAATAACGCCATGTAATAAATTCGATAATCCACTAGTGGATTAAATATGCAAATTAGTTAAAAACGCCCCGCAACGCTACATCTATTACGTCCTTAACAACATCGCGTTTACTAATGGCGGAATATTGACATTTTTTTGTATAACAGTCGTGAATAAAATGCGTTTTAAATGTCATATGATAAATATAATCTAACATTCGTGCCCATGTATTATTAAATTTATTAAAATCATTGAGGAAAAGAGATAAAATGCGAGGCTGTGCTCGGCACACCCTCACATTTTATCTCTTTTCCGCGACTCGTTTAATAAATTCAATAATACATGATCACTCATGTAAGATACTCTATGTAATAAATTCGGTAATCAACTAGTGGATTAAATATGCAAAATAGTTACTCGAGTAGATGCGCCCCGTAACGTTAGATGCACGACATCCTTAACCACGTCACATTTGCTAATAGCGGACTTTTGACATATCTGTTAAAATATCACGAAGAAAAATCGTTTTATAGGTCATATGATAAATAGAATCTCGCATTCGTGCTCATGTATTATTAAATTTATTAAACTCGTTTAAGAAAAAGGATAAAATGCTCGGCAAAGCCTCGCATTGTATCCCTTTTCCTCAACCCGTTTAATAAATTCAATAATACATGGACACTCATGTAAGGTTCTCTATACATGTATATTGGCATCTGGAGCTATTTAAAGACTATTCCAGGATATAATTAGCCACAAGGAATGAGCCATCCGTGTTGGAGTAATTGAAGCTCCAATGCATATATATCTCCAAGTCTCGCATTACGAAAACACGCCTATACAAAAATATTGTTAACTTTACCACCGAAAAGCCGAAAAAAAAAAAAACTTGAAGATGAAAAATTGTGATATTTGTCTTATTTCCGCTCAAAATATAGAATGTGGATACACGTTAGAATCGCCTCGATGAGGCGGTTCTAACGAGTACCCACAATCTATATTTTAGAGCAGAAACAAGAAAAATAAGGTTACCCTGTAAACCCCAATTTTACTATATAAAAGTGGGGTTCAAGGGGGGTCAAAAATTTATAGGCCTGTGTTCGTGATGTATGCTTTGAAACGTAGTTAATTAAATGGTGTTAGGACCGTGGCAAAGATAACAACTCTAAGGTTCATTGTTTGATTGTGATATGACATATAATCTGAGAAATATACCTGTATATGTTCCATAATCTTGGAATTGTACAGGTATTCTACGTTACCATTATATGTTAACGTTTAATAACAAGCACATTTCAAAGTCAAACAAAACTTCTAAGTAATTAAGGAGTTGGGAAAACGAAAACACCTGTATAGAGTAGAACAGTGACTGGTAATGGGAATGTTTCAGTCAAATCTTGCAATTGCACGACCCGCAGAAAAAGAAACCGACTGAAGTCGGTTGATTTCTAAGAGTGCCCTAAAATCACCGTGTCATTCTGTCAGTCTGTCATTCTGTCAGTCTGTCAGTCTGTCCGTCCGTCCGTAACCCGTTTGTGAAAATTGGTGATAGTGACTTAACCGCTTGGAATATTTAAACAATTTTTGGCATACTGATAGATATCAATGAGATCTAACCAATGAGCTTGCGAAATATTACATTCCATTTAGTATAGCCTCGCCGAGGCAAAAAATGTGAAAATTTTTGAACTGCTTCTCCTCGGAAACCGTTGGGCCGATTGAAGTCAAATTTCATATGGAGCCTCTATGGGATGTGGGAAACCAAAATTTGCTCATGGGGTCCAGGTCACATGACCAAAATGGCCGCCAAGCCATATATGGTCTGTCTGTCTGTCCGTCCGTAACCCGTTTGTGAAAACTGGTGATAGTGACTTAACCGCTTGGAATATTTAAACAATTTTTGGCATACTGATAGATATCAATGAGATCTAACCAATGAGCTTGCGAAATATTACATTCCATTTAGTATAGCCTCGCCGAGGCAAAAAATGTGAAAATTTTTGAACTGCTTCTCCTCGGAAACGGTTGGGCCGATTTAAGTCAAATTTCATATCGAGCCTCTATGGGATAGGGAAAACAAAATTTGTTCATGGGGGTCCAGGTCACATGACCAAAATGGCCGCCAGGCCATATATGGTTAAAACCCTTCAAAAATAGTCTTCTCCAGAACCACTGGGCAGATTTCCACGAAACTTGATAAATAGCATCTGGGACGTAGGCTTATCATAAATTGCTAAAATGGAGACCCTGGGTTGACCTTGACCTTCTTTGGGTCCGTCCGTAATCCGTTTGTGAAAATTGGTGATAGTGACTTAACCGCTTGGAATATTTAAACAATTTTTGGCATACTGATAGATATCAATGAGATCTAACCAATGAACTTGCGGAATATTACATTCCATTTAGTAAGCCTCGCCGAGGCGAAAAATGTGAACATTTTCGAACTGCTTCTCCTTGGAAACCGTTGGGCCGATTGAAATCAAATTTCATATGAGGCCTATATGGGACGGGGGAAACCAAAATTTGCTCATGGGGTCCAGGTCACATGACCAAAATGGCCGCCAAGCCATATATGGTCTGTCTGTCTGTCCGTCCATAACCCGTTTGTGAAAATTGGTGATAGTGACTTAACCGCTTGGAATATTTAAACAATTTTTGGCATACTGATAGATATCAATGAGATCTTACCAATGAACTTGAGAAATATTACATTCCATTTAGTATAGCCTCGCCGAGGCAAAAATGTGAAAATTTTTGAACTGCTTCTCCTCGGAAACCGTTGGGCCGATTGAAGTCAAATTTCATATGGAGCCTCTATGGGATTGGGGAAACCAAAATTTGCTCATGGGGTCCAGGTCACATTACCAAAATGGCCGCCAAGCCATATATGGTCTGTCTGTCTGTCCGTCCGTAACCTGTTTGTGAAAACTGGTAATAGTGGCTTAACCACTTGGAATATTTAAACATTCTTTGGCATACTGATATATATCAATGAGATCTAACCAATGAGCTTGCGAAATATTACATTCCATTTAGTATAGCCTCGCCGAGGCAAAAAATGTGAAAATTGTTGAACTGCTTCTCCTCGGAAACCGTTGGGCCGATTTAAGTCAAATTTCATATGGAGCCTCTATGGGATAGGGAAACCAAAATTTGCTCATGGGGTCCAGGTCACATGACCAAAATGGCCGCCAAGCCATATATGGTAAAAACCCTTCATAAATAGTCTTCTCCAGAACCACTGGGCAGATTTCCACGAAACTTGATAAATAGCATCTGGGACTTAGGTCCATCATAAATTGCTAAAATGGTGACCCTGGGTTGACCTTGACCTTCTTTGGGTCCGTCCGTAACCCGTTTGTGAAAATTGGTGATAGTGACTTAACCGCTTGGAATATTTAAACATTTTGGCATACTGATAGATATCAATGAGATCTAACCAATGAACTTGCGAAATATTACATTCCATTTAGTATAGCCTCGCCGAGGCGAAAAATGTGAAAATTTTCGAACTGCTTCTCCTTGGAAACCTTGGGCCGATTGAAATCAAATTTCATATGAAGCCTCTATGGGCCGGGGGAAACCAAAATTTGCTCATGGGGTCCAGGTCACATGACCAAAATGGCCGCCAAGCCATATATGGTCTGTCTGTCTGTCCGTCCGTAACCCGTTTGTGAAAATTGGTGATAGTGACTTAACCGCTTGGAATATTTAAACAATTTTTGGCATACTGATAGATATCAATGAGATCTTACAAATGAACTTGCGAAATATTACATTCCATTTAGTATAACTTCGCCGAGACGAAAATGTGAAAATTTTCGAACCGCTTCTCCTCGGAACCCGTTGGGCCGTTTGAAGTCAAATTTCATATGGAGCCTCTATGGGGTGGGGGAAACCAAAATTTGCTCATGGGGTCCAGGTCACATGACCAAAATGGCCGCCAAGCCATATATGGTAAAAACCACTCAAAAATAGTCTTCTCCAGAACCACTGGGCAGATTTCCACGAAACTTGATAAATAGCATCTGGGACGTAGGCCCATCATAAATTGCTAAAATGGTGACCCTGGGTTGACCTTGACCTTCTTTGTGCCTAGGTCAAACTTTGACACATATGCTTTTGTATTGGAAAAGTGAGAATTCATTTTATCCTGCAAACGATTCAGAATACAGTACTAAAGTATAAGATATATTTATGATAAGGCGCATTTATTGGGGGAACCGTTTTAGGTCCAGGTCACATGACCAAAATGGACGCCATATCCATATATGGTAACACTCATAAAGCTAAAAGCATCTGGCGGGTCGTGCACTTCAGCTGAAGCACTGGTTTTACCATATATTACGGTACTATTTGCCATTTCAGTGTCTGTAAACAACTACACGCCCCAGTTTACACAAAGCTCGTATAATTTCTACATGAGTTACTATGATAGTATCAATACAACGATAGCGCCTGTAGGGAGTATTGCAGCAACGGATTACGACAGTGGAACATTTGGCAACATACAATTCTCACTAGATCAGTCAACTCTGCCATCGCCTTCAAATTACTTTCAGGTAAGCATAAGGGCTAGTGTGTACATCTTGGGCCATTAAAAAAAATAAAGACTTACAACTTCTTTAGTTAATACTTTTATCATTTAATTTCGCAAATTTGCTAATATTTTTGCTGAGAAAAATGTGAACAGAGTTTGCAAATGCAAAAGCTACTTTCATTTTTTTTTTCAGCAAAAAAACTCTATATAAGATATTGTACTTGCTAGAACAATTAACAATTTGACCAATAACGAGCTCGTCAAGCTAACGATGCTTAGAACAACTGGCACATGATATAATTTCTGTAATATTTACAATGGAGACAGCATTTCGGAAGAAGCGGAATGGAAGAAGACTTGAAAGTTTTGCCTCCTTGTTTGTTTGATTCGAGGTTTAACGTCCCCGTCAACACTGTAAAGGTCATTTTGGAGACGTTGCTTCCAATTTTGTGGGACTTTTACCCGACATTGAGATGAAATGACATCTCAAGCCCTGTCGCCCAATGAAAGCAATAGGGTTTATAAGCATGGACGCTCCGACTTGCATCGCTTTGCCTGGGCATGCTTAGATCCTCTAAGCGGTTTACATGTACTCGTGTGCGGGTCGGTTTCAGCTCTGCGTGGAAGCATCATGCAGCCCATATATTTCTTAAAGCCCCGATGGGTATATCTCCTTCCTTAATTCTGGCACTGTTAGTGTTCAAGAATACTTTTCAAACTGAAGCACGCGTATTTTATTAATGTCAGACACTTACAAGTCTGTCGATGTTGTTGAATGCATTTCGAGATTTTCACAAGTATTTTGTTATAACCTGGTGTTCAGAAAAAGGTCACTTGAATTGGAAATCCACCCATTTTCTTTAAAGCTGCTGTACCAATTTCATTTCCATTCCATATGCATGCAGCCTTTTGACAATGGGGGAACAAAAGCTTGCACAGATGGTCCAAGTCACATGATAAAGCTAGCCGCCATGCCCAAATATGGTAAAAACCTAAAAGAATCTTCTCCACTGGCCGATTGCCTGGGATTTTGATTATGTTTCAACAGGTGCCTGAGAACTGCCAATTTTATTCAAATGATGACGCTAGGTTGACCATGACCTATATTACGACAAGGTCAAATAAGGGCCCTTAGACTTTTGAATTGGAAAAAAATATAAAGCAATGCATTTTCTGAAAAACCATTGTGGTCTGTGACATGAGACTAAGTGCAGAATGCCAAAGGTCAAGGTTATCGACGACCTCCACATCAGTTCATTAGATTGCAGGTCTGTTGACAATTTGACTGATGGGGAATTTTAGCTGCATCCCCACTCCCTCCCCGGCAATAGGAGACGTCAAGGACAATTAAGTTGCATAGTTGCATATGCAGCCGCCTAGCAAGGTAAACCAATGCATATTTGCAAATCTCTTGACACCAATTGAAAGTAGCTGAAATATGAACTTCTGTGTAAGTTATTCTTTACACATATTAGCACCAAAGATGACAGATTTCACTTAGATGGGGAAAAGATTGCCAAACTGTGCTTAGAGCTCAGCTGAGAGATCAGGATCACTTGGTCTTCTTGTTTTCTACTGTGTCTCTGTATTTTGAGATAGCTTCATGAATTGTCCTTGGTAACTATTTTTTAAAAGGTTTAAAGGTTTTGCTTTTGCTCTCATCACATATAGAAAACGGTTCTTTTGACAAATTTCAGAAGGCTCATGTTCCTGTCGATCATATTTTATATTAAATTATTCCAAGAACACTTTTTTCGCCATGAAGTAACCTTGGTAATACTTTATTAAGAAGTCTTTAATACATAACAAGACTAAATACACTGATGGGTCAACTGACAATGTACTGGATTTCGCAGTACTACTATGCAATCAGTGTAGACTCAGAATAGACACTGCATACTGGGTCTACACTACTTGCCAAGCCCAACACACGAGTCCAATTCAGATCGAAAGGTAAACAAAAACCAAAAACGAGCTCCTTTAAGAGCAATGAAAACATTCATAAGAAAGAAGATGGGCCACACCACGTAGTTTCGGTCAACAAAGCCCCATCAGTGACCCTGTAATGATCCGACAAAGAAAGCCAGAGGAAACATACTGCAATTTTGCGGATTTCGAACAGGCAGTCGATTCAAAGACTGATATACATCAAAATGGGGTCCAAATAATTAACAACCTGCCTAGAATATGAGTCTAAACCAATGATTTATTTCTGATTTCTCAGAATATTCACGCTGATCACAAAAGACCAAAAGTAAAATATAAACTGCACTATGGTTGATGTACGGGGAGAAGTTTTACGGCCGCCACAAGGCACAACACCAGCTGCAGTGAAGGCAAACAAAAACCAAAAACGAGCTCCTTTAAGAGCAATGAAAACATTCATAAGAAAGAAGATGGGCCACACCACGTAGTTTCGGCCAACAAAGCCCCATCAGTGACCCTGTAATGATCCGGCAAAGAAAGCCAGAGGAAACATACTGCAATTTTGCGGATTTCGAACAGGCAGTCGATTCAAAGACTGATATACATCAAAATGGGGTCCAAATAATTAAAAACCTGTCTAGAATATGAGTCTAAACCAATGATTTATTTCTGATTTCTCAGAATATTCACGCTGATCACAAAGGACCAAAACCCTCTTTTCACAACACTCTTGCCTCACAACGATAGGACTGGCGCGGCTGTAAATAACCATCTACTCAGATTTCATACAAATCTATTTGAGACGGAATAGCTATTGCCATTTTTCGCTTTGGAACGATAAACAAAAAATCGAACCGGTAAATTGTTCTTTTACAGATTGACCCCGCAACAGGGGTTCTGACGTTAATAAGAGAGTTGCCCGGTTCATGTAACTGTCCCGGACAGGCGTTGTCTTTTAGCCTCATTGTAACTGACGATGGCGGGCTCTCGTCCACAGTGTCTATCACGGTAAATGTTGACACCAATACGACTACGATGTCAACCACTACTTACAGGTAATAAATATAGTGAAACTGAAGTGAATCGATCACGAAAACACGCCTATATAATTTTAACCCCCTTGAACCCCACTTTTATACAGTAAAACTGGGGTTTACAGGATCAGGGTAAACCTTATTTTTCTTATTTCTACTCTAAAATATAGATTATGGGTACTCGTTAGAACCGCCTCGATGAGGCAGTTCTAATTTGTACCCACAATCTATATTTTGAGCAGTAATAAGATATATATCACAAGTTTTCATCTTAAAATTTTCGATTTTTCGGTCGTAAAATTTACAATGTATTTGTATAGGCTTGTTTTCGTAGTGCAATAACATTTTTGAATTTCTCGAGTCTGAGTCCCTCGGATTGTCCCCATAACTCTAGGTAGAATAAGATAATCGCCTGCGCATGTCATTGACAGTGCAGAGCTCTACCTGATGACGACATTGAAAAAAGATATATTTATGGATAGGCCTACCCTAATGATCCCAAGTATTGGGAGGGTTAGGCCTATGCACACAGTGCGTACTCAGGGCAGACTGCAGTCTGATCTGGATTTGCACGGTTTGTCATTAGATCAGACTGCTCATGAAAGAATAGTGGTTTGACCAGGGTCTACACTGTTTGCCATTCGCAACATTTGAATTTCTTGCTTGATTATGAAACAAAAAGAAAATAACAACAAGTTATCAAGGTGTCCGAATTTTAAGGATATACCGGTACCTGAAAGGTATGTTTTCTATATTTACAATACCTGTTTTAGTTTTATGCTGTGAAGTCAGAAATGTTATGCTTGGCCCCTGTGATTAACATAAAGGTTCCTCTGGATAGAATATCACATCAGTCCAGACCTTTTATTTTTACTTATCCAGTGAAAGAATTCACTTTCTGTGACAGCTTCGACTCATAAGAATGTGACCTTGACCTCTTTACGTCATGGGACTTGGACTACAAGGACATGTCGAAAGTGCTTCACCCCCCCCCCCCATGGTCTCGGTTGATGACGTGTGAGACTGTCTGATCCTGTTGGCTTCTTTTACTTCTCTAAGTCTCTGGTTATCCCCCAGTCCACTACCTTCCCCTCCCAGTTAATGAAATGATTGGCCTTAGCGATTCACTTTTACTGGAGCATTTTACAGATGACTGTCACAGTAGTAGTGGATCTTACATGAGTGCTCATGTATTATTGAATGTATTAAACCAGTTGAGGAAAAGGGATCAAATGCTAGGCTTTGCCGAGCATTTTATCCCTTTTCCTCAACGAGTTTAATAAATTCAATAATACACGAACAATAATGCAAGATTCTATTTATAATATAACATTTAAAACGCATTTTATTCACGATTGATTACAAAAATGTAAATATTCCGCCATTAGTAAACGCGACTTCGTTAAGTACGTCGTACATGTAACGTTACGGGACGTATCTAGCTAATTTGCATATTTAATCCACTAGTGGATTATCGAAAATATAAAATGGCGTTATTACACTGTCAGACGCGACGCCATATGATAAAGTGAATTCCTTCATTAGATATGTACGAAGAAAAGCTCTGGATGAGCATTTCGATCGTTCAACGCAACACTGGGTTAACTAAGTTTTTGAAAATTTTAGAGGAGACAGTATTTTCTGTTTATTAAATTCATAAATAGCTCATCAGGGTATTATTGAAAGCTGATCTACAAGGTAAAATAAGGAGTTTGAAGTGAAATAAGTTGTAATTCATGGCATGCGACAGAAAAAGAGATATTAAAAAAGTTTGAGTTAGATCTGTTTTCCCATTAAAAATATCAGATTTTCGCAATTAAAGTTAATGCAACACTGGTCTAACTGGAATTAAATCAGTGTTTCTTGTCACTTTCTGTTTTCAAAAACAGAAGTATTCATACTCAGTAGAAGCAAAATCTAAAGTTCAAAAAGAAAACTAAACTTTCATGTATTTGAAGAATTTTCATTGCTGCAAAACAGTAAAATAACTTTTTTTTCCATCCTTCTTCTTGTAATCTAATAATATGTCATGTAGATATATAATGTAAGACATGCAATATAAAATTTCTTTTGCATTTAATTGCTTGTTCCTAACTGTATCTCACATCAGTAGACAGTAGCCATTATACATTTAATTCATGATTATATATTTAATTCATGAAGCAAGTTGGATAATTTTTCATTTTTTTCGAGCCTTCACGAGCAAAACACTCAAAATACAGATTTCAATTGTAATGAAGACACATATAGAGCTATATATACAGACACATTTTCAGAATAAAACATTAACATATTCGCCATAATTAGGACTCAGTGCACTTACGTTTGTATTGATTTGCGATTTAACATCCCCGTCAACACTTTATATGTCATTTTGGAGATGATGCTTCCAATTTTGTGGAATTTTTACCCAATATTGTGATGAAATGACATCTCCTGCCCTGCTGCCCAATGAAATCAATAGGGTTTATTTGTCTAAATCGCGACGGAAGTAAGGGCGAGGATTGTGGCCACGTAAAATCGATTTAAGCCCCCCAGTGGAAATCTTCCACTGACCGTTCCGAGGCGGCTCTTCTGTGGCGATTTATTTGTGTTGTTGTTTGTTACTTGCTGTGTGTATCACTTGTGTCTTTTGGTTTTGGATGGCCGTGTGGCCATTTTGTGGGAAAGTAACTGTCCATATGGCCTTCCTTTGTTTAGGTTTCCATTATGGTCTGGTCGCTTAATGTTTGTATTTCTTTCCCTTTGGTGTCTTTTATGGATGGAGTAAGTTAATTGTATCAATTCCTGATCTTTGTTTTACTTCTACTTTAAATGCATGGGAGGTCTGATTCGCGCTACTTTCCCTCGGCAGGCTTGGAGCCTCTATGCGGTTTACCAGTACTTATGTGCGGTCGGTTACAGCTCTGCCTAGAAGCATCATGCAGCCCAATCTGTTTCTTCAAGCCCCGATGGGTGGGGGCCCGAGGTGCACTTAGTTATTTCATTCTATTTATAAAGACAATTAAACCCTAGCAACTCCAATTAAACACACTATTAGGTGCAAACATAGCTTCTGAGCTATGCACACTTTGAACATTTTTGGTTGAACCAGACATGTCCAGAGTGGGTGCTTTTTACTTAGTGTTATGTTGCTACATTTTAACACTGTAATAACTTAGCAGACTACAAAATCTTGAACTAGACTTCTTAAAAAATAAGTGGTGTGCCCTTATTAGAAGTGTGCTTACAATGATAAATATGATATGCTAAACTATTGGGACATAATGCTTTCCATACTAAGAACACATTGATTCACATGGCATCACAATCACTTATTGATGCCAAAATAAATTTAAATCATCATTCCCTCCAATATGATTGGACAACAATGTTAGTCCCTTGCATAAATAGGAAATTATTGTTTTGAAGTATGAACAACACCTTACAGTGTCACAAAGTTTACATCAATCCCATTGGGTGTCCCCTTCAATGCACATGAAATATTACCTTGACTTGCGTAGTATAGTCTTTCAAAACGCAGTGAGACTTGACTGCACTTTTAATTTTTGACTCGTCCGTGTTTTAGGTTTTTGTTTGATTTGAGGTTTAACGTCCCCGTCAACACTGTAAAGGTCATTTTGGAGACGTTGCTCCCAATTTTGTGGGACTTTTACCCGACATTGAGATGAAATGACATCTCAAGCGCTGTCGCCCAATGAAACCAATAGGGTTTATAAGCATGGACGGTCCGACTCGTGCGCACCGCTTTGCCTTGGCAGGCGTAGATCCTCTAAGCGGTTTACCTGTACACGTGTGGGGGTCGGATTCAGCTCTGCGTGGAAGCATCATGCCGACCATATATTTCTTCAAGCCCCGATGGGCGGGGGCTGGCTGTGTTTTAGGTAAGTCGCTAAAGCGTAAGGCGATAAACTTTTAGTGAGATTCGTAGTGAATCACATTAACCACTTGGCTACAACTTCTACATATAATGGCATTATCAAAAATTTTGTTGTGATGTTTAAAAATCTGTGAAAAAAGATATCCGAAACCTGCCTCCCCTAAAACATGGAAAAGTCTTGTCACGCTTGACCATTGGACTCTCAAAGGTCTTTGATAACCTATACATGGTATGTAAAACAAAGTGACAACAGGGGTAAACGATGTTAAACTCCGTTCAGAAAATCTGAATCATCGATTTTTCTCGCCTTTAATACTCACTTTAGCCCATTTTGCGCATTCTTTTGTTGCTGATATGATGAACCACCAACTTGTTTCCGATAGGGGTGTTCACTTCAACAGTCTATATTAATTTACAAGGTTACAATACGCACGAAGGTGAGCAAAACTGTGATAATTTATTTGTTAAGATAATGAATGCTACCACTGTTTGTGTTATGCCTTGCGGTTTTACATCCCAGTCTGCATTTAAAGCCACGTCGGGCCGGCCATTTACAAGTACTTAGTGAGTATCCCCCGCCGACATTAACAGGACGACAACGACCGAGACTAGAAGCACCCGTCCACCTCAAGACGTCTCCCACGTCAAAAAGCAAAGAACTGAATAGAGTAAAAGAAGAAACTAGAATTGCGTCTATAGTTTTTTTTTTGGTTTTGGTTTTACGCCCCTTTCAAGATTATTTCACTTATATCTAGCCGATCGTTAATCAGAGGTGGGTGAAAACCGGAGTACCCGGACAAAAACCACCTGACCTTCCGTTGCAGAACTTGACGTCTCACATGTGACCCGAGCGAGGCTCGAACCACAGCTGCGAGAGACCTAATGATCAAGAGTCAGCGCTCTTAACCACTAGGCCACGGAGGCCCGTTGCGTCCATAGGACACGGATGCCCTGCCCCCCCCCCCCCCGACATATGACATGGAACACAGAAATGAGTGTTATGTATAGACTGTGTGATGACAACATTTTGGCCTCTCCTTTGAGCTACGCACTTTTGAGTTTTATGCATGACAAATCATTTGATGATGATTAACATTTTGGCCAGGTGATTTCAAATTCCATGCAGGAATATAAACGTTACTGAAAAAACGACCCTTTTTGACATTTGATCTCTTAAAATGGCCTTGACCTTGGTGGCATCTACCAGGGCCTAGCGCGTCACAAATCTTCTGAGGATGGTTAACATATTCCTATCTATCTAGGAATAGTAAGGTTATTGACTGGACACGAAGAAAGACTTTTTTAACATTTGACTTCTAAGTATGACCTTGAACTTGCAAGCAAGATTATGATAACTTATATTCCTGCGAAGTACTTTCAAAACCCATCTAGAAATTAGAAATTTATTGACCAGATACGAAAATTTATCCTATTAGTATAACCAACCTGGGTCTGGCGTGCGACACCTCGTCTCGTGATGGTTAACATTTCTGAAGTAATTTTAGAAAGTCCATCCAGGCATAAGAAAGTTGTTGCCCGGACATGAAAAAAAAATCTTTGACCTCTAAGAACGACCTTTACCTTGATTGGCCGAACACGATGCATACATACATACAAACATACATACATACATACATACATACATACATACATACATACATACATACATACATACATACATACATACATACAGAGACAGACAGACAGACAGACAGACACACGCATATAATACATACATACATACATACATACATACATACATACATACATACATACATACATACATACATACATACATACATACATACATACATACATACATACATACATACATTTTGTTTGTTTAAGATTTAACGTCCGCGTCAACACTGTGTAGGTCATTTTAGAGACGCTGCTTCCAATTTTGTGGGACTTATATGTGGGGTTTATAAGCATGGACAGGCCGACTCGCACCGCATTGCCTGGGCAGGCTTAGCAGTTTACCAGTACCCGTGTGTGGGGCGGTTTTAGCTCTGCGTGGAAGCATCATGCAGCCCATCTATTTCTTCAAGGCCCGATGGGCGGGGGCCGAAATACAAACATACATACATACATACATACATACATACATACATACATACATACATACATACATACATACATACATACATACATACATACATACATACATACATACATACATACATACATACATACATACATACATACATACATACATACATACATACATACATACATACATACATACATACATACATACATACATACATACATACATACATACATACATACATACATACATACATACATACATACATACATACATACATACATACATACATACATACATACATACATACATACATACATACATACATACATACATACATACATACATACATACATACATACATACATACATACATACATACATACATACATACATACATACATACATACATACATACATACATACATACATACATACATACATACATACATACATACATACATACATACATACATACATACATACATACATACATACATACATACATACATACATACATACATACATACATACATACATACATACATACATACATACATACATACATACATACATACATACATACATACATACATACATACATACATACATACATACATACATACATACATACATACATACATACATACATACATACATACATACATACATACATACATACATACATACATACATACATACATACATACATACATACATACATACATACATACATACATACATACATACATACATACATACATACATACATACATACATACATACATACATACATACATACATACATACATACATACATACATACATACATACATACATACATACATACATACATACATACATACATACATACATACATACATACATACATACATACATACATACATACATACATACATACATACATACATACATACATACATACATACATACATACATACATACATACATACATACATACATACATACATTCATGCATGCATGCATGCATGCATGCATGCATCCCCGTTCCTAGTGAGCCCCTATCGAGTCATTCGAATGAAAGGTGTGTTGAAACTACATTTCTATTTATATAGTACGTCACATGGATTTGAATATTTATTATTTCACCTGGCAATCATCGTCAAATGGACTTAGTGTGTGGTCTCATTTCTTTGTTTTGCAATTTCCTCCAAATAATCACAGCCTTTCCAGCATGCGAATCGCTGGAGAAGTCGGCGGAGGGTCAGGGCTAAAACTTTCCCATTGTGATGTATGGGCAAAAAATGAGTATTAAAAGGAAGAAACGAAAAAATCGATGATTCAGATTTTCTGAATGGAGTTTACATAGGGATACTGAACCTTCCTCATTTTATATTAAAATGGAAGTTTCCAGTTTCTTGCAGCTGGTTGAGAACAGAAAAGCACTTCTGATCTGTAATTAAGGTGGAGTCATCATAATTACATTGTCGGTTCTAGCTAACTTAGCAAAACAATTTTGAGGGTTATCAATTTTACTATTAAACATCTTTCTGCTAAAATGGTATCTTTCAAATATGCAGACCTAACCTTTTCAGATGAACATTTTGTAAAGTGTTTTGTTTTTCTAACTTTTAGACTAAAGATAGAATGTGGGTGCTCATTAGCTGCCCCAACCCATAATCTAGGTTTTGAGCAGTAATAAGAGAAATAATGTATACCTCTGAGCTCAACATATAGCTTCATATAATAGGAATTAGAAGGGATGACTAAGAGATATATAGCCTGGATTCTCTGTAAAAATGCATGTTGTGTGTACTCGCTAGAGTCCTCTTGCTAAGGCGAGTAAAGTACTCTTAACATTATGTTTTTACAGGACAATCACTGCTATGTGTTCGACAACTTTTTTACACGAAGATTGATTATGAAATATTTTCTATAAGCCTGCCCTGAGGAAAAGATTGGTTAGGCAAATCTGGCCCCAAGGTTATAGAATTTGTTTCATGCTCAACTCACTTGAGCATGAAATTTGTCCTGGTTATAAATTTAAAAATGCCAAAAAATGGTTGGCATTTTAAAACTTATGGACAGGACAAATAATATTCTGTGCTAATCTAAGGAAAAAATGCCTCCTTTATTGCATCTTTATATTTATGAGCATTATTAATTTCATGCTCAACTGAGATAAACATGAAAAATAATTTATAACCTCTGGGCCTGACTCTACATGACCTAAATAATGATTTCTGGGCCTTTAAACGCAAAATGAAACCAAAGTAGACCATTGTGTTAAGGGATAGCACTTTTGAAGCCACATTTTCATGACACAGGCATACACATGAAAAGTCGAAATAGTTTTGTTTTGGACAAGGTACCCACTCTTTTTGAACCGGCTCATTCGGATTCGCGTCTGACCGGTGATCAGGAGGACACGGATTTGATACCTGCCTGAGTCAGCAACATTCTTTCGTTGAGATTGATCATGGAATCTTTTCTTTGGTCATTCTCTCCCTTCTGCTGATTCAAGAAGGGCAATTGTCAGTTTCTGGCGAAAGAATGTGCACTGTACTGGTTAAGCGCTTACGTATAAGCCTGTCCAGGAAAAGTGTGGATAGGTAAACTAACTGGCTCAAAAATGACCTAAAATAGTGTTGACTGGGCCGCTAAACTCCCAATACAAACAAAAACCCAATCTTTTTGAAGTAAACAAAATTCTGTTTTCTGGGCTTTATGAGCATACTTGGAATGCAAACATTCAAAATGGTCAACTTTTAGTGATGGTCCATTGAAATCAGTTGTTGAAAGTGATTCCTTGCTCTCTGAGGGAAATACTAAGACCTTTTTTTATCTCTGAGAACAAATATAAAGACCTTACTTTACAGTAATAGACCTTTTCCTGATCTGTCTTGATGTCAAGTGTTTTGATATTTTTTCCTGGAAATTTGTGTAAATAAAAAAAAAATCAGATAAAATCAATTCTCATAAACCTGGCCCTCCTTTACATACCGAATGAATGCAGCCCACTGAGCAGTTGTGTATCCGACTGAGTCACTGATACCAGGATCAGAGTAAAAAAATATCCTGAAAGAGGCTGATCACATCACGTGAACACGCCTATATAATTTTGACCCCCTTGAACCCCACTTTTATGTAGTAAAACTGGGGTTTCCGGGGGGTACCTTATTTGTCTTATGTCTGCTCTGAAATATAGAAAGTGGGTACTCGTTAGAACCGCCTCATCGAGGCGGTTCTAACGAGTGCTCACAATCTATATTTTGAGCAGAAATAAGAAAAATATCACAATTTTTTATCATAAAATATTCTTCTTTTCGGTGATAAAGGTGGCAATGTATTGGTATAGGCGTGTTTTCGTAATGATCAGTGCCCACTTGTTGTCAGTCTGTCAGCTTACTTTACATACATGTAGCTTCATTAGGGGAGTAATGAACATAATAAGGGATTTTTTCTTAGTTTTTAGTAACAACATAGGTCATGTTGTGGGTACTAAATACAGCATAAGTTCTATCAAGGAGTAAATATGCCCCTTAACAATTAGCCTTATTCTACCATCATAAAGGTCAGTTAGTAGCAAAAATACACATCCTGACATAGGTTGATCAGGGTCTGCATTGTTTGCTACTCTACTAGCTTACTTCACTGACTTTCCTAATTTCCCATATGGGATAACCCTTTAGCCCAATTTATCTTTCCAAGCCCTGATTGGTGGGGCACTTATTTTGTCATGAATAATCGTCAGTCATGAAAATTACATGAATCAATTAAAAAAAGTAGTGTCAATATTTGTCAGACCAAAACTAATATAGCTAACTTCTAGCAAAGAGTGCAGACCCAGATCTCGCATAATGTGGTGTCTGGTCTGGGGCGTTCACTGTTATTGTATATATTCTTGTTCTGCATTTACGGCCCCGTCCTGGCTTCTAGGTTTTGTCAAATTCCTTAGAGTCATGATCTTCTGGCTGTCTAATTCCTAGAGTATGCCCATCACCCAACCTCAGAGAGGTATATTGGTTATATTGCATGGAAACTGCATACAAAGGAACAAAGACTTGGAGATCTATATATACATGTACATGTATCTGGTTTATGGTATAGTTTGAACCCTGCCCTCCCCTGACCCTCTGGAAAGGGGTATAACAGAACTTTGTCAAGTGATGCATCAATTGTTATGATTATAAGTTGTTCTATCTACTATGCCTATGATCTCATCATGATATCACCAGATAATACCGGTTAGCTTTCTTCAACTGTTTAACGCAACACTGGTCTAACTCAAGTTAGATCAGTGTTGCGTTAAACCAAACGCCAAGAATGAGATAGATCAAAATGCCAAATGTCCTTTTAGGTTTATTTTTATGAGAATGGCTAAAATATTTTATGTGGATGTGTATCAGCATAGACTGGACCAAATTGCATAAAAAAGTCATTTTTGAAAAAAAAAATCGAGATAGCCCAGTGTTGCGTTGAACGATCAAGCGATCTATCTATCTTTTGTTATAGGTCATTTTGGATACGTTGCTTCTAATTCTGTGGGACTTTTGCCCGACACAGAGATGAAATGACATCTCAAGCCCTGTCGCCCAATGAAACCGATAGGGTTTATAAGAATGGACGGTCCGACTCGCACCGGTTTGCCTACGGCTATTGGAGTCTAACTGTTGGTTTTCTTTTGCTCCAGCATTTCAGTGGTTTCTTGCTGTCGAGTCCTCACGGTTGTTTAATCTCTGTGGTTGTTTGATTATTTGTGTTCACGGAGATGTTGCACTGATGAGTTAGGAGGCCTTCATGCGGACTGAACAAATTATTTGTCTAAATCACGACGGAAGTAAGGGCGAGGATTTTGGCCACGTAAAATCGATTTAAGCCACCAACCCCCCCCCCCCCCACCTCCCAGTGGAATTCGTTTCCGCTGACCGTTCCAAGGCGGTTCTTATGTCGCGGTTTATTTTTGTAATGGTTTGTCTTAGGGTGGTTGTGTCGCTTATATTATTTTATTTTGGATAGCCTTTTGGCCATTATGTGGGAAAGTAACTTCCTTTTGGCTTCCCGCTATTGATGTTTCCATTAGGTCTGTTGTTTCATGTTTGTGTTTCTTTCCCTTTGGTGTCTCTGATGGGAGCTTTCGGTTGATTGTATCGATTCCTGATCATTGCCTCTACTTCTATTTTCTATATTAGATACCAGTACTCGTGTGGTCGGATTCAGCTCTGTGTGTAAGCATCATGCAGCCCATTTATTTCTTCAAGCATCGGTGGGCGGGGGCATCTATCTATCTATCTATCTATCTATCTATCTATCTATCTATCTATCTATCTATCTATCTATCTATCTATCTATCTATCTATCTATCTACATTTGGCCATTATCTCAGATTTAGAATGTAGCTAAAAAAATAAAATGACTGGATGAGTC
This sequence comes from Lucinisca nassula, assembly GCA_963580285.1. Classification (NCBI taxonomy): domain Eukaryota; kingdom Metazoa; phylum Mollusca; class Bivalvia; order Lucinida; family Lucinidae; genus Lucinisca; species Lucinisca nassula. The sequence goes on from OY757012.1 coordinate 127,525,459, forward strand.
ATTAAAACTATTTACAATCTGAATAACAGAGGTTTATATATCCTAAATCTCATACCTGTGAGTCTCAATCTTACACTGTACGGGCTTTGAACTCATCTGCGATCTTGGCATTCACCACAGCAGAGGGAAGTATATTCCATTGAGGAATAGTTCTAGGAAAGAAAAGAGTTTTTCAGGGCATCGCTATAGGACTGGTACCTACGATATTGTGAGTTGCTTACTTTTGATGCCCTTGTTGGGGTTGATGCTTTTCCAGGGGCCAAGTATCTATCTTTATTAGTTTATACTAATTTATTTTAGTTCGTTTGCGATGAAAGCTCCAAGCTTATAGAATCGCTCTCGGACACTCATTCCGAATGTAATCACTCGCGCGCGAGAGTGGCAGTGACTTTAACACCACTGCTCCCCATTTACATCTGGGGCCAGTTGTTCAAAGCATCGTTAGCTTAACGAGCTCGTTAGTGGTCATATTGTTAATTGTTGTAGCAAGTTTAATATTCAAAATTTTGGTATTTTTGCTGAAAAAATGTGAGCAGCTTTTGCAAATGCAAAAGCTGCTCACATTTTTTTCAGCAAAAATTTCAGCATATTTGCCATATTTAATGATCAAAGTTTTAACGATGTGTTAACTAACGACGTCGTTAGTTTTGAACAACTGGCCCCAGGGCTCTATCTGATATCTTTATTAATAGACAATGTATCAGAGTATGTTTTTGAGAAAAAGGTTAAAGAGGACTGCTCACGACGAGTCTCTAGGGATGGCCACTCTGGCTCGTTATGCATGTCACCGACGCTACTTCTATTTCGCCATCGCCATCGAGCAGCTGTCCTCTGCACCTTCACCACCTGTTGAATCTGAGTTTTAAGATAGGGATGCCGAATGAGTGATACAAGCTGAGGGCGAACCAATGTTTTATATGCAACATCCTTTGTCTGTCTAGGTGCAAAGGCCTAATTACGTCTAAGGAATCCTAAAGTCCTAGTTTAGATGTTATCTCTGAGATATGTTGACCCCAATCTAGATTGTCAGTGATGGTGATACCAAGATATTGTTTAATTGTTTAATGGAAACAGCTTGGAAAAGGGGATAAATTTGCATAACATGTAGTCAGACAACAACTTTTCAGAAAAAAAAAAATAATAAGAAAAAATATCGATTTTGACCAGCCGTCTAAGCCGTGCACGACCTCTATTATATTGCGTATGTTATCTAATTTTCCATCTGAATGACAACTTTGCTTAGGTATCCGGGATGTGTTAGACATTTGCACGTTTTATTTTTCAGGTACACAACGTTCTTTGATAATTCGGATTGCACCCTCTGGTTCACAGTATGTTTACTCATTGCCGGGGCAGTACTTGTTGCTGGGGGATTTATCATATTTCAGTGTTGCTTCAACTACACCAGAAACTTCTATCGCAACTTGTAAGGAACCACTTGAGCTTATTTTAGTACAATAAAATTCCTACATGAAGACAACCTTTGGGGCTGTACAAAAGTGGTCTTAAAGACAACTTTTGAACAGTCCCAAAGGTGTTCTCCAACTAGAGCACACTGGATGTAGGAAATACAAAGTAAATGTACCTGTAACCTCCCAAATATCCTTTTAAAAGCAAAATTTGTCATAATTTTAGGTGGTCCTAATAGCGGAATTTCACTGTATTTTGATAATGAAGTTATTTCTGTAGGCGCAGAAGGTCTTTGTTATCCCTCAAAGAAATATGTAGGGTTTTGATTTTACAGAGCAAGAGTATTTGTTTTACATTTTACCCGTGAGCACAAAAAAGTATCACCCTCTTGCGTTCTCCTTCGCTGAAATGCGATGCCCGCCGTCTTGGGTTACTTCGCAGTTGAGGAGAAATAAAGGCAAAATAATTTCATATCACGCAAACATGCTTGTTTGGATCCCCTTGATCACCACTTTCATAAAGTAAAACTGGGGTTTACAGGGGTAAACCTTATTTTTGTTATTTCAGAAATAAGAAAAAAAATATCATAATTTTTCATCTAAAGTTTTTCATTTTTACGGCGGTAAAATTTTTATTGTAGCCTATTTGAAAAGGCGTGTTTTCGTAATGATGGACCGTGATAATTTGCAGCTAAAAGATAAAACAACAAAACTCTTGATTGTTTTAATTCATTTGGTACTTTATTTCATTGTTTTCCGTCACAAAACCGCCATTCTAACTTGACGCAAACGTATTTGCACCTAGCACCGTGTTTGATGACGTAACATGTAAATATACTCACCGGAAATAGAAACTATACACTCATTTTTAAGTTGTCACTGGCGAAACATTTTAATGAAATTTGAATTCCAATTATATAAATTATCATCAGTGGCATATCTGATTTATCGAATAAAATGTTTAGTGATAGCTACGATTTAACGGGTAGAGCCACAGGCTCAAAGCAAGGGTCAAAATTATGCTGTTCAAGTTTCCATTGGGTCAAACTTTTTGTGTCACGAATGTGATTCCCATTTTTGCCAGTTATTACGCATCATCTAACGTGGGGAATATTGTTTACAAAATGAAAATTTTCACAATGGTTGAAATGTAATCGACGTTTAAATATTGGACCAAACCACCGGAAGTGAGCGAAAAGTATGGCATTTCTGATTGCGGTTTTTGTTTTTATCAATATTTAAGACACAGCTGAGAATGCTGAAACGACTGAAGGCACTTTCGGGTCGATTTTTGGGTTGAAACATTATTTTGAAAATTTCGCTAAAAAAAAAGCAGTTTTTGAGATTTCAATACAATGTTTGTTTCTCGATAATTTTTAGATGTTATGTTATTTTTTTATTCCTTGCTTTTTACTTGTTACCTATACGCAAAAAATGTTGAAGTCAAAATTCGATTACAAACAGATTTTGTGAAAAATACACTTTTTTACCTTTTTCCCAAAAACTTTTATTTTGAACACCATATTTTCTTTAAATTGTTATAGGATTCATGTCGATAGTTAGTAAAGTTCTTAATCAGTAATTTTTATCTGAATTATCCTCTTGTTTTGTCAGGCGAGACAATTTAAAAGTGTATAGTTTCTATTTCCGGTCAGTATATATACTTCTCACGACGTCTGCAAACATATTTGTTTGCAAAGATAAAAAAAAAAAAAAAAAACGCATTCACTTCTATCTTTATTTAACGTCGCATATTGGAAGCTTTTGGTTGTTTGTTTGATTTGAGCACAGGCGCTTGAAGTTTCAAAACGTATTGAAAATGTCCAAATATAGAGACTCTCTTTCCTGCAATTTCAAAGAAAGAAAATTTCTTACGAAATTGCTTAGTGTCACTTTTGATTTTGAACCTTATGAATTACTTATGGGCAGAACTTCAAGCTCCTGTGATTTGAGGTTTAACGTCCCCGTCAACACTGTATAGGTCATTTTAGAGACGTTGCTTCCAATTTTGTGGGACTTTTACCCGTCAGTGAGATGAAATGACATCTCAAGCCCTGCCACCCAATGAAACCAAAAGGGTTCATATGCAGGGATGATCCGACTCGCACCACTTTTCCTGGGCAGGCCGAATTCGCCGAAACTAGCTAGTCTGGCCCAGAAAACATGTACACTCCGTATTTTCCAGTTCTGTGGTGTATTCCTTGCTTCCGAAGGATAACCCTTTCTTGAACATATTTAACGTCACTACAGCTGGTGTCTGGGAATGTGTGGCGGCCTTAAAAAGTCTCCCTGCCCTACATCATAGTGTAGTTTATATTTTCTTGTCCTTTGGAATCATTGATTCCATGGTTGAATTTTTAAAATATTTGAGGGTCACTGATGAGGCCTAATTACCCGACACTAGCTAGTCTGTCCCAGAAAACATGTACACTCCATATTTCCGGTTCTGTGGTGTATTCCTTGCTTCCAAAGGATGACCCTTTCTAGAACATATTAGAACCTCTAAGTGGTTTACCAGCATCCACGTGTGCTCTGTACAGCTTTTATTGCGACAAACAAAAGATCCGTTAAAAATTAGCAAATACTTACCTGCCTTCATTTATCTTCCTAGGATTACCCCTGATCATGCGAGCGTCCTAGTACCATTTTAACGCCTTTGGTATGTCGCGGCCGGTGATCGACCCCCGACCTCCCGATGCAAAAGCGGACGCTCTACCACTGAGCTATCGGGGTCGGAATGTACAACTTGTGAAAAGCTTTGCAGTATAACAAACTTGTTATTTTGCTCCTTGAAGTGAAACACGCTGAAAGCCATATTTGCTTTCGCCTTACGACTACGGCAAATATCTCTAAGGCGGAAAATGTGATTCCATGTTCCGCGTCAAGAACCAAAATAGCTAATGTTGTTATACTGCAAAGAAATTCATAGGCTTTTGATTGGACAAACCCGCAAGCTTGCCATCGCTGAATTGTGATCTCCACCATTGATCACAATTGATAAAAAATAAGACCGAAATAATTTCATGCACCAGAACAAAACAAAAACTTCTTTTTTATTTATTTGGTTCTTTATTCACTTGATTTCCATGATAAAACCATCATTCTTGCATAAATACCTATGCGCATGACTGTTTGAAGCCATTGTCAAATGGACCGAAATCCGTGCTCAAACAGCAAAAACCATGTTCAAATCATGTTTGAACATGGATTTTGAGCTTTTGATATCACAAGACGGGCATTGTTTTGTTACCTTACGTTTGGCGACGTTACATTATCGCCCTGAACGTAGCGTTTAAGGGTTCTGTGATGACGTCAGATGGCATTGTATCGCCATTGTAAACGTCATTGTAAACAACATTCTGAACTGGCCGACATGTTGGTTCGCCGATCACATTTGAAGAATTTATATGGCGTTTATATTGTGCTTTTGGGCGATTTCGTCAAACTTTGCTGTCGGAATCGTATGTTATGCAAGAACAACGATCATCCATATTTATTCCATTGCATTAACATTTGTCGGATCCCTCGGAAGATATTTGAACATTCGGCCTATCGGCCTCATGTTCAAATAGCTTCCTCGGGACCCGGCGAATGTTAACCCTTGTCCTGCTAATCCCGGATATGCATTATCTTTGAAACAATGTAGACCCAGATCAGATGGCTTCTGACGAAGCCATCTGATCAGGATCTACATTGTTTGCCATTCAGATTGTGAATTTGTTGCAATAATTTGCATCAAATAATCTGATTGGCTGATAATCAGTAGTGGGTGTGGCATATATGAATATTCAGCAGGACAAGGGTTAATGTATGAAAAACCATGGTTGAGCCCTATATTCTAACATGCCCTAAACATTTTCCCCGCTGAGTACTATGATCAACGTTGTACGCTCAGAAGGGCGCGTTTGACGACGTGTAAACATGTACATCTCAAGATGTCCGCTACAAAAGAAGTCTTTGGGAAACACTGTAACAAGGTACCAAATGATGCAAAAGCTTTCCAGTATTACAAACTTGTTATTTTGATTCTTGATGGGGAACATGGGGTCATATTCCCCGCCTGAAAGCGATATTTACCCTCACCTAACGCCTCGGGCACATATCGCTCTCAGGCGGGAATGTAATCTCGTGTTCCCCGTCAAATATCAAAATAACTTATACGCTAGAGAGCGTGAGCATGCGTACAACAGAAGTGCTTATGAAGAGTATCATTAAAGCTGAAACTCTTATCTGCATGCTGTGTGTTTGTTCATAGCTATAAAAGACGTATACATGGGTTAATATTAAAAAAATGTTGACAAAAGCAAAAAGGGCAGTTTTTATTATTTCGTTATTTCATCATAAAACAGTTTAGGTTTTCTGTGGGATCACGGAGCCCATTCAGTATATTTGTTCTGCTAAGGCTTCTGATCCCATTTCAGTATATTTGTTCTGCTAAGGCTACTGAGCCCATTTCAGTATATTTATTCTGCTAAGGCTACTGAGCCCATTCCGTATATTTGTTCTGCTAAGGCTACTGAGCCCATTTCAGTATATTTGTTCTGCTAAGGCTACTGAGCCCATTTCAGTATATTTGTTCTGCTAAGGCTACTGAGCCTATTTCAGTATATTTGTTCTGCTAAGGCTACTGAGCCCATTTCAGTATATTTGTTCTGCTAAGGCTACTGAGCCCATTCAGTATATTTGTTCTGCTAAGGCTACTGAGCCCATTTCAGTATATTTGTTCTGCTAAGGCTACTGAGCCCATTTCAGTATATTTATTCTGCTAAGGCTACTGAGCCCATTCAGTATATTTATTCTGCTAAGGCTACTGAGCCCATTCAGTATATTTGTTCTGCTAAGGCTACTGAGCTCATTTCAGTATATTTGTTCTGCTAAGGCTACTGAGCCCATTCAGTATATTTGTTCTGCTAAGGCTACTGAGCTCATTTCAGTATATTTGTTCTGCTAAGGCTACTGAGCCCATTCAGTATATTTGTTCTGCTAAGGCTACTGAGCCCATTTCAGTATATTTGTTCTGCTAAGGCTACTGAGCCCATTTCAGTATATTTGTTCTGCTAAGGCTACTGAGCCCATTCAGTATATTTGTTCTGCTAAGGCTACTGAGCCCATTTCAGTATATTTGTTCTGCTAAGGCTACTGAGCCCATTTCAGTATATTTATTCTGCTAAGGCTACTCAGCCCATTCAGTAAATTTGTTCTGCTAAGGCTACTGAGCCCATTTCAGTATATTTGTTCTGCTAAGGCTACTGAGCCCATTTCAGTATATTTGTTCTGCTAAGGCTACTGAGCCCATTTCAGTATATTTATTCTGCTAAGGCTACTGAGCCCATTTCAGTATATTTGTTCTGCTAAGGCTACTGAGCCCATTTCAGTATATTTGTTCTGCTAAGGCTACTGAGCCCATTCAGTATATTTGTTCTGCTAAGGCTACTGAGCCCATTTCAGTATATTTGTTCTGCTAAGGCTACTGAGCCCATTTCAGTATATTTATTCTGCTAAGGCTACTCAGCCCATTCAGTAAATTTGTTCTGCTAAGGCTACTGAGCCCATTTCAGTATATTTGTTCTGCTAAGGCTACTGAGCCCATTTCAGTATATTTGTTCTGCTAAGGCTACTGAGCCCATTTCAGTATATTTATTCTGCTAAGGCTACTGAGCCCATTTCAGTATATTTGTTCTGCTAAGGCTACTGAGCCCATTTCAGTATATTTGTTCTGCTAAGGCTACTGAGCCCATTTCAGTATATTTGTTCTGCTAAGGCTACTGAGCTCATTTCAGTATATTTGTTCTGCTAAGGCTACATGGCCTAAGGTAAACAAACTTTCTGAAGGTCTTATGAAGAATAAAAAATAAATCGAGGCTCGCATTTCCTAATTATAAGGTGTTCTTCGTTCTTAATAGCTTTACCGAGGTAAAGGGCCTGCATATATTTCAGAGAATTCAATGAATAGATTTAAGATGTGTAAGCTTGGCGCAGATTATTGCTAAACAAAAGAGACATTCTGATTTTTTGATCCACCCGAATTAGCCAAGTGTAAACCTAGATCAGACGCCGCGACGTTGCAGTCCTTGTAACTTTTATGTCATGTTATGACCTTAGATCAGTTCTTGAATTGCACTCTAACAAGTACCCAAAACACACGTTTTCTAACCCTTGTCCTGTGGGCGCGGATATGCTTACCTTTGAAACAATGTAGATCCAGATCAGATGGCTTCTGAAGAAGCCATCTGATCAGGATTTACATTGTCATTTAGATTGTGCATTTGGTGCAATAATTTGCATCTATGAATCTGATTGGTTGATCATCAGTGGTGGGTGTGGCATATTTGAATATTCAGTAGGTCAAGGGTTAAGAAATAAGAAAAAACCATTCATCATACTCGTTTCTTCAACTTATTTATGCTTTACAATTGTAGAAGACCAGACTATGAGCCTCCTCATCGGCGATTTGACGATGATAACCACATGGCACGTGATAGATACAACAGAACAACTAGACATACGCCAATCTAAAGTAGGCCTAGTAAGTTACTTTTCCTGAGTCATTGGTCTTTGCATGCACTGAACATATTTGGGCCCCGTCAAGCGATTTTGGGACTTATCGCCTATGCGAGCAGCGAAGGTTCAGGCGAGCCTGCGCATCCGCGCAGTCTCGCCAGAACATTCGCTGCTCGCTCATGCTCATACAAGCAGAGAATCAAGAGGAACCTTCAGACAGAAAGCCATATCTCTGGCCCCTCTGAATGGCTGGGCATGCGCAGTTAAAATTTGTCATGCCGGAATGCTCGAAGACACAAATTCGCTTGGCGGGGCTCATTTAATGGATGTTAGTGTTTTTAAGTTAAAAACTAACATTACAACGCTATTTTATATTATATTTCCATGATTTTTACAACAAGGCACGTGGTGAAAAATCTAATTAGTTCTTTATCATTTACTGCATAAAGATTGAACGATAACCAAATTAACAGCTTAGAAGTTTAACAAGCCGAGTTGGTCAGTTGACCTAGCCGCAAATGTCCTGTGCCATTCTAGTGTCATTCTTTTGCCAACTGTCCTAGATGAGAAATTTTATGATCGAACAAATAGCCAGGTAGCCAGGAAAGCAAGTTCCCCCGGGTGGGGACGGAAGCGTCGAAATCATGGCCAACAGGCCTGACACACCAAAATGTAAAAAAAAACATGTTGACTAATAGGTTATGCCTACATTACTTGATTATGTTACAATGGTGCTTACTTGAATGGTTGCAATGGTGTTTTCGTTCAGAGCTGACCGACCGAACGTGAGTATTGGTAAACCGCTTAGGTCTAAATAGAAGTGGAGGCAATGAACAGGAATTGATACAATTAACCCACAGCTCCCATCAGAGACATCAAAGGGAAAGAAGCACAAACATGAAACAACTAGATCCTGATGGAGACATCAATAGCTGAAAGCCAAAAGGACAGTTTCTTTCCCACAAAATAGCTAATTGGCTATCCCAAAAAAAAAAAAAATATAATAAGCGATACACACACTCAAAGACAAACCATAACAAAAGTAAACCGCGGCAGAAGACCGCCTTGAAACGGTCAGTGAAACGAATTCAACTTGGGGGCTTAAATCGATTTTACGTGGCCACAGTTCCTGCCCTTATTTTCGTCGCGATTCTGACAAATAATTTAAGCCTGTCCAGGACAAGGGGTGCGAATCGGACCGTTCCAGTGGTTTCATTGGGCGATAGGGCTTTAGATGTCATTTAATCTCAATGTCGAGTAAAAGTCTCACAAAATCGGCAGCAACGTTTCTAAAAAGACCAACATAGTAATGACGGTCCGTAAAACCTCAACACAAGCAAACAAAATTTATATACATATTATAAAAAGACAACCAGTTAAACCCATTTAGTACCAGGAACCCCAAAACGGGTACCCTGGCAAACAGTGCAGGCCCAGATCAGACGCCGCAGAACGCGGCGTCTGATCAGGGCATACACTATTTGCAAATACATTTTAAAGACAACACAACCTGACATTCCTAAATTTTGAAATGGACTCCTGCTATATATATAAGGAGGAAGATTCCATTTGGTACAAAAAAGGGTTAACTTTAACTGAGAAATCGCCACTCGCTGCACGTAAGTATTTACGAGTCATTCCGTGAGTAAAGTTGCATGTGCGTGTTGCATAATCAAGCAACAATGGCTCAGGCGAGCATCTGCATTTATATATCTTACCCTACTAGTTAACTGTGCACACGCATTTGAACTCCGCCGCCGCCCATCGGGGCTTGGAGAAGACATTGGGCTGGATGGTGCTTCCGCGCAAAGCTGAAATCGACGGAAAATTTGAGGACTGTTGAAAAGAAATAGAGGTGAAAACTGTTAAAACCCTTTAGAAGCTCTAAGCTTGCCCTGGCAAAGAAGTGTGAGTCGGAGATTTTGGGCTGTAGAGCTTGTGCTGTTTTTGTTTGATTTGAGGTTTAACGTCCCCGTCAACACTGTAAAGGTCATTTTGGAGACGTTGCTTCCAATTTTGTGGGACTTTTACCCGACACTGAGATGAAATGACATCTCAAGCCCTGTCGCCCGATGAAACCAATAGGGTTTATTAGCATGGACGGTCCGCCTCGCACCGCGGTTCCTGGACAGGCTTAGATCCTCTAAGCGGTTTACCAGTACTAGTGTGCGGGCCAGATTCAGCTCTGCGTGGAAGCATCATGCAGTCCATATATTTCTTCAAGCCCCTATGGGCGGGGGCGGAGCTTGTGATGTAATTTCATCTCCGGAGCTTGTGATGTAATTTCATCTCAATGCCGGATACACGTCCCTAAAACTAGGAAGCAACGTCACCAAAATGATCCCAACTGTGTTCACCGGGATGCAAAACCTCAACACAAACAAACAAACATCAGAAACTGCCAATGGTTCCTTCTCGCGAGTCAGCTCAAATGTGTTTTATTTGTTTGATTTAGGGTTTAACGTCCCTGTCAACACTATTTAGGTCATTTTTGAGACGTTGCTAACACTTTTGTGGGACTTTTACCCGACGTTGAGGTGAAATGACATCTTAATTCCTGCCGCCCAATGAAACTAATAGGATTTATATGCATGGGCAGTCCAACTCGTACCACTTAGCAGACCTTCTAAGCGGTTTACCAGTATTCATGTACTGTCAGTTTCAGCTCTGCATTGAAGCATCCTGCAGCCCAGTCTATTTCTCTAAGCCCCGATTGGTGGGGCCAGATCAAATGTGTTTTATATTGTCATTTAAAAACCTTAAAGTGATATATTTTACACAAATGTATCAACAGAGGTTTTGAAAAGCCAAAAAGCTAATTTAGAATCTGTGCGACAAAATAGGAGAGAGAGTGAGATGGCTGTAGTCATACCTGTTTCTTACGATTCTTCATGAGGCGGCTTTGCAGTTTCTTAAATTCTACGAGACTTTCTATTGCTGGGGCACGTGTTCTTTGTTGTGTTTTTTTTATGTGTCCTTACGTTATATCATTCTGATCTTGGTTTTTACTGGGTGACGTTTTCGTTTTAATTTTGTCGCTGTTGCTTTAGCAGAAGACGTAGGCGTGCAAGTTTCCGTCCGTCCATCCGTTCGTCACCCGTCAACATTTTAGCCTGGGCGTCTTGTCAGCGCAACTCCTCATACAGTTTTATACTAATCATTTTGAAACTTTGCATGTGTTTTCTCCGTGGTATCAGAATGTGCATGTGGTTTGGATATAATTCTTAGATCAATATCTGCCGACGGTCTCTATTTTGACATTGTGAACTTAGTCATTTTAACCCTCTATAGATAGACATACCGTACCTCTTCTCAGCACCTGCTCTTACAGTTTTATACTAATCATTATCAAACTTTGCATGTAATTTCTCCCCATCCCCGCCCATCGGGGCTTGGAGAAATAGATTGGGGTGCACGATGCTTCCACGCAGAGCTGATACCGACCGCACATGAGTACTGGTGATCCGCTTAGAATGTCTAAGCCTGCCCAGGAAAATTGCTGCGAGTCGGCCCGTCCATGCTTATAAACCCTATTGGTTTCATTGGGCGGCAGGGATTGAGATGTCATTTCAGTTCAATGTCAGGTAGAAGTCTCCGTGGTGTAGTGGTTACGCTACTCGCCTTGTAAACTAGGGATCGCAGGATCGATCCCGGGATTCTCCAGACTTTCGGATGAGTCTTTAAACCGAGGTCCCGTCTCCGTATGACCTTAGCTGTTGGTGGGACGTAAAACTCAAACACTCACTCACTCACTCAATGTCGGGTAAAAGTCCCACAGAATTGGAAGCAACGTTTCCAAAAATGACCTAAATAGTGTTGACGGGACGTTAAACCTCAAATCAAACAAACATGTAATTTCTCCATGGAATAAGGGTGTGCATATTGTGAACTTAGTCATTTTAATTCCTCAACAGATAAATAGAAGGTACCTCTTGTCAGCGCAACTTGTCTTACAGTTTTATAACAATCATTGTCAGACTTTGCATTTGCTTTTTTTTTCTCCATGGTTTTAGGATGTGCATGTGGTTCGGATATAAGTTTTGGATCACTGTTGTCACTTTTTCCGCATTGTGTGTGTGTGTGAATTCGGGTTTAACGTCGCTTTCAACAATTTTTCATTCATATCACGACGGTGTCTGGTTGCGACAGGGAGCTCAATGCTCAGTTTTATAGTGCTGCCTCACTGTAGTATCATGTCCCAGACAAATTACATGATACCACACCCAGTCACATTATCCTGAAACTGGGTCGACCAGTCCTAGCTCTTCCCCGTAAATCTGAGTGCCAAGCGAGGAGCAGCTGGTACCATTCTTAACGCCTTTGGTGTGTCGCGTCCCGGGATCGAACCCGTGACCTCCCGTTCCCCGGAGCGGACACTCTATTTCCGCATTGTGAACTTAGTCATTTTAACCCACTGTAGATAGACACTAGGCACCTCTTGTCAGCGCAACTCCTCTTACAAGTTTATACCATCATTTTGAAACTTTGTATGCGTTTTCTCCATGGTATGAGGATGGGCATCTGGGGCCAGTTGTTCAAAGCATTGTTAGCTTAACGAGCTCGTTAGTGGTCATATTGTTAACTCCTCTAGCAAGTACAATGTCGTAAATTTTGGTATTTTTGCTGAAAAAATGTGCTCACATTTTTTCAGCAAAAATTTCAGCATATTTGCCTTATTTAATGATCAAAGTTTTAACAATATGTTAACTAACGACATCGTTAGTTTTGAACAACTGGCCCCTGGTTTGGATATATCAGTCTTTGATCTCTGTTTGTCACCTTTTCCACATAGTGAACTTAGTCATTTTCTTACCTCAGATAAATAGACTGTGTGTACATCTTAAAGTCCTGTATTTATTTCTTCTGCATTAAATAAACATTTATTTTTGGGCGAGGCAGGGGAGGGCAACTTCAACAAAGTTTGTTTAATTTTTCATAATTACAAATGTACAACACATTTATATATAAATAACTAAAATCTTTAAAATAGAAGTGAAGGCAATGATCAGGAATCGATACAATTAACCCACAGCTTCTATCAGAGACCGCAAATGGAAAGAAATACAAACATGAAACAACAAACCCTAATGGAAACATCAATAGCGGAAAGCCAAAAGGACAGTTACTTTCCGCCAAAATGGCCAATTGGCTATCCAAAAGAAAATAATATAAGCGTTACAAACACTCGAAGACAAACAGACAAACCATAACAAATATAAACCGCGACAGAAGAACCGCCTTGGAACGGTCAGCGAAACGAATTCCGGGGGGGGGGGGGGGGGGGTGGGGGAGTGGGGGGGCTTAAATCGATTTTCCCTGGCCACAATCCTCGCCCTAACTTCCGTCGCGATTCAGACAAATAATTTGTTCAGTCCGCATGAAGGCCTCCTAACTCATCAGTGCAACATCTCCGTGAACACAAATAATCAAACAACCACAGAGATGAAACAACGGTGGGAACTCGACAGCAAGAAACCACTGAAATGCCGGAGCAAAAGAAAACCAACAGTTAGAGTCCGATGGGCCGAACCAGAGAGAGAGCATCAGGCACAAACCAACATTACATTGATTTAGATCTCTCTAATTCTCAGTAAGCTTTTACGCTGGAACCGTCATATAATCTGAGGCCTGACCCGACGGCGTGCAATCAAAGAGGAAAGCTTAGTTGTCAACAGTGATTGTGTTAACTACCATGCATGCAGTATGTCGTATAACATTTATGTTGTACCCAATACCCCTAGATCGAAGAAGGACCCCACGAAATTGGTTGCGGTTATATATTTTTCCGAATTCATACACCAAACCACCACAAAACCCGGGCTCCGACAGACCGTGCTGCAGAAGAGATTTAAGTCCAATATTGAATTTTTGAATTAAACCAGAATGACGTTTATAAAATTTTGAAAAGGCTCCGCGCAGTCAACGGTATGTTTATTTTAATTTTTTTCACAGTTGATCGAATTTAGTTGACCAACGCATGAGCAAACATTCCCAGCAATAGTTAGCATCCGAACAAGTTTTAGCATGCTTTTCAGGAGAAAAATCAGATCGTTAAGTATTGAACGAAAAACTACAGATGTGCTTTATCGCCTGACTGTCAAAGTTAATGATAATAAAAATGCACAATATTACTGTTTCATGCGTTTGTCTTTCTGTTTCAACAGATTCTCGGAACAACACATAGAAGATGATGTCCTGGAACAAGTTCGAGGAAATTCAAAACATTGATGTCGGCTTTATGTTTTTTGTTGTTTACATCTATGCATCATTACCATGAAATTATACTAGTGAGCCGGTGCGATCAGTAGAGACTCAAATCAACCTACCCACCCATCCACTATGACAAGACCTTATGCTTATGTCTCTTTGCATAGATATTAGCCTATAGTAGGTACATGCGATCAGCAAAGACTCTGATCAGACTGCGCGAATGTGCAGGCTGATCTGAGTCCTTTCTTGTCACTCAAGCCTTCTTGTAGATTTTGTCATTCGCTGGCTCAGACAAAAAGGCGCTCTAAAACCTATACGGTAATGATCCTATGTATAGGATCGATAGGCTTAAGCACACAGTTCAGACAAAGTAGCATTACGGTCCGTGTCTACACTGTTCGCCATTCCGTTGCACCGTTGGGACTCTTTGTAGGATCGTTAAACAGTTTTGATATTTTGAGGATTACAGCAAGTTCTCAAGGTGTCCGAACTTTTAGGATTTCCATGGTTCATTCGAATTCTAATGGCTAAGTCACTTTGGGGAACATGGAGACTTATTTGAGACAGGGCTTGTTCTGGCCTCTGAACCATTCCGGGAAGCAAAGTGGAAATTATTTTTGTATGCCTTGTCGATGTTTTTTTATTTATTTTTTTTAAAGAAAAGGGTATACTGTAAACTGGATAGAATTTCCTCATCATGTCATCAAGGTGGTTCTTTTAAAATCATACCATTACGAAAACACGCTTATACAAATACATTGTAAACTTTACCACCGAAAAAAAAAATTAAGATGAAAAATTGTGATATTTTCTTATTTCTGCTCTAAAATATAGATTTTGGGTACTCGTAAGAACCGCCTCATCGATGCGGTTCAAACAAATACAACTAATCTATATTTTATAGCAGGAGGCGGTTCTAACGAATACCAACAATCTATATTTTAGAGCAGAAATAAGAAAAAAAAGGTTAACCCCTGTAAACCCAAGTTTTTCTATATAAAAGTGGGCTTCGTGGGGGTCAAATTTATATAGGCATGTTTTCGTGATGCGCCATAAAGTGTCAGGTTTCCTTAACCCATTGTATACTAGTGGACTCTTCTATTGCTATATGCTGGACAAGTCCATTTGTCATATAAGGGGTGGTAGGCCTTATTTTTTGTTTTTATTCTATTTTTGTCATAAAATTCGATTAGCAAATAGTGCAGGCCTTGATCAGACGTTATGTGGCGTCTAATATGGGTCTGCACTTTTTGCCAGTGTACCCCTTTAGGGGTTTCCCGCATGCAATGGGATAAATGGTCGCGTCTGCTTTCAGCATGTTGCGACATAGGAGTCACATTTTACGTCCGTTTGACCGTCCGTTCGTTTGTTCATAAATCCGTCAACATTTGCAACAATCCTACCTATCACCCAAATTGTCTAGTTCATTTCTCAGAAACTATAAGAGGTTCATTAATAATACTTAGTACATACTTGCATCATGGGATCGCAATCATAATGCAAGCGTACATATTTGACCTTGACATACATTTCACGGTTCACTGACTTTGTAAACTATTGGTCAAACATTGCGTTCACCCTTCAAGTTCATTTCTGAAGAACTATTGAATAATAGAACTGAAGTAAATGATCAGGAATCGATACAATTAACCCACACATCCAATCAGAGACACCAAAGGGAACGAAACACATTTATTAAATAACTAGACCCTAATGGAAACATCAATAGCAGAAAGTCAAAAGGACAGTTACTTTCTCACAAAATGGCCAATTGGCTATCCAAACAAAAAAAAAGTATAAGCGATACAGACACTCAAAGAAAAAAACAAACTTAAAAAAATCGCGACAGAAGAACCACCTTGGAATGGTCAGTGATAATAATTTCACTGTGGTCGGGGGTTTACGCGATTTTACGCGGCCGCAATCCTCACCCTTGATTCCGTCACGATTTAGACAAAAAAAAAATTGTTCAGTCCACATGAAGGCCTCCTAACTCATCAGTGCAACATCTCCGAGAACACAAAAATCAAACAACCACAGAGATGAAACAACAGTGAGGACTCGACAGCAAGAAATCACTGAAATGCTGGAGCAAAGGAAAACCAACAGTTTGACTCCGATGGGCCCAAACAGAGACAGAGTATCAGGTACAAACCAACATTACATAAGCAAGAATTTACGTTGGAACCGTTATAGAATCTGAGGCCTGACCCACCTACGTGCAATTAAAGAGGGAAGCAAAGTTATCAACCACGACTTGGTTAACGCCCGTGCGTGCAGTCTGTCGTATAATATTTCTGTTGTACTTAACCTTTTTATATCAAAAAATGATTTCATCAATGATGTTGGATACAAGCTTGTATCTAGTGATGGCAATGCAATGCAATCATCCATATTTGACCTTGACCTACATTTCATGTTTTATGATCTTTTGTGTCAACCGTAGCGTTCACCCAAATGTTCAAATCTAATTTTCAAGAACTAAAGAGCTTCATTAATAAATACTTTGTGCAAGCTTGCATCAAGGAATGGTTACTTTTTTGGGAGCATCCATGTTTTGTGACTACCCAAGCGGTCACCCTTATGGTAAATTCAATGACTACAAGAGCTTCATTAATGCTGCTTGGTATAACCTTGCATCTAGGTTTGACTTTGACCTATTTTTCACTATTTCTCTGACTTTTCACCGACTTTAGCATTCACCCTTATGTTCAAGACCATTTCTGAAGAACTATAAGAGCTTTATTAATGGTACTTGGCACAAGCTTGCATCTAGGAGGGGCAAACTAGTAGCCCTCAATTTTAGTGCAGTATCAAATATAACAACAATAACAGACTGATCCGCATGGAGGCTTCCTAGCTCAACAGTGCTTCATAATAAAGTACACAGTAAACGATATTGTATAGATTAATACAACCACAGATCAGGATTGAAGATTCAACAAAAATCCGATATCAGAGTAGATACCCACGAGTTAGACCACGGAGGGTCAAACCCAGGAAATATCAGGCTCCACACCTTTTGAATTCAAAATATTTAGGATGGAGCAATCACCGAGTCCGAAGTCCGGCCAACCGCCGTGCAACCGAAGAGCGGAGCAAAGCTGTCCATTGAAACAAACACACTGTCTGTCGCATATCACACATGCTATAACCAATTTTATTGTATTTTGCAACAATTGCCCTGAAATTACCAGAAAAATTATCATTACCTAGTATTCTGAATTATTAGTATTCTAATCCTTTTTATAGAACATATTTGACTTCACTACACCTGGTGTGTTGGAATGTGTGGCGGCGGTAAAACGTCTCCCTGCCCTACATCATAGTGTAGATTATATTTTCTTGTCCTTTGGGATCATTGATTCCATTGTGGAACTTTGAAAATAACTGAGGGTCACTGATGAGGCCTAATTGGCCGAAACTAGCTAGTCTGGCCCAGAAAACATGTACACTCCATATTGTTCTGTTCTGTGGTGTATTCCTTGTTTCCAAAGGATAACCCTTTTTATAGAACATATTTATAAACTAAATCTCCTTAAAATTTAGGTTCTGACAGTCCCTGTTGTAGAAGTATCGTCAAAGAACGTCAATAATAAGAAAAAATGTCGACAATAAAATTTTGAAAATGTTTTTGCGAAGTTTATGATACCGTTACTCTGTGTTAGAAGTTTTTTACTTTAAAAGTATGTTTCGATCGTTAAAAATTTAAAATAAAGACCTAGGAAAAGTCATAAACATGACAACAAATTCTAGCAAAACGAATAAGCTGTGACATATTAAACCCCATAATGCATAGCCTTAGGGACATCAATATCCTAAAAAAGAAAATATAAAATTCCAAATCATCTCTTTTATCTTAAATTTCGGAAGACGCAGTACCATTAATTACACCGGCTCATCGAGGCGGTTCTAACGAGTACCATCAATCTTTATTTTAGAGCAGAAATAAGAAAAGTAAGGTTTACCTCTGTAAAATAGAAGTGAAGGCAATGATCAGGAATCGATACAATTAACCCACAGCTCCCATCAGAGACACCAAAATGGAAAGAAAAACAAACATGAAAAACAGACCCTAATGGAAACATCAATAGCGGAAAGCCAAAAGGACAGTTACTTTCCCACAAAATGGCCAATTTGTTATCCAACACAAAATATTATAAGCGATACAAACATTCAAAGACAAACTATAACAAAAATAAACCGGGACAGAAGAACCACCTTGGAACGGTCAGTGAAACGAATTCCACTGGGGGGCTTAAATCGATTTAACGTGGCCACAATTCTCGCCCTTACCCTTACACTATAAAAGGGGTTCAAGGGGGACAAAATTATATAAGCATGTTTTCGTGATGTCATGATTTGTTATGCCAAATTGTTGATATTTTCCTTAAGGATTTGGTCACTGATGAGGCCTAAATGGCCGAAACTAGCTAGTCTGGCCCAGAAAACATGTACACTCCAATGACTCCATATTTCCAGTTCTGTGGTGTATTCCTGCTTCCAAGGGATAACACTTTCTAGAACATAATTGGCATCTCATGAAAATTGTCTAATATGGGACAATTTGCATGAAATGTCAAATCCTGTTTTCGGGATAAAATTAAAAGAAAAAATCTCGTCTGAAAATGTCGCATGCTGGACGTGTGGATGCCATAGTATTGAGTTACATCGCATGGTCGGTACAGTTTAAGATGACATTTGACATGAGGGCATAGAGAAATAGTGCTTAAACACAGAACTCATTACAAAAACACGCCTATACAAATACATTGTAACCTTTATCGCTGTAGAAGTGAAAATTTTAAGATGAAAATTGTTTTACTATATAAAAGTGGGGTTCTAGGGGGTCAAAATTATATAGCACAGTAAACCGCTATGGTCTATGCCTGCCCAGGCAAGGTGGCGCGAGTCGGACTGTCCATGCATATAAACTTTATTGCTTTAATTGTGCGCCAGGGCTTGAGAGATTATTTCATCTCAACGTCAGGTAACAGTCTCACAAGATCGAAAGCAAAACAACGCCTCAGAAATGACCATAAATTATTGTCGCGACGAGGACGTTAAACCTCAATTCAAACAAATGAAATTCAAAACCCTTGGCATGGCGTACCCACCACGTAAACGACTGTAAAGTTTACATCCCAATTCTGTCTTGTGGTTATACGAGCAGTAAACATTCAAATGACCTCCGCCGGTGGTCATTTGAAAACAATTTGACTTATATCTGGAGGTCAATTTGAACGCTTCCTGTTAATGGTATTCATGGGCTGTTAATGGTATTCATGGGCTGCAGGAAGGTCGCAGGTAAGATTATTTTTGATCAAAATCATATCTTAATAAAGTTTCCTTTTAAAAGGAAGGCTTCCCTAGTTTGTAAAATTGAAAATCTGGTCGCCTTTCGAAAGTATGGGTGGGTGGGGGGGTGCTATTGCCATACCCCCGGCGTCCGCGTTAGCATCGGTGTCCGCATTTGGTTGAAGTTTACCTGCAAGCAATCATTTGTGCTGTTTTACAAATTTATTTTCAAGTAAAGTTATCAACTGATAAAAAAAAAAATATTTTTTCACATTCTTTTTCACTCGATTTCCCAGGTTTTGGGGCTTAAAAAGTTAATCTTTTCTTCTGTATTACCTCCCTTATATTTGTCAAATGCATGTGCGTAGCCAACTAAAACGCATCTTCTCTTCTACATATCCGAGAGCAGCAAAGGCTCTGGTAAGGCTGCGCGTATTCGCAGGCTCGTATGAGCCAGTGCTGGTCGCCTTTGTGAAAAAGACCCATGTCATGCCCATGAAGCCGATGCCACGTCTTGACGTTACATCGATGTTGTCGCTCTAAAGCACGATTTTCCTGGTAAGGCTTCTACGGAAACTGTTTCAGTGTAAGCTGACCGTCTTAAACCATTGAAAGGAGGACAATCTACGTAGAAACATATTCGCGGACCCGGCGAGGAGCAAAACCGCAACGTCGGTGCGGATCTAACTGTAATAGTTAAAAAAAATGGCATTTATGAACTGAGAAGGCTGAATGTTGCGAGCTGCTCACTCGCACAGGTTTTATGCTGGTGGAAAATTTGTCCATGTACATGTTAAGCTTTTAAATTGCTCGTTTGACATGCGATGAACAATGGCATGTTTTGTAAAATTGACCATGTTGGTAGGATATGAGGTCTCTTAAATTTCTGCCTGAGTTCGAGGCACGATCAAGACAAGTTCTGCAATGGTTTAAAACTGTTTTTTCTCTTCACCCACCGCTTATAGAAGAACGGTTAATAATGTTCCTAAATAAATGAAGAAAAAATGGCATATCACTTTTATAGAGACCACCCTACAACAAGCACACTTGATTGATTTACTTCGTGAAATACAACTCGGATTTTTTTTTTCTTTTTTTTTTTTTTTACACAATAAGTTATCAGCTATTAGACTATCTGCCTGTAACTGGACATTGCAAAACTATTTTTACTGATTTCAACTGTCAAATTCTCTTCGTAAACTCGTCCTTGAAATTCTGAGTGACCATGAAAAGTTTGAGACTCCGAGAGAAGTGGGACTCAAGTGACAGAATTAACTTTTGTAATCTATAGGCGTTTTTTATTTATTTATTTTTTGTTGTTGTTGGTGTTGTTTTTTACAAATCCTTAAGAAAAGAAAAGCATTACATCAACAAGTCCGTGTACTGAACAACGAAGGTACATGTAACCAGGCACTAGAAGCACATTGAGGCTACCGCATAAATACTGATCAACCATATAAACCCAACTTTATATAGAGAAAGTTGAGTGTACAGGGGTACATTCTTTTCCTTTTTAAGGGGGTTCAGAACTCCGTTCACCGACAATCTATATTTGGACTAGAAAAAAAGAATATTTTTCACATCACGAAAACACGCCTACCTAATCTTGACCCCTAGGCAGTGGGTAGTCGGTAGAACCTCGTCATCGAGGCGGTTCTAAGCAGTACCCACAATCTATATTTAGAGCAGAAATATGAACAAATCTGAAATTTTGTATCGGACAATGTTCATTTTTGGTGGCAAAATTCTGTATATATTTGAATAGGCGTGTTTTCGTAATGAACTGAAAATGCTAGTTCATGAGATTTTAGCACATACATGTAGATGTTTTATAATGATCCCAATGCAGAAGACGGGTTATACAGACCATAGGGTTAGTTTCGAGTCACAAAAGTCGAATAATTTCACCTTGCACGGGGTAGGCCAACTGGAATCAAGTACATTAACCCATATATGCCTAGGGACCCTTTTTGAGACATTGGCAGATAGTGCAGACCCAGATCAGACGCCGCATCTGATCAAGATCTAAACTGTTTGCTCAACGTACATACATTTTTGTAAAACTTACCACAAAAAATGGCATCCCTATGCTTAGAAATTGACCACTCCAGACTGATGAGGCCTAATTGGCCAAAACTAGCTAGTCTGGTCCAGAAAACATGCACACTCCATATTTTTCAGTTCTGTGGTGTATTCCTTGCTTCCAAAGGATAACCCTTTTATCAGTTTGATCTCTTATGGCTAGCCGTAACTTTTAAAAGTTACAATTTGCCACAACTTATGATTTTTTTAAAGTTACGGGTAACCGTAACTTTTCTTAAGTCTTTACACTAGGGGGCGCTTTAATGAAGGGAGAAATAATTAATTTGTTGTTCTAAGAAAGACTCAAAAACGTTACAGTTTTCCATGAGTTTTTAACAGGAGGCAATGATGGGGTTCTTAATTTCGTGTTTTCGTGATGGATAGTCATATACCCTAAAACACTAAGGGGCGCATTCAAATTTACAATATTAAAATGATCAACATGACCAATACACTAAAGCCTCCCTTTTAAAAAATAGTTACGGTAAACCATGCATTTGATAAGGTTACGGATATCCGTAACATTCCACCAGAAAAGGTTACGGCAAACCGTAACATTCTTGTTTGGAAGTTGGAGGTTTGTGTTTTTTGAAAAGCGTAATCTCATTTAAAAAAACGTAATCAATACCAAATGCTGAAATATCAATTAACTTAACATTAAACTACTTGGTTAAAAGCATTCAGA
Source organism: Lucinisca nassula (assembly GCA_963580285.1). Classification (NCBI taxonomy): domain Eukaryota; kingdom Metazoa; phylum Mollusca; class Bivalvia; order Lucinida; family Lucinidae; genus Lucinisca; species Lucinisca nassula. Next base: position 127,547,644 of record OY757012.1, read on the forward strand.
TGCTCATTTTTCATGAAAACATGCACATTTTATTATCAGATCTTGTCATTTAATTCCATGTTTTCCGCCAGTTGTTAAAATGGGGATGCTGATTGGTAGTCAAGGTGTCCTTTGCAGAGAGAATCTAGTAGTTTCAGAGGCAACCAGTGGGGATCAACAGTTAATTCAACTAACTTCAGCAGAGCATATAAAACATCATTTTGGCAATGAAAATGATACCATGAGAAACCATAACTTTTAAAAGTTACGGCTAGCCGTAAGAGACCAGACTGTTTATAGAACTTATAAAAGTGGAATATTTTGGCACCTATGGGTCATCAAAAGGACGAAACTGAAAGTAGGCAACTTTTTTTTCTTTGGTTTGACTTCTTGGAAACGCTTTATAAATAGATATCTGGAAACGCTTTATAAATAGACATCGACGGGCGCAGCATTCCTGTTTTTCATTGCGTAAATATGTGGAGAGCAGTTTTATCTGTAGGGATTTCCTATTTACGTCATAAAACGGTTAGAAATAAACTGGGGGTATCACCAATCCAATCTAAATGGCTTCCAATCGAAATTGGATGCCAAAAATCGGAGAATGATATTCTATCAGTTTTTTGCACCTGATTTTCATACCAAGTGTTATTGAAAGGTTTTCAGTCTCAGACCACATGGGCATGTGTATTTCTTTCTCTCGTTTCCTTTCTTTTTTACTCAATTGTTTATAAAACTAAGAAAATAGGTACAATATAGCTTCAGAAAGTGTCAGTGCATATAATTATTCCCTGTTTGAGATGGTAAAACTAGTCATTCTACTGGTATGCACTGTTGTTTGCATACCCCAATCTAATGATCAATACTCATGGACATATCATTAGGAAAACATGTCCGTGAGAAGTAATGGCGTCCAACATGATGTCAGAAAATGATAAATATTAGGTAAAAATGATAACATCTTTATTATTTCTGCTTTCAACATAGAATGTGGGTGCTCGTTAGAACCGCCTCAATGAGGCGGTTCTAACGAGTACCCACACTCTATGTTTTTGAGCAAAAATAAGGTAGATAATGTTTACCCCCGTAAACTCCACTTTTTTCTATATAAAGTGGGGTTTAGGGGATTCTTCGTTTCACGGACTTGTTACTGTGATGTACAGGCCAGGTATTCTCACTAGAGTAAAAAATTCCTACTGTATCATGGTAATGGAATTTCATGATCCTAATACTACATCGTGCATCACCTCACTATAGCATAAGTTCGTCTTATGACACCGCCATACTTCTTGCTCATTACGAAGACATGCCTATACAAATACATTGCCATCTTTATCGCCGAAAACAATGAAAATTTAAGATGAAAAATTGTGATATTTTTCTTATTTCTGCTCAAAATATAGATTGCGGGGACACGATAAAACCGCCTCGACGAGGCGGTTCTATCGAGTACCCACAATCTATGTTTTTGAGCAGAAATAAGAAAAATAATGTATACCCCCTCAAACCCCAGTTTTACTATATAAAAGTGGGGTATGAGGGGGTCAAAATTATATAGGCGTGATCTCGTAATGGATATTTCATGATCCTAATACTACATCGTGCATCACCTCACTACAGCATTAAGTTCGTCTTGTGACACCTCCATACTTCTTGCTGTCTCCTGTTTAATGCAATGTAACTTTTCCAATAAAGTTTCGATAATGTAAGAGCCTAGTGTTTAAGATTCAGCGCATTCCTATAATGACATCAGAAGTTATTAACCAAAAAGTTGTCTAAATGGGGAAATTTCTAATTCAGAAAGGGAACATAAACAATGCAAAATGCAGAATTGTGGAACTGTTACATTACTTCTAGTATTGTAAGGTAAAAATCAATCCCCAAAAGACAACATAAGTTTTAAACCAAAATTTATCTAGTCAGAACAGGGCCATAAACCATGCAAAAGCGTACTAGAATAATGATAAATGTTCTATGATTTCTTAGTTATGTAATTGCCTGGGCCAGTATAATCCATGCTAAATGCACAACAGAGTTATGCCAATTGCTCCATGAATTATTTGTAAGGTTGTTGACTAGTATTTTAAGTTGCAAAACAATCCTGATATAAAAACAGAAGTTATCAATCAAAATGTATCTAAATGGGACACTTTTTAAATAAGAAAAGGACCATAATCCATGCAAAATGCATAACAGTGATGTAACTTTTTCTATATATTCTCTGTAATGGAACAGGCTAATATTTCAATTTTCAAATAAATCCACCAAAAATAACGAGTTACGAATCAAAATACTTCTGAATGGGACAATTTCTAAGTCAGAAAGGGGGCCATAATCCATGCTAAATGCATAACAGAGTAATGCCACGTGTTCCTTAATTTGTTTATAAGGAAGTTGACTAGTATTTAAAGCTTGAGATCAATCCTACAATAAAATCCGAGATGTTTAGTCAAAATGTATCAAAATGTGGCATGTTTTAAGTTAGAAAAGGGCCATAATCCATGCAGAATGCATATCAGAGTGATGGTTCTTTCTCTGCATATTTGCAGCAATGTAACTGGTCAGTATTTCAAGTTTCAAATCAATCAAAATATATCTGGATAGGACAATTTCTAAGTAAGAAAGGGGTAATAATCCACGAAAACTACTTGCTGGAATCATTTTACTTATCTCCCCATTGAGTCTTTGTACAATGTGTATGTGTTCCAAAATGCAAATCAATTCACAAAATATAACCAGTTATAAGAAATATTCAAATGCGACGGGACGGGAGGGGATGCGACACGCCAAAGAGAATCCAGTATAGTCCCGACAAGTTTGGTGGGGGCATAATAGAATGCTGCAGTAGATCGAGTATAAGTAGAAGGTGACGTCAGCGAATGTTTTTGTTATTTAGCATTGTCCGCTTTCGTTATAATAATAATAACGGTATAACAATGGTGGTATACTCTTTGCCGTCACTTTCTGCTTATCCTCGGACTATAGCAAATAGGAGATGCAAAACAAAACAGACAAATTACGAAAAAAAAATCTGACAAGTTAGTGCCATGCTAATAAACCCTATTGGTTTCATTGGGCGACAGGGCTTGAGATGTCATTTCATCTCAATGTCGGGTAAAAGTCCCAGAAAATTGGAAGCAACGTCTCCAAAATGACCTTTACAGTGTTGACGGGGACGTTAAACCTCAAATCAAACAAAAACTGACAAGTTAGTGGTCTTCGAGATATGTTATAACAAGACTGTTAACGGATTCCGGAAAGTCCCCTTGGACTTACACTAAGCTCTTGGTAAGATGGAGCTAACGCACTGTGGCATACGTTAAGCTCTTCCTATGGTAGAGCTAATCCCATGTATCGCTACTCACCCTGCGGCACACGCGTCTCTCTTCCTACGGAAGAGCTAAACGGCTTGTGGACTATGCTGAGCTCCACCTACGGTAAAGCTTATCTCCCTGTGGGATACGCTAAGCTTTTCTCCATGTGCTAATTTTCCCTGGTGGATTCGCTAACTGCTATTCTTGCACACCAGACAAGGGAATCCGTGATTTTACCCTGGGATAGAAATATATGTTCCGACCCTGGTGTTCCGACCCAGGCAACTAACATAAATGTGCTTCAATTCTATTCAACTGCCCGAACTACTTCCGCACTACTTTTATTTTGTAAACAATATACATGTGCGAGCTGTCAAAACTAACCGGAGGTGTTGTGCAAGAAAAAGAATCCAATATTGGATTCTGTTGTAGATGGGCGTTTCCAACCCTCGGGATGACCGTGCTGAGCGGAACCTCGGCGTAGCCTTGGTTCCGCTCAGCACGGTCATCCCTCGGGTTGGAAACGCTCATCTACAACAGAACCCCATATCAGATTCTTATATTCTTACCGTAAGCTATCCCTTATCCTGCCGAATGAAATAAATTCCCACATCCCTTCCTGACTATTAACAATTCTGAAACTAAATGGCAGTGTAGATTCTGATCAGATGGGTTCCTCAGAAGATCTGGATCCACTATGTTTGCAAATGTATAGGTTGTTTTGCACACCGAGATGAGGACTAAATCCCTGAGAGATACGCTAAGCTCTTCCTACGGTAGAGATAAAAACGGTACTAGATAGGACATGCAAGGCAAAACGAACTTGTCAACTAATGCCTACATGTATGACGCCACTTGACTTCATCGAACAATATAACCATAAGATGCCAAGCACATCATCTGTCGTCTGCTTTGCTGTCTGCTGGTTACTTTTTAAGTCATTGTTATGAACAGTTTGTACCCAGCATCACGAAAACATGCCTATATTATGTTTATCCCTTTGAACCCCACTGTTATATAGTAAAACTGGGGTTTACAGGGGTAAGCCTTATTTTTCCTATTTCTGTTCTAAAATATAGATTGTGGGTACTCGTTAGACCCGCCTCATCGAGGCGGTTCTAACGAGTGCCCACAATCTATATTTTGAGCAGAAGTAAGAAAAATATCACATTTTTTCATCTTAAAAGTTTCATTTTTTCGGCGGTAAAGTGTGCAATGTATTTGTATAGGCGTGTTTTCGTAATGGATTAGACATCTCCTATAGAGGCATTCTAATCTTGAACTGCAATATTTGCCTGGTTGCAAAAGCATTTTTAAAAAATTGCAATGAGGCGCAGCAGACGCCGTGAACAAACGATACTTTCAGATGCAGGTTGTTTTGGCGTATTAAGTTCTACAATCCTAGATGCCAATTGGTTTACATAAGGCCGAAGCGACTGAAACGACCAAGGGCTAAAATGAGACGATAACTCAAGGCAATAATTGGCAGCTTAGAAGATACAGTGGATCCTTGTTATAACGACAGGAGATATATTCGTTCCCCCAAAACATTACCTTTCCCTATAAAGAATGTCAATAAGAAGTAGTATAATAGGGAATAAAGGGCTATTCCACTGAATAACTCAACTCCAAGAAACAAAAATGTTGTGGAAATTTGTGAGAATCGCATCCATCACGAAAACTCGCCTATATAATTTTGACCCCCTTGAACCCCACTTCCATATAGTAAAACTAGGGTTTGCAAGGGTAAATATGTTCTATAAAAGTGTTATCCTTTGGAAGCAAGGAATACACCAGAGAAGTGAAAAATATGGAGTGTACATGTTTTCTGGGCAAGTCTAGCTAGTTTCGGCCAATTAGGCCTCATCAGTGACCCTCAGATATTTTCAAAGTTCCACAATGGAATCAATGATCCCAAAGGACAAAAAAATATAATCTACACTATGATGTAGGGCAGGGAGACGTTTTACCGCCGCCACACATTCCCACACACCAGCTGTAGTGAAGTTAAATATGTTCTATAAAAGTGTTATCCTTCCGAAGCAAGGAATACACCACAGAAGTGAAAAATATGGAGTGTACATGTTTTCTGGGCCAGACTAGCTATTTTCGGCCAATTAGGCCTCATCAGTGACCCTCAGATATTTTCAAAATTCCACAATGGAATCAATGATCCAAAAGGACAAAAAAATATAATCTACACTATGATGTAGGGCAGGGAGACGTTTTATCGCCGCCACACATTCCCACACACCAGCTGTAGTGAAGTTTAATATGTTCTATAAAAGGGTTATCCTTTGGAAGCAAGGAATACACCACAGAAGTGAAAAATATGGAGTTAACATGTAATCTGGGCTAGACTTGCTAGTTTCGGCCAATTAGGCCTCATCAGTGACCCTCAGATATTTTCAAAATTCCACAATGGAATCAACGATCACAAAGGACAAGAAAATATAATCCACACTATGATGTAGGGCAGGGAAACGTTTTACCGCCACCACACATTCCCACACACCAGCTGTAGTGAATTTAATGAGGCGGTTCTAACGAGTACCCACAGTATATATTTTGAGCAGAAATAAGAAAAATATCACAATTTTTCATCTTACAATTTTCATTTTGTCGGCGATAAAGGTTACAATGTAATTGTATAGGCGTGTTTTCGTAATGGGCGATTCTAACAAATATCCACAAGATTTGTTTTTGAGCAACAAATTCAATATTCATGAATAGCTCCATTCACCAATCTTAAGTCTCTAGCCGTAGTAGTACCTAATAGGGCTATACGTTGTCTCGTCAGAGTAGCGGCTGTCGCAGCTGATCGTGGACGGGCTCGACCTTGATCCGCCGCGGTGCCTCCACCTTTGTTGCACAAGTGTCTGTTATTAGATCATCACGAAAACACGCCTATATAATTTTTGACCCCCTTGAACCCCACTTTTATATAGTAAAACTGGGGTTTCCGGGGGTATACCTTATTTTTCTTATTTCTGCTCTAAAATATAGGTTGTGGGTACTCGTTAGAACCGCCTCGATAAGGCGGTTCTAACGAGTGCCTACAATCTATATTTGGAGCAGAAATAAGAAAAATATCACATTTTTTCTGTATAAAATTTTCATTTTTTTCGGCGATAAAGGTGGCAATGTATTTGTATAGGCGTATTTGCGTAATGTGATGCCAGGCAAATCATGAAGACAAGTTATCAGAACCAAGATGTGAAATGATGGTTATATTGTAACTACGCGCTCCTCCAACCCTCACCCAGCCTTTTTCTCAATCTAAATGAAAGGCACGTTACCCAACTCGAGGGCATTTTATAAGATATTATAACACTTTCCTATATGTTTTTGCAACATACACCATGTTAAAGACATCGAGGTTCCGCTCAGCACGGCCATCCCGAGGGTTGCGGGAAACGCGTTTTCAACCCTCGGGATAACCGTTCCGCTCAGCACGGCCTTCCCTAGGGTTGATAGAAGCCTCCGTGGTGCAGTGGTTACGCTACTCGCCTTGTAAACCAGGGATCGCAGGATCGATCCCGGGCTTCTCCAGACTTTCGGATGAGTCTTTCAACCGAGGTCCCGTCTCCGTATGACCTTAGCTGTTGGTGGGACGTAAAACTAAAACTCACTCACTCACTATTCCCTAGGGTTGGAAAGAACAATATACTAGATTATTTTCCCTGCACAACACATCCGAAAATTTTCATTTTACTTTAATTAACGTTTTATATTTCGCGCCCTATGCATATACATGTATAGTTTGCCTGTGTAATAACACTAGGGTTAGAACAGAATATCTATTCCAGGCTAAAGCAACGGATTTCCTTATTTTGTGTGCAAGAAAATAAGATCTGGCACATGTGCTCGGACATAGGCAATCGGTGTGTACACAGGTCACAGACCACAGGGCCACAGAATGCTATTACCATCACGTGAACATGTCCGTGAAATGACCCCCCCCCCCCCTAAACCCCACTTTATAGAGAGAAAACTGGGGTTTACGGGGTGTACATTATTTTTTCTTATTTCTGCTCCAAGACATAGGTTGTGGGTACTCGTTAGAACCGCCTCATTGTGGCGGTTCTAACGAGCACTCACAACCTATGTTCGCTGTAGAAATAAGAAAAATACCGAGAATTTTCATCAGAAAAGTAGCCATTTTTGAGATGTGAAAAAATACTATGTGTCGCACGGGTGTGTTATCGTAATGCTTTAAAGGATTTCGAGAGTTAACGGAAGCCATTACGAAAACACACCTATACAAATACATTGCCATTTTTTGGCCAAAAGTTAGAAATTTTAAGATGAAAAATTGTGATATTTTTCTTATTTATGCTCAAAACATAGATTGCGGGAACTCGATAGAGTCGCCTCGACGAGGCGGTTCTATCGAGTACCCACAATCTATGTTTTTGAGCAGAAATAAGAAAAATAATGTATACCCCCTTAAACCCCAGTTTACTATATAAAAGTGGGGTATGAAGGGGGTCAAATTTATATAGGCGTGTTCTCATAATGGATCGGAATCTTCTTTCCAGTTTCCAAGCCTGCAGTCAGAGTCGCTAACTCTAAAGCATTAGGTCTCTCGCTGTTGTGGTTTGGCCTCGCGAGACGCAAAGGTCAGTTGTTGTTTTTTTTTTCTCTGGATACGCCAGTTTTCGCCCACCTCTAATTACCGATTGGTTCGAAATAAGTGAAACATTCTTGAAGGGGCGGTTAAGTCCAAGCCTAGGCCCCACTACCGCAACAAAAACAAAAGTAAAAAATCAACTCAGAGACAACTGACCTACCACTGGTGATGCGATCAAGTCAATGAAATGAAAGCCGTTTAACACGTTGTATACTGGTGGACTCTTCCAATGCTATAAGTTGGACAAGTCAATTTGTCATATAAGGGTGGCATTTTTTTTCGTTCTTATTTTATTTTAATGGAGAATTCTGTTAGCAAATAGTACAGGCCCTGGTCAGACGCCACCGTACTGTTTGCCAATTTACCTCGTTAGGGGTTTCCAACATACAATGTGTTAACTCTTATCATGCTGTTCACGACAACCCATATCTTTGGAAACATTGTAGATCCAGATCAGATGGCTTCTGAAGAAGCCATCTGATCAGGATCTACACTGTTTGACATTCCGTTTTTGAATTTGTGGGAATAAATTACATGAAGAAATCTGATTGGTTCAAAGTCAGAAATGGGTGTGGCTTAACTGAATATTCAGCAAGAGAAGGGCTAATACCCAGCGAAGATACTAGAGGTTAATGTTACCGTTCGAGCTCAATTGAGGGCAATATCATTTCCCAGGGACCAAATAAGTCAGTTACATAATGCCATATGCTACTACTTATAGTTTTATGAAAGCACTTAAAACTAAAAAGTAAGAACATATGACTCCTATCTGCTTATTCAGAATAGATAACAAATGGTAACATGCCGTAAGTACAGACGGCCTTGCTATATCTGTGTCCCTGTTTAAAATGTAGGGCATTTTGTCTCATTTAGGATAAGAAATTATGTTCCAATGTCTGTAGATGGGCCTTAGAATGAAGCTTTACACGACATGAGGACTAATATTGCAATCCAGAGTTGGAAAAATAGGACTTAATTATATCAGTTTGATATATAGACGCGTGAGACCTCTACATACCTAACATCAGGACATGTTTTTTGTGGTAGCAAACCACTATTCCAAGCTGTCGGCGAGACTCGGACGCGCAGCGGACGATGTTATTTGAGCCGTAACAAATAGTACACTTTGCAACCCTTCTCTTTTGTGTTATCTCTGCATTTTGACTTGCCACAGAATAATTCGAAGCTGGTTTCTATAGCTTGTACACTGAAAAGCCAATGTAGTGGCTATGTAAACAAATCCTACCCCACCCACTTCTGCTGCTTTTTTTACCATTTTCTGCTGTTTTCAAGGGAGCCCTGGCAGCACACTGCATTTGCAAGGACAATAATTTATTGTCAGCATTCAGCTCTATTGTACACCTACCGGAAATGAAAGGAGGCTAGAAATTGACCCCTGCCAGCCGTTTACTTTTTTAGCAATATCCAAATGAAGTCAGACAGCTATTTTAAACAGAAAGTGTAGCGATAAATTCGTATAACAGTAGTTTCGTATGTTCAGTTACATCCCTTGATATCCAGGTCATGTGACCATGAATTAATTCATATTTCTTCAGAATGACACAAAAACAATACACTGAATTCAAGATATTGCTTTCATTATTGCCAAACAGTATTTAGACACTGAATTTGATCCCTACCCTTACTTATGAAGAAATTTCCCCATGTGCACAGGCTTGAAACTGTGTACTGCTACCTTTAATGGTAGCAAACCCCTATTCCAAGCTGTCGGCGAGACTCGGACGCGCAGCGGACGAAGTTATTTGAGCCGTAACAAATAGTACACTTTGCAACCCTTCTCTTTTGTGTTATCTCTGCATTTTGACTTGCCACAAAATAATTTGAAGCTGGTTTCTATAGCTTGTACACTGTACAGCCAATGTATTGGCTATGTAAACAAATCCTACCCCACCCACTTCTGCTGCTTTTTTTTTACCACTTTCTGCTGTTTTCAAGGGAGCCCTGGCAGCACACTGCATTTGCAAGGACAATTGTCAGCATTCAGCTCTATTGTACACCTACCAAAAATGAAAGGAGGCTAGAAATTGACCCCTGCCAGCCGTTTACCTTTTTAGCAATATCCAAATGAAGTCAGACAGCTATTTTAAATAGAAAGTGTAGCGATTAATTCGTATAGCAGTAGTTTCGTATTTTCAGTTACATCCCTAGATATCCGGGTCATGTGACCGAGAATTAATTCATATTTCTTCAGAATGACACAAAAACAATACACTGAATTCAAGATATTGCTTTCATTATTGCCAAACAGTATTTAGACACTGAATTTGATCCATACCCTTACTAATAAAGAAATTTCCCCATGTGCACAGGCTGGAAACTGTGTACTGCTACCTTTAATGGTAGCAAACCACTATTCCAAGCTGTCGGCGAGACTCGGACGCGCAGCGGACGAAGTTATTTGAGCCGTAACAAATAGTACACTTTGCAACCCTTTTCTTTTGTGTTATCTCTGCATTTTGACTTGCCACAAAATAATTTGAAGCTGGTTTCTATAGCTTGTACACTGTACAGCCAATGTATTGGCTATGTAAACAAATCCTACCCCACCCACTTCTGCTGCTTTTTTTTACCATTTTCTGCTGTTTTCAAGGGAGCCCTGGCAGCACACTGCATTTGCAAGGACAATTGTCAGCATTCAGCTCCATTGTACACCTACCAAAAATGAAAGGAGGCTAGAAATTGACCCCTGCCAGCCGTTTACCTTTTTAGCAATATCCAAATGAAGTCAGTCAGCTATTTTAAATAGAAAGTGTAGCGATAAATTCGTATAGCAGTAGTTTCGTATTTTCAGTTACATCCCTTGATATCCAGGTCATGTGACCATGAATTAATTCATATTTCTCCATGAATGACACAAAAACAATACACTGAATTCAAGATATTGCTTTCATAATTGCCAAAAAGTATTTAGACACTGAATTTGATCCCTACCCTTACTTATGAAGAAATTTCCCCATGTGCACAGGCTGGAAACTGTGTACTGCTACCTGTTCTATATTAAAGGTAGAACCCTAAACTAGTGCCTTGATGAAGTTATCATGGTGACGCGAGTGGACATCACGAAAACACGCCTATATAACCCCCTCAAACCCCACTTAAGTAAAACTTTGGTTTACAGGAGTATGCATTATTTGTTTTTATTTCTGCTCAAAACATGGATTGTGGGTAGGCGTTAGAACCGCCTCGCCGAGGCGGTTTTAACGAGTACACACAATCTATGTTCAGGGCAGAAACATGCAAAGTATCGGATTTTTTCATCGGAAATTTTTCATTTTTTGGTATCAACATTTTCAGTATATTTGAATAGGCATGTTTTCAAAAATGAATTTTCTGAAAAGCACATCGAACCAAACACTTCAACGTGTGTAGCCTACTTCCGCACTTTACAAAAGTGGCTGACATTCATAAAACCTCGTCTGTCCATAGTACCTCACACACACACACACCTCACTATCAGTACGAGCCGCGAAGACATGAGTCTTCATTGTGCGCATAAACTGAGTCTTAGGGCCGACCTAAGAGCGACCTTAGAGCGACAGCGTGAAACTATGGCTGAGCAAAGTAATCGTTGGTCGCACATGGGATGGCAAAGGTTTTTCTATGCACTGGCTTAAGTATTTTTTTTCCAACGCATCTTATCAGATCATTCGACGTGGCGCAATAATAGAAGTCACGTTTTTTTTCTTTTGTATTTAAAGCCACAGTTGCGACCGGCTTCTTCAGTTCGCATCTTGTTTTGATTTGGAACTCAGACATGAAGTGCCTTATACTAGTTTGTTCACTGGGTAAGCTTAAGCGTTTTTTTGCCATTGTCAACTTGTTTGGGCATATTTTTTTCCATTAAGATAACAGCCATACAAGATAACATTTTATTACATGTCGTCGCGTCTGAGAGTGTAATAACGCCATGTAATAGTTTCGATATTCCACTAGTGGATTAAATATGCAAATTGGCTAGATGCGTCCTGTAACGTTACATGTACGACGTCCTTAACGGCGCCCCGTTTACTAACGGCGGAATATTGACATTTTTGTAAACACAAGATAATGTCTTTTTCGCATAACTTAATATCATTTGCGCACAAGATATTTTCTTGTTCGCACGACATATGTACATGTTTGTTTGTTTGTTTGATTTGAAGTTTAACGTCCCCGTCAACACTGTAAATGTCATTTTGGAGACGTTGCTTCCAATTTTGTGGGACTTTTACCAGCCATTGAGATGAAATGATTTCTCAAGCCTTGTCACCCAATGAAATCAAGGGTTTATAAGCATTGGCGGGCCGACGCGCACCGCATTGCCTGGGCAGGCTTCATATGTACATGTATTATCTTGTTTGCACAACAAAGATCTTAAGCGTCTTATTTAATTGTGCTAACAACATAATATGTTGTGCGAACAAGATATTAAGTTGTGCGAACAAGATATTATCTTGTGCACACGACATAATATCCTGTGCGCACATTATATTATGTTTATCTTGTGCGCACAACATATTCTGTTGTCCGCACAAGATATTAAGTTGTGCGATCAAGATAATAAGTTGTGCGCACAAGATCTATATTGTGCAAACCAGAATAATATATTGCGTGCACAAGATATTTAGTTGTGCGAATAAGATAATAAGATGTGTGCATAAGATCTATGTTGTGCAAACAAGATAATAATTTGTGCGCACAAGATATTATGTTGTTCGCACAAGATAACGTCTTGTTCGCACAACATATACATGTACTAGATATTAAGTTGTTCGAACAAGATATTATCTTGTGCGCACAAGATAATAACTTGGGCGCACAAGATATTATGTTGTGCGTACAAGATATTATCTTATTTGCACAACATATTAAAAAACTACATGTCCCTTCCAGGTTTCCGTAAATTGCTTAATATAATTATTCAACAGAATTATGAACAGTGCATTTGTTTTGTTTGATTTGAGGTTTAACGTCCCCGTCAACACTGTATAGGTCATTTTGGAGCCGTTGCTTTCAATTTTGTAGGATTTTACCCGACATGACATCTCAAGCCCCGTCGGCCAATGAAACCAATAGGGTTTATAAGCATGGACGGTTCGACTCGCACCGCTTTGCCTGGCAGGCTTCGATCCTGTAAGCGGTTTACCAGTACTTGTGCTCGGTCGGATTTCAGCTCTGCGTGGAAGCATCATGCAGTCCATCTATTTCTTCAAGCCCCGATTGGCGGGGGGTGGGGGGGGGGGGTGGGGGTGGGGCGAAAACGAACAGTGTATATTCTTATCAGATGACTTCTGAAAAGATGGCTTCAGAAGCCAACTGATCTGGATCTACGCTGTTGATGTTGTAGTGTTCAGCAGGATAAGAAGATATCATATCTGTATTGCATTTTAACTCGTTCCCACAGTCCATGTTTGGTTAAGAGCGCTGACTCTTGATCATTAGGTCTCTCACCGCTGTGGTTCGAGCCTCGCTCGGGTCACATGTGATACGCCAAGTTCTGCAACGGAAGGTCAGGTGGTTTTTCTCCGGGTACTCCGGTTTTCGTCCACCTCTGATTGACCTTCGGCTCGATATGAGTGAAATAATCTTGAAAGGGCCGTAAAACTAACCCCCCCCCACCCCCCAAAAAAAAGACAGTCCATGTTTTGTACCGGAAATAAGTAAAAAATAGAGAATACCCTAAGAAACTCCACATTTTTTCTTTACAACGTTGGGTTTACAGGGGTTCTCATAGCATGGATTTGCTAATGATATGGAAAACTCAAACCAGGTTACGTACTTTCGCGTGAGAACTCATCCATTCCTGTATGCAACGGAAGAAATTTCAAGTGAAAGGGCATCAAGTACACAGGGGAAATTCTGATCAGACCGCGAGAATGCGCAGATTGATCTGCAATGCAGTTAACCTTTTTTGTAGCAAATGGAATCTTCCTCCTTATATAAACCAGGAGTGCATTCAAAAGTTAAGGAGTGTCAGGTTGTATTCAAAATGTAGTCAAAATGTATTGGAAAATGGCTTAACATTTTGCAAAAAGTGTAGGTTCTGCGGCCTCTGATCAGGGCCTGCACCGTTTGCCAAGTACCCGTTTTGGGGTTTCCGGTACAAAAAGGGTAAATACTGTAAAATTCCCCTCTTATTTTTCTGTTTGCCCACAAGGCTAAAGGCACTCTGGAATTTTATCAGTAATTTATTAAAACTATTTAATAATGTAGCCTTGTGACACAAGTAGGGCCGGCTGATCAGACACTACTCCGCACGAGGAAATTATCTTACTGACTGCTATGCAGCAATATTCTAAAACATGCCAAGAATCACTTGAATCCAAGACTGTATTTTCCAGTTATTCATTTGTTGGTTATATCTAAGCAAAGCAAAGCAGAAAGCTTCTCTCTCTTTCTTACATACAGATAACAAAAACTGCACAACAGAACCCAACGGTAAACGACACAAAGCCTTCATGGGCGCTGGTTTTATACCCTCTTATGACCAAAATAGCCTACTGTGTAGTTTTAAATAGATGCTAAACTTTCCCATAAAACTATTTTGAGACTAGTGCTAATTTATGAAGACATACTGCAAGTTTAATGCCAATAACGCATACATTGTTTTCTAAATGATATGAAATATATAGGAAATAGTTTTGGGTAGATGGCGTTTGGATTTATCGTAAAGCTATCACATAATTTATATTTTTCTTTAAATTTATGTTAAAAATTTCACACTACTAATTTATAAGAGCTGTATTCGCCATAATAAACACCATACATATGTATATATAAAAGATTGTTCAAAATATTTCTTGTTTCTCTGGTAACACATATGCCACTTTGCAAATTTTGGTGCCACGACCAGGATAATTTCTTAAACAACTGTTTGTAAGTATTTGATAAGTGTTTGAACGTTTTGCAATAATCATTTTGCCAGACAGAGATATTTGAACCGAAATGCACCATAGGTATTAATGTTTAGTGACGCATTGTAAATATAAATGAGAAGCACTTCAAGAGTCTTTAAATTCAAATAATTAAATTCTGGCAAAAATAAGGAGAGTAGTAAAATAACAACACTCCACTACACTCTGAAAAAGCAGTGAAAACAGGATATTGAAGAGGAAGATATTTCCTTGTCAGACTTAATGTGAGAATGGTAACTTGGTTGCCCGTCTATGAAAAGAAACTGATAAACATAATCTCACAAGAGAAAGACAGACTATTTTCACGTATATTTTTCAAAACTCATGCTAAGACATCGCCAAGATAAAGACATATTTCAGATGTCATTGTAGATTTTAAAAAAGATAAAGTCAGTCGTCTAACTGTTTTTGACAGCAATACTGAAACGCAAATGAATAAACTTGCGTTAGATTGCCTGGTTTTGATACAGATACCTCCATCACGGTCATTTTTGCTACCTTGAATTCCCCAGAGTGAGTACAATATAAACAACACAATGAACGTAGAATCACAGAACTGATATTTGTATAAAGATAGAAAAAGATAGAGAAGTCAAACAACCTCTCTCTAGCAAATGGAAAAGTGTTTACTGCGCTGGAAAAATTAACCAATTTGTTTTCTTGTTGTTTCGAATATTATATGCGATGGCCATAAAACGGTGAAATCAACAACAACTGCAGTGATAATCAAATGTGATTGCAAACGACATATTGACCTAGTTTGAACAACTCACATTTCAAACTAAATAAAGTCACTTTAGAGCATAACTATGTGATCAAGTTTTATAAAGGTTCCTCGGGGATCAGTATTCTGTCCCAGTTTGTTAAGCTAAATGGGCCCCGTCAAGCGATTTTGGTACTTATCGCCTATGCGAGCACCGAAGGTTCAGGCGAGCCTGCGCATCCGCGCAGTCTCGCCAGAACCTTCGCTGCTCGCTCATACAAGCAGTGAATCAAGAGGAACCTTCAGACATAAAGCCATATCCCTGGCCCCTCTGAATGGCTGGGCATGCGCAGTTAAAATTTGTCATGACGGAATGCTCGAAGACACAAATTCGCTTGGCGAGGCTCAAATGGTTGTCGTTTAAGTCTAGTAAACGACTACACTTATGTTGGTCTTGTCAGATACCTACATGCACTGTTCCTGTAAAGGGTTTGTCCCTCTAAATCGATAGTCAGGACTTAGTAATAGTGGCAGATGATCTTCAAACAGCCGGTGGGTTGACGGCCGAGTCCAGAATTAACAGCCTATCTACAACCATTCCCCCAGCGGTCAAAAGACCTCAAAAATAAGTTTAACAGATTCAGTCAACAACCTAGACATGGAAGACGTGCACAAGGGCAGGAATTGCTTAGTTAAACTTTTGACCTTATCTAATCAGCACACCAAATATGAACCAAATCCATCATATGGCGTGGAGCTCTTAAAAACTTCGACATAGTATGTACCCTTTACCTTGAGGTCAATGGGTGAAGATATTGCAGAATAAAAGTTTGAACCGTTATATATCAACATTCCAGATATGAAACAAATCCACAGTATGGTTTGCAAAATATCACCTAGTTAAAAAACTCTTACATAAAACTTCTAAGTAGAAGTAAAACAAAGATCAGGAATTGATACAATTAACTTACTCCATCCATAAAAGACACCAAAGGGAAAGAAATACAAACATTAAGCGACCAGACCATAATGGAAACCTAAACAAAGGAAGGCCATATGGACAGTTACTTTCCCACAAAATGGCCATATGGCCATCCAAAATTAAAAGACACAAGTGATACACACAGTAAGTAACAAACAACAACATAAATAAATCGCCACAGAAGAGCCGCCTTGGAACGGTCAGTAGAAGATTTCCACTGGGGGGCTTAAATCGATTTTACGTGGCCACAATCCTCGCCCTTACTTCCGTCGCGATTAAGTCTGTGACCTTGACCTTATGGGCTGTGTGTGGTATAGCTGAATAAAACTTTGGACCTATATCTATCATCATATCAAATATGAACCAAATCCAGCATGTTTAAAAAATATGAGCTGTAAAAACTTTATTAAAAATTTCAAAGTCTGTGACCTTGACATTGAGGTCATTGGCACGGGCAAGGTTTATTGCTGTATGAAACTTTACACCCATATCTCTCATCATACCAAATATGAACCAAATTCATCAAATGGTATAGAAAATATGAGCATATAAAACCTTTAACCTAAAATTTGAAAACAAAACTTTACTATAATAATTCAAAGCCCATGACCTTGACCTTGACCTTGGGGCTTTCGGCATTGGGGTGAGTATTGCTGTATACAAGTTTGGCCCTATATCTATCATCATACCAAACATGAACAAATCTATCATATGGTTTTGATATCATGAGCTCTTAAGATCTTTAACGTAATTAATGCGGATGCCAACTTCAACGCCAACGCTAACGCTGACGCCAACGCCGGGGGTAGTGCAATAGCTCTTCCTGGACTTCATCCAGGCGAGTTAACATCCGCAAATATTATTGACATTGACATATTGGCGCAAAGGATTAAGCCTTTTACTGTGCGCTGACCTTCTCGGCTTACCTGTACAGAATGTCTTGTTGGAAATAATGGAAACTATTTTTAAACAAATACAACTTATTTATTTTTCAATTTGACAAAAAAGTTCCGATTTAATCTAATTGTCTGTTTAAATACCTTCAAGAAGATATCAAATAAGTGGAACTTTTATTTAATAAGCTGCCGGCATTTTTATTTTCAAATTAACAACCCTTAATCCTTATATGAAGCATACAAAACTGTGGAAAAACAACGACAGTACCCTACTTTAACGGCGAAAATCTACACTTTTTGTTAATATTGTTAACAATCGCCCGTATCAGACGCAATGTGGTTACAATAGTGTGCACTTTGATAGAAATTATAATATTTCAAAATTATATTTAATAGCGGCATTTTGCGATTAAATTTTGAGCTTATTCAGAAAAAGCTTTATCGTCTACACACGCGTGTAATCCCAAAGCGTGTCATTCTCCGTCGACCGTGAAATGAACACATCTTCGCCTGGGCATCTCCTTGGAATGTAAATCAATCTAAAATGCGGTGTCTGATCTGCGTCTTATTTATTTATTTATTTATTTATCAATCTAAAATGCGGTGTCTGATCTGCGTCTTATTTATTTATATACTTTTCATGACCCGATTAGATTTTTTATACTTACTAAGCAATTTAAACAAACATTGCTAGTAATAAGATTACAATTGAAAGAAAGTAAGAAAGATTTTTATAGAAAAAAACTGGGGTTTACCGTGGTATTCGTTTTTTTATTTCTTATCAAAGACATAGGTAGTGGGTATTCGGTAGAGCCACCTCAATGAGGCGGTTCTAACGAGAATACAAAACTTATGTTTTTAGGTTTCCATTACGATAACACAAACATGCGATAAAGTACATTTTTCACATCACCAAAATGGCTACTTTTCTGATGAAAATCAGTGATCTTTTTTCTTATAAATACGGGTTGTGGGTGCTCGTTAGAACCGCCTCGATCGTTAGAACCGCCTCATCGAGGCGGTTCTAACGCGTATCCACAACCTATGTTTTGGAACAAAAATAATAAAAAATAATGTATACCCCCGTAAACCCCAGTTTTCTCTATATGAAGTCGGGTATAGGGGGTCTTCATTTCACGGACTTGTTCACGCGAAGATTAACAAATTATCAAGAATGGACTGAGCCGCACGGATGTGTTATCGTAATTTATTTATTTATTTGTTTATATTTTTGCTCAATGCGTGGATTGTTGGTTATATTTAGAACCTGTATGTATTTATTTCAACTGTTAAATGATTTATTAAGATCAGGGTGAACACCTTTTCTGGTGTTCCTTCCATTATACCGGGGAAAAGAATTTGCATGTAAACCCAACTTTATATATTGAACAGTCGGATAATCAGGGATCAGCATGATTTTAACATAACACAAAAACATAGTTCGAAAGTACTTGCTTCTTATTCTTCTATATTATTTTAGTCACTGTTGTTTTTTCATCACGGCAACAAGCCGTGTAATGAACACTCTCTTAAACATTGCTTTATATAGAGCAAACTGAGGTTTACTGTGGTATTCATTTTTTTTTATTTCTTCTCCAAGACATAGGTTGTGGGTGCTCGTTAGAGCCACCTCAATGAGGCGGATCTACGAGAATACAAAACCGGTTTTGAGTATCGATAAGTTTTCATTAACAAATTAACTGTTTTTTAGATATCAAGAATACCCTACTATGCCGCACGGATTTATTTATTTAAAATTTATTTATTGCTCAATACGTTGATTGATGGTACTATTTAGAACCAGCTCATTCTGATTTTTTTTTATTATTTTTCTATGCATCACGTGAACATGTCCGTGAAATGAAGACCCCCTTAAACCCCAGTTTATATAGAGAAATAAAATGTATTTACGGGGGTATTCATTATTTTTCTTATTTCTGCTCCAAGACATAGGTTGTGGGTACTCGTTACGACCGCCTTAATGAGGCGGTTCTAACGAGTACACACAACCTATGTTTTGAGCATGATTTTGACTTAATAAACACAAAAACATAGGGAGAAAGATTTCAATTTGGCGCTTCTGTGCCCATAATCAACGTTTTATTACACTCAGGGGAAAATATCACGGGTCAATTATACAATTATTGCTTTTATGACACGTGGATTGTGTATTGCGTTCCGGCTACCGACCGTCAGGAAGCCCGAAGATTACTGGACACGCGTCCAAGGTATAATGGATTACCTTATGAGTCATGGGTACTACTGTGCATTCTTTATTCATATGAAGTAATTGTGCTGTTTAGATAATGAGTACCGCTTAGAGGATCTAAGCCGGTGAGAGTCGGAACGTCCATGCTTATAAATTATATTGGTTTCACTGGGCGGCAGGGCTTGAGATGTCATTTCATCTCAATGTCGGGGAAAAGTCCCACAAAATTGGAAGCAACGTCTCCAAAATGACCTATACAGTGTTGACGGGGAAGCTAAACCTCGAATCAAACAAACAAATTAACAATCAATGAACCTTTCTTTCCAGAATAAATATTTGATGTTTGAATTTGCAGTATGTTATTATAGATAATTAAAATGGTTACAGGTAAATAAAGAGTAATTAAAACCGAATGCTTCGTTTTATATTTTTCATTAGTCACAGTTAATTTCAAACAGTGTAAGTAAGCATTACCTTACATGGATATTTTACAATATTGAATGATCATTGTGACCATTATGATAACACATCCGTGTGAAATAATGCATTCTTTAGGTTGCAGAAAAAGTTTATTAAAAAAATTGTGTCATAGTTTATTACTGCTTTCAATATAGGTTGTGGATCTTGTAAGAACCGCCTCGCTTCTAACGAATACCCACAACATATGTTTGGGACAAAAGTAATAGAACACTATATATGTATGTTCCAGCAAACCAGTTTTCTCTATATAAATATGTTCTAGAAAGGGTTATCCTTTGGAAGCAAAGAATACACCACAGAACTGGAAAATATGGAGTGTATATGTTTTCTGGGCCAGACTAGCTTGTTTCGGCCAATTAGGCCTCATCAGTGACCCTCAAATATTTTCAAAATTCCACAATGGAATCAATGATCCCAATGGACAAGAAAATATAAACTACACTATGAAGTTGGATGTTCATCAGTGACATGGACTTGTTAACATTATAATGATAGTCAAGCAGATTTAAGTGCATTTTGGACGGGAAAGCCCAAACATGGACACTTATGCTGGAAACAGTGCATGCTCAGATCAGACGTCGAGCTTAGATCAGGGCCTTTGCTGTCAACCCATTACGGCCCCCGCCCATCGGGGCTTGAAGAAATAGATTGGGCTGCATGATGCTTCCACGCAGAGTTGAACTGACTGCACAGCAGATGAGTACTAGTAAACTGCGTGGGGGCTCTAAGCCTGCCCATGAAAAGTGGTGCGAGTTGAACCGTCCATGAAGATAAACCCTACTGGTTTCATTGGGTGTTAGGGCTTGAGATGTCATCGCGGTGTCGGGTAAAAGTCCCTCAAAATTGGAAGCAACGTCCGCAAAATTAGCTATACAGTGTTGACGGGGACGTTAAGCATCCAGTCAAACAAAACTGTCAACCCATTAAGAAAACATATATCTGTGACAATGTTTGTTTGTTTGTTTGATTTGAGGTTAACGTCCCCGTCAACAATGTAAAGGTCAGTTTGGAGACGTTGCTTCCAATTTTGTGGGACTTTTACCCGACATTCAGATGAAATGACTTCTCAAGCCCTGTCGCCCAATGAAACCAATAGGGTTTATTAGCAAGGACGGCCCGCCTTGCACCGCGGTTTACCAGTACTAGTGTGCGGGCCGGATTCAGCTCTGCGTGGAAGCATCGTGCAGCCCATATATTTCTTCAAGACCCTATGGGCGGGGGCGGCCCTGTGACAATGTTTTCTTTCCTGTCTTCGAAATGTTAATTTATATCTAAAAAAAAAACACATTACTTTTATGATGAAAAATACAATGTCTTGGGGCGGATAACGCACATTGTAACCCCTCTAAACCTCTCTTTTCTGTATATAATATAAAGTGGTGTTTACATGGGTTTTTATTACATGGACTTATGAACATGTTTCTTTTCTAAACAATGCAATTTTAAATAATGCAATCTGACATCCATTAACTATGGCGTGAAATGCGTTGCAATATTGTATCTTGTAATATATCTTTTCCATAAAAAAATGTATGTCTTCTATATGAACATATTTGTGGTTAATATTTATAAATTATATTTGTGGTCAATAAATTATATATATGGTCAATAAATTATATTTGTGGTCAATAAATTATATATATATATATATATATATGATCAAGTAATTAAATATATGGTCAATAAATTATATGTATGGCCAATAAATTATATTTATTTGTTAAAAAAATATTGACATCTTTTATTTATTTGCATTAGATTTATATGTTTGCTTAAAAATAAATTTCTATTGGTACGTTTTTTTATTTATGAATTTACAAAAATATTTATTGGGTAAAATTAGCATTGTGGGATATTGTGTAGTTTTGTAACAGAAGATTTCATTGGTCCCCACGACATACCGGCAATTTCGATCCGCTGAGTGTTTCGCATCGTAGACTTTCGTCCTTCGACCAAACCCAGACCATGACCTTACCTGGACACGCTGTGTGCCCTGGGTGTTCTTTCTTCCGATGCTCAGTTGAATGAATTGAATTGAATTGGATTTCATTTACTGCACTTGTATATCATTTAAGCGTTAAAGGCAAGCAAATACAAACATTCCTTTTTTTCGATAATCAAAATTTACTCCTGACTTTCGCTCCCGAGTACCGGGTTTTATACTCTTCTATTAGGTGCGAATTGATCAAGGTCGAAACGGGATCATTTGAGATCAACTTTCACTTTTGGGGGGTCACTTTTGTTATGTGAAATGAGTGTTCCGTTCGGTAAGTTTGAGCCCATGGTGCTGTTATAATCGAGTTATGTAACTGTTTTTTTTAATCGCAATAATGGCTGCCATTATTTTGTTTTAGAGAACCAATGAAATTCGCCGTTACAAAAGCGCGAACTATCCCACAATGCTAATTTTACCCAACATATATTTTTGATACTACAAAAATATTTTAGCGTGACGCAAAAAAAAAAAAAAATAAAATAAAAAATAGAATCTAATCAATACTTTTTTAAACAAATAAATATAATTTATTGGCCATAAATATAATGTATTGACCACATATATAATTAATTGACGATATATTAAATTTATTGATGGTATATATAGTTTATTGACCAAATATATAATTAATTGATGATATATATAATTTATTGACGATATATATAATTTATTGACAATATATATAATTTATTGACAACAAATATCTTTTATTGACCAAAAATATATTTTATTGACCAAAAATATAATTTATTGACCACAAATATCTTACTATAGAAGACACACATTTTTTATGGAACAGATATATTACAAGATTCAATATTGCAACGTATTTCACGCCATAATTAACTATAAATGTTTTTTTGTTTTTGTTTTTTTTTTTATTCAAAAGAATAATGTGGAATATCACATTCCAGAAAAAAAAATGGATTTATGAGAATCGATAATATTTTAAGTACAAAAAGGCTCAATTTTAACCGTTTGACAAAAAGAGAATTTTTCTCGCTTAAAGTACCAAAACACGCAGATCTAAATTAACTAGACGTATCTATCGTTCAATATCCTCCGGGGTCATTTTTCACACATAGCCGGATTAAAACACAATATTGATTACACGATAGGTACACGATATGTATATATCGTAGGCCTTAGTCAAAGGGAGACAACCCAATATTGATTTTCTGTGCGACTGTCACGGTTGAAAGTCATTGGGCTAATGTCAGATATAGTTGGCCATGAAGGGTTTGTAACAACTATGTTTGATCATATCTCTAAAACAACCTTTCAACGGTAAATATTTAAATCAATATCTCTTATAGTTTCCGAAGTGAATAGGTAAAAATCTCCCGAAAAAGTTTTTTTTTCGTTTACTCCTACCCTCTTAACCACGATAAAACTGTGATTTTATGATGAATATATATATATATGCCAATTACAGTAGCACTTCGATGGCTCTAACACCTTTGGGACCATGAAAATTTGTTCGAGACAGAGATAGTTCGAGCCACTGAGATTACTGCCAGGAGGCATAACGAGACATCTTGGACATCTTTTCGGTGTTCTTTTCTGAAAATGTATGCTGTGTGTATTCATTTGGTCAACTTGTTTTTTCTGTGAGCGCCGTCGTAAAAATTGAAATAATAATTAAATTAACGTCAAAAATGAAATAAAATTCCAATGAAAAGTTAATGACTGTATAGAATTTTTAACACTCTACGACCATGTGAAAGGAGCAGTCTCTATAAGGCTGTTTTCATGGCCACAACCGATTTCCTTTAAACTTTGTAGCTTCAAATTGGTACATATTGGCTGTCTAATGGTGAATTTTTAGACTCTTTGGTCCACTGGTTCTTGCTGTATACACTATTAAAGTGGGTGGGGTAATGTCACCCCATCAAGGGTATACCAACAAAAACGCTATTATTTTTGTTCAAAGTGTGTGACTGGAGGCGATGTTTGCCATATGCTTACAACCCTTATAGGCATAACAGCCTGTGATAACAGTCTTATAAATATCAAACAAGACAAGAGTTTATACGCGCTTGTAAGTTGTACCCAAATATTAGTAATTTTTATTCCCCAACTTTACGAAAAACCACAACACCTTTATAGTTTTCAACTTATTTCAAAGATCTTTCATAAATATAATGTTGATGTAATAGTCATTCTAGGTATATGTCAGAATTATTGTTAGTACATAAAACTTAAAGAGTTACCTGCCCCTGAAATTGGATTTTACGCATTTTTTTAAATCGTCGTGCATTTATCGGTTTGTAGAACTCACAACTTCATTTGAAAGTGAATAAACCGATTCCATGCAAATATTATTAAATAGATGTGGACAATGAAGTCATTTGATTTAATAGTGCATGCTAGTATCTCCTTTTTTGGTTATTATAAACTCTTAATTTCCAGGTGCAAATGGAACATTTATCAACTGTCAAACATTTTTGACCGCCAAAGCAGGCTTTACTCATGTTGCGGAACCTCATTTTAGACTGATACTGTGCTTAAATATAAGCCCGTATGGTCTCACGACATGTTTAAGAATTTGTTAATTTACTGATCTTCCTCTGAATCGCTAGATGTACTCCATGTGTCAACAGCAGCATCATAAACAAAATCAAGATGTTCCCGGCTTGGTTTCGCTTCACTATTTTCTGTTTTGTTCCGGTAATATCCCAAATACCAGAGAACAGAAGCCACATGTGCGCAACATCCCACGGTACGAGCTCCACTTCTGCACCCACAATACCATCCAGTGATTGGGTTCAGTCCTTGTGTATATACAACCCACATGTTATATGTTTTATTAGACGTGTGGCGAGAACGTATCTGTGCTTTGAGAACACCATCTTCTTCTTTGTGTGCCATAATCTCATA
Source organism: Lucinisca nassula (assembly GCA_963580285.1). Lineage (NCBI taxonomy): Eukaryota > Metazoa > Mollusca > Bivalvia > Lucinida > Lucinidae > Lucinisca > Lucinisca nassula. The sequence continues at coordinate 127,572,630 of OY757012.1, forward strand.
TGATCCATTGTCGTCAAAATGTTCATCTGTGTAGGATTTGGCTTGTTTCAGCCGGTAAATACCCATTGTCAAATCCCTGAGTTCATCCTCAGTCATCTCGGTGAAATTCTCAAGTTTCTCATCATCGATCTTTGCAGGTGACCCACTGCTTCATACTTCCATGAACTGCAGAAAAATAAATTGCATTTCTTAATTTAACCCCCCCCCCCCCCACACCCCCCCCCCCCCCCCCCCCCACAACACAGAGTTGCATGCGATGGTTAAAAAAAGTTGCAGCAGTTGTATTGCATTTAGGTCATTTTTTAGTCAGTCAGTGCTTTCTTTCTTCCAATACGTCTTAACCCCTCCGAGAGGGACATAAGAGGGGATCCGGCAAACCAAGTGTTGAAGGGTGTAGGAGTTGATGAAATGGGTTTACAAGTACAGTGTGAAAAGAGAAGGTTAGTATAGTTCAAAGCTAAAAACAGAAATTGGTCTTTGAACCCATATTGTATCGGAAACCCCAAAACGGGTAGTTGCCAAACAGTACCGCCTGTCAGGCCCAGGTCAGATGCCGCAGAACACAGCGTCTCCTCAGGGCCCCATCCATCGGGGCTTGAAGTAGATGGGCTGTATGATGCTTCCACGCAGAGCTGAAACTGAACCGAACACAAGTACTGGTAAACCGCTTAGAGGATCTAAGCCTGCCCAGCCAAAGTGGTGAGAGTCCATGCTTATAAACCCTATTGGTTTCATTGGGCTGCAGATATCATAATAATCTCAATGTCAGGTAAAAGTCCCACAAAATTGGAAGCAATGTCTCCAAAATGACCTTTGCAGTGTTGATGGGGACTTTAAACCTAAAATCAAACAAACAAAAACTCGTCAGGGCCTGAATAAAAAACGGGTTATTTGGAAAAAGATCGATGGCGAGAAACTTGAGAATTTCCCCGAGATGACTAAGGATGAACTCAGGGATTTGACAATGGGTATTTACCAGCTGAAACAAGCCAAATCCTACACAGATGAACATTTTGACGACAATGGATCATATGAGATTATGGCACACAAAGAAGAAGATGGTGTTCTCAAAGCACAGATACGTTCTCGCCACACGTCTAATAAAACATATAACATGTGGGTTGAATATACACAAGGACTGAACCCATTCACTGGATGGTATTGTGGGTGCAGAAGTGGAGCTCGTACCGTGGGATGTTGCGCACATGTGGCTTCTGTTCTCTGGTATTTGGGATATTACCGGAACAAAACAGAAAAAAGTGAAGCAAAACCAAGCCAGGAACATATTGATTTTGTTTATGATGCTGCTGTTGACAAAAGGAGTACATCTAGCGATTCAGAGGAAGATCAGTAAATTAACAAATTCTTAAACATGTCGTGAGACCATATGGGCTTATATTTAAGCACAGTATCAGACTAAAATGAGGTTCCGCAACATGAGCAAAGCCTGCTTTGGTGGTCAAAAATGTTTGACATTTGACAAATGTTCCATTTGCACCTGGAAATTAAGAGTTTATAAATGACCAAAAAAGGAGATACTAGCATGCACTATTAAATCAAATGACTTCCTTGTCTACATCTATTTAATAATATTTGCATGGAATCGGTTTATTCACTTTCAAATGAAGTTGTGAGTACTACAAACGGATAAATGCACTCCGATTTAAAAAATGTGTAAAATCCAATTTCAGGGGCAGGTAACTCTTTAAGTTTTATGTACTAACAATAATTCTGACATATACCTAGAATGACTATTACATCAAGATTATATTTATGAAAGATCTTTGAAATAAGTTAAAAACTATAAAGGTGTTGTGGTTTTTCGTAAAGTTGGGGAATAAAAATTACTAATATTTGGGTACAACTTACAAGCGCGTATAAACTCTTGTCTTGTTTGATATTTATAAGACTGTTATCACCGGCTGTTATGCCTGTAAGGGTTGTAAGCATATGGCAAACATCGCCTCCAGTCACGCACTTTGAACAAAAATAATAGCGTTTTTGTTGGTATACCCTTGATGGGGTGACATTACCCCACCCACTTTAATAGTGTATACAGCAAAAACCAGTGGACCAAAGAGTCTAAGAATTCACCATTAGACAGTCAATATGTACC